>CM040189.1:96901772-97591772 GCA_022606455.1 Callitettix versicolor
GTGGAATTTACTTGAACAAGGAAAGCTGCATTCTTGCTAACTCTTAATGGATGAAGTGGTTAGAAACTTGTATGTGGATGGTTTAAATAATATAAACGTTTTGTAATATTCTTCATTATAAAAGTAAAGGTAACATTCGTTCTTCAAATTTAAATTGCTTCAAATATTTTCTCCCACATAACAAAAGTAGCCTGTTATGTTTTGCTTTAAAAGAGGTCATTGTATAATTAATATTAACAACGTATTTTCATATTTCAAGATATCTTTTGCAATTTAAATAAATAACGTGAAGAACCATATATTAAATTAAAGCTTATTAAAACGGGTAGGTTTTTGATGATATTTGACAATTTTTATGCCAAATAAAATGCCGACATTGTGTTTTGAATTAATTTAGATCTTTGTTTTCGAGAGAACAATTAATTTGTTTATTTCAGACTATATAAATACACTAATATTATATCTTGTAAAAATTAAAATGGCTGTATTTAATTCAAATTTTATTCGCTTTCAGACAATATTATCAAAGGGTTGGTGATAAGAGACGTAACTTTAGTCGATAAATTACTGTATTTTGAAAAGGCAAATTGAGAGAAACGATTTTTTTTAATAGTGACTTTCTACTTCGTATATCATGAACTTTTACCAATTTTTTTCTTTTCTTCGACACAAAGTGCCAATCACCTTTATAATAATAACACTATTGTTCTCTCTTTTACAATTTTAAAGAATAATGTAAGAAAAATTAATTATATTTTACAGTATTGACACGAAACTGTATTCCATAATACAAACATTATATTTTAAAATCTAAATAGAATAAAGGTCAGTACAACTTGTGGCTAAAAAAGGATGCACAATCATTGCAACATTCTCACAGTGTATTGTACCATAATAATAATAAGAAGAAGAAGAAAAAAAAGAAAAAGTAAAAGAAGAAGAAGAAGTTTAGAACGAACGCACAAAGAAAGCTAGAAAACATTCCTAATTTCACAAAATGTTGGTTATATTTCAAGAATTCACGCCTGTGTAAAAAAATAAAAATAAAAGAAATTTTCGGCGTCAGAATAATTTTAAATTTTCAGTGAATATGTTTAGTTTTATTGATTTACTTCAAAATAATTAATTTCTTTATTTCAAATTTTTAAACAAAGGTTTTATTTACGAATCGTTATATGGACTATAAAAAATAATAAGCAATTATATAATAAAATACTGGTAATAAAAATGTAACAACAAATAATTTCTTGACATGCAGTTATCTTGCTAACAGATGAAAATGAATATCGAAAGTATTTTTTTATCTTAACGTTTTCTTGAAATTTCTTTTTCAACATCACAATAAATACTAATTTTTTTTCAAATACATTTTAAAATCTTAAATTACGAAATGAACCCTAATCTCCGTCAAATTAAAGTTCTCAATGTTAACTGATGTTGAAAATTCAAAATGCTAATTTTATCATTTTTAACGCTGATGACGTTGGTGACCTTGAGGTCAGTATCGGCGCTCATTTTAAGATTCCTCTATATTACCGTGAATGGGTACCTTCAATAGCTCATTTTCCAATGGAAATTCTATAAATACACAAAACTGATATTTGAAAAAATATATGTTTCTTTCTAGATTTGAGACAGACTACTGTTTCATCACTTTTTTAATACTCGCATTTTTTTGGTGTTTAAAAAAGTATATAAACGTTTTGAAGGGGTTACGTTTTGATTCATGTGGTAATTTTATAAAATGATGAAACTTTTTTAATAGTTTACTTCTGAAAACTAAACTTTATAGATCGTAAAATAAATTCTAAAAAGAACTATCTTGTAAGCCAACCGATTTTAAACAATTAGATCAATTCTAACTTTCTGTCATAGTTCCCAACCTTGATTTTAGTATAGCGATATATTTGTGTATGTACAATATGGAATACATTTTTAAAAATCGTTAGAACAGATTTTGACAAAATAATAACAGCTTGTTTGGTCAAAAATAGAAGTTGGCTAAAAATTAAAACGTAGTCTCGTAGCAGACCTACATAGCACACGCACGTATGAATTAAAATTAACTTTTTCAGATTCAAGGGAACCTGAAAGTGCGAAAATCAATCAACAGTCACCATTCTTCATTTAAATGATAGAATTAAAGTTGCATAAAATTTCACCAAAACCATTGCGGCTGAAAGCAATTTATACTATGCATTCTGCTACATTTTATACTTCCTAAGCGGCAAAGATAAATCACAATCACAAAGCAATGTTCCTTTTATTGCGCGTTTCAATATACACGAAATTGAAAAGTAACCTAATTTATCCTGCCCTCATAACGGCGCTGCCTGGTGAATAAATAGCGAAACATAGCCAATCAAACATTGCGTAAGCCTTTATAATAATGTGTTACATAGATTGTTTGCATTTCCTTCGAAAGCTTGGGACAGTCTGTTAATACAATTTATTAGCAAATTTCAATTAGAGATTCATAGATATTATAGTGCCAATTTTGTAATGAGAGGTATTACGTTGTACCTCGTCTAACCTAACCTAACGTAACTTAAAAATACTCCACGTTCATAGGGATCGCCGATTCTGACCTGTATAACCAAAAGTTGAGTAATAATTTTATTTACCACCCCAACACAAATTTGGTCTGATTTGATTCAAACTTCAGAAAAATCGATTTTAATATTAGCATGTAAATAATCGTTACCCATAATCCAGTTTTAAAATGGCGGCCATTCAAAATCTTAAAAAATGATAAATTTGTATCTTATAGTTGTATAAAAATAAAAATTTGATACTATAACGAGCTTTTAAATCTGCATAAATTAGTATTTTGATTTTTTCAAATTTCATTTAAAATCGAAAATTACGGCGGTCAGGGTTTGTTTTAGTATTTTTCATTTTTATTTCAGTTTAAGATGCAAATAATTGCAAATTTGTTTTAAAATTTGGAAAAATAATTTTCATTTTAATTTTCAAATTTTATATAAAATACGAAAAAATGAACATGAAGGCAGTCAGCGTTTATTTTCTTACATTCAATGTAATTTCAAACTTTACAATGCTAATAATATATCCATCACATCAACGAGACAGTTGTGTCCTGCAATTAATAATTAACATGTAGAACTAATAATTATAATAATATTTTTATAGACTACAAGAACGTTTTCGGATGGGACGAAAAATTCAAGTTTGAATATACTGGACATACTGAATTTATATCCATCAGATAACTGTAACTTAATTTGAATTTGTATCCATCTGAATTTGTATTTGAAAATTCGAGACTAAGTATACTGGATTTACTTTACAAATCCAGTATATTTTCTTTAACGGACTGTCAAAATGTCCGTTTAAACTGCCCTAAATAAATAACTTGATAAATATTTTATCATATTTGATATGTTTGTGTATTTTTTAAACACACAAATTTATTGATGACATCAATAGAATTTCCTGTCACAAATATCGGTATATAATTAATCAGGAAAACTGAAACTGTTTTTAAAAAACATACAACCTGATTTTGCGTAAATTATTGAGATATTAAATAATATAATTTCGTCAGTCAGGGTTAGTATTTTCAAAATTTTAAATATTAATTCATGTAAATTTTAATTCAGATTTCGACAGTGAAATAAAAATTTGCAAAAATTATTAATTAAGCTTAATTTTTTAATTTTTAATTTAAGATAAAAAACCATATTAAAATTTATTAAAAATAAACTATTGAAATGGCCATCATGACAAGACCTATCTTCGAAATAAGTGCCAATCCTAACCTTTAGACGACATTTTGAGGAGTTGTTAATAATGGATGGATCAAATTTGACAAGAATATCGAGTTTTGTAATGGCTTTTATTTTGAAATCTTTAAAAATAATTTTTTTAATTCGATTTCACTCTTCTAATCAGCGTTAAAAGATGCGCACGAATCGGCATTTTAAATTGTCAAATTTCATGAAAATTACGAAAAATCGACTTGACAGCGATGAGAAAACGTGAAAATTATTGTGTCCCATCCATCAGCTCCCTGCAAAATATCGCATCAGTTACGTCATCTGTGTAAATTACAATAAATATTTCCATAGATCAACCAACAGCTGTAACAGCAATCTGTCCGCGAGTACTTTAAAAGGAAAGCAGCTCTCACACTACGAATGAGGAAACAAATAGCATACAGCGTGAGACTGAGTGGCCAGGCTATTGTAACAAGTGAAGCGTGAACTTGAATGAATTCAGTCAGAAAATAGCATTCATAGAAACGTCTTCCTTTACTGGGGTACATTTATCACCGTACCACTAAACCACACATAATGCAAATGTTACAGTTTTTTTAGTTCCCCGTGTGTTCATTTATATAGCGAGATTGTAAATAAAAATAAATAGCGCATATACGTTACACAAACTTTCTCATTTAATTAATTTCCCGGAAAAAATTAAAAATTCGACCTAATTTCTCAAAACCACTTTATCTGATATTGCTCAAACATTTTCCATGTTCAGAAAATTAGTAATTCAAATTCTTGTACCAAGTAACACCCTAAAAGTAACACCCTATAAAGCAACACCCTAGTAACAAAACAAACCCGATAACCGACGTTTGGTTTTGGTATTAATCATGAATCGTAAATTTCATTTACTTAAAATTAGTTAAAATTACCTAAATTATGACGTTGCATTGACTGAGCGGAGCTAAATCTCTAACTTTACCGTTCGGCATTTGGTTTGTGTGTTTGTTACGCAGTTTTGGCCAAACATATTGACCGATCGTTTTGAAATTTTGTACGCAGGTATCTATTACCCAAAAGACTTATTTGTAATTTTTTTCTAATAACTTTCAAGATGGCGGCCTCTGATTTACAATAACGAATGTACGCAGTTTAAGCTAAACGCATTGACCGATTGTTTTGAAATTTTGTAAGGAGGTACTTTCTTCGCAAAAGACTTATGTGTAATTTTTTCCTAATCAGTTTAAAGATGGCGGCCTCTGAAACAATAACAAGTGTACGCAGTTTTAGCTTAACACATTGACCGATTGTTTTTAAATTTGGAGCGAATGTTACTTGTATAAACCTCGAATGGTAAATGTATAAAAATTTTCTCATTTCCTTTCATTTCAAGATGGAAAGCTTTGATTTAACGTTTTAAGAATGCAGTTACTAGCTATTTCATGTAATACTGGCTGAACGGCAAAACCTATCAAAGTTTTGACCACCTCATGGAAAAAGAGCTTAAAATTTCTAATAAAGTTTGGTCAAGTAACATTTTTCTTATAGTTCTCAACATGTATTGTAAAAGGTACAGAAAATATCAAAAGATACTTCTTTAAAAATCTCGGCTGCTTTTTTTCTACTTCATAAAATTCATCATTAGAATCACATTTGATTCTAAAGTATGAAAAGAATCAGACTCTATCTATTTATAAAATCTTTTTTAAAAATCCTGCTGAAGTTTATATACCAGACTGTATGCAAGGCCTGTAGCCGCCTCGGTGGCCTAGTTGATAGCGTACTGGGCTTTCACCCCGAGGACCCGGGTTCGATTCCCGGCCAGTGCTTGGCATTTTCATACGCTATAAATCATCCCATCGTCTGCATTAGCCCAAGTGTGCACAATAGTCGGACGTTAAACACCACAATATATATATATATATATATATATATATATATATATATATATATATATATATATATATATATATATATATAAGGCCTGTTCAATTTCCAGGAATACATTGGCTATAATTGAAGAAAACTTCAAAAATGTTTTCAGTATCGTGCATTAATCTAAACATTTCATCAACTGTTTAATGTTTTTCTCAATACTTAAAATACTGTACAAGTTAAGTTTCGTTTATAGTGCAATAGGTTTTAGGCGTTTTGTAAATAGCTTTTTAAAAACCTTTTCAAGTAATTGAAAAAGTGGGTGTGTACGATTCTTTCTTATTAGGACCTTTAAGTTGCTTTAATAACATAAATCACATTTTATAGCCTAATGTTAATCACGCAAAAAATTTGAAATTTTAAATAAAATGTTAACTAAAATAACCATAACGTGACAAAAATTAATTATTACTTTAAAATTACAAGTAATATTTTATCACAATTGCAAAAATATTTTACCGTATGAAAAAAGTAGACAAATATACAAAAGCAGAATTATAACAAATAGAATGGAACACAATGCACATTGAATCGCCGAGTTAGATTCAGTAGTGCCGTTTTATTACAAAATATTGTTGAATTCAAAGGCAGTCCAGTGGAAGCATTTAATTGCTCTCGAACAGTTTAATATAAATGTAATCCAAGTTTTTTCACGGGTTTTCACATATATCTACTGACGACTTTACAGGAGCAATAATCGAATTATTTTACTTTTTTACTGTTGTGGATGTTGTGGAGGAGATTAAGTGATTGGAAGTAAATGCAAGATGTGCAAGTAAAGAGCGGAGTTATAAATTATTTATAAACGTTTCAAAGTGTTGTTTAATAAATTTTAAATAATTGTGACAGGTACTACAAATATATATTTTTTCTGAAAAAATAAAGCTATATAGACATAAATATTTGTGTAACGCAACTATCTCACTGACGCGATGGAAGCAAATATCCAACGAGTTTTATTTAACTTACTCTTTTTTTAATCAAAAATTATATTATTTCATTTTCAAAATCACACTATTTGACCCAGCATTAAAGTCTTCATATATAACAGCAGTAAATATTTTCAAATTATATTTTATAAGTTTTATTTTCATGTTTGCAATAGATTCGAAACTTTCAAATGCAATCTGCATGCCAGACAATCTGCAAAAAATAATTGAATGTAGGAACGTTAATGTAATGTTTCTTCACCATTTATTTTTATTAGTTGTCTGCTTTACCGAAACGTTTTTGATAGTTGTTATTTTTGTTAATAAATGTTATTATTATTAATAATTAATTGTTTTAAAAAATCCTTTGAATTGTCATTTAAAAAAATAATAAATAAAATTCCAAAAATACTTGAGGTACTAAAAATAATAAATTACGTAAAACGGTTTTTGCGAATGCCAACTAATTAACGAAAACTAGTGTATTTAGAGGCAGTGATTGTAAGGTGAATATATCAATCACCAGGGCCATGATACGAATAACGTACTGACCTGCAGAACACAAATTGAGGAGTTCAAATTCATATATAATGTATATATATATATATATATATATATATATATATATATATATATATATATATATATATATATAAGTGTGTGTGTGTGTGTGTGTGTGTGTGTGTGTGTAAACAACAAAAACCTGTCACAAAACGTCATCATAATCATCGTTGAATTTTTAATAAATTCGCATTTTAATTTCATTAAAAATTCCACAGCAAACGTGCATTGAACTGGGTCTATTTTCAATGAGATTTGAAAATTATAATAGAGCTATTGATTGCAGATTTCAGCGCTGCTTATTACAGTGATTTTATTATATAAAAAATATTTTAAAATGAAGATGTTTTGAATGTTCCTTTACGAGTTATTAAAAATTGTGCTTATATTGTTGTTTGGGGGAAATTTTTTTATCACTTCAGCGAAGTACTTTGCGTATTCGATTATTTATTTTTTTTTAATTCCGAATTTTCGACCGCTTGGTTAAAACATAGTAGCAACGGATGTAATTGTAAGTAGTTTTTATTTTAAATGTAATACATTCATACTTCATCGAGCACATATTGTTAGTCTCGCGTTAACTAGCGAGGGTAAAAATATATATCTACGAATAAAAACGCTTCACAAGTACGCCTGTTTTGCAAATTGAACAGTCTCCATTGTAACGAAAATGCACACGGATAAAACCCAAAGTATTATAAACATTTGAAAGAATTAGCGCAAACTGTTTTGTTTCTAATTTTATATTGATCAAGCGTGTCTCTTTGCGCTTCATTTGTTCAAACTTGTTCAAAGTGTTTTTTCCGCCACATTTGTTTCCCCGTACAGAAAATCTATTTCCTTGCTGTCTGGTTTATTGGGATTTATGTGAAATAAATTTGGCAAAGAGGATTACATTATGACTAAACAAAGAAATATCAACGGATGCAAGACTTGTGGCAACCTTGGGGGACTCCTAACCACATCACCGTTGCCATGGCAACCGAAGGCTGAGTTATTGCTTTCTGTTTGCTGCAAATGATATTTCTAGCTTTTAGTTTTTTTTTTCTATTGGTTAAAACTTCTATCTGTTGGTCTCAATAAACTAAGTTTTTACTGTATTGTGTTGTGTCACTGTGTGTTTAATTTATAGACGCATACTTCACATTTCCATTACTGTACCTTGTTATTGCGTTGGTCTCTTAGAATATAGCACAAAAAATATAGTTCTTAAAATATTTTAAAATATTTATATAAATCATTTTTTACAATTACTAACCGAAAAAAATATTAGTGTAAGAAATAAGTGAAATAAATGGCCAACAAATTTGCCAATATTCAGTTATTTTTACCAAAAGTCCCAGTTACGAAGCAACCAACAATAAATCCAGGAAAATTGGTCTAATTTCTCAAAATCGGTTCATCAGATTTTACTTATATTTTTGTCAAATACAAAGATGTATTTTTAAAGTCAATAACTAAATAAGTAGCTGAAAGAAATTTATGGTTCGATAGTAAACCAGAAAAATCAAAATGTTGTCAGAGTTTTTTTTATTTACTCCAGAAGTGCAAATTACCGTTATTTTAAAATTGAAAAACTAATTTTAGTTATGTATCTTTAACAGACCAAGACTCTAGCAAAATCTGATCGACCGATTTTGAGAAACAATACTGATTTTTCATTTTTTTTCATGTACGGAATGTATTGCAAAGAATGTGACAAATTTTCACGACGTGTTCTAATAATGAAACGAAGACGAAATGTTATACAAACAGGGGTCTAAAAACGTCTCGTTAACAACTTACAGCTAGGAAAATATTTCGTTTCGATTTTTCCTCCGTTTAAATTAATCCATACCGAATGCCTTATAACGTAAGTTAAAGACAGATATGGTGCTTTTACATAGTGTTTGGTTTTAAAAATTGAATGACGTATGTCTCAGAACTGCAACTGTAATAGTTTCTAAAATATCCGATGTAAAACATATAATATTTTTTTAAAAACTTTAAACTAACTAAAAAATGCATTAAACTTTCAAATAAAACTTATGTAGAATTTAATTCTGAATAAAACTGTATAAATAAAGTCTATACAAAATACAAAACTTATAAATTTCAAATCTTATTAAAAATGAAACATGCCGAAATTGTTTTGTTTAACTGAGTACTAAACACAACAAAGTTATCAGTAGTACCAAAAAAAATATTTTTCTAAGTTGATTTTATTTGTGATTAAATTGTTTTTTTTAAGTTTGAATATTTATTGTTATTATTTTCATATGATAACTTTGTTTTGTTTAGAACCTAGATCTACATTATGGCATGATTTATTTATAATAAAAATTTGAATTATTTTTTTAATGGACTTTATTTATAAAATTGTATTCAGAATTAAATTCTCTATTAGTTTTATTTGCAAATTTAATGCAAAGTTATTTTACACCAAACGTACAAAATTGTATTTTTAAAGATTTTTTGTGTTTTATTTCGAGACCCATTTTATTCAATATTTCAGGTCAAAAAATACAAAAAAACTAAAAAATCTGTTCCTTAACTTAGCTTTTCAAAACATTCAGTATAACTTAATTTAAATGGATGAACAGCAATCAGGGCGAAATAATACGTCAGCCATGACTAAAGTACCTATGTTTACATAGTTTTTTTCTTTGTTTTCTACAAGCTGAACACGTGCCAAAAGTTTGTCATATTATTCGTGATACACCCTGTATCTTGTAAGGGATTTTTTGCATATTATCCGTTTTGTTCAAATAATTGTAGGCAATTAAGTAAAATTGTTAGATTTTTTTTAATTTTTACAAAAATACAAAAATTGTTTTCGAAATAGAGATAAACCAGATCTGCATTCTTACATTAATCAAAATCACAGTTACTGATGTCAACATACACACAGGTTATTAAAGTAAAATCCACTTTTACCTCAATGGATACATCAATATTTTTCACAATAATCACACTTCTTTTAAAATTCGTAATATAGCAGTAAAGTGATAATAGATAATTTCGACCGTAAGCTAAACTCTACCTATTTTAAAATATTGACTTCGTCAATACATTAAATTCAGAACATAAGATTTATAGCTAGCAGTAATCGCACACGCGCGCGCGCAATTCACACTCAACAAAACTGCTACAATCGATAATTTTACTATTTACCGTTCAGACTTTAGACGTGTATTACAGACAAACACGTAAACAGACAAACTCTACTGCAAATGCCTAAGGATAATTATTGTTATTAACTTAAGCGTGACACGTTCCGACACGTCCACGGGTACACGCACGCATCACAGTTGTGAACACTTAACGTTTTTAATTGCCTTTGTTTCGCTGGATAATCGTTTCAGACACTCTCGCTTCCGGTTTAATTGACTGTAATGTTCCAGCGGATTGCCTTTATAGTCGTTACGAGTTTTATCTATGAATACTGGAAGTGGATTCTGTAGGCTACTTGGTGAACACTCTTCCTTTCTGAAAATTGGTCAGTGTTGAATTTAAACGTAAAACCATACCAAAATGTTTCTTAATAAATTCTTAGTCTTATAAATTGTTTAGAGTTAACGCACTTTTAATACTTATGTATTTTTGAAATCACATTTTCTTTTCAAGCGTTAGATTCTTATACCGCGTTGTGCACTTTGTATTTGTCACCATGGAGTGATTCGGTTTCATCGCAGTAGGCTTACGAAGCGTAAGTAACGCAAGTAGGGGAAGTATTACACAGACCCTTCAAGTTTTCAGCTCTTCTTTCTTTCATCTGCCGGCTTTTTCTGTGCGTGTCAGTCTACACTGGATGATCAACATACACTCTTACACATTATGTCGTATTAGTAATAGAATCTTCTGTCTCTCTTTTATTTAAAATGAAAATAACATTACTAGTTTAAAAAAAATATTTTGAAAAACAATGCTCAAGGAAGTTAACTTTGTATTTTTTTCTCTTGTCGTAAAAAATATCTATTTGTATTCGAAACATTTGTCAATTATTTCTTTTTTTAATATTTATAAAAAAGGGAAACGTTTATTTATAATTGTCACTGTAAATGTAAAATGACATTTTTTTACATAATTGTAAACTATGGGGGTTACCACTGACTAGTGATTGTCTACATTCACTATACTGTCCAGTAAACGTTGGTAACAAATTTCTAACATTCAACGGTCACTATTAAATGTCTACTGTCAACAATTTCACTCTGGTATTGCTGAAATGTATCCTTTTGCTTTGACATGTCGCAGCTGCCAAACCTTCAAGAATGTTCACGTATACTCGTGTCTCTTTGTGAAATTCACTGTACAGTCCATTTATTTATTTAATGTTTGAAAAATGTGTTGCCTGTGTTTCTGTGCTCAGTGCCTATAATGTGCATTTTTTTAACAATGGCAAGATTCGAAAAACTTTATGAACAGCTTCAAAACGAATATAAAATATCCAAAGTGAATACTCTTTACTTAGATAAGATGAAGTATATACAAGTAAAGGTAAAACTGCAGTTTCGGGTAGTTTGTCAATTTTTGTAATTTTCAAAAAAAATCGCTTTACTATATGCCCAAAAGTAATTAGTGCAAAATATAAAAGTGGAAAACTGCGAGAAGTTTGAAAAAAATGGAAAATGAAAGTTACCCGCATAACCTCAAAACTGAGCGAAAGTATGTAACGTGTTTTTATAGCGAAAACGATTAATTAAAGGCAAGTCATTAATAATAAAAAGAATATAAACTTTAAAAAAAACTTATGAAACTCGACTTGTTTGTTGGGTGTATGACTAATATTCCGTATAATAACTTTTAAACAAGTAATTTTCACCACATATTATCAAACAAAGAATTAAACAGAACAAGATTAAATTAAAACAGAATTAAATTAAAGAGAACAAGAATTTTTTTTTAATTATCAAGCTAATAACTGACTTATTATAGTGTAAATGCGATAACGCGCATGCGTACTATCTCGTTTATAGTAGGCCTACGTTGATAGGTCACTTTGGCCTAGTAATCTTGCATAGGAAATTGAACATGCTGCATGCATGCAAACATTAATGACGTCACAATATAGTTCCGTTAAAAATTGTTTAAAATATAACTTATCTTAATAAATTTAATCTTCCACAGGTGAATATCTTTCAATTCGATAATAAAGTAAACAATTTTTTAAAAATTTCCAAATCATTACTGTAGTAAGTCACCCGAAATGCAGATATACCGGAGGAAATAACATTAAATATTTTAAATACAAGAACATCACATACATCATATATTTTGACGAAGTAATTATTGTTTATATATATATATATATATATATATATATATATATATATATATATATATGTATATATATATATATATATATATATATATATATATATATATATATATATATATATATGTTACATAATATAATTACAGATCATGGCAGTACTAACGTATGGTAAAACATTTAAAATAAATAAGATTGAAAAAATATTTCCTTCAAAGATATTTCGAGCCACTTTAATGTTTGTAAGCCTTCTTCGCAATAGCCATAAAGCCAGAAAAAGCTCATAGTCGTAAAACCCTTTACTTTGTTTTTAAATATTTAAATAATTTTAGAGTTTAAATTTAAATTAAAGTTTTATTTAGTTAGTTGACGAAGTACCTGTTTCAATTCTGTAGTTCGGAAATTGTTTAGTGTGTTGGTTTATTACAAAGTTTTTGCCAAACGTTTTGAACGATTGTTTTGAAATTTGGCACGAAGGTAGCTTGTGTTAATGTGGAACGACGTATGTGTAACGTTTTTTCTGATTCACTTCCGTTTCAAGATAGCGGATTCTTATTTAACGATGACGAGTGTAGTTGCGGGCTATTTCCTGTAATAATGGCTGAACGGCAAGACCTATCGTAATTTTGACCGCTTTTAGAGAAAGGGCATAAAAGTTTAAGTTGTCATGAAAGTTGCTATTTCTATATATTTCGGTTACCGTTTAAACTGGCGGAAAAGTTTGCGAACACGTCAGAGCGCTGTTGTTGAACAATGACCAAGCAATAAATTAAGAATATACTGCGAGGTCTACTGTCTTTGAAATACTAGTTAAATATTGCACAGCTCATGAATAACTGCTATTATTAGCGTATATGTTAATTTTTATCAATTTCCGATATGGTAAATTTATGAAACTGTTACTTTCACAAAGCTAATACTAGTGAAAGTTGATTTAATATGACCTTTTCTAACAACAATCTACATTCACTAGTGAAAGTTAATTGAATATTGTATGTAACATACCCATATTCCATTACTAAATAGTTACTGTAAACCTTAAGTGAATTTTCGACATTCAATATTTTATCAAAATTTCGAATTTATCACTTTTCTTAAGTCGTGAATTAGGATTAATTTTTCCGAAAAAGTTAACCAATTTATGTAATCGAGTTGTTGCAGGAAACCAGTTAAAGGCGGCGTTGAAATGGACGGGATAAATGGGACAGTCTGCTTCTGTGCTCGACAGTGCCAATTATTTATCGACGAGATTACCACACAGTTCAGACGAGTCGTTTCCTTCTGCTTGCTCAAAAATTCCAAGAACTACTTTCAAGTTTCAGCTTGTCTAGCGACAGTGATAAGCTTCCAGTAGGCGGATTTAGTCTCGTAGCGTGTGTCTCCATATTTAGCGTAACGGAAACCTAGCGTTACGAAGGCCTAATTTACATATAGACATTTTTGAAACGTGTTAGGCCTAACCAAATTAATAGTCATTTCTAAATTATACAACTGTTGATCTGTCCCTAACATCCTCCCTGACAGCTAATAAAATTAAGAGGACGTTAACAGTACCTAGGGTTAATAAAGACTAACAAATTATTTAGTAATATTTTTGGAACGTGTTAGGTCTAAATTACACAACTGTGGATCTGTCCCTAACATCTTCCCTGACAGCTAATAAAATTTTGAGGACGTTAACAGTACCTAGGGTTAATAAAGACTAACAAACTATTTAGTGATATTTTTGGAACGTGTTAGGTCTAAATTACACAACTGTGGATCTGTCCCTAACATCTTCTCTGACAGCTAATAAAATTAAGAGGACGTTAACAGTACCTAGGGTTAATAAAGACTAACAAACTATTTAGTGATATTTTTGGAACGTGTTAGGTCTAAATTACACAACTGTGGATCTGTCCCTAACATCTTCCCTGACAGCTAATAAAATTTTGAGGACGTTAACAGTACCTAGGGTTAATAAAGACTAACAAACTATTTAGTGATTTTTGGAACGTGTTAGGTCTAAATTACACAACTGTGGATCTGTCCCTAACATCTTCCCTGACAGCTAATAAAATTTTGAGGACGTTAACAGTACCTAGGGTTAATAAAGACTAACAAACTATTTAGTGATATTTTTGGAACGTGTTAGGTCTAAATTACACAACTGTGGATCTGTCCCTAACATCCTCCCTGACAGCTAATAAAATTAAGAGGACGTTAACAGGACCTAGCGTTAATAAGACTAACAAACTATTTAGTGATATTTTTGGAACGTGTTAGGCCTAACCAAATTAATAGTCATTTCTAAATTACACAACTGTGGATCTGTCCTTAATATCCTCCTGACAGCTAATAAAATTAAGAGGACGTTAACAGACTAGCGTTAATAAGACTAACAAACTATTTAGTGAATTTCCTACGTAAACATGAATGGTGTAATTACACTACACGAAACCAACCTCTTCGTCAAGCAACAATGAAACATACAAATTTGCTATCAGGCAGAAAGTCTATCTATCGCTTTAAGTGCTAACACCACTTAGTGCTACTAAGGGCCAACACCACTTAGTAACTCAGCTTTGCACATTTAATTACTTAATTACACACAACACAAAGTAAATTACACAAAAATCAGATTCAATCCATGGATTGTGCAAGGAATAAGCGTTGAGACCCTAAGCAATGGTGACTACTGCAGCACTCCCAAATTAGAAGTGCAGTCACCGTTATAAAAAGCTTGCCCGATATCAACGAACGCTGCAACCTGCAAGGACAGGGATTGGAAAAGTTTCTGAAAATAGACAGTACTATTATCTATTTAACTGTAGTTGAACACTCTGCCGCAAGATGTTACCAGCAGTGAGCGCTCACAAAGCTCTCATAAGGGTTATCATTCTATTTTAGTTAGTTTATATTCAATGCACAAATGCAGTACTCTCACATGGATGAGTCACGTGACATCCCGTTTTCCCTACGTTTACAATTACAAACATGAATATTTTTTTAATTGATTATTAAAACCTACATTATAATATTTAAATGATACTCTACCCATAAACATGGATGTAAATTTCAAGATTGAAAAATTTCTGTTTGGTATTCAATAACACAGATTCATTTTGCAACTGATACTTTATTTTTGTTTGTTTGTTCTTTATTCATAACACGTATAAGATTGTATGATTTTATTTTAACTAAAGATCGTCATTTCTTTAACAGTCGCCAAATTGTATAATTTTTAAAAAGTTTGCGAAAAAAACTAGGAAATTTCTCACTTTCGCCCTGTATTGTACTAAACTGAGAACTGCAATTACAAACAGCTGTCGGCTCTTAGCAGTAACAATAGAGAAGGAGGGCGACAGAGGGCAAAGGAAAGCCTTTGATGTATGAGGCTGTCATGATCTTTTCACTCTATACAAAACATAACTTAAATAGGCCTACATTTTACGTAAAAAACTGTTTACAAAATAGATTTTAAAATAAAATAATTTCTCGAGATCATTTGAGCAAAAAAATAATTACAAAATATTTCTGGCGTACAAGTGTTGAAAAATATAAGATGTATTAGTTTGGAACTTAGAGGTACTTAACAGTTATTTAACTCAACTGAAAGTACGTATAACATTTATGAACACCTGTGGTAATTCCTTTATTAAGAAATTCGGAAGCCAGTCAGTCACACGAAACTCTTCGTAAACTTTCTAGACCCTAGTCGATCCAGTTTAGTTTTATTTCCCTCATGTTAGAAATTGCTTCGTTAGGTTTTCAAATTTTGTAGGAGCTCCAGTAGGGCCAGAAGATCATAAGTCTTTTCCACTCCAGTTCATCACACTTTAAAAGTAAGTGTTTGACTGTTTCAATGTACTAATGGCACAATCTGTCTTTTACATTTTTTTATAGTTGAACCTACAGCGTTCAAACATAACTTGACTGCAATAAACTAGTCACAAAGTTCAATATGAGCTTTACTACATTTACAAGCCAGACTTGATGTTTAAAAATACACAGTTTGTGCGTTTAATGTTGCTTTGTTTGCGCTGTACATAACGAACTTCTAAGTTAACAATAAAGTTACGTTTTAAATGTTTTCGAAATAGTACACAACAGTCTTACTGAACCAGTTCTGACCAGAAAAACATTACCATAACTGTATTTACTAATTACTGATTTTTGTTTAGTAATATACATTTTAAGTCAATCGAATGTTTCTTTCTCTCCGTATCGTATTATACATTTCGACACACACACACACACACACACACACACACACACACACACACACACACACACACACACACACACACACACACACACACACACACACACAGAGAGAGAGAGAGAGAGAGAGAGAGAGAGAGAGAGAGAGAGATGGCCAGACATTTAAGTTTAAATCACTATTATTGACTCAAGGAATCTGACAACGTAAAGATCCATCGAAATCTTAAGATGTTTGTTTTTCGATCAAAATACTCTTTTCATACTCGTATGTAGAAAACGTAAAGTCACTTAAATATACCCAAGTTGTGAATACAGCGGTTAATAACTAAATAAATCGAAAAATATTAGTTATTAATTTTTAAAAAATCAAAAACCAATTTAATTAATTTTTTATTATTTTTTTCATTAGATGATATACCTTTATAAGATATGCGTACCTTTACAACGTAAAGATAATGAACAATTAATATCGTAGAAGTGGTGACTAAAATGTCATTACTTTAAATAAATTGTTTAAAAATTAAAATAAGGGGTTGTGTGAGCACTTTAAAAACTTTTAATGATGCTGCAAACTTTGTTAAAGTAATATTTCAAAGAAATTGTCTTCTTACAGTAAGAGCGAGTAGAAAGAGGGCTACGTTAGAACTAGGTTTTCATTTTGAACACATTTGGTTACAAAGGCCCACACGGGTGCAGACTAGCTGCACCTATTGAGAAGGTTTAGACGTCCCTCGCGTTACTCGAGTCTAACACACACTTACACTTACGACTTTAACACTTTACACTCACAACTTAGGGAGGCGATAATAGCCTCAATGTGTTTTTCGCCTTAAAATATAAAAAAAAAAAAATTGCAAAGGCGCAAGTTTTAAATTAATACTATTTTTTCAAAAAAAAAACTAAAGTATTTTTTATATATAAACACATTTTTACGGTAAACCACATTGATCTAGGCCTGTAACGGTGCGGGTTACTAATTAATAGATAAACTTGTACAAGTTGTTAGCCGAAAGCTGTTTGAAACATAAATTGTCTAATATCATTTTACAGACTTACTCAGATTCAATTTAATTCTTTAAAGCAGTATATAATGCTCTTTATAAGGCAGTTTATAAGGTGATTAAATCCCAAAAAGATTTTTTTTTTATTTCATCCTAAAAATCATTTCCAATTTTAAGAAATAAAAACAATTAATTTTGTCATTTTCCAAATCGGTTAAAATCATGTAAGAATACAAAGAATTTATTTTATTATTTTCTGTGTGTGTGTGTGTGTGTGTGTGTGTGTGTGTGTGTGTGTGTGTGTGTGTGTGTGTGTGTGTGTGTGTGTGTGTGTGTGTGTGTGCAGTTTAAGAACAGGTTCTTATTTTTAATGACTAGTACAAACAAACTAAAAAAAAATCTATCAGATTGTCAAATTCGATTCTTAATCATCATAAATTTCCATATACGAGAGGTGAAAGATGGCAATTTTAAAGACGTAAATGGATTTGTTGCTTTATTTCAATGCAACAAATTTACGTACTTTAACAATCATTAATCATATCTTTCTAAATAAATATTTTTTAATAATTCGAGTTTTATTTTGAGAAAGTTAATTTTAGTTTAGAATTATTATACCAGCTGATTAAACATAAATTGTACAAGCTCATTCAAAAGTATTTCTTCCTAATTGTTTTATTGTTATCATTTTATTTTTGCGCAAATATTCATATAGATTACGTTAAATGCTTTTCATAATAAAAACAATTCTGCAAAATTAGGACCCAACTAGACATATTTTCGAAAATGATATGTTCTAACTTTATAAATGTCGTTAGTGGTGTTTCCATTAAAAAAACGAACATATTCTTAAATACAAACATATAAAGACTACTACCAAATGTTAGGCATGGCCATCTTTATTGCTCTTTTATCCACTGAAAACAACCAAAGGTTTGGGCAAACTGAACATACCGAAATACTAATTATATAAATAAAAAAACGAGGAAGTAACAATGACTCGTAAATGTCTTTTTTCATTAAATCAGATCAACATGCAACATACCAATCATATGGTACTTTTTAGTCTAGTTTCGGCTCTGTTAGGCAGTTAAAAGACAATCAATGCACGGAAAACAAATTCATTTCGACGTTGGCAATCTACAGGCGTCGAAATCTAGATAAAGCGTTTATGAATAATGATCGAAAATGCACAGTATTTATAATAACATATTGTTTCTAACTGGTTGAAAGTGAAGAAGTAAGTTTTCGACTGAGCGAAGCGAGGACTCTCAACTCGATCGTTAACATTTGGTTTGTGTGTGTGTGTGTGTGTGTGTGTGCAGTTTTGTTTAAACGCATTGACCGATTATTTTGATTATTTTGAAAGTTGTCGTAAAAGTACCTTGTATAAAGCACAAATGTCGTGTATAAGATTTTCGCCCCACTCACTTCCGTTTCAAGATGGCTGCCTCTGATTTACAATAACGAATGTACGCAGTTCTAACCAAATGTATTGACCGATTGTTTTGAAAGGTGATAAGAACGTGCAGTATATAAAGCCCAAAAGACGTATGTGTAGGATTTTTCCTATTTACTTCCGTTTCAAAATGGCGGCCTTTAACCAAACGCATTGACCAAACTATTACTTTGAAAGTTGTTATAAAAGTATCCCTTGTATAAAGTATAAATATCGTATGTATAGGATTTGTTTCTATTTACTTCAGTTTCAAAATGGCGGCCTCTGATTTAACGATGAGGAGTGTATGCAGTTTGGCCAAAAGCATTAACCGATTGTTTTGAAATTCGGTATGACGGTACATTGTCGAAAGCCCAAACGCCGTGTAAGATTTTTCTCTATTTATTCCTGTTTCAAAATTGCGAGCTCTGATTTAACGATGAGGAGTGTACGAAGTTGGGTCAAGACGTACTAACCGATTGTTTTGAAATTCGGTATGACGGTACTTTGTATAAAGCCCGAACGATGAACGCGCGCGCGCGTGTGTGTAAGATTTTTTCCCATTCACTTCCATTTAAAGATGGCTGCCTTAGATTTAACGATGTCGAGTTACGTAGGCCTGAAAGACATATGTGTAAATGTTTTCCACATTCACTTCCGTTTCAATATAGCGAACTCTGATTTGACGTTCAGAATGTAGTTGCTGGTTGTTTTCTGTAATACTGGCTTGACGGCAAAACATCACAATTTGCAATAAAGTTGGTGCAGAAAACTTTCCCGTAAACAATACAGTTACCGGTTTAACTGGCGGAAAGTACTACGAGTTCTGTCTGTATATTAATTAAAAATATAATGCGAGGCGCATAATTCTTTGAACGATACGATTTTTAAACTGTCTACAAACGAGGTGTGTTCAGAAAGTAACGAGAATTTTTAAATTTCTCGGGCTTTGAGAGTCCAATTGTCAAACATTTTTTTATTATGCTGGTATACATGCCCTTAAAGTATGAAAAAACTTTCAGCTGTTTTCATTGTTGACTTTGTCTGTGACAGCCCCTAAGATTAGACGTGTTTTTATAAGCTCGGCGATTTTCGTTTGTTAAAAGAAATGGATCAAAGAATTTGTATCAAATTTTGCGTAAAAAATGGAATGAAGTGTGTGTAATGTTAACAATGACCTATGGTGAGTATGATATGAGTAAATCAAGAGTTTACGAGTGGAATAATCATTTCCAAGAAGGCCGTGAAGACGTTGAAGATGACGAACGCCCTGGACGCTCCAGCACATCAACAACCGATGAAAACGTGGAAAGAGTGAAAGAAATGGTTATGAACAATTGCCGAATCACAATTAGAGAGGTCGTTGACATATCGATTGGATCATGTCATTACATTGTTTCCAATGTTTTGTGTATGAAACGCGTGGCAACTAGATTCGTTTAAAAATTGTTGAATTTTGAACAAAAACAGCGGTGAATGGAAGTTGCTCAGGAGTCACTAAATGAAGTCATCGACGATGCAGAATTACTGAAACGTATTTTAACAGGTGACGAAAGATGGGTTTATGGATATGACGTCGAAATTAAGGCTCAATCATCCCAGTGGAGGCATTCTGGCTCGCCAAGACCGAAAAAGGCTCGACAAGTGCGGTCGAACGTGAAGGTTATGCTCACTGTGTTCTTCGATATTAATGGCATAGTGCATCATGAATTCCTGCCACCAGGTGAAATAACTTTACTATAAATAGCTTGGTTACTCGAAACTAAGCTTTCAGGAAGACACCTAACTAAAACGTTTTCACACTGTAGTAGGCTACTTTACACAAACTACTTAATAAGCCTACTTTAACTAGCAATAAAAAAAATTAGAGTCACTTAAAAATAAAAGAAAGAGAGAAGCTCCATTGTACAGTTTGTGCACAGGATTAGGGTCACATTTTGTACGTGTTTATTTGAACAAGAGATACACGAAGACTGGCTACAAGATCCAGGGGTATATACAAAATAAAAGCTAAAATATAACTCGGTTTAGCTTTAATTACACTTTTAGTGATTCAAGACAAGCACTTCCTTTATTTCACTCTTAACTCGACATTAGCGCTGTACGCGGCCGTTTTATCAGCTACTTTCTTTCGCAATAAATCGTTTACTTGAATTAGCTTTTCCAAACGATGTTTACTTGTTACAAAGTTGGTAAAGCTTACCTTTTTTCTAATAACAAACATACTACTCTGCTCTGCTATACGCGTATAAAGAAAATTTTGAGACCGTAACAACACTATCTTGAGATTTCGATGGAAATATCAGTTTTAACGACCTCCCCCTCAACGAGGTCGAATCTACTTTGTGGTTCAAAATAAGAACATTTTGTTCTGTTTATCTACGTGAACAATTAGGCTAAACTGTTTGTGTGATTTTGATGAAATTTTAAATATAGAAGTTTTGGTTTGTCCATATCTTGGGACAATATTTTTAATCTTTAAAAAATGTGTTTGACAGTAATTTGGGTCGACAAAACATTTTACAAATATAGAACATAAGAAAACATATATGTTGCTTTACCCGGAAAAAGATCCGCGTCAAAGGTTGTCGGGAAAATCTTTAAAAGCGCCATAATTTTTCAAAATCGGTTCATCAGATTTTCTCAAAAATCATTAAAAACTAATTTGTTTCAGGTCTACTCACGAACGCTAAATGTTATCTATTTCAAGTTTGTTACAAGAACTTGAATTTTACTTCTTCATTTACGACGAAAATATCAGCATAATATGACAAACTAATTTTTATAAATTTAAGATTTTTTTTAGTAGGTTTTGAACCAGTGTGTTGGTGACAGTACGTAAGAAAATTTGTGTAATTATTATTGATAATAACTGTTATTATTATTATTATTATTAATAAGATAATAATAATAATTATTATTATTATTATTATTATTATTATTATTATTATTATTATTATTATTATTATTATTGGTTGGTAGTAGTGGTAGTTGTTGTTATTATTAGTTATTATTATTATTAGTTAGTAGTAGTAGTAGTAGTAGTAGTAGTAGTAGTAGTAGTAGTAGTAGTAGTAGTAGTAGTAATAACTGTTAGTTATCACTGAAATCTTTTAAACGGAGCAGTACTACGAAAAATATGTTTCAATTCATTGTAAAAATTAATTATATTTGAAAAATTAACAATTTATTTACAATTTTGTATACAAAATACTTTTTGGCTATAATAACAACGATAGAAATCTACATGTTATACAGTTTAAACATTTTACGTTTTCAAATTTAATGAAGTTTTAACCACTCTCGGGCTCATTTCCGTATTTTTAATGGAATTTAAAAATATAAAATAATAATTTATACAGTTTTTAATACTAATCAATATGATAAATTTGGATTTTTAAAATTCTATAAAATACAATTTTTTGTTGTTGTTTTTTTACGATTTGAAGTAACTGCCATTTTAAAGTCATTTAATTTATTTGATTAGAACTTCTCCAACCTATTATTAAAATCAATTTGTGTACAAAGTTGTAATGAAAACGTAATGAAATTGCGAACGTTAGAGTGCTAAACACACGCGCGCACACACACACACACACACACACACACACACACACACACACACACACACACACACACACACACACACACACACACACACACACACACTGCCAGGACCTGCTCCCATTTCGTCTCGATTCAAGGTTTTGCCATAACGTCTTTTCCAACAGATATTTTTTTCCTAAAAATAATTCTTTGGTAAATTAAAATATTTTTGGATCCATAACCTATCGCTATTATATGCCAGTGGGAATAACTGAAAATGAAAATTAAACACAAACGATTTTGTCATAAATGTTTTAAAAGTCCATTAAAGGACAAATTCAATTTACTTATAACAAGTGGTGGTTGAATATGCGATGCACATTTTACGACCCAAAACGAGGGGGAATTCCTGTCGATAAATAAAGTATCAAATGGATTAACCATCCTGATGGCCTCTTTTATACATGCGGCAGTGTTTCGGCACAAGTAATTTTATGAAAGCAACTGTTGTATTATTTTTAAAATATGAAATAGATTTTGCAAATAATTAGCGAATTTACACTGAAAAATGAGATATTGTAGTTGCTAACACGGTAAGGTCCAGGCTCAGGATTTTCATGTAAGCGCCAATTATGACTTTGAAAACCACTTTTTGGAAGACACACACACACACACACACACACACACACACACACACACACACACACACAAATGGCTTGTGCTCAAGCACTACTCATAATCTGGAGTATGCTGGTGAGTAATGGAGTAATGCTAATAATCGGCATTGATGACAAAAGAAAATCTTACGATAATAATTCCAGTATCGAACCCACTGTCTAGAGGTAAGCAAATTGTAAGACGCAGCAGACTGAAAGGTGCTTTCAGTACCTTGGACACCAGCCTCTTAAGAGCATCAAATCCAGAGTTCATAAGAAAGAGTTAGCGGTATCAAAAAGAAGTATTTAAATTCTGTAACGGTATTCAAATCAAAGTATTAAAATTACGAAGTGGTATTTAAATCGTTTCGAGTTGGCGAATTTTAATTATAATTTTGTACCAAGTATTATAATTGAAAAACTATATTCAAATTAAAGTATTATAATCGTGAAACTGTATTTAAATCGAAGTACAAAGTATTAAAATTGTGTTACGGTATTCAAACAGAAGTATGATAATTAATTGTGTTATGTAATTGTGTAACTGTATTTAAATCGAAGTATTATATTTGTGTAACGGTATTAAAATCGAAGTATTATTTCGGTAATATTATTTCGAATGTTATTTCAAATAATTTTTAGTTTCTGTAATTCTGTTTTACTGTCAATTATATAATTACTAATTGTTGATATTATTTTTATTTTGTTAAAATATTTTTGAGCACATCTTTAAACTTACCTAAATCAAATAGTAAATCAAAGAATGATACGCCATGACAAAAATGCATAACAATTTTACAATATTGTTTTTTGTTTAATCTCTCATTTTATGTAGTTTTATGGATAAAACAAAAACGTTAACAATTAAATTTGATAATCTAGATATTTGGCAAGAATCATATTACTCAGATAATTATCATTTAAACCTATAGGTTCTTACAATTTAAGATCTTACCTGAAATAAGTAGCATTTTTACTATTCAGATTTTAGAAATATTAGAAAAATAATTTGTTTCTGCAATAAACGTTAAATATTTTGACAGTAGTATTTGTATTCATGATGGTTTTAGAAATTTATTTTCGTCTTTCACGTAAAAATGTCAAATAATTTAAAGCATATTATTATTCACAATAGATGCATAACGTACTTAGTATGTATCTAAGCATAAGCATTGTTATACATTAACATGCTTTATTGCTGCTATGCATGTAATACGGATGCATATATTAAATTAAATGGGTAAATGTGACAACAGTGTAAATGTTTGGATAAGCTCGGGTTACCGAATATAATGTATCGTGCGTCCAAAACAAGTTTCAAAGTAAAAGAAGGAAATTAATTATAGCAGAACTTCTGTATAACGAACATCGATATAAAGAATTCAACGATATAACGATTTTTTTAATCCTCTTCATACTATGTAACACTCAATGTAATACAAACCTCTATATTAAGTAGTATTTCGGTTTATAACTTCAATATAACAATTTTTTTCTTCTTAAGGTAGAACATAAAACCCTTTTATTACGAATATCTGAAGTTCAAAACTCCTATATAACGAATAAAACGCACTTTGCAAAAACTACAGTCAGTGACTGAAAGAAACGTCTCTACATCAAACTATTGCACTTGATTTCCGTTCCCCTTCCTTCTCCCCCCCCCCAGCCAGTTCGTCAGTGTTGTCTGCAACGTAATGTACCACACATCGTTGGTCAACATACTAATACTGTCAGTGTAGATATAGGACCTACAGTTAGAAAATCATTCGTAAAATAGAAACTGACCTTTGATATATTTGTTACATGAGGTCCTCATTTTGTTTTGAGAAAAACCCTTTGTAACAAAAATTGGCCGCATTTAATCTCAATATAACGAACCTCATTTTTAAGAATATTCCAATATAACGTATTTTTTCTTTAGATCCTTGAGATTCTTTATATCGAGCTTCTACTGTATTACATTCTACCAAGTTTTTAACTAAAATTGTTGTTAATATTAGCTTGTTTATTAACTGGATAAGCTAAACATATTTTTCAATTTATAAAATAAAAATAACATTTTATTGTCCTTAAATATACCAATGCAAAATCTGTCTTGTTTTCATGTGAAATTTTGAATGTATGATTGTTTGTATTCTGCATTAAATATTATCAACGTAAATAAGATGTTCATTATATAATAAACGCTGATTAAAAACAAACTCTCATGCAAATTGATGAAGAATTTACAAAAAACAACACGAGAAGCTTCTATAGAACTTTTAAGCACCAATTATCCAAATACAGCGCACCAACCCTTCAATTTCGAGATGTTAATGGAGCCATTGCTCATAACAACACAGAAAACTGCAGAATATTAGCGGATTACTTTGAGAGACTTTTGAATTGTGAACCCATCATTGAAAAATTTGAATTCACTCGAAATAACTCTGATAAACCGAATTCAGAACCACCAACACTTGTCGAACTACAACAAATCATTTCAGAGTTACAAAACAATAAAGCGTCTGGAGAAACCAAATAGTGGCCGAATTGTGGAAAAAGCTAACGAAAATGCAGTTAAATCTCTTCAATGGGTTTTCGATGAAATCTGGAGAAAAGAAGATATCCCAGTAGAGTGGAAAACAGCTCTCATCCATCCTCTTTACAAAAAGGCTTAAAAACAGACCCAAACAACTATAGAGATATATCATTGCTGGATGTAACATATAAGATTCTTTCAAAAGACCTTTAATGAGAGCAGAGCCACAATTGGACCCACAATTGGGAGAATACCAGGGAGGTTTTAGAAAAGGTAGATCATGCGTGGAACAAATATTCAATCTTAAAAACATTATGGCATACCAAAAAGTAAGAGCTAAAACGTATGTAATTACTTTTATTGATTTTAAAAAGGCCTACGATTCCATTGATAGAGAATCTCTTATATCCGTACTAGAAGAACTAAATTTGGATAAGAAAACAACTAATATCATAAAAGCAACTATAACAAATACAGTTTCGAAAGTTAAATTTATGGGTGAACTGTCGAATTCATTTGAAGTAAAAACGGGAGTCAGGCAGGGGGATGGGCTCTCCCCTTTATTGTTTAATTGTGCACTTGAGAAAGTAGTCAGGAATGGAAGAAAAATATAAAAAGTGGAATAGGATTGGGTTACAAAAGAAGAATCTCAGAATTAGCTGTATTGCATTTGCAGATGATATGGCCTTGTTTGCTGAAACAATGGAGGAAGCAAGGAGCAGATTCTTGAATTGAAGAAACAAGCAGCTAAAATAGGTCTAAACATATCGTTTGAAAAGACCAAAATCATGACAAACAACAAATACCCAAATAAATACCTTAAAATCCAAGAACAGAAAATAGAAATTGTAAAAGAGTTCAAATATCTTGGTGAATGGATTAGTTGGAATGCAGATGAAGGCAAGGCAATGGAATCCAGGAAAAACAAACTTGAATTGGCCTTCCAATTGACGAAAGAAACATACAATAAGAAATCCCTTTCATGGGGGTCCAAAATTAAACATTATAAAACAGTGATCAAGCCGGAAGCACTGTACGCAGCAGAAACATTAACCATGAATCGCATAGGCCAGATAGAAAAGCTTGAAATAACGGAAAGGAAAATCTTAAGAAAAATTATAGGAACAAAATTTCAGGATAATAAGGTAGTATATATATAAGAAATGAAGCTCTCTATAAGAAAATTGAAAAACTGTCAGATACTATGAGAAAAAGGAGAATAAATTTTTACGGCCATCTTCTTAGAATGGACTCCAATAGATTGACGAAACAGGTGTTTGATTTTTTCCATAATCGTAAAACAAAACCGAACTGGTTTAAAGAAATTGAAAAGACCTAATAGAATTAAAAATTACAGAAAATTCACTGCTTGACCAAACTGCTAAGATAAGTACCAAGGACGAAAGAAGAAGATTCCAAGATAAAACCAAAATAAGACCTAAACCTGTCATTTCGGAAGAGGAGAGGAAAAGAAGATCGGAAAGAATGAAGAGCTACTGGGAACAAAGAAAGGTACAGCGCGCAAGAAATGATTGATTCAGCGTACCCCAAAGAGGGTGAAACGAAAAGAAGAAGAAACGCTGATTAATTTAATCCAACTAAATGTTTACAACTATTTTGAAAAGGATCTGTTTTTCTGTTCATTTTTCTAACCTATATTTTTTTATCAGTTTTGAACAGTTTTATGAAAGTAGAATTAATAGACGGTAAAATAAATAGCCCTTTTTAATGGTAGAATAGCATTTTCTAAAAGCACTAAAAACTTTATGTCTCTGAGTCGTTGAAGTATTACTTGTCAACCAATAATAATTATGTTTGCCTTGAAGTTTTGAGATTACTTATATGAGTATATAAACAGGACATATAACGAGAGAATTGCAAGGAACGTTTCAGGCTATAACCTGGTTGTAAAGCGGCAGGCAATGACCAAGTATAACATATATGGGACTCTATAGTGAGGTATCGGTGAGATATAAGAAAGTCAAAAGGAAGAAATGAAAAGGTTTTCAAGCGATCGAAGAGCATGGAGAACATTTTTCAAAGCCCAGAAGCCATTGACATTTAAGCGAGCGAAGAAGAAATTACTTAGTTCTTCTAAAAGTTAACCTTTGCGTAAAACTTACAACCTTACTGTATTTGTGCAAAAGTCTCTCTCTAACGCGCCTTTAATACGATTGTGAATGTTGGAAGTGTAAAACAATAACATTTTTAATGAAAAGGAGTAAAAATATATGGTAAAATTAAATTGAAAGAAATATAAAATCTTTTTTACGTTATCGATATCTGAAGAAAATATTTTTTTTAATGTTCACTCATTTAGTTTCTTTCAATATAAAAACATTTCTTTTGTTTTACGAAATGGTCAATGTGTGTATTTTAGGTACTTTCAAGACATAACCGATTATAATATGCAAAATAGTTTTTTCGCCGATTTTTAAATAGAAAAACTATTTCTACTACTATGTTGAGTATAATGATCTGCCTTCCCTAGCTTCGTCAATTCTACTTTTGTTGACGCGTTTCGGAGAACCTCCATTTTCAAAAACTATATCTATATATCTTTTTCAAAACTATATCTAGATGGAGGTTCTCCGAAACGCGTCAACGAAAGTAGAATTGACGAAGCTAGGGAAGGCAGATCATTATACTGAACATAGTAAATGAATACGATTAATTAAAATTAATACGATAAAAATTTACGTTTAAAAAATAATATTACAAGTTGATGTTGTGTGTTGAGTAGTCGTTTACAGAACAGAAAAAGGAATTTCGATAAATTTTTTTAAAAATTCTAAAGAAAACACAAAATATATGCTTTTCTGAATAGTATGCAGTCATTTGATATTTATTGATTTACGTTTTATACAGCATCTTTGATGTGTCTATGAATTCTTTCACCGTTACTTTTCTTACTTTGTCAGTGTTTTAGATTTACTTTGAAATTAAATAGGAATGTAATTTTAATTATTATGTTATAAGTTTTTAGTTCCACCTCCATGTTCACCTTATTACTCATTTGGAATTATTATTTAAGGTCAATATATAATAAAATGAGCGTAATAATAATTACTTTGCTCAAAAATTAGACTAATTACAATGAAAATACGAAAATAATCACTATGTTCAGTATAATGATCCGCCTTCTCTAGCTTCGTCAATTCTACTTTTGTTGACGCGTTTTGGAGAACCTCCATCTTCAAAAACTATATCTATACTGGTCACCAATACCATGGCCCGTCCTATTTATAATTTTCTATCTCCACCTCGTACCCCTCCTCAACATTCAACACGTACCTGACATTAAACCTGACGTGTTCAAATCTTATAAATATTGCTCGCTTCTTCAAAATCATACGTTTCAAACTAGAGCTCAGAAACGAGCGATCTATGGTTTGAAGAGCCAATCAGAGCAACGTCAGGTTTAATGTACACGTGTTGAATAGATGAGGGGTACGAGGTGGAGAGAGAAAATTATAAATAGGACGGGTCATAATATTGGTGACCAGTATAGCTATAGTTTTTGAAGATGGAGGTTCTCCGAAAGGTGTCAACAAAAGTAGAATTGACGAAGCTAGGGAAGACAGATCATTATACTCAACATAGTGACAATAATTCTAACAGAAATGAAGAAGAATATAAAAATAAAAACTATTTCTTAGTAGACCGGCTTTTAATGTCGATATAAATGAAATATTACAATTTGTGTAGGCTGTATGTAATTAAAATTTTGCTTTACATTGTGAAATATGTCAACACTAAATACAGTTCAGTTATACATATTACATACATCCATACATACATATAACATTTAATTCATAACATCAAGTCTATTGATCCCACAACAATGGGATCAAGTCTATGGATCTCACCTTATCTCTAGCTAAAACTACACTTATTCACCTACTCACACACACACACACACACACACACACACACACACACACACACACACACACACACACACACACACACACACACACACACACACACACACACACACACACACACACACACACACACACACACACACACACACACACACACACACACACACACACACACACACACACACACACACACACATTCATTATTTTATATAACCTGGGTAACTCTAAAGTGTAAAGCTTACTTCTTCAAGCTTTACTTTCCATTAATAACGAACTCTTGTCCTCATCAGTCTAACAGTATAAAGTATGGACGTTAAGTAAACAACACAGGTTTTTGTTTTAAAAATTAAGAGCATATCAAACTTTGCGGAAACGTTTGTAAGAGAAAGCAAAAGCGTTCCACTGAATTGTTTGTTCCATGTATTTTTGTACCTCTTTATTTGAACAAAAAATACACAACGACTAGCAGCAGATCCCAGAAGAGTTAAATGAAGGCTAAAATATAGTTCGGTTTACTTCTAATTAGGCCTTTACTGATTCAATACGAACCCTTTTTTTATTTTCACCCTTAATTCGACATTATCGCTACTTCGTTTTATCGGCTACGTCATCCTTTACAGTAAAGCGTTCACTTAAATTACCTCTCCCAAACAGTGTTCACTTCTTACAAAGTCAGCAGCGTTTACGTTTTCCAATAATCTTATTCTTCTGCTCTGCTGAATTCACTAACAGCCTGCAATGTTCTTAGAAAAATTAAAACCATTGAAATATTATCAAGTAAATATAAATACTTCGTCAATATTTCTGACTTTGTTTCTTTATTCATAAAATTTTTCCTAACGTGTATTTGACAATTTTAGTAATTAGTTTTTTTTACATTTTCAGCCTTTCAAAGGTACAAAACAATAATTAATTTTATCCTTAATATAATATTTATAATTTACTTTAAGTTTATTTAAAAAACATTTTCTAGTTTTTGTAAATACCTCTCTAACAAAAAAAAACATTTTAATGTCAGAAACCACCTTCGTTTTGATTGGTCGTTTAAGGTTCATTTTATCGTTGTTAAAATGATTGAAAATATTTGTGAAATATTACAACTTTAATTTTATTGAAAAATTAACAAATGTAACTTTAATAACATCTGAGACGGGAAAACGTACATTATGTAGAGCAGAGTAACACTTGGCATTCACGTGATAATCTGGCATGTCACAAACACAGAGACAAAAGTGTGTACGGATCGAGCAAGGTATGGGTTTTTACAAAATGTATTAAATTTGTGTGCGAATTTATGAATTTTTAAATTTCCTGAGAGAAATATGTGTGTTTTGTTTGGTAATAAATTAATATTTTGGACTGATATAAAAAAAAAGGCCTCAGAAATTTTGACGTCTTCAAAAAACACAAGGCTGATTTTTATATTCTTTAAAGTCGTTCAACAAAAAGATCTCAGTTAAACAATAGACAAAATCAATGACAAAATTTAGGAAATGTATTATAATATCAACTGTTTTAATAACAATGTTAATTTTATACTTCGGAAACTGATATATGAAATCGTTTCGCTTTCTGAAATGTCAAGAATTAGTGTAGTTTAAAAAATTAACTATAAACGTATAATGTTTACAATGTACATTTTGTTGCATAATATTCGCATATTACACATTTAATATGAAATAGCAAGTAAAATGTATTATATTCCATGTAAATAATAAATGAAAAACACTTAATAGATGTAAACATATAGCTTAACTGTATTTGTACGGTCTGAACTAGACTCAAAGTATAACTACACTTACTTGTAATAAAATGAGAATATTAAAAGTATTTTAAATTTTTAAAAAAAATTTAAGTGCCTTGGGGTTGCATCATCAGACAAGACTAGGAGAGCAGTGGGCCTACGTAATAGTGAAGTAAAAAGAGGCAGAACTGAGTATCAAGAAGTACCTTTCTGTCTGTATTCGAAAAACAAACTTTAAAAAAAAAAATTTAGTAATTTAAAAAAAATATATTTTTTGACAAGGCCAGTTGAATCTCCTTTGCGTGCCACTATGATTTTGAACACGTGTCGAGTGTACTTTAAAATTAATCAAGAAAAAATATTTGCCTGTTTACCAGTTAAAATATTTTAATTAAATTCCATTTATTTTAATCTGTACAAAATAATATTTTGTGTTTTGTATTTTAACGAGAAAAAATTAACATTATTTTTGTCAAAATTTTATTTCTGTCATAATAGCGCCATAATTACAAATGATAAATATTAAAAAATATTTTAATTATTATTCTACTATTATTAGCTTTAAAACGGTCGCTATTAAAAAGCATCAAATTAAACTTTTTTTTAATTAATTACTTACTTTCGTTATGCCAACGAAAATACTTCTTGCACTTCCAAAATATTCAAACAACACTATAATTAATTTACCAACAAATCCCCGTAAAAACTTCTATTATTTTTTTAAACAATTGTTGTATTAAACTACGACTAAACAAAACGATCTGACAAGTACTATATTAGTAAAAGATTTTATTTATTATAATTGTATTAGATAAACGAATGACAGTCAAGTAAAAACAGAAATATTCTATTACAGAGGTATCAGGAGTTATTCCAGCTTGGATCAAGTGTAGAACCAGGATTTAAGGAAGAGAACTGAAGATTTAGTTTCAGTAGCTTACTAGAAAAGAGAAAACCACTCTCGATGAAGTGAAAATAAGAAAACCAGACGTGATGAAGAGAAAATGCCCGAAGATTGAGTACGTCTGAAAGGTTAAATTACCCTCTCAACGGCAAAGTATATGCTATGTTAGCAGATTTCATGTTGCTACATTTTAGAAGATGATAATAGTAACTAGCGTATTTCTAAAAATAGAAAAAAATTAAATTACTGATGCAGGGCAATCATGTGTTGAATGATGCAATAATTTATTTGGATTTAATTTGGGAGTATTTGATTGGTTGGATTAACTTGGTTTTTAATTCTGCTATTTCAAAACTACAAAAAAATATTAAGTAGTATAACAGTTAGGACTTGTTGAATTTTATAAGTAGGATGGATTCAATATTAAAGAAAAGTTATGCACGAATGTGAACTTCAATGTTTTAAAATTTTGTTTCTAGCTTTAATTCACTTCTTTAACTTTAGGCCTACTAATGCCTTGAATTTTCATTGTATTGTATTGTTTCGCATACTATAGCCCCGGAGGAGGTGCAAACTAGCTGCACCTATTGAGAGGATTTAGACGTCCCTCGCGTTATCCGAGTCTAAGACACACTTACACATACAACACTACACTTACGACTTTAAGACTTTACACTCACACTTACATTTAGGGAGGCGATAATATCCTAAATGTGCTTTTCGCCTTAAAATAAAAAAAAATCGTATCGTATCGTATCGTATTATATTGTATTGTATTGTATATAATTATATTATATTATATAGTCTTGAATTGTATTATATGAATGTTTTATAATCAATTAACGTGAATTTATGACCTTAATTACTGAACAAGATGTATTTAACTTAAGTAAATATTTCATTTTCTATTTAGGAGAGTGAAACAGATAGACTAATTGTAATATGTCTTGGCAAATGATAAGTCTTATTGAATCTAGTATAATTCAAATATTTTGTTTTTTTTAAAAGAAAAAGTTTTTTTTGAAAATTGACTGAATCGTTATGCTACAAAATCAGGCTGTTTTAAAAACACTTTCACACATTTGCTCAAGTTTTTTTCAAATATTGCTGCAGTCAATCATTGTAATTTACTTTCTAAAAAATCAGGCTGTTTTAAAAACACTTTCCCACATTTGCTCGAATTTTTTCAAATATTTCTGCAGTCAATCATTGTAATTTATTTATACAAAATCAGACTGTTTTAAAAACACTTTCCCACATTTGCTCGAATTTTTTCAAATATTGCTGCAGTCAATCATTGTAATTTACTTTCTTAAATTTGACACTTAGGACTTAATATTGCTGCAGTCAATCATTGTAATTTACTTTCTACAAAATCAGGCTGTTTTAAAAACACTTTCACACATTTGCTCAAGTTTTTTCAAATATTGCTGCAGTCAATCATTGTAATTTACTTTCTTAAATTTGACACTTAGGACTTAATATTGCTGCAGTCAATCATTGTAATTTACTTTCTACAAAATCAGGCTGTTTTAAAAACACTTTCCCACATTTGCTCGAATTTTTTCAACTATTTCTGCAGTCAATCATTGTAATTTACTTTATACAAAATCAGGCTGTTTTAAAAACACTTTCCCACATTTGCTCGAATTTTTTCAAATATTGCTGCAGTCAATCATTGTAATTTACTTTCTACAAAATCAGGACGTTTTAAAAACACTTTCCCACATTTGCTCAAGTTTTTTCAAATATTGCTGCAGTCAATCATTGTAATTTACTTTCTTAAATTTGACACTTAGGACTTAATATTGCTGCAGTCAATCATTGTAATTTACTTTCTACAAAATCAGGCTGTTTTAAAAACACTTTCCCACATTTGTTCAAGTTTTTTCAAATATTGCTGCAGTCAATCATTGTAATTTACTTTCTACAAAATCAGGTTGTTTTAAAAACACTTTCCCACATTTGCTCATGTTTTTTCAAATATTACTGCAGTTAATCATTGTAATTTACTTTATACAAAATCAGGCTGTTTTAAAAACACTTTCACACATTTGCTCGAATTTTTTCAAATATTGCTGCAGTCAATCATTGTAATTTACTTTCTACAAAATCAGGCTGTTTTAAAAACACTTTCCCACATTTGCTCAAGTTTTTTTAAATATTGCTGCAGTCAATCATTGTAATTTACTTTCTTAAATTTGACACTTAGGACTTAATATTGCTGCAGTCAATCATTGTAATTTACTTTCTACAAAATCAGGCTGTTTTAAAAACACTTTCCCACATTTGTTCAAGTTTTTTCAAATATTGCTGCAGTCAATCATTGTAATTTACTTTCTACAAAATCAGGTTGTTTTAAAAACACTTTCCCACATTTGCTCATGTTTTTTCAAATATTACTGCAGTCAATCATTGTAATTTACTTTATACAAAATCAGGCTGTTTTAAAAACACTTTCACACATTTGCTCGAATTTTTTCAAATATTGCTGCAGTCAATCATTGTAATTTACTTTCTACAAAATCAGGCTGTTTTAAAAACACTTTCCCACATTTGCTCAAGTTTTTTTAAATATTGCTGCAGTCAATCATTGTAATTTACTTTCTTAAATTTGACACTTAGGACTTAATATTGCTGCAGTCAATCATTGTAATTTACTTTCTACAAAATCAGGCTGTTTTAAAAACACTTTCCCACATTTGTTCAAGTTTTTTCAAATATTGCTGCAGTCAATCATTGTAATTTACTTTCTACAAAATCAGGTTGTTTTAAAACACTTTCCCACATTTGCTCATGTTTTTTCAAATATTACTGCAGTCAATCATTGTAATTTACTTTATACAAAATCAGGCTGTTTTAAAAACACTTTCACACATTTGCTCGAATTTTTTCAAATATTGCTGCAGTCAATCATTGTAATTTACTTTCTACAAAATCAGGCTGTTTTAAAAACACTTTCCCACATTTGCTCAAGTTTTTTTAAATATTGCTGCAGTCAATCATTGTAATTTACTTTCTTAAATTTGACACTTAGGACTTAATATTGCTGCAGTCAATCATTGTAATTTACTTTCTACAAAATCAGGCTGTTTTAAAAACACTTTCCCACATTTGTTCAAGTTTTTTCAAATATTGCTGCAGTCAATCATTGTAATTTACTTTCTTAAATTTGACACTTAGGACTTTTGACCACCATCTTAGAATTTACAATTGTTTTCAGGCGTCAATATAACGCATGATTTTTAACTCGCTCAATACGTAATGTCCCATACTACTTTTAAAATATTTAATTTAAACACTTGTATTGTTTTTTTAACTTTAAATATTTAAAACATCTACTGATATTCATTTCAGAACGAATGATTAATTCCATTGTATTGTTTTTATTGTTCGTGTTCAGAGTTTAAAAAAACATTCAAAATCTTGTGGTTGTGCTAATGTTTTAATCGCATTTTATAGCTTTTAATTTCAGTTTATTATTTTGTTTATCATTATAAAACAAACGGGAAAATAAAACACGAACGTAAAACTTCGCAGGACACAGCGCAGTTTAATTACCCTTGTTTGTAAATGACGCAGACGCTCCAGCTTAGTGTTCAACCACCGTGGAAGCCATTAGTACTTCGTTTTTCCGGCGGCCAACTTGTAATTAATTTGTTATTTATAAAAGTTTGTTTTGCAATATAAGTCTGATAATTTTAGAGGCCGAATGTAAATAATAAGATAAAAAGTGTAATACCCAGTCTTAATACACATTGCTTTTAAACAAATATTTTGATAAGTGCCATATTTACCTAGATGATAATAACCTTATGGTGTGCATTATATATAATATATAAAAATATTATATTTCATTATATTATATACATAATAAAAAAGTATTATTATATTTATATTACATTTAAAAAAGGTATTTATTCATTCTTCTTTCTCTCTCTCTCTCTCTCTCTCTCTCTCTCTCTCTCTCTCTCTCCTCTCTCTCTCTCTCTCTCCTTCTCTCTCTCTCTCTCTCTCTCTCTCTCTCTCTCTCTCTCTCTTTCTCTCTCTCGCTCTCTAAATGCAGACAATAAAGAGAGTAAAAGAAAGAGAGAGAGAGAGAGAGAGAGAGAGAGAGTAAAAAAAATGAATAAATGCCATTTTTGAGGCAAAGTTATGTTCTCTCTCTTCCACTTAAACTCGAGAAAGAAAGAAAGAGAGAGAGAGAGAGAGAGAGAGAGAAAGAGAGATTTAATAAATGCCTTTCTGAGGAGAAGTTAGAACCGTTAAGTTAAACTCTAGGAATACCACTTAAACTCGAGAAAGATTTAGAGAGTGAGAGAGAGGAGAGACAGAGAGAATTAATGATGCCTATTTCGAGGCAAAGTTAGGACCGTTACGTTAAACTGTAGTACTACCACTTAAACTCGAGAAAGAAAGAGAGAGTGAGAGTGAGAGAATTAAAATATGTTTCTAGGCGAAATTAGGACCGTTAATATTTGTCTTCCACTTAAACGTGAGAGAGAAAGATAGAGAGAGGGAGAGAGAAAGGGGGAGAGAGAGAATGAATAAATGCAGTTTTTGAGGAGAGGTTAGAACAGTTAATTAAAATTCTAGGACTTTCTAGAAAGTGAGAGAGAATAAAAATGTTTTTATGTGACATTAGGACCGTTAAGAATTTTCTTCCACTTAAACTCGAGAGAGAAAAAGAGAGAGAGAGAGAGAGAGAGAGAGAGAGAGAGAGAGAGAGAGAGAAAGAGAGATTTAATAAATGCCATTTTTGAGGAGAAGTTAGAACCGTTAGGTTCTCTCTACCACTTAAACTAGAGAAAGAAAGAGAAAGAGTGTGTGTGAGAGAAAGAGAAAGAAAGAAAGAGAGAGAGAATTATTTTGTTTTTGAGGGTACATTAGCGTTAAGTTGTCTCTTCCATTTAACATAGAGATTGAGACGACGTTAGGACCGTTCAGTTCTCTCTTCCTCGAGGGAGAGAGAGAGAGAGAGAGAGAGAGAGAGAGAGAGAGAGAGAGAGGGAAGAGAGAGAGGTATACCGGTCTTATATAAGAAATATAAAGCTGAACATTTTTATACATGAATGATAATATGAATAAAAATTATTTATAAATAATAGTTATTTTCACAGATAATATTTAAACCTCATTTATAAATATTCATAAATTGTAGTTACCTTGTAATTTTATTATTGCTATCTACTGCAGTTGATATTTTATGGATATCTGATACAATTATTGCATTCTAATGGCGAACGTTCGTGTTGTGACAGTAATTTAATTTCACTGAAGTGTCCGTTAAAAGTATTCGCTTCAAACCACTACATCCGACAGACAGATCCAAACATTTGTTTACTAATTCATTAAGGAAAAAGAGATTTCGTTTCGCTTTACTTTTATTTCGAACTTAGTAATCCGATATGGTATGGAACTTTCTTTAGTTTTATTTTATTACGAAATGTGAAAGTTGAAAGGCTGTTTCGATAAAGCAACAATCGAATTTAATCCTAATGTATTGATAAATTTGTTAATAAAGTAATCAGCATGATTATTTAACAGGAACGTAAAAATAGCTCAGTATAATACGATAGTGGTTCAAAGTACAGTAACATACCATTTCGAAATCCATGTTTAAATTCCCAACGTCCTTCTTCATTATCTATTTAACTAATTGTGCTCGTGTCAATTAAGTAATCAGTTATTGAACGATTTACTTTGTAAATTAATCCACCGTAACTGATCGGAATTAAGGGCTTATAAACAGCGCAAGCGTGTTTAAAATAGATTCGTCGATATAAAATACTGTCGGAATATAAATGATATTATATATTACGAACGTAAATTTTGTTTTATTGTACAATACAGGAAAAGGGAAATTTTGTTTTCAAATTACTATCCATTCACTACCAGGTGTGATGAAAAGTTTAGTATCAAATTAGTTTCTCAGAAAAATACGAATTGATTTAGGTAAATATTTTTAAAAGCGAAAAAGAAACATGATGAAGAAACTTGGAAGAAAATGAAACTATGGTATTAATTAATTTTTAGTGAAATACAATTGTCAGTTTAATTGGTTTTCAAAATATGTGTTAAAACATAAAGTACTATTTTAACATTTAATCCAATTATTACTAATCATTACTAGGATTTATATTATCGACTGCCTAATTTTATTATTTAACTCAAACAGTCTAAATAAAACAAAAACTTTATAATTATATTTTTATGTGCTATTCTTTAGTACCTATCTCATGGGCCAAAACAGTGCTTTTATCTTCAGTTATTTAATTTTAGGTTAGTTAATGTTATACTTAATTTTTTTAATTTGTCGCTAATTTCTGGATAATTTTTATTTATTTAACTTATAAATACTTTAAAATACGTTTTTTCTTGTTATAAGAAATTTAATAAACGAGGCTTTTTGTTTTTCTTACAAATAACATGCAAATTTTAAACAGTACAAACCTGGATTAGAAAATGTTATATTGTAGTTTTATTAGATGTTTTCAGTGAAAATATTGTCTTGTAAATTAATAGAATAGCGTAAAAGTTTAAATTTGTTTTGTTATATTTTATCAGTTGTTACTGAAGTTTGACATATACGCAAATAAAATAACAAAAAAAAAAGTTTCTTCACTTATTTCCAAATAATTATTCTATCAAATATCATATAAATTAATTTAATTAATTTTTAATTAGTTATATTGCAATTGTTGATGTAGATTTTTTGAGTATAGACATAGTTTTTGAAGATGGAGGTTCTCCGAAACGCGTCAACGAAAGTAGAATTGACGAAGCTAGGGAAAGCAGATCATTATTCTGAACATAGTGATAATAATCCTAGCAGAAAAGAAGAAGAATATAAAAAGAATGTAAATCAAATCTTTAAAAAGGATCATTCAGGATATATATTACATTGATTTTGTTAAGTTTTATATGAATAATTTCATAATCCCTAATATAAAAGAGGTAATTAGGTGTCCGCTTGATAGTGAATTACACAAAAACTATTCAAATGATTCAAATGAAATTCTCATGTGTACAGCTGAAATACTGTAATAAACATTTAACATATAAAACGTAAATATAAAGCATAAAACATAAGCAAAATTGTTTTCAATTTGTGTCCAGCTAATTGATCCACATATTCTAGTTAGACAACCTGCTCCAACTAAGCCCCGATGCCTACCACAAACTTTATGGCTTGTGCTCCTGCACTGCTCTCCAAACAGTACACCATATTCAACTGCATTATGCTCACCGGCATTTAGGAGTTATTGACCGACGAAACGAGGTCTCTGTATCAATCGACCTTTGTCAACTTCGGCATTTGGTTTGTGTGTTTGTTTGTTACACAGTTCTGACCAAATGTAATGACCGATTGTTTTGAAATTCGGTACAAAGGTATAGAGCCCGAACGAATTATTAGATTTTTTTCATTCACTTTCGTTTTAAAATGGCGGCCTGTTATATAATGATGACGAGTGTACGCATTGGCCTTACTCACTGATCGATTGTTTTGACTTTTAGTACGATGGAACTTGTAAATAATAATAATTGATAGCCCGAACGAAGTATGTGTAAATTTTTCTCCATTAACGTACGTTACAAGATGGCGGCCTCTGATTTAACAATGAGGAGGCAAACGCATTAACGGATTGTTTTGAAATTTTCTACGAAGGTACCTTTTATAAAACCCGAACGCAGTATGTGTACAATTTTTTACCATTTACTTCCGTTTCAAGATGGTGTCCTCCTGATTTAAAGATGATGATTAACCACTTAATGGAGAAAGAGAATAAAATTTCCAACAAAATTGGTACAGAAACATTTTTTTGTAAATATTACGGTTACCAGTTAAATTAGCGGAAAAATTTGCGAGCACATCAGAGCGCCGGGTTGAACGGTGGTCATGCAGTTAATTAAAATATACTGCGAGGTCTACTGCTCTTTGGACTTACTAGTAATTCAAACGTAGAACAAAAGATCACGTAAGTTACTTTATATACCGGTTTGTTTGTTCCGTGTTGTTTATTGGTGCATGGTACACTCTTGTAACTCTTACACATTAAGCCCACTACAGTCGCAATGACGATAACAATGGATAGCATGAATAGCTAATTAGGTTGGCGCTGCCCGATGCTCCGCCACTCGTGATATCCGGTACTCTTCCTACCTCTCGGTTTTTCGTGAGGATGTCAAGTGACATACAGCAAGTCGTAGAGAGTGTTTACATTATTTTCTGTGTATTTTGTTTCGTAAATTGTCAATAAGCAGGAGGATTGGAGCAGTGACTTAACGATGCGGTTTTCATGACATTATACGAGTGGGCGATTATTGGGACTCAATCGACGAAATTCACAAATTTATGATGCCTGAAAGAGGATCAGTTTAACAATGCCAACATTGCTATGAATTAAATGAAAACGATGAAAAAGTTACTTATGGTTACATATGGGCTCTCAGTAGAAAAAAAACTTCGATTAGGTCCAGCAAAGCGCTTATGACGTGTTTCAGCCAATATGACTAGCATATGATCTGATGAAGAAGTTTTTGGGGATCAAAAACACTGTACGTTCATTTATTTCCGTAGATAAGTAAATAAACACTATTGTATTACGATGTACTGATATCATCCACGATATTCCTTAGTAACGAAAGGTATTTCCTATGTTATTTCTTATATAACATTTATATTTATATAAACTCAGGTATCACGAGCTGAAGCTGCATCTCCTTCGATGTCCTCCTTTGCCCAAGTTAGAATGGGAAGTAAGTATGTAGCGGCAATGTAAACACTCACTACCTTTCATCCTGCCGCAGAAGTATTTTGGCGTGTAAATATAGCAGCGCGGGGAGTGGCAATGGTTGAATGAACACGTGGAGTTAGAGGTGGAGGGTTGGCGACTTGACAACACCGCTCAATGTATTGTTACACTGACGCAGCGAAGTAGTGGACTACAAAGCTTAGCCATTAGTGATGGGACCCGTTTGTGGTTCTTTTCTTGCATGGGTAATAAAAGAAGGATATTGTTTAAAATTTAACGATTTTCTTAGCAATTTTTCCGTGGAAATAGTTTTTTGTTACATTATATAATGTTTGGAACTATTTTTTAAATACGTATTAAACATTATGTTTTGAGGTTATTGAAAATATTAAAAAAAGATTTTTTTTGTCTTTATGTACTAAACTAGCTTTTTTATTGAGTAATTTATGCTTACAATTATAAACTTTTTAAAGTTTATTTTTACATACAAAATTTAATTAAAAAATTGTTACACACTATTTAAAAATATAATTTGTTGGAATTTTACGTAAACGTAAACACGTAGCAAAGATTGAACGGATCCGGATCCCAGTATCGGTCTCGGAGGGAGCACTGTTACATGCTGTGTGTGGTTGGTAGTGGTGGGAATAGCGAACAATTAACTAAAATCCGTTCTTTTTCACTCTGCCTGTCTGTAGTCGGTGCTGCGATCTATGTGAACTGTAGAGTACTGGTTGGAGCAAAGAACGATCGTTCTTCAACAATCGGTCTCGTTTACACCGGGTCCCTTCAAAGAGCCATTCCTTTTTACCTGTTCGTCTCTATTCGCCATTGATTATCATCATTTAGTACTTCCATGAGCCTTGTGCGTTATCGTACATTCACTTCTGATTCAGGAGAGAAATAATTGTACAGCAGTTATTCAAAGCAAATGTTTGGTTACAATAATTTCAGTTGCCATAACTTTATTTAATTTTAATAAGTGCAGTATTGCTGTATTTATAAATTATTGTTTATTTTGAAAAAACGAATATATAGGTAGGTTACTAGTAGTTCAAATAATAACGGGCCTTGCGATGTATCCTTAAATAATATAAAAAGCAATTTACGATAGTGCTCTCTCGAGTTCTTAATATTTTCCGCAAATTTAACCGGTAACTTTGGCGAATATTTTATATTGTTTTTCCATAATGTGGGGTCAAAATTATAGTAGGACTTGCCGTTCAGCCAGTTTTACACGGAATAGCCAGCAACTACATTTCCATTGTTAAATCAGAGCCCACCATCTTGAAACGGAAATGAATAGGAACAAATCTGACGTTTACGTCTTTCACGCTTTTTAAAAATTTACCTTCGTACCAATTTTTAAAATAATCGGTCAATGCGTCTGGCCAAAACTATGTAACAACACACAAAAACCAAATACCGATTGGTCAGTTGAAACAGAGATCTTGTATCGCACGGTCAGTATTGCAATACCAAAAGATTTAGTGTTTGTGTGATCGCTAACTATTCTTAGGCGATAAAACGTTAAATATGAAGCAGCTAGAGCTCGCCAATGTTTAGTGTTTGAAGCATAGAAAAACTACAGCATTTTCTATTAAATTTTATTACTTAATTTTACTTCAAACAAGTAATATAAAAAAAATTGTTATGTCAATTCCTACTTAGATCCTACTGTGCACTTCCATCACGTCAGCGAGACATCTGTGTGCTGCGATTCCTGAAACCAAGATAGGATAGAACATAAGTGTTATTTAAATAAAATCCTATCGTATAGTCTGTACAAATATGCGATATTAATACTTGACAAAAAGCTGTATTAAAATAAAGTGTCATTCACTACAAGTATAAAAATGAATTTGAACTTGAGTGGATGAATAACAGTAGCATTTACCTAAGGAAATCCTATCGTATAGTCTGTACAAATATGCGATATTAATACTTGACAAAAAACTGTATTAACATAAAGTGTCATCCACTACAAGTTTAAAAAAATGTATTTGAACTAGAGTGAAGAATAATAGTAGCATTTACCTAAGGAAATCCTATCGTATAGTCTGTACAAATATGCGATATTAATACTTGACAAAAAACTGTATTAACATAAAGTGTCATCCACTACAAGTTTAAAAAAATGTATTTGAACTAGAGTGAAGAATAATAGTAGCATTTACCTAAGGAAATCCTATCGTATAGTCTGTACAAATATGCGATATTAATACTTGACAAAAAACTGTATTAACATAAAGTGTCATTCACTACAAGTTTAAAAAAATGTATTTGAACTAGAGTGGAGAATAATAGTGCGAATTATCTAAGGAAATCCTATCGTATAGTCTGTACAAATATGCGATATTAATACTTGACCAAAAAACTGTATTAACATAAAGTGTTATCTACTAAAGGTTTTTAAAAAACTATTTGAACTTAAGGGAATGAACAAAAAGTATTTTATTAACGATTGAAAATTTGAATAAGATATATAAATAAATATATATAGGGAGAGTGTGAACTAATAGTAAGAATTGAAAAACACTAGAAACAATATAAAATAATTAAGACTTATACAAAAATTTAATTTCAAAACTGATAATTTTTCTGATGTCAACGACCTCATGGAACCATGTTTTCAATGACCGTCTGAAATTTGAATTTTGGTTCTGGAACGCGTAAACATTCCGATAGCAACATTTTAAAATCTCAGTTGTTCACTGTTATTTCCTCTCTAATTGTTTTAACTACTTATCTCATAACTGATAACAGATTGTAAATATCTTATAGCATTGTTTGCTGCTAACCGACATTATGTACTTCAATATCATGAAAGCTTTATTACAATAAAATCAAAGTATTTATTCTAACATTACAGATTTCATTTCAAAACTAACAAACTGATAAATATAATAAATATTCCTGTATTAAACACATGTTCTGATTTGAACGTGTAAATTGCGTGAAACACAGACAAATACACGATATGTACTGTTTTATTTCAATCCTAACAATGGCAGCACGCAGCTGTCTCGCTGATACGACAATAACCGCCGTCATATTATGAAAATATAGATTCCAGTAACACTGATTACGATGGTAAAATCGGATTTTTAAAATTATAGGCGATCAGGTAAAACGTTGTTTTTTTAAAAACAGTTTGAAATGTTTGTCATTTTTACACGATTGACACATCTTTTTTTGCCGAAGAAAGACCTTATTGAAGTCGTTAGTCTAATAAAATCTATTTTTGTGCCAACTCTAAGTCAAATGTCTCCAAAATTCACAAACGCGCGCCCTCACATATCTCGTACATACATAGCTATTTTTTAACGACCTTCTCAAAAGAGTCAATATCAGCTCATTTCAAGGTCCCTCTGCAGGATTTTGGGCTTATGATGATGATGACCCAATAGTTTATTTTTCAAAAACAATTCGCTAAAAATAGTGTGTGTTCTGTGTGTGTGTGTGTGTGTGTGTGTGTGTGTGTGTGTGTGTGTGTGTGTGTGTGTGTGTGTGTGTGTGTGTGTGTGTGTGTGTGTGTGTGTGTGTGTGTGAGCTTAATAAAGTATACCTGACACTTAATTCTTATATGAATACCATTTAAAATAAAATTAGTTTTCTATTATTCCTAGAAGATTGGTATAAATCCAAGATAAACGACGATCGCCTTGTGTGTCTTTCTGTTTTTACTCAAAATATGACTTTGAATTTTTATTTGAAATTTGACACAGTAATTTTAGTTTTGCATCTTAGTACGTAATATTGATGTCAACTTGGCCTTTGAGGGGAGAGATCGTATGTTGGAAAACCTGGAGACATAATATGGTATACAAGTCAGATATGGCTTCAAGACAAAGTCAGGTACTGGCGCTGGGGTGTATGGTCTGAGACCAGGGTTAAAGAAAGTGATTACCCTGGGACAGCATACAACAGTATTTCAGGCTGAAGTGATGGCCATTAATGACTGTGTTCGGGAGAACTTGGATTGGGGATTCAAAAAGGCACGTATTCATATTCATACCGATAGTCAGACGGCAATAAAAGCACTTGCGGGTCCTAAAATACAGTCCAAGCTGGTCTGGGAGTGTAGGAAGAACCTTGACATTCTGTCCCGGGATAACCGGGAACTCTTCACTGGGTTCCGGGGCATAGGGGAGTTGAGGGTAATGAGGAGGCAGACCTACTGGCTGGACTTGGATCTGCATCTGAGTTTATCGAACCTGAGCCGGCTTTAGGGATTTCTCTATCGTTGGCCAGGTCCGCTATTAATGGGTGGATTACATGTCAACACGAGGTAAGATGGGACAACCTGCATGAGCATTCCCATAGTAAACGTCTCTTAAGCAAAGTTCCTTCTGGAGGAATCAAAGGGGCAGCAGATGTCCTGGGCAGAGCACAACTCAAGAGGATCAAGGGGATCATAACAGGGCACTGTGGTCTGAGGGTGCACATGAACAGGATAGGTGTGTACCACAGAGAAACCGTGTGTAGATTGTTGCAGGAAGGAGGAGGAAACTGCAGGTCACATAATTTATGATTGTGAGGCTCTTGCTAGGGGTTTTTGGTTTCCAAGACCCTAGGGATCTTCAGTAGTGTGAGCTAGTCAGTGGGTTGTTGGAACTTATTAGGGGCACCAATCTGCTGAACTAGGTATTTTAAAAGGTAAGTTTCACAATAGGTCAGTTGATCTGGGTACAATAGGTAATTGCATGGGGTTAAACAAATCCCTTCCTCTAGAATATAATCTAATCTAGTACGTTTTATGACCAAAATTTGATTAAACCTATTTTGACAAATTAGACCACTTTTTCTTCTTGTAAAATTTTAAAAGAAATTAATAACATCTAACTTTCATCTTGTAGAAATCTTCCGTATTGTTCGGAGGGCATTGCTTTGCACTATTTACCAGGGGCATTTAATAGCGAGTAAATGCACAATAATTATCAATTATTGAAAGCAAATCAATTATTTTTTTTACATACTGGATGAACACTTCTGTAGTGTAAATTAAATTCTTGGCTGTTTTTATGTTGTATATATTTACTGAAAATAAATATTTTTCAGTAAATATATATTGGTTAAAATAAGCACCACCAATATTGAAATATTGGTGAAAATAAGCACCAATATTGAAATTTAGAAGGTATTTTAACTATGCGCTATAGGCCTATTAATACAGAATAATACTACTGTCTTGTGTGAGTGTGCGTGATTATAAATAATTACATATAGGCCTATAACAAAATTAATTATTTGTTTTTTTATTATTACATTACAATATTTATACATTTAAAAATACACACAAATAAATTTATTATTGCACTTCAATGCGTTTTTCAAAAACATGTTTGGTAATTATATTGTTTAAGTTTAGACAGTAGTATGAGTTGTAATAAGACGTCAAGGACCGTAAGATCAAAAGGTTGGCCGCCTAAGACAGCAAAGGCTGCCTTAGGGGATATATATATATATATATATATATATATATATATATATATATATATATATATATATTGCATTAAAATAGAGTAATGATGTAAATGGTTGTTCACAACTCACATATTTTACTCAGTATAAATCAGGCAATGTAATTAAAGAAGAGCCAATGAAACTAACAACGTTGAAAGGAAAGTGTATTAATGTGGATACTTTTTTAAAAATTTGATAATGCGTTAAAAAAATGGATATTCACCTACAGAAAATTATGTCTGTAACATGAAACAATACAATCAATATGGGGGGGGGTGGAACCCACTGGTTTATTCAGCAGCTCCAGCGAAACATTAGGCATTGTCTAATTAAACTTTATTGCTGTGTGAGCAGCAAAGTTTTAAAACATTTTCAATAGAATTTCAGTTGTAATAAAAGCAATAAACGTAATAAACGATGATTTGCACAGTTATTAGGGGAAATTGAGTGCCAATATTCTGAGATGTTGACGTAAAGCATATCTATCGCTCCGCTGCGAATTAATTATTAATTGGTTTATTTGAAGAAATTAAGTCGTTTTTTAATAAAATTATAATAGTTATGACGAATTTTCAATTTTAAATTGGTTAAATGATTTATGTTCTTACATGGTATCGCACGGTATTCAAATGAACAGAATAAAAAACCAGGCAATTAAGAAATATTAAATCATTTACACGGGAAGTAAAACAAATTTTTAAGAGAAATTTAATTAGTAAATTTAAAATTCTGTAAAATAAATTTCACTTTTTTTATATCCGTACAAAAGGGGCTTGATATTCATGATTTAGAAATTAAATTAGTTGAATGTCAAAGCAGCACGAATTTGTAAACTTGATTTCCAAAGTAGGAGAACAATTTATGAAAATAGTGCATTTAATAATGATTGCACGCTTGTAAAATATTACAATAAATGTGTGAGATTCTTTACGAAACAATTTTGCATCAGTTGAGTAAAAAAATTCGTAAAAAAGTAGTTTTGCAATGTTTTTAAAATCCTACCGACAGATATAAACTTGGAAATGAATTGACGCGAAATACATTACAATAATTAATACGAATATAAACTATTTGAAAATAAACAACGGATTTAATATTAGATAAAATACTATTATTACGTTTATTGTTATATATTGTACACATATACGTAAACAAGGTACTCAGAAAATGCCAAGTCTCTACCTATAATAGTATTGTACGTCGATTATTAAATTTGGACTGGATAATTAGTTTAATTGCGTTAAAATCATTTTTTCCAAATCCTTTCTAAGTGCAGCTTGACTTTCTTGTAAGAAGGTACCCTGAAAATTTCAAGTCTCTAGCTACAATAGCCTCTGCTGTACGTTGTTTATTAAATTTGGACTGAGTAAGTAGTTAAATGGCGTCAAAATCAAATTTTTATAAAATCCTTTTTAATGCACCTTGACTTTGTTGTAAGAATCTACCTTGAAAATTTCAAACTTCTAGCTATAATAGTATTGGCTGTACGTTGTTTATTAAATTTGGACTGGGTAAGTAGTTTAATGGCGTGAAAATCAAATTTTTGAAAAATCCTTTCTTAGTGCACCTTGACATTGTTGTAAGAAGATACCTTAAAAATTTCAAGCCTCTAGCTATAATAGTATTGGCTGTAAGTTAATTATTAAATTTGGACTAGGTAAGTAGTTTAATAGCGTGAAATTCAAATTTTTGAAAAATCCTTTCTTAGTGCACCTGGACATTGTTGTAAGAAGGCACCCTGAAAATTTCAAGCCTCTAGCTACAATAGTCTCGGCTGTACTTTGTTTATTAAATTTGGACTGGGTAAGTAGTTTAATGGTATTAAAACAAAATTTTTGCAAAATCTTTTCTTAGTGTACCTTGACATTGTTGTAAGAAAGTACCCTGAAAATTTCAACTCTCTAGCTATAATAGTATTGGCTGTACGTTGTTTATTACATTTGGACTGGGTAAGTAGTTTAATGGCGTGAAAATCAAATTTTTGCAAAATCCTATCTTAGTGCACGCCTATATGGTAACATAAATGTACCCTGAAAATTTCAAGTCATTAGCTAAAATAGTTTTGGCTCTGCGTTGATTATGAATCAGTCAGTCAGTCAGTCAGGACTTCTTGTTTTATATACTAAGATATGTTTCTCAATAAAAAATATTTCATAATATAGAAATAAATGTGTTTTATTTTTTCCTTGTTCGTTCAAATATTCAGCGCAGATGTGTCACATGCTGAGGTAACTCAAGGTATCACACCCATTAATATCAATTTGTTGACATTAACTTTTATTTTTGCAAAAATAGAAGTTTTAAAACAGAAAGCACCTAAACCTTTTAAGGGGATTTTAAAGATGAGATCAAAAAAGGAGTAAACTTTCAAGTTTATTCACCCACGAGATAGTATTAAAAAAATTAACAAAATTTGACCCCTTCATAAAAGTTTTGCATCATTGCTATACTTGGCGTTTGCTTAGAAACTTTGTTTTCCTATCGTCAGCGAAACAGTCGTGTGACACAATTATTTCTTTACGAATTAAAATAAATTACTTTGAGAAAAAAATTCGTACATAGTTATTGATGGTGTTTTAAAACCAAACAAATGTAACCAGCTGCAAATCTTTGTTCTTGAATTAATCAGTAAACTTGAGTTATTTCAGAGAAATAAGACACACCTGCCACTGCAATCTATTTTGAAAAATCCAAATTAAACCCTAAATGGTGCTATTTAAAACAAATTTTAAAATCCCGGTTACGAATTCAAGATGCCTACAAAGATTTTAAACACTGTTAAAACTAAAATGCACTATTACGTTAAATTTTTGGCCAATTTGCAAAGTTTATTTCTCAATACATTTTAAACTGTTTTTGAATAAAACCCTGTCTGCAAAAACTACAGAGAGAATGCAATAAAGAAATTTTACATAAACATATTGTAAATTTCTGTAAACATACGTTTTCACTTGTGTTGTTCTTGCGAATTTCTTAACTACAGGGAAAAAATGGGTTGTAAATGTACAAATATATTTTATTAAATGATATACGAAAATGGAAGAAAGTACAAATTTATATTTCACATTGCTTCAGGCCATTTATAGCAATTTATGTGAACAATTTGTAGAAGAAGATTACAATGTAAATAGCGTTCAAAAGATATAACCTTTAGAAAGCCTAAGGGACGTGACGTCATAATATACGGCCGCCTGAATCTGAGTATTGTGTTTCTCTATTTTATAGAAAGTGATATTAAAACACCACACTTGATATTATTTTGTAAAATTTCGTACTTACGAAAACTGTAAGAGATGCTATCGCTCGTAATTGGATCGGATTTCCCAACAAAGTTTTCACTCCAAATTAGTTTATTACACGAACATTGAAATTTATAATAGTTTCAACTATTAAAGAAGTTGATAAATGATTTAGACCTTAAGCGTAACCTTAATAAGAAGTTTGAGTAATGTTTATCAAACTTCAAATTTTATTTTGTTAATTGTGTCCGAGGTGTGTTCAGAAAGTAACGAGAATTTTTAAATTCCGCGGGCTTGGAGAGTCCGATTGTCAAACATTTTTTTTATTATGTTTGTATACTTACCCCTGAAGTATGATAAAACATTCAGCTGTTTTCATTGTTGACTTTGTCTGTGACAGCCACTAAGTTTAGACGTGTTTTTATGAGCTCGGCGATTTTCGTTTGTTAAAAGAAATGGATCAAAAAATTTTTATAAAATTTTGCGTACAAAATGGAATAAAGTGTAACAAAGTGTGTGTAATGTTAACAAAGGCCTATGGTGAATCTTCTATGAGTAAAGCAGGAGTTTACGAGTGGTATAAGCGTTTCCAAGAAGGCCGTGAAGACGTTGAAGATGACGAACGCCCTGGACGCCCCAGCACATCAACGACCGATGAAAACGTGGAAAAAGTGAAAGAAATGGTTATGTGATAATCGCCCGAATTACAATTAGAGGTCGCTGATGATGTTGGCATATCAATTGCATCATGTCATGACATTGTTTCCAATGTTTTGTGTATGAAACGCGTGGCAGCAAAATTCGTTCCAAAATTGTTGAATTTTTAACAAAAACAGCGGATAATGGAAGTTGTTCAGGAACACTAAATGAGGTCAACAATGATGCAGAATTACTGAAACGTATTATAACAGGTGACGAAACATGAGTTTACCGATATGACGTCGAAACTAAGGCTCAATCATCCCAGTGGAGGCATTCTGGCTCGCCAAGACCGAAAAAGGCTCGACAAGTGCGGTCGAACGAGAAGGTTATGCTCACTGTGTTCTTCGATATTAATGGCATAGTGCATAATGAATTCCTGCCACCAGGTGAAACGGTCAATAAGGAGTGGAAAAACAATTCATGGCTTTTGCACCACGATAATTCACATGCTCACACGCCATTGCTTGTTCGTGAATTTTTGGCCAAAAACAGTACTGTAACGATGCCCCAGCCTCCATATTCGCCAGACATGGCTCAGTGTGACTTTTCCTGTTTCCAAAAATAAAGAGAACCTTAAAGCGCCGTCGTTTTACAGCCGTAGATGACATTAAAAGCGCATCGCTGAAAGAACTAAAGGCTATCTCAAAGATCGAGTTTGAGAAGTGTTTCGAGGATTGGAAGAAACACTGGCACAAGTGCATAACCTCCAATGGGGACTATTTTGAAGGCGACAACATCAGTGTAGAAGAATATATAAATATTTTGTTCAAAAAATTACAATTCTCTTTACTTTCTGAACACACCTCGTGTATGTTAGAAATCGGTTAGTCATTTTCCTTATTAGTAATAATACTTCAAGTTGGTAAATTCAAATTATAGGTTTATTAATAACAATTAAAAATCAAAACTAATAATTCTGTAAATAAATGTTGAAACCTTTATAAAACTCCGTGGTCACTTTCAAATTTCATGTTTTTATACATTTATTTTTTGTTGCACTTTGAATAATTCCACTTTTCTAAAATAATAATTGATAAACTAATGTTTGCTGTTAAAAAACATCTTTATTGAATAACTTTGATTCCATATTTAATTTGTGATAATAATGTAGAAAATTATTGTTGAAAAAATAAACTTTATTTAGGCTTATAATATCTATAAAATCCATCTCCATAACTATAAGAGCCACTAGCTGGTAGGCGTCCCTCGCAGCACCCAAGTCTAACACACACTTACACTTACAACACTACACTTGCGACTTTAATACTTTACTCTCACACTTACATTTAAGGAGGCGATAATAGCCTCAATGTGCTTTTCACCTTAAAAAAAAAATCTATAAGAGGCATAAAAAAATCTGTTTGTACAAATACGCAACATAAACTTAAACATTTATCAAATATTTAAATGTAATTCCTGAAGTTCTTAGAACCTTTTCAATTAAACCTGTCCTATATACTTAAGGTGACCATTCTTTTCAAGAAGAAATTCGTGGTTTTATATGTAAAGGAGCTTTTGGATTTGAGACAACTTAATAAAACACAAAAATTTAATTATAGAACAATTTGTATATTTTCATTCTAATATAAAACACTGAAATGAACTAATAATAACATAATTACAATAAAAAAAAAACTATTGCTCCAGGATTTCAAAATGTACATACAATACATTCAATTGTAATTGTATTTAGAAATCACACCTAACCTTTCATTAAACTATTCAAAATAGAATAACTCTTTCACCGCTGGCTTTGAAGGTTTACTACTCCAGTTATTCTTGTCTGTGAAGATTGACTTTTAATCAGAATGTTTTTCTTTTTTTATCTTCTCGTTTATTTCAAAGCACTTTTAACTTATTCTTAACTTGTCTCTATAACTTGACTTTTAATCAGTGGTTTTATTTTTTTTATGTCTTCTCGTACATTTCAAAGTACAATTCAGAATACTTCGTCCAAATTGTTGCAAGAATTTTAAGAAATTAAATAGTTTACAATAATTTTTCATATTATTGCAGTTTAGAAGCACAATCTAAGGAGCGAAAACTGAGTTTATTATTGGTTCATCTGTAGATAAGGCATTTGGTTTGAGTGTTTGTTTATTTCTTTCTTTGTTACGCACAATCAAATAGGTTTTACTATAAAGGGCACATTTCAATTTGGATGACTAACCGCTTCCCAGATTCCACCGGACTCTGTTAGTAAAACTTTAAATGTCCATAAAATTATCGTTACAACAATTAATAGCGAATTGTTAATTCCTTTAATCTAATAGTGCAGCAGATATTACAAAACAACTGGAAATATTTTAAGGCACATGTACCGTTACAAAACTCACCATGTTAAATAACAGATAAAAGAAACAAAATTGTCACCTAGTAGAGTCACTCCTTGACATAATGTGGTTATTGAACAGCTCTCGTATAACAAGACGTTCTCATTGCTTTTTTTTAAAGGCGAAAAGCACATTGAGGCTATTATCGCCTCCCTAAATGTAAGTGTGAGAGTAAAGTGTTAAATTAGTAATTGTAGTGTTGTAAGTGTAAGTGTGTGTTAGAGTCGGGTACCGCGAGGGACATCTAAATCCTCTCAATAGGTGCAGCTAGTCTGCACCCCCCTGTGGGGCTCTGATTTAACGATGATGGAAGTTCCTTGTTATTTCCTGTAATAATGGCTGAACGGAAAGACCAACATAATTTTCACATAATGTTCATGGAGAAAGAACATAACATTTCCAGTAAAGTTGGTCCAGTAATATTTTCCCTAAATATTAAGGTTAGCCTACTGGTTTAATTGGCAAAAAGATTTACGAGAGTGTCAGTGCCCTCTCTTATCTAAACAATTAATTTAGACTATTTTCCCAGATCTACTGTTCTTAGAACTACTAGCGTATGTATATCGAATCTTACTTATAGTGATTTGTGTTTATGGATTCAAATATTATTCATTTCATAAAAAAAAGTGTCTGTGCAGCAACTTCGTTGCGTCTTATCGTAAGCAAACACAACAGCAGCTCTTTGTATTATTTTCTGATAATTACATTTGGCTTGGTAGCAGCACTTCTTAAACTTTGACCTCGACACCAACTGATAAAACTTATTTGAACTATGACCCAAGTTTTCGGAAAGTCTTCTATAATTTGTTCTGTGAGCAGCGGTTTTATTCAGGAACGAAACTACAACTAGTTGAGCAGAATGGGAACGCTAATGGTGTTTTTTTTATTTGCCCTGAAATTCGCCGTAGCAGAAGGTAAATGAATTTATTTACTAATGTTTGACAATAATATATACGTGTTTGAATATTATTCAGGATTATAATTATGATCTTTTGTAAAAGATTGCTCTGGTTACCGAATTTGTAAAAAAAAATAATAAATTAAAGTTAATTTAGTTTAATAAATACAATATTACATAGACCTGTATACAGGGTGATTCTGAACTTTCTTACAAACTTTTTGTACAACATTAAGCACAAACTTACTAGTAGCCTTTTTTATGTTTATTTACTAAAAACATTGTTTAAAGAAAAATTGTATTAAATAAATAGTTCCGAAGGACTGAATTTGACTAAACCGCTGATTTTAAGTTATGTTAAATTATTGTAACAAGAAACGTTTCAAAATTGCAACAATTCAAAATTATGAAACTGAAAAAACTCTAAATTTAAAAAAATAAATATCTGGATTTTTTTTGTCCTGGAACAATTTTCTTCGGAATGCAAGAGAATCGCACGAATACATGAATTTGTTCTTTTAATTTATGAATTTTAATTGGAGTTTTGCTCCAAAAAAAATGTTAATTTACTAGAGCATTTACGTTTCGAAATTCCGAATATAAATGGTTACCAATGGATACATACCAAATGTATAAATGGATACATTTTACCATCCATGGCAAACCGCTTTATCTCTAGTATATATGTGGTACGGTAATGTTACTAATATACATTTTTTAATATTTAAATAACACAGTTTTTAAAAAAATTCCAGATTGTATTTCCACGTCATGATAACATATATTGTTATTTTTTATTTTGCATTTAATTTCCTGAAATAATCTGAAAAATGTGCACTTCAAGGGCATTATATATTGTATATAATTGTATATATATTATATAAGTTATGATTATATTTATAGTTGTACAGCGTTGAATATCTCCGTAATTTGAGGCCGTTTTCAACAATAAAATTTAATTGTTTTTTATATCATTGTTATTGAATTGATACCTTGAATTAAAAGTTTCGTTACGGTTAATGTGCAATTAAATTTTCGAAATTGAAATTGTGTTTTGTAGCAAGAACAGCAGCGTTGACCTCATTCTGGTGTGTCGATTTCGTGCTTATAATCCAATGGAAACTGTAATACTTTCTGAGCCCTCTGTTTTATATATTTACAGTGATAGTCTGTTTAATTAATATTGAATTTAATCGCTTGTTTATTTTGCTTTAATTTAATACTTTAATCATAACACTTTGTCTGGATTATCACATAAAAACTATTTCGTCACAACATACGTAATAAAAAAGGAATAATCTAGTCAACATTTTTTTTTATTTTAAGGCGAAAAGCACGTTGAGGCTATATCGCCTCCCTAAATGTAAGTGTGAGTGTAAAGTGTTAAAATCGTAAGTTTAGTGTTGTAAGTGTAAGTGTGTGTTAGACTAGGGTACCGCGAGGGACGTCTAAATCCTCTCAATAGGTGTAGCTAGTCTATATATAGGTGTGGGATATATAGTCAACAGAGTCAGTGGATATTAGCCAGCCATTAATTATGTTAACTTTTAATCTAAATTTAAAATTTGTAGCTACCTGGCTGTCTTATCTAGCTTTTAATTAATTTAACTTTTGGTAATACAGTACGTAGGACCACCGTATAGCATTTATTTTAATAAATATTTTACTACATCTCTGAGGGTACGAATTGTAACGAATAAAACTCTGATATGTAATACACCTTATTTAGTTAGTCAATGATTTGTTTTATTTAATTCTAAAATAACAGAATTAGAAATAAAAAAATATCATCAATTACAATTAAAAGTAGTATAATTGTAATATCTACAATTATAACTCAAATGAGAATCTACTTCTACAAATATAACAAAACTACGATTTCTGAAAAATAGTCAATATTATTACAATTTTATAATTATGTAATGGGTTTTTATGTTTATTTATGTCAATTCCTTTACAGTATGTAATTTACACTATAATTTAATCTTTATTTATATTTAATATTTATCTTTGATTTAACTATAATTTTTAAAAGCAATGTGAGTCCAGAATTATTAACTTCTAAGAGAAATAAATTCATTTCAACCAATTCAACTATGGATATAATATCGTCACTTTGTATCTTACATAACGTAGATTCGTTACAGTTTGCCCTGGTCTAACATGTGCCGCCTGGATTCCTCCTTGGTCATACATTCCAATGACTTTGGCAATAACTGCTGAAGGTAGTCGGACGTCAAATCTTCCTTCCATAAGATGGTGACGATCGATTCCATACTTTCCCTCGGTAACGTTAGCGCGATCCTACTCAGCAAACGTATCCCCTGTGATATTCAATTAAGTTTTAGGTTGTTTTTTTTTTAATTTGACCAATCAGTCAATTCTCTTTACTAAAGTCGTCATACAGTTATTACAAAAAATAAAACATAAATCACAACTCAGAACGTGCTTTATTAAAAAACGTACCAAAATAAAGTTTAATTTGGCCAAACTGTGCGACTAACGTACTGGTCACATCTAGACCCAAATCTTAAAAACAAATCTTTTCACATCATAATATTAGTATATTTAGGCTTTAAAAACAAGGTTGACTCACCTATTTTTAATTATTCAACAAGGTGTGCATTGTATTAATTAACGACCATTAGAAAATGATAACAGATAAATGATAAAAATGACAGTTCTTTGTTATAACGAACACGCTTACAAAGAATTAAAAATTGAAGGGCACTGGAAACCAGTTCGACTTGGAAGACCTAAGGACAACACAGAAATCGCGTGTCTAGCTATTGCAGATGACCCGGCCATACTCACAGATAATGAAACAACAGCGATTAAACAGCAGAAGTCCTAAAGGAATGTGCAGAGAGGGTCGGTCTACAGATCTCGTTTAAAAAAACCGAATTCTTCTGTACAAAATTAAATATTCAAGAAATAAACACAAAATATGGTAAGATAAACAGAGTCAAGCACTTCAAATATCAGGGAGAAATTTTTGAACCCACAGGTGGCGAGAAGGCTGCGCAAAAGGTTCGGCTACTGAGAATGAAGAGGGCTCTTGGTATAACGCGTGATATCTACAATAAGAGATGTATGTCGACGCACATAAAAATCAGACACTACAACACAGTCATAAAACCGGAGGTATTATATGGAAACGAGACGCTAGAACTCCTTTCAAAAGCTACCATGGAGGGTATTTTGAAGGAAGAACGAAAAATCTTGAGGAAGATCCTTGGCCCGAGATTAACAGAAGATGGATACAGGTTGCACTCCCGGAAGACCACAGAGAAGATATCGAACCTGGCAGCATATATCAGAAGAAGGAGGCTTCGGTTCTATGGACACATCAGTAGACTCCCAATAACGAGACTTGCCAACAGAATCCTTAAGTATATACAAGGAGTCAAATCAACAACGTCGTGGATCGCACAAGTCAGAATAGACCTACATGACGCAGAAATAGACTCAACAGACGTTGAAGACAGGAACGCATACAGGAGAAAGGTGCTCGGTTGGAAGGTCCCAGAGTATGAATTCCCAAAGAGAACAGGGGTAAAATAGACGGAGGAGCGGAAGAGGATCCATGGGGACAGGATGAGGGAGGTGTGGAGGATTAGAAGGAACAAGACATGAGTCGGAGTGCTTTGCGTGATCCAACAGGGTCTATACGCAAATAATAATAATAATAATAATAATAATATATATATATATATATATATATATATATATATATATATTACATTATTATATATATATATTGCGTATATATATATAAGAAGTGTGTTCAGAAAGTAACGAGAATTGTAATTTTTTGAACAAAATATTTATTTATTCTTCTACATTCAATTTGTCGCCTTCAAAATAGTCCCCATTGGAGAAATGCATTTGTGCCAGCGCTTCTTCCAATCCTCGAAACACTTCTCAAAGTCGATCTTTGAGATAGCTTTTAGTTCTTTCAGCGATGCGCTTTTAATGTCATCTACGGTTGTAAAACAACGGCCCTTTAAGGTTCTCTTTATTTGTGGAAATAAGAAAAAGTCACACGGAGCCACGTCTGGCTAATATGGAGGCTGGGGCATCGTTACAGTACTGTTTTTGGCCAAAAATTCACAAACAAGCAATGAAATGTGAGCTGGTGCATTATCGTGGTGCAAAAACCCTGAATTCTTTTTTCACAGATCCGGATGTTTTTTTGGATTTCTTCACACAAACGTTGAACTTGTAGGCAGTACTTCTTATTGACGATTTCACCTGGTGGCAGGAATTCATGATGCACTATGCCATTAATATCGAAGAACACAATGAGCATAACCTTCACGTTCGACCGCACTTGTCGAGCCTTTTTCGGTCTTGGCGAGCCAGAATGCCTCCACTGTGATGACTGAGCCTTAGTTTCGAAGTCATATCCGTAAACCCATATTTCGTCACCTGTTTAATACGTTTCAGTAATTCTGCATCGTCGTTGACTTCATTTAGTGACTCCTGAGCAACTTCCATTCGCCGCTTTTTTTGTTCAAAATTCAACAATTTTGGAACGAATTTTGCTGCCACGCGTTTCATACACAAAACATTGGAAACAATGCCATGGCATGATCCAATCGATATGTAAACATCATCAGCGACCTCTCTAATTGTGATTCGGCGATTGTTCATAACCATTTCTTTCACTTTTTCCACGTTTTCATCGGTTGTTGATGTGCTGGGGTTTCCAGGGCGTTCGTCACTTCAACGTCTTCACGGCCTTCTTGGAAACGCTTATACCACTCGTAAACTCTTGCTTTACTCATAGCAGACTCACCACAGGCCTTTTTTAACATTTCACACACTTTGTTACACTTTATTCCATTTTTTACGCAAAATTTGATACAAATTCTTTGATCCATTTCTTTTAACAAACGAAAATCGCCGAGCTCATAAAAACACGTCTAACCTTAGTGGCTGTCACAGACAAAGTCAACAATGAAAACAGCTGAAAGTTTTATCATAATTCTAGGGCATGTATACCAACATAATAAAAAAAATGTTTGACAATCGGACTCTCCAAACCCGGAAATTTAAAAATTCTCCTTACTTTCTGAACACACCTCGTGTATATATATATATATATATATATATATATATATATATATATATATATATATATATATCTCTTTAGTAAGAATATATATATATATATATATATATATATATATCTTATTAAACAATTTAAATAATATTTATTTATAATAATATTTTTGTTGCACATTATTAGCCTATATATTTTATTTATTTCAAGAATGTACTTCTATTTAATTATTATAATGGTATTTATTTATATTATTATATCAGTTGCAGAGAAATAATTATTTGTTTTGAGAAATATATAAGATAATAAAATGTTCTGTATTTATTTACATTTATATAATTATTTTTGTTTGCAGAGGTGTTTGATATTACTACTATATATTATGTTGGAAAAATCTACGAAAATACAGATGAAAGTAAGTTAGAAAATGTTACAAATGTTCCAATGTACGTTTATTAGTAGGAATATTATTAGTATATGAAGTAAGTATCTAGATAAGCATATTATAAGTATACTTTAAGTGTACCGACACGTTGTATATTACTTTCTACTCAGAAAATAATTTGAGTTATGAAAATAACAAAACAGGTTATTCAATTAGAGATTAAAATTTAATGTGAAACGAAAAGGGCTTATATATTTATTTCAACATAAAACTTAGAATTTAACATGAAACAATACATCAATCAAATAACTACAAAACATCAGAACCAAAATTGCGTCCTTGTATGCAATTTTCAACTATTTTCTGACAACATGCATTATATATTTACGTATCACAACTAGTCTTGTTGACTACCTAGCAGTTTATTATTAGTTATCTCCCAATAACAACACCAAAACAATGCTAGTTCGAAGGACTTCACTCAATTCAGTCACCGCACCAGTTGTCGAGTAACTGGAGAACTTCAACATTCTGATGTTCATGCTTCTTAGCCTATTCTTGAATTTCTCACTCGATAGTGCTTATCTTTAAATCCGTGTGAATAGTTTCATTAGTAGCATACCAAAGAGCTTTTAATATTGTTCTCAGTACATGGTTTTGGAAAGTCTGCACAATTTTTATGGTTGATTTCTTCGTACAGCCCCAAAGCTGAATACCTTAAATTCAAATAGACGTTAAGACTTGCTTATAGAGTAGGTATTTATTATGTATTTATATGTATTACATATTTATTATGTAGGGTTATATATATAACTTATGTTAATACTAGCTGTTACCCGTTGCGGCTTTGCCTGCAATTATAATGTAGGCAATAAAATTTATAGTCGATTTTCAAAATCAGAATAGGTCATTTCATTTTAATATATTTCTATTTACAATATTATACAATTTATGGTTTTCGGCCAAGAAATATACATTTTTGCTACTCGATACTCTAAAACTCGAGTCACTATTATACAATTAAACTGGAATAGTATTGTGTTTATCTTAGGTACCTAAACCGTGTTCATACCAAATTTAATCTCAATTGGTCCAGTAGTTAAAGTGTGATTGAATAACAAACAAATAAACAAAAACAAACTTTCAAAAATATAATATGATTACCTGTTACCCGTCACGGCTTTTCCCGCAATCGTAATATACATTAAAGATCACGCAAGACCGTGTTAGGACCAACAACCGTGTCAGTTAGGTTATGGTGTATTTCTTTTTTTAAAATAAAGGTTTTTTTAACGCACCACTGTGTTAGTTAAGTTACGGAGTACTCTTTAAAAAAAATTAAGGTTTTTTTCCTGCATCACCGTATTAGGCCCAACAACCGTGTCAGTTAGGTTCTGGAGTACTCTTTTTTAAAAAATAAATAAATGCATCACCGCGTTAGGCCTAACAACCATGTTAGTTAACTTATGCAGTATTCTTTAAAAAAAATATAAAGATTTTTCACGCATCACCATGGCCTAACAAACGTGTCAGTAAAGGTTTGGAGTACTCTTTAAAAAAAATAACGGTTTTTTTCACGCATCACCATGTTAGACTTAACAACCGTGTCAGTTAAGGTTTGAAGTACTCTTTAAAAAAATAACGGTTTTTTCACACATCGCCATGATAGGCCCAACAACCATATCAGTTAGGATATGTGGTATTCTTTAAAAATATATAAAGGTTTTTTCACGCATCACCGTGTTAGGCCTAACAACCGTGTCAGTTAGGATATGTAGAATTCTTTAAAAAAATATAAAGGTTTTTTCACACATCATTGTAATAGACCCAACAACCTTGTCAGGATATGTAATATTCTTTAAAAAAATATAAAGGTTTTTTCACTCATCACTGTGCTAGACCTAGCAACTGTGTTAGTTAAGTTACTCTTTAAAAAAAATATAACGGTTTTTTTTCATGCATCACCTTATTAGGCCCAACAAGCGTGTCAGTTAGGTTATAAGTACTATTTAAAAAAAAATTAATAAAGGTTTTTTTAATGGATCACCTTGTTAGGCCTAACAACCATGTTAGTTAGATTATGGTGTATACTTTAAAAAAAATATAAAGTATTTTTCACGCATTACCATGGTAGACCTAACAACCGTGTCAGTTAAGGTTTTCAGTACTATTTAAAAAAAATAAAGGTTTTTTCTACACATTACTGTGATAGGCCCAACAACCATGTCAGTTAGAATATGTAGTATTCTTTAAAAAAAATATAAAGGTTTTTCACGCATCACCGTGTTAGGCCTAACAGCCGTATCAATTAGGTTATATTGTATTCTTTAAAAAGTAAAGGTTTTTTTCACACATCACCGTGATAGGCCTAACAATCGTATCTGTTAGGATATGTATTATTCTTTTAAAAAATATAAAAGGTTTTTCACGCATCAACGTGTTAGGCCCAACAACCATGTCAGTTAGATATGTACAATTCTTTTAAAAAAATATAAAAGTTTTTCACGCATCACCGTGTTAGGCCTAACAACCGTGTCAATTAGGTTATGTAGTATTCTTTAAAAAAATAAAGGTTTTTTCACACATCACCGTGATAGGCTCAACATCCGTATCGGTTATGTTATGTAGTATTCTTTAAAACAATATACAGGTTTTTTCACGCATCACCGTGTTAGGCCTAACAACCATGTCAGTTAGGTTATGTAGTATTCTTTCAAAAAATATAAAGGTTTTTCACGCATCACCGTGTTAGGACTAACAACCGTGTCAATTAGGTTATGTAGTATTCTAAAAAAAATAAAGGTTTTTTTCACTCATCACCATGATAGGCTCAACAACCGTGTCAGTTGGAATATGTAGTAGTCTTTAAAAAAATATAAAGGTTTTTTCATGCATCACCGTCTTAGGCCTAACAACCATATCAGTTAGGATATGTAGTATTCTTTAAAAAAATATAAAGGTTTTTCACACATTACCGTGTTAGGCCTAACAACCGTGTCAATTAGGTTATGTAGTATTCTAAAAAAAAATTAAGGTTTTTTTTCATATATCACCGTGATAGGCTCAACATCCGTATCAGTTATGTTATGTTGTATTCTTTAAAACAATATACAGGTTTTTTTCACGCATCACCGTGTTAGGCCTAACAACCATGTCAGTTAGGATATGTAGTATTCTTTAAAAAAATATAAAGGTTTTTCACACATCACAGTGTTAGGCCTAACAACCGTGTCAATTAGGTTATGTTGTAGTCTAAAAAAAATAAAGGTTTTTTTCACACATCACCATGATAGGCCCAACAACCGTGTCATTTGGGATATGTAGTATTCTTTAAAAAAATATAAAGGTTTTTTCACGTATCATCGTGATAGGCCCAACAACCGTGTCAGGATATATAGTAGGCTATTTTTTTAAAAAATATTAAGGTTTTTTCACTCATCACCTTGTTAGGCCTAACAACCGTGTCAGTTTAATTATGCAGTATTATTTTTAAAAAAATGTTTCTTATCACCCAAAACCCGTGTTAGACGTATTTTTATTGTTTTACCGATTTACAACACGTTACTGATTTTCGCCGGGTACCAATTTTGAGGTTATGTTGGTTACTTTTATTTTCGATTTTATCGTACTTCTCGTGCTTTCATATTTTTGATTCTTGCTTTTGGGCACATAATAAAGCATTTTAGTAACAAAAATATCGAAAAATAAGGATATGCTTCACAGTATATTTACCATTTTTTCATATAATGTAATTACACAAATATATATACTACCTTACAATTGGCACTCTGTGTAGGGATTTTTTTACATTTAATATTGAAAAATCAACACAAAGTAACAAATTAAAGACATTTTTTTAAAAAATTTCAACTAAAATATTGAAAATGTTACATTAAAAGCAATAATTTTGCAATAAATAAAACACAGATTAAGATTCTTAAAATAGGATTGAATCTATGTTCATCTCAGATACCTAAATCACAGGTCCAGTAAATAACTACAATTAACACATGCCACAAAATTAAAAACTGATTATTATTTTGGGCTGGGTAAGTAGTATAATGACGTTTTGTAAAACGGGAATAGGCCTATATGTATCTCTGATACTTAAACCATATTCGTACAAAATTTCATCTCAATTAGTCCAGTGGTTAAAGCGTGATTGAATAACAAACAAACAAACACACAAACTTTCAGAAATATATTATGAATTAGATTTGTATCATATGTATTTATTATGATAACTGTGATCTTATTCCAATCGACCAGTGCCTTTTCCTTAGCTGAACATTTAGTTGTTCTCTTTTTTTTTAATGTGTTCCAAGGCCATATTCTTTGCACTATTCGAATATGAAATTATTTTTTGTTCATTAATTTCTATTGGTAGATAACTTTATTTCCTATTTGTAAAGTTTTAATCCCATTTAAATTTACCATTTTTTTGTACATGCACTAAACGTATTAACCACATTTTGTAGTTTATGCGTCTACTGCATCTTTACCACACGTTTTCTATATGACAGCATAATCTGCAAAAATCGCAAACATAATTTTATTGTATTGTGGCAAATCATATGTATAGACCAAATATTTTTTTCCTTAAATGCTTTAATTTTCCTTAAGTCTGAATAAGTTGAGTCAATACGAACTCTGAACAGTCTATCTCTTTAATAAATAGAATTCCAATAATCTGCTGTATTCTTGGAGAAGAATTTTTTTATCATAGAGACCACAATGCCAGACTTTATGAAAAATCTGAGCTATATCTAAAAACAGTACAGAATATACCTTTTCTAAAATAATTTTTTCTAAAATAATTTTTTAACTGTGCTTGACAATCGAAGCTATTGTAGAGTGCTTGATAGGAAGTTCGAATTATTGTTATGTTATGACTTTTTTTTAATATTGGTTTAAGTTTTTTTTTAATAGTTTGTCCTTTATAGGACTGTAACTGTAAATTTAATCCTTAACCCTGAATAGTTGTTGGGAGTGTTCACTTTGTTAGAAGTGAGCAAATGAGCTTCACTGCTGAATGTGATTTTTATAAATGGACCAACTAGGAGCTTTTCTAACACACAACTCTGTTTATGATTGGTCAGCTTCGAATTCAGGCTCAAATGAGTCTTGAGAGTAAGCTTCTAGAAAAATATTTTGTTGTAACACACTAAATGGAGCCGTAGGGAAGTTCTAAAAGTTGAGGACAATGGTGAACTGAAGTTGACAAATTATCACGAGTAATGGCATTCACTGTAAACACATTTTAAATGCTTCTATATAATACACAGTTCTTCGCGCATTCACATTTACCGGTATTAATGAATTTTTCGCTAAATATTTTGAACATAACGAGATGGTAATGGATAGTAAAGTCATTTCCAAATGCGCAAATTTTGTTAGTCACAAATACATTTCCGTAATACGCTTTTAAAATTAAAATTATTTGTTGAGTCGAATAAATAACTACAAACTGTAATATCTATCATTGTCATATATAGACAATGATAGAACAAAAAATAAATATAAGAAATAGAACAAAAAATAAATAGAACAAATAGAACAAAAAATAAATAGAACAAATAGAACAAAAAATAAATATAACAAATAGAACAAAAAATAAATAGAACAAATAGAACAAAAAATAAATAGAACAAATAGAACAAATAGAACAAAAAATAAATAGAACAAATATAACAAAAAATAAATAGAACAAAGAGAACAAAAAATAAATAGAACAAAAAATAAGACCAACTTGAGAGTGTCAATCATAATCTGGGATAGTCTGAAAGATTTTATTGGGAATTGAGCATGTGTACTCAAAATGTCTTTTACCCGGATGATGGTTCAGTAATGATTAATGGTTACACCGTCATTCTACTGTTGATAATTGTGGTGAAAAATTACAAAGTGCAATGAACAGATTGATTTAAAAAATGTTAGTACATCAAGCAAAACGAAACTAAATATTTTTTTGTAAATTTTACGGAAAGTTTCCAGTCGTGTGTAAACCATTCCAACAGCTCGAAACATTTAGAAATAAAAAGACTGAAATATAAAGTTAAATAGAAAACGCAAGTAAAAAAAAGAAGCAAAACTTTGATTTAGTTAAAGACAACTGTACAGGCTTTACCGGGTGGTCGCAGCAGATTTCATAACAAACAAAATGTTCAAGAGTTAAAACTGTTGTCACTGTTAAAAAACATATCTGCTGTTATTTTCTAGTGAAACGTTTTATTCATATAAAACATTAAAATATTGTAAAACCGCCTTCACTAATGTTGTGGTGTATTCAATTGCAGGAGACACGGTCGAAGTGCAGATGCGCACAAATGCGTTAGAACAGTCCCTCACAGATGCCTATCATAACGTTATAGGTTAGTATATCCGCTTTATTTTATTTGTAATAAAACACAGTAAATAAAATGTTGTAATAAAATGGCAAATGAAATATGCATTATTCATTAAAATTTATTTGAAATAATTCCTTTCTTAATCAAATAAAATCGATTATAATTTCCCTTCACATGTTGTTAGACACAAACCTCGGTAATGCTTTTACTGCATTTAATGTACAGTATAAGATATTCTATCATCGGTCTCTAATGGATGACATGTTTTAACCAACATTTCCAAAAGGGCGGCTGTTCCAAATCTTTAAATATAACTTATTTTGAAAATCTGATTTTTCAATCAAGCCTGTAAAACAAACTTTTTAAATTTTCGAATCTGTAAAATGGAAGAGTTCATTTTTATATTTTTAGATAAGTGTATAAACATGTATAGCCTACATAATTAAAAATTAAAATCGATCGATGAAAATATATGTTGGATTTTTACTTTTCAGATGGATCCTTAGAAGCATGCACATTCAAGAAGTGCTCTTGGGACATATCTGGCTGGGAATTGGGTACGTTTTGTAACTGTAAACATCATAAGTTTCTCAAAAACACTGAAACGTTTTATGTTACTTTACTAGTAGTGTTCTTACAGAAAATCACTCTATACAATGACCCGAAAATACCAAGTTAATCTTTAGAGTTTAATTTTAGGTCCAGCGATGCACAAATCTAATAATCACAAAATCGGATCATGCCCAAAATGTTTGCGAAATGGTGTTACCGATTTTGATTACGTTTGCTCCTAATATTTAATGTGAATATAGTTTTTTCTTTCCAAAACGTCTGGTTCGGTAAATACTATCTAAACAAAGAAATATTGCGACACACTCCGCCAAAGTTCTTGTAAATCTATAAACATTTTGGTTGCGTTTTTGTATATCACAAAAGATTCCTATTGGCAAATACATATAAAATCAGGAATGATAACGAATTAAGAAATTCGATTTTTCGAAATCAGTTCTGTTCAAATTATAATCATAATATTGTAAAAATATCTATAAAAAAAACACTATTATTATTATTATACCTTCAAGCAAACATTCTCATGCCAATTATCTTCTTATGCAGCATCCGAAAGCAATAACAAAATATTTTAGATCGATTTCTAATACCAAATTAAATGAAAAAAACCTTGTTTCCATTGTTGAAAGTGAGGCAGTTCATAATGAAAAAGAGAATTGCCTACAGCAGCGTTGGGTTGAGTTACAGGAGGACTGACAGTTTATAAATGTTCTGTTGACTGCAAAAAAATAGAAAAGTGAACATATCTCAAGAAAAATGTTCTTATAATTCTACAAAAACTGCTTCACTGCCAACAGTAAAGTTACACATGAAATAGATATTTTCAAAATAAAGTAAGCAAGGAGATAGGCAATGCAGTCTTGGAATTTATTTCTACGACAGTGACACGATTACGCCGTGTCCCGCGTTTGTCGCCTTTTGTCTTCCTCAGGATCGTGGGGAACCTGGTGAATGAGACGTTTACTAGTTGCTTGGCTTGCCAATTACTTGAGCTACGATATGCATCTAGTTAGGATGAATGAGTTTGAAAAATAAAATAAAATGAAACAACTCTTCGTATTTCGTATAAAATAATTACCCTTCATCAGAAGAAAAGATAAATGGTGTGTAAGCGAGGTAATGTTTAACTCACTTTACATTATACGAAGTGTAATTATTAGGCACACTAAACACACACAAAAATGTAGAGTTTTTTTATTTCATTTTATTTTCGTGATCATTTTTACTATATAAAATAATATATTATACAACAATCTTAACCACCTCCCTCATGAGTATGAGCAGTGCTTGAGCCAAACCGCCGCCTCGGTGGCCTAGTTGATAGCGTAGTTGGTGAAAGCGTACTAGGCTTTCACCCCGAGGACCCGGGTTCGATTAACGGCGAGGGCTTGGCATTTTCATACGCTATAAATCATACCATCGTCTGCATTAGCCCAAGTGTGCACAATAGTCGGACGTTAAAGACCAACAAACAAAAAAAAAAAAAATGAGCCAAGCAATATGTGTGTGTGTGTGTGTGTGTGTGTCGTATGTATGTAGGTCATGGAAAGTTGCGAGAAAACTTTCAGGCTGAAGGTGGATCCATAAAAAAAAGTTTGGGAACAGCTGGTCTGCAGGGTTTGCTGAACAGACTACGAGGATTGATAGAGGACCGAACTTTTCCAAACGTCTGCAGATTCTATGGCCACTAGCATGTCCCAGTTGTAGCCATCGTGCATGTTCCTTGTTGTTCATTACCGCCTTAGACTAAGTGTGGTTGTTTGTGTTTCGATTTATGTTTATTGAAGTAGTCAATCATAGGCTAAACACATGTTCAACTCAACTTTAGAAAATCGAAAATACATCATCACGCGATCGTCATTGAATTGTCACGAGGAGACGGCATTCACAATATTGTTTCTTTTTCTGATGTACCCAGTTGTTGAATTACCCATTTAGTTCTTCTGGTCAGTGAATATAACGAAATTAGATCGTCTTCACTGCTTCAGCTTTCTCCTTCAAAAGATTGTACGCTCTTTGTAAACGCGTTATTATATCACGGAACATTTAGTATTGAAATTCTGTTTATATTCTTCTTCTTTTCTGCTAAGATTATTGTCACTATGTTCAGTATAATGATCTGCCTTCCCTAGCTTCGTCAATTCTACTTTTGTTGACGCGTTTCAGAGAACCTCCATCTTCAAAACCTATACCTGTACGCAGGATAAAAAAAGTAGAATTGACGAAGCTAGGGAAGGCAGATCATTAAGTATTGTTTTGAACTTGAAAAGAGTGACTACCAAAACAATTGGAAAGCACTGACGGACATTAGGGCATTGTTGTCAGACGATGAATGTGAAAAGGTCTTCAAAGCTTTGTAAATACCTGTTCAATGTGAAACAAAATTTTGTAACTGTTCTGCACTATTTTACGCTAAATTGAATTTTTTAAGGTGAAAAGCACACTGAGGCTATTATCGTCTCCCTAAATGTAAGTGTGAGTGTAAAGTGTTAAAGTTGTAAGTGTAAGCGTGTGTTAGACTTGGGTACCGCGAAGGACGTCTAAATCCTCTCAATAATTGCAGCTAATCTGCACACCCCTGCGGGGTATAAAAATATATATAATCTAGTCAACAGAGCCAGTAGGCGTACCCAGCCCTGAGGGGTACGCTAAATTTAGTATATTTTTAAGAGTGGACAAAAACATTTTAATATATGAACGAAACAAGTAGATCATATTTGTTCTAGTTATTTGCTGTCTGTAATGTAAAACTAATCGAATGTTTCTTTCTAGGTTTATCCGGTTTTTCTTTCGGAAGAACCTGGCCAACATTTAGCACCTACAACTTGAAATCTGCTTTGGGCATTGCATTTAGGCCTACAAGCGATAACCGGCAAATCTCCTTCAAATTTGCATTAATAATGCATACAGATAAATATAGTCTAACAAATGGCGAATATTTTTCTGTATTTTATTTTAAAAGATCGTCAGACTCTACAGAAATACGAGTTGAAAACACCCACTGTTTCTATGATGAAACGTATGATTGGTATATGGACGGAAATATTTCCGATTTTGACGTCAATACACTCGTCTCATCATGTGATGTTATTCATCAGACTTATGTAAGTTATGATTTCAAAATTAGATTGTATTAATTCAATATTAAATTTTTGAAAATGTTTTTAAAAGTGGATTTATTAAAATGGTTAAATGTATGCTCTAGTTTGAGACATTATGAAGGTGTAATATTAAGATATTTAGATTTAGTTGAGTTTGTAATTAATTGCCAAATGTGTAACAAAGAAGAAAAATAGAGTCTAAAAAGAAATTTATAGTATCAAAACCAACAAATATAATAGTGTGAATATATATATATATATATATATATATATATATATATTCAAAAAAATATTAAATTTAAGAATAATAAAAGCTGAAGGTAACGTTCAATAATCTAATTTACAAATAAATGGTAATATGAAGTGTATATTTTAATTGTGAGTTTACACGAAGTGAACATTTCAATAAAACGTTTCCAAATTATTAATAAAATAAATTTCAAATTACTAAAAAACAATAATTTTTTTAGAAGTACATTAAGTTTTTGGTAATATTTTACACGTTGAATGTAAATTAAACAACTTTGATAGGTTAAAACTGTATAAAGTTTATTACTTTAATACTTAATATTTTAGTGTATGACTTACAGATAATATATATTTTTTTTAATTTCTTACATATAAATTATATTTGTAGTTATAACTTCAAATGTAAATACATCTGAACTTAGAAGCAGTAACCTGACGAGGTTAAGAGCAATCACAGCCACTAGAGGCTAAATTGATCACACACATACTAATTTGTATTAATACGTATAACTCATTATGTTAACGTAAAAAATGCAAGAAGCTTGCTCTGAAATAAAGTGAAGTTAAAATTATTTTTCAAATAAAAGAAAATGGCCTATCATTTTATTTTTATTTTTCATTATTACTTGTATTGCATGTCGTCGTTTTAAATTATTTAAAGCCATTTTTGGTTTTGAATTATTTTATTTTTTTGGAAACATAACATTCATTATTGTAACAAACTACTGGACTAAACGTTTAAAAATTATGATTAGGACTTTTTTTTTACTGCGTATACAGGCTACCACGGTTTTGAAACGTTACAGTTTCATCTTCTGGCCGTACAAATGGAAGATATAGCGTTGCTGTATATGCCTATAGTTTTTATAACAACGCCACCACCACAATCGCGTTTGTTAAAAAAATCTTGGTAGTATTAATTACAATACTTTTTGCAGATCGAAGACCTTAATTGGACTGATGAGTATTGGACTGATGGTGTTGTCTTGGATGTGATAGAATCATCATATAATGAATATGCATTTAATATGTGGGCAGATTTCAACAAAGATATCCCACTTATTGATTACCACAAAAGGAAACCAAATTTGAACATTAGAAATATAAATTCTAAGCCAAATTATGTCTCCGTATTACTACCGCAGGATAATGATGCAGACATTGGTTTAAAGTTATATTACAGAGGTAATGATTGCAATTTCTAAAAATAACCTAAAAAGATACAAACATGTACATACACACACGCGCGCGCGCACACACGCGCGCGCAAACACACACAAGCACGCACACGCGCGCACACACACGCACACACGCACACATACACACACGCACACACACACGCACGCACACGGACACACGCGCACACGCACACACGCACACACACAAGCGCGCACACATAAGCGCGCGCACACACACTCACACACGCGCGCGCGCACACGGGCACACACAGACACACGCGCTCACACGCACGCACACACGCGCGCACGCACGCACGCACTCTCTCTCTCGCGCGCACACACACACACACACACACACTGCAACTGTATTTGTCTACCGCTATCAGCAAGAATTACAGATTATAAAAAGATGTAACTTATTTCAAACCAACAACAGTTGTACAGTAATCCCAGCAATTTTATTTTGTTTAATGACAACTGTTGCCTGCTGCGTTGAATATCAGTTACCCTTTTGGTACGGTTGTTACGGACATTTACATAAAACCGAAGTAGGCCTATTAACATAAATTTATTAACACTCATTTTGCAGGACTAGTTTTTGTTTTTTAAATCAAATAACTTTTCTCGGGTCGTTAAGTTGGTTGGACGGTTCTTTCAAATGGTTATACTTCTTCAGGGAAAGTGTCAAAATATTTTAAGCTGATTTTTTTTAAATTGAATTACACAATTTATTTATTTAAATTTAATTTAATGTATTTCTTCTAAATTAAATTTCAATCTTACAACTTCCGTTTGAAAATAATAATAATTACTTTTTCAATTTTTTACATTCTAGTTTTAATTTGTTTTACCTTAATTTTATATAATTGACTTATTACAAGACACAGAAATTATCTTGCTTTAACATTTGCTCAACTCAAAACATTTTCCACAAATTTATATATAGTCTAATTCCTACATATTCAATTTGTAAAACAAATTACAATTTTGTTGACCAATCTTACCCTATGGTATATCTTAAATGTAATAACAACAACAAAATAAAACTAAAACCTCTTTGATTGGGATTCGGGAAATGTTTTTTTTTTTTGGGATTCTACTGCCTTATTTCCTAATTACAATCTTTTTTAGGTTTAAATTTTTTATTATTATATTTTCTTCCCGTTATTTTACAACCTTTGGTTATGATTTAATTTATATCACCCTTTCACTAAATTTAGGCTTTTAATTGAACTTGCTTATTTTTTTTTAATTTATTCTATGATTTATTTAATTAAATTTAATGATATTTTATTATTTTTATTTGGACTTTATAATTTGTTGCCGGTTATAGATTACTCTTATTCGACTTTAATACCTATATCAATTCTCTTTACAATACGACAAATTTTTACTGGAGATTTTTCACTCATTCACTGAAAATAGAAAATTTACATTAAGCTAGAACTGGTTACTGGAATTGTTTATTCCTCCAGTTGTCCCGAGATGGTCCTGGGCGATTTGTATTAGAGTGAACGAGTTTTCTGGCCACTTTTGGAATCCTCCGGTTTTCAAAGTTGGCTGATGTCCTTGTTGACCGTTGGGGTTGCAGTGTCCGACGTACCGGTTGTCCGCTAGCGTTGACTTACGATTTATTTGCAAACATTTTATTCTATTTCGCGAATTTATTTTATTTATTTATTTAGTAGTCTTTACTTTGTACTACCGGTAATTTCTTAATACTTTTTTCCATTTAATTATACGTTACATGATTTTAATAATTAAAAATATCTGTCTAATATTTTTTTTTTAATTTTAAACCAAAATATGTCTTTTATTCTACTTTACACTGTGTAGTAGCTTCATATCAATTGCTTACTAACTTTCTTACAAATAATTATTTCGTTTTGTTTATTTTAGATACAATTATTTAGTATTACATTATTTTAATTTATAATGAATAGTTTATTTAATTAACGTTTTTACATTTACAGCTTTACCTAAATATAAATTGATTTCGTATACAATGTTTTTCCTTTTTTTTAAGAAACCCCCATTGTGAAAATCTTATAATATTGAATAAATACAGAAAACGTCAAGAAAAAATGGACAATTTTCTTAATAGCATTTTTTTTAATTTATAATTTTAGCCTTAGTGCGTACCAATATTTGGATAGCTGAAATGTGTTTTAGTATAATTCAGCTTATGTTCTATTCTATGCAGAAAACTTACCGTAAAGTTGCTTTTGTTCCTGTTGCATTTGAATTTAAAATTTTTCCTCTTAAAATCTCTTCTACTATATAGCATTTCATCACCTAAACATTTGTCAGATAGTTACATAAGAGGGACAACATAATGTCCAACAATTTTTCGGATTTAATTGATTATAATATTTAATTTTACTGGTTAATAAGTGCAAAATCGAAGTCTCTATTTTGAGTAATTGACGAAATTTGTCAGTTTTTTCAACTGCCGTTGTTGCCGATTTCTCTTTTCTAATTTGTCTTGTAGATGTGATCTATTGTATCATAGTTGTTTTTATATTTGCTGGCATAATTGTCTTTTGTGTTTCATGCGCATAGCGAATCTCTTTATTTCTGACTCTTTGTTCTAGTTTGTAATCGTGTATATCATCGCCTAAACTCAGTTACACAACGCAGTTCTGCTTACTAACACCGAAAAACATCCACGCTAAATTCCCGAACTTCTTCCCGGCTTTCAAACAGCCTACGCCTGCGAATCAAGTTCACAATTCTCCCGTCACCAATACTACCTTCTAATTAGTTCGCAGTGATTGCGTATCTCGGGTCAAAAGTGAGCTAGATTATTACATTTCTGCCCAGGCATTATTGCCGGCACACCACCTCGCATCTCCCAAACACAATTATTTCATCCTGGTTGATGAGTTTTTTCTCTGGTTTTAACAATGGATTTTTGAGAATTTATGGTTCCGGCCATAATTTTCAAAAATATAGGTCATAAATTATGGTTCCGGCCATAAATATAGGTCAAAAATAGTTGTTCAGTGGAACATCCAGAAGGACACCTACTGAATAACTGCCTATCAACACCCCGGAACAAATCTACACGACAATGCAACTTACTCCAGTAGAAACAGGAGGAACCCAACAAAACGTAAAGAAAAATGTACATGTACGACTTGTGTATGTTTAAACAAATTAAATACTAACTAGTATATGTTTGAAAATAGAAACGAGTAACTCATTGTATAAATAAAAATTTGACTAGTTACAAGAGTTACTGTTTCGTAGTACTAGTGCACTGTACAAGAGAGTTTGGGCAAAATTTGAAAAGTAAAACGATAACGTCAGCAGACATAACGTTACAATGCCGATTAATATGTGTAAAATTAGATTTTATAGAACTGTAAGGTAAAACCATTGTAATTTTCAATATTTCGAATCGTGCCATTTTTTCTGAGTAACAAATTTGTTTCAGTAAAGTATTAACGTAATCAATTTGTCCGCCTAGTTTTATTGTTGCGTTTTAAAACCTTCATTCACATGATGTGTCGTTTTCCTATTACGTCAGCAAAAAAAAAAAAAAACAGCTACGCGCCATGATTTTTCATTCCTTGTTAGATAATTAGAAGTCAACAAAGCTAAGGTTTTATCTTTTAATATTTTCATTTTAGCCTCATGGCCGAACATCACCAATCCACAAATCGTCAGTCCTTGGTTCACTGCATACATGGACGTAGTTTGCCTTGCTATAACAGTTAGTGGTAATAAGAACATCAGAATGAATGTTACGGCAGAAAATACGACGGGAGACAGTTTCCTTCTGGGATACATAGAAGAGTATTTGCCAGTGGTAAGTTATCATACTAAACACAACAAAGCAGCTTTCATGTTTGCTTTAGTGTTTGCATGCTATAACACTGCCCACGTTTTCACCTTTGATTTTAATTCAGCCTGACCCTGAAACAATATTATTAAAGATAACCTTACATTTTATAATAAATACAAAGTTTTTAATTCAAAACGAACTCTTAATTAATAAAAACGAAATTAATTATAAACTGGTTGTTATTTCACCAGTAAATAACAACCGGTGAAATTGGTTGTTCATTTGGTTCATACTGAAATTCAGTTGGTTCATACTGTACGCATAACCAAACTGTTATTAACATTGTTATAATAATAATATTTCAATTATGTTGATAATATTATAACAGACATTACATCAAAGCTTCATTGAGGTGTTTCATTTACTCCAAGAAGCTCCGTGTACTTTCAGAATTATTCACAAGCGTTGCTGTTTCTAACAAAGCGGATTAGAAATACCTGTTCATTTTCATAGAGGAAGCCATATATCGATTATGCTAAGCGAAAAAAATGTTAAACCCAAAGAAAAGTTGGAAACACAAGTAATACTAATGAAGTAGTAATTATTGATAAAACAAGAACAGCTCTCTCTCTCTCTCTCTCTCTCTCTCTCTCTCTCTCTCTCTCTCTCTCTCTCTCTCTCTCTATCTATCTATCTATCTATTTGTATATATATATATATATATATATATATATATATATATATATATATATAGTGTAATGACATTTAAAAGTGAACCAATTAAAATTTATTATTCTCAGTTATAAAGTTATGTGTTTACTTTGTTTAAAAAATAAAATATTAGAAGATATATGTGAAGATACAGGTCATAGATAAAACAGTGAAACTGTGATTAATGAAAATACAAATGAAAAACAGAAAACAAATATATGGTTGCAATTAAGATAAATTAGTATCGTTAAAAAAATAATAATTGATTTTCAGTTTGAAATAGACTAGAAAACGATGACAAGACATAATAAACCTGAAGGTTATCGTATAGTCAACAGGACAATTTCAACAAATATAATATTTGAATATTAAAAAAATTGAGCCTAACAAGGAATATGTTTTAGAGTGGAATTTAAAGAATATTAATGACTGACAAATTTAAGATAACCTAAACAAGGTTGAGCTGCAATAAAAAGGAAATTTGAACTACATATCCAGTAATCCTTAACTATACTAACGATATTAATTTGAGTTTGAGTGAGGAAAACGTTTACAGAGAAAGTTTCTAAATGACAAATTGATTGTAAAAGAACTATATTTATTATTTTGTTTCTACATTTACATATATATATATATATATATATATATATATATATATATATATATATATATATAAAACCGTTTGCATTAGCCCAAGTGTGCACTATAGTCAGACGTTAAACACAAAATATATATATATATATATATATATATATATATATATATATATATATGCTTCATTTAAATGGCTGGCTTAATGACTAGTTTTTTTTTATTAAAATTAATTTATTGTCACTATGTTGAGTATAATGATCTGCCTTCCCTAGCTTCGTCAATTCTACTTTTGTTGACGCGTTTCGGAGAACCTCAATCTTCAAAAACTATATCTATACTCTTGAGTATAGATTATTATAGAGTAAAATTATACTTTTGAGTATAGATATAGTTTTTAAGATGGAGGTTCTCCGAAACGCGTCAACAAAAGTAGAATTGACGAATTGACGAAGCTAGGGAAGGCAGATCATTATACTCAACATAGTGACAATAATCCTAGCAGAAAGTAAGAAGAATATAAAAAGAATTAATTTATTGTAATGTACTGTCCACAGCTATTTTAAATTCTTGGTATTGTCTCTTATGCAGTAAACCTATCATTCATAAAAAAAGTTCAAATTTATATATTAATTTAAATAACAAATTGTTACTCACATTAGAAATAGGTAAAAGTGAAATTGGTAAAATATAAAGGTACAATTATACATATTCTGGCTAAACACAATGTAGAAATACTAAACATGTAAACCTTGAGTGAAATTGAAAATAATCAGGACAATATAGCTTAGATACTCAAACTATTTAATGTTTAAAGAAAATGCTACGCCTAATGAATTTTTAAACTCTTATTTATGATTATTACACTTTCATTTTTCAATTTTAGTTGTCCCCCTACAGAAAATACCTTCCCATGCAGATGTTTTTCCCATTTAGAAACACATAGAACATAAATATGGACATGGAATAAGGATATGAAAGCTGAAGAACAGTCATGATTTCGAATAAAAAGATTGACTATAGAACACTTGTTCTGCATAACAAAAATAATTGAGAAGAAGGTACTTGTAAATCAAAAAATGCATTGACTTTTTGTAAACCTTGTACCGCACAAGGACGTTTTGTAGACCTTGTACCGCACAAGGACGTTTTGTAGACCTTGTACCGCACAAGGACGTTTTGTAGACCTTGTACCGCACAAGGACGTTTTGTAGACCATGTACCGCACAAGGACGTTTTCTAGACCATCTACCGCACAAAGACGTTTTGTAGACCTTGTACCGCACAAGGACGTTTTGTAGACCTTGTACCGCACAAGGAAGTTTTGTAGACCATGTACCGCACAAGGACGTTTTGTAGACCATGTACCGCACAAGGACGTTTTGTAGACCTTGTACCGCACAAGGACGTTTTGTAGACCTTGTACCGCACAAGGACGTTTTGTAGACCTTGTACCGCACAAGGACGTTTTGTAGACCTTCTTACCGCACAAGGACGTTTTGTAGACCTTGTACCGCACAAGGACGTTTTGTAGACCATGTACCGCACAAGGACGTTTTGTAGACCTTGTACCGCACAAGGACGTGTTTTAGACCTTGTACCGCACAAAGACGTTTTGTAGACGACAGTGTACCGCTCAATAAGCTCTTTATGTTGATAGAGAATACGTATAACTCTAATAAGGGCAGACAAAACATTGTACAAAAATATAACTACAAAAATAAAAGTAGAAAATAAAGTGTCTAAAAGTTTCAAAGTCATCAATGGACTTAAACAGGGATGTTTCCTGTCCCCAACTATTTTTAATTCTACCCGCAACAAGCACTTTACAACTGGAAATGCAAGTGTGAGAGAATGGGCATACTATTAAATGACAACACCTTATGCACCCTGTGCTTTGCAGATGACCAAATAGTTATAGAGCAGGATTATGAAGATAAGGAATATATCAGTAGAAAATTAATAGAGGAATATGATATTTGGGGACTTGAGGTAAACCTAAACGAAACGGAGTACACGTGCATTGAAGGGCAGAGCATGGATTTTCTGTTGGAACAACACAAAAATCAAGGACTGTACAACTTACAAGATTTTCGTCACACCGTTGTAGACGATATTAAGACAATACAAATTCGATGATTTGGTCATGTTCAAAGGATGGACAAAATCAACTATACATACAGATTTTAAAATAGAAACCACATGGTCGCAAAAAAGAGGAAGACCGAGAATTAGTGGGAGGGAAAGAACTGGTAAGAAAGTAAGAGGAGAGAGGTTGGATCAAAATTTGTGGAATGACAGGGAAATGGAAGCTAGGAATCGGAAGATTTCGGAGAATGTTTTAAGACGAAACGCATAGAAATCATATTGATTCTGAAAAGTAAAGTTACTGTTGAAGAAGATAAAAGTCCAAAATCTTGAACACACTCTTGCAGTCTTCTACTTGTAAACTAGATCATGTCCTGCATTATATCATAGGAGTACATATTTGGTTGGTTTTTTTGTCGTTTCTCTTTGATAGACGTCGCCAGTTTGGTGCAAAGATCGGGATAATACTGCCCTGTTACAGTTCCACCATCAACTAAAAAACCTTCTTTGGCATTAAATTATTTTGTCCACAGATTTTGTTACTTCGAATTATTAAGACACATTTGTCTCATCTTAGTACCACTAGATGTTTGACACATTTGTCTTATCTTAGTACCACTAGATGTTTGACACATTTGTCTCATCTTAGGACCACTAGATGTTTGACACATTTGTCTTAACTTAGTACCACTAGATTTTTGAAAGATTTGTCTTATCTTAGTACCACTAGTTGTTTGATACATTATCTCATCTTAGGACCACTAGATGCTTGATACATTTATCTCATCTTAAGACCACTAGTTGTTTGATACATTTGTCTCATCTTAGTACCACTAGTTGTTTGATACATTTGTCTCATCTTAGTACCACTAGATGTTTGATACATTTGTCTCTTCTTAGGACCACTAGATGTTTGATAGATTTGTCTTATCTTAGTGCCAATAGATGTTTGATACATTTGCCTCTTCTTAGTACCACTAGTTGTTTGATACTTTTGTCTCATTTTAGGACCACTAGATGTTTGATACATTTGTCTCGTCTTAGTACCACTAGTTGTTTGATACATTTGTCTCATCTTAGTACCACTAGATGTTTGATACATTTGTCTCTTCTTAGGACCACTAGATGTTTGATAGATTTGTCTTATCTTACTACCAATAGATGTTTGATACATTTGCCTCTTCTTAGTACCACTAGTTGTTTGATACTTTTGTCTCATTTTAGGACCACTAGATGTTTGATACATTTGTCTCAACTTAGGACCACTAGATGTTTGATACATTTGTCTCATCTTAGTACCACTAGATGTTTGATACAGAATTTTTTCCAAGCCTAAGACAGAGACGTTGACATTTATTGGCTCTTTTTGCTTTGAGGAAAGCATTATTGGCACTCATTGAGGAGACACGTTTTCAGTGATGAATACTGGAACTTGTTTCAATCGATGTGACACTACTCGTGATATTGCACTCCTAAATACCTGACGTAAATAATGTCAGACGTCAACAAGTTTTTCATTTTTTATTGTGTCTTTGTTGACACAAATTGAAAGCTAGAAAATCTGCATCAGCTTTGAAGAGCGCGTCATATTGGATGCATAGTCTTAAAAGATTTTGGACATGCAAAGTACAGCTGACAAATAAAAAACGTAAAAGTACAGACAAGTTTCATCTTATGTAAACAAATGTTTCTCTTTCCATTCTGATAATACGTTCAGCCTATGGACTCCCAGATAACCACCAGTGTTATGAGATAATAAGTTAGAATAAATTAGTGTTATCTTATCTTATCTTTGGTTAATCATTCAAAAAAAGGAACAAGAAACTAATTTGCAGTCAAGGAAACGAACTTTTCTCACTTTTTTTAAAACTAGGTATAATTTATTCTTTTTCAGGAAAGCGCTAAAATTTTAAAATTTACTTCAAAACTACCCGACCACTTAAAAGAAAGCAAGATACGTATCCTTCTGACGTCAGTACACAGTAATGTAGTCTTACTTGAAAGAATAAGTAGTTGCTCAGGAGATAGTAAGTAAACATCTTTCAGTGAATAATGTTATCTAGTATTATTCTATATAATAATAATATATATTAGTATATATATATATATATATTAGTATTATATATATATATATATATATATATATATATATATATATATATGTGTGTGTGTGTGTGTGTGTGTGTGTGTGTGTGTGTGTCAGTAAGTACACTTGTATTAACTTTAGGTAAATAAAAATATAAAATGGTTGACAAAAATTTTCTCAAAAATTATTTTAATAATTTCGTAGAAATTGATTCGAAAGTGAAAGGATCGAAAATGAAAACCGGAAGGTGTCAGGTAAGTTTTTTTAAATAGTAACTTTTTTAAGTAAATATTGTTAACTGATTTTATTTATTATTCTTTGGAAAGATCGACTTAACAAAATCAATTACCCGTTTTTAAGAAATCGAGTCATATATTTACCACCATTTTTTATTTGTTTTTTTTACTACAGTTTCCACACCGACATTTCAAGATAACTAAACACATAAAATATTGTTGAAGTTGGTGAAAACGTTAATGCGCTTTGCTGTACTATTTATTTGTTTTGTCCTTAAGTAAGGGAAACCTAATAGCTTGCCGACTTCCATACCCAATTGAGCACTCCATTAAAGCGGCAGGTTTTATAACACAAGAGGTCTTGCATTATCTGTTATTATCATTATAAATTAAAAGTTTTGATAAAATATATTCCCATCAGCATCCAATGCATTGAATTTATTGAACATTTCCAATGAATTGTTTTATACAATATTTGTTTAATGCACGAACAAAGATTGGAAATGAAATTTTCAATTTTCCTATAAGAAAAATACGTATTATATTTAAATTTTTAGGTAGCCTACCTTAAATAATATATTTTGTAAATAACACGTATATCAAACGAAAGTTTGTGATTTTTTACTTGAAGTCAAGCAACACACATCTGACCTTTATGAAATGTATGCCTGCCACTCTAAATAAATATCTGAGATAAAAAAGCAAGTAATTATCTTCCGCTCTCTACCTGCAACAGAGAGAAACTGGTTACACTATAGATTTTGAGACAGGCAGCTGTAGAAAATTATAGGAACAAGATTGTTAGAGAGGTCATCGAAATAAAGAAATAAGGAGAACTAAATTGAAGGGACGCCACCCGTAATTTACCTGTTGTATTGAGGAATGCTCTCAAGTATGTTGGAATTGGATGTAATCGTTTTAAGTGTTATACGTAAGTGTTCTTGTTTTTGTTAAGTGGAAGTACTTAGAGTGGAAATGTCAGGTATAATTGTGTAAGTGTTAAGTGCAAGTGTTTAATGTATATGTTACGTAGTTCTATGAGTGTTGAATATAAGTATTACGTGTAAGTGATAAGTGTAAGTGTAAAGTGTAGTGTTTAGTGTATTGTTAAGTGTAAATTTAAATGTGTTAGGTTTAGTGTAAAGTGTATGTATGCGTTAAGTTTAACTGTTTAGTGTAAGTGTTGGTTGTAAGTATTAGGTGTTAGTTGGAGTGTAATGTGTCAGTGTAAAGTATTACGTTAAGTGTAGACGTGTAAGTGTTGTTTAAATGATAGTGTTTTGATAAGCGGTTAGTATAAGTGTTGTGTGTAGGTACTATGTGTAAGTGTTAAGTTCAAGTGTTTGTGTATTTGTGTTAAGTGTTGAGTATAGTGCTATTATGTGTAAGAGCTAATTGTATGTGTTAAGTGTAAGTATTAATTGCAGTTTTAAGTGTTATTGCTTTGTTGATGTTAGGTTTAAGTTTGAAGTGTAGGTGTTAAGTGTAAGTTTTAGTGTAAGTGTTAATAGTAAGTGTCAGTGGTGAATATTAGATTAAGTGTTTAATGTTGGTGTTTTGTAGAAGCGTAAAATGTAAGTTTACATTGTAGCATTAAGTGTAGGCTAGTTGTGTTGTGTAGCTTTGTCTTTGTATTCAGGCCTTATCAGTTTGAACTAATGGGAGCTAATGGTGGGTCGTTATACGTATCCTTTTCAAACCACTTTCTATTTGCGTCATTCTGAGTTTATTTAAGGAGCTGGCAGGTGAAAATTTCACTTAGAGCGAGAATAACCTCGAAGTTTTCAGGTATGGTTTTGGCAAAATGTCGAAACACTTCCCTTTAGAAATAGAACGTATGCAAACCTGTTTCAGTGTGAAGACACACACATACACACACACACACACACACACACACACACACACACACACTAATAAATCAATAACAGTACATTTGATTGAAAAATGTCTCGATACGGTGACACATTTTTGTAGCGCTTTTAATTGTATATTAAATGGCGTAACAGGTAACCAATAAGACCATGGGAACAAGTAAAACAGCAATCTGCGGAAATTATTCGGCAGACTAATTTGTGAAGATTTGTTGTGTTACCTAAACCATAGAAAGAAACCATAGAAAGTTACACAATTAGACAAAAAATCAAAATGCTACAAAATCGGCTTGTCGCTAAATCTTACTGCTAATAATTTATTTTGGTTTAATTTATTCAAACGTCTGCCATTTAAATGAGTCAATGTAAGAAATTGGTTATTTTTTCTCTATTACAAAAAAATGTGCTAAATTTGAATTTTATTAGTCGAATCGTTCCAAAGATAAAAATATTTTATTAGTCCCGATTATTCGACTCTCGGTTTTTCGACATCGCAATATTCGAAAATATTCGACGAACGCAATAAATTTTACGATAATACTGAAATATTGTTCACTAAATCGGCTCTATTTAAAGTATATCTCCCTATTTCGGCCTACAACAGATATAAAGCACAGCTTATTAAAGCAAACAGAATCTTGCATACGATTAAAAATTTTTAATTTAATCTTCATCATTTCGTCAACTCCAGTAGCATAATTTAGAATCAGTGTTCATTTTTGGTGTCAAGTGTAATTCGTACTACGATAACGCTCAAACATTCAATTTTTCAATGGAAATACGAGGTATGTTCAGAAAATAACGATAATTTCAATTTTTTGAACAAAATATTTATTTATTCTTCTACATTGATGTTGTCGCCTTCAAAATAGTCCTCATTGGAGATTATGTATGCACTTATGCCAGCGCTTCTTCCAATCCTCGAAACACTTCTCAAACTCGATCTTTGAGATAGCCTTTAGTTTTTTTCAGCGATGCGCTTTTAATGTCATCTACGGCTGTAAAACGACGGCCTTTAAGGTTCTCTTTATTTTTGGAAATAGGAAAAAGTCACATGGAGCCATATCTGGCAAATATGGAGGCTGGGGCATCGTTACAGTACTGTTTTTGGCCAAAAATTCACAAACGCTTGTTCGTGAATGTCGCTCCATTGAATGTCGAATGTCGCTAATGCATTATCGTGGTGCAAAAGCCATGTATTGTTTTTTTACAGATCCGGACGTTTTTTTTCGGATTGCTTCACGCAAACGGCGTTGAACTTGTAGGTAGTATTCCTTATTGACCGTTTCACCTGGTGGCAGAAATTTATGATGCACTATGCCATTAATATTGAAGAACACAGTGAGCATAACCGTCACGTTCGACAGCACTTATCGAGCCTTTTTCGGTCTTGGCGAGCCAGAATGCCTCCACTGGGATGATTGAGCCTTACTTTCGACGCCATATCCGTAAACCCATGTTTTGTCACCTGTTATAATACGTTTCAGTAATTCTGCATCGTCGTTGACTTCATTTAGTGTCTCCTGAGCAACTTCCATTCGCCGCTGTTTTTGTTCAAAATTCAACAATTTTGGAAAGAATTTTGCTGCCACGTGTTTCATACACAAAACATTGGAAACAATGTCATAACATGATCCAATCGATATGCCAACATTATTAGCGACCTCTCTAACTGTGATTCGGCGATTGCCACATAACCATTTCTTTCACGTTTTCATCGGTTGTTGATGTGCTGGAGCGTCCAGGGCGATCGTCATCTTAAACTTCTTCACAGCCTTCTTGGAAACGCTTATACCACTCGTAAACTCTTGCTTTACTCAAAGCACACTCACCATAGGCCTTTGTTATGGCATGCATCAAAATTTGATGCAAATTCTTTGATCCATTTTATTTAACAAACGAAAATCGCCGAGCTCATAAAAACACGTCTAACGTTAGTGGCTGTTACAGACAAAGTCAACAATGATAACAGCTGAAAGTTTTATCATACTTCAAGGGCATGTATACCAACATAATAAAAAAAATGTTTGACAATCGGACTCTCTAAGCCCGCGAAATTTAAAAATTCTCGTTACTTTCTGAACGAGAAAGTAACACACCTCGTATGTTAATGAATGAAATATCAATGTACAATAATAGGGTTTCTCTATTATTATTGGCATAATTCAGGCGAATTTCGTTGTAAACGATGACTACTATAAATAATATTGTTATACATTTACTCTTTATTCGGTGATACTTTACATACTCCTATCTCAAAATTTCTTTCATATGTACACATTTTGTTCAAATATTTTCAGATGGAGCCAAAGTCGTTGTTTTCAAAACTGAAGAACTCGGAATCACTGACAAAAAAGCTTTTAATGTCGGCTCCATCACAGCTGATGATGGTGATAATTACTATTTACTCTTGTTACTTATAGTTATATTTTAAGGTGTTTACGTTGTATTTATTATTCTTACTTATATACAGTGTGTTTTAAAACTACACAAGGTGTAGGATATTGTGTAGATAAGGTATGACAAAAAGGACAAAATATAACGAGAAATGTTTAGTGTTCACTAAAAATTTTAAACACATTCAAGCAATAAATTTGTCTGTGTTACGAACTCAAACGCAAACACTTTCATTTTAGTGGCGATTTTGATTTGGTTATAAATAAAAGCTCTGTTAAACCAGCGTGTAGCTCAACTACATAGGTTTCTGACATGTTTAAAACCAGTTTATTTTGTTTGGCCTGTGCATAATTTTCTGTTTTGGAATTGTTCTCTGAGAAAGATCTTTAAAGAGAAATATGAAAAAGTTTTTATAATGTAAAAGAAAAAAATTAAAAGCGTTCTTAAAACGCAAAGTCTCGATTTTTAACGAAATAGTTTTAAATCATTGAAAATTATATTACCGTGCATTATTAGAGGCTTTACTAAAAATGCCGGTAGAACACTAAAAAGAAATTGTTTTAGTTTTTTGCCTCCGCAATATTATTTTTGTATGTGATGGAATAACAAAAAAATATTGTTTATCGGAAGTTCATTTTTTAATGTTTTCTCAAAGTATTAAGATGGCTAACAACTTTGTTGAATTCAACGTATTCCAATACATAAACTGTAAAATACAATCCCCCAAACAAATTTTCATTAATTTTTTTTCAAATTTCGTACGAAGAGATAAATTATGTATATTTATATAATTGAATGTAAGATTTGATTTTGATAAATTAGGCTTATTTCTAGAGATTTTTTCAACAACATGCTCTAAACCATATTTTCTGGTAAATAATTGAATGTGAGACAAACATAATTGAAAGTGAGACAAAAATTATTGAATGTGACAAAAATAATCGAATGTGGGACAAAAATAATTGCATGTGACAAAAATAATCGAATGTGAGACAACAATAATCGAATGTTAAAAAAATAGGCTAATTGAATGAGAAAATAATCGAAAGTGAGACAAAAATAATTGAACGTGAGGCAAAAATAATTGAATGTGAGACAAGAATAATTGAATTTGAGACAAAAATAATTGAATGTGAGACAAAAATAATTGAATGTGAGACAAAAATAATTGAATGTGAGAAAAAATAATTGAATGTGAGGCAAAAATAATTGAATGTGACACAAAAATAATTGAATGTGAGACAAAAATAATTGAATGTGAGGCAAAAATAATTGAATGTGACAAAAATAATTAAATGTGACAAAAATAATTAAATTTGACACAAAAATAATTGAGATTTGAAGAGTCAATTGAGATTTACAATTTGAATATGAGACGAAAATAATTGAATGTGAGACAAAAATAATTGAATGTGAGACAAAAATAAATGAATGTGAGACAAAAATAATTTAATGTGAGATGAAAATAATCGAATAAAAAATAATTGAATGTGAGACAAAAATAATCGAATGTGAGACAAAGACAATCGAATGTGAAAAAAAATTAAATGTGAGACAAAAATAATTGAATGTGACACAAAAATAATTGAATGTGACACAAAAATAATTGAATGTGAGACAAAAATAATCTAATGTGAGACAAAAATAATAAAATAAAAAATAATTGGATGTGAGACAAAAATAATCGAATCTGACAAAAATAATTAAATGTGAGACAAAAATAATTGAATGAGAGACAAAAATAATCGAATGTGAGACAAAGACAATCGAATGTGAAAAAAAATTGAATGTGAGACAAAAATAATTGAATGTAAGACAAAAATAATTGAAAGTGAGACAAAAAAATTGAATATGAGGTAAAAATAATTGAATGTGACAAAAATAATTAAATGTGAGACAAAAATAATCGAATGTGAGACAAAAATAATTGAATGTGAGACAAAAATAATTAAATGTGAGACATTTCGTATAAATTTATACCATTTTACTGATATTTTTATTGAGAATAAATATTTCTCCACTTCGAATTGCCAAGAGCTCAGTGTAATGGTCTATATTATAACCGAAGTTTAGGCCCAATATGTAGACGTTCAAGTAAGCACGATACTTTTGATTAATCGGCAGTATAAACTCGAAATTTGAGATCAAGTGAACTTAAAGTACACGTTGCAGTCTGTACTTGAATAGGTAATGAGGATAAAATTTAATACATAGTTTGATTGACTATTATGGTAAGAACTGTACGTGGTTGAAGTTCAAAAGTTAAGCCTTAAGACAAATCGATTAATTTTAAATAGTTAATATAAATGAAGTTAATAGAAATATTTTCGATTTATAGATGCCAAATTTTGTTCCCGTCCCTCCACTAATCTTACGTCCAACGGTGGCTGCATTAGAGGTGCGGAATATATATGTCCTCCAGGATTTACTGGCGTGCAATGCGAAACAGGTAAAATTGAAACACATACGCGCGCTCGCTCGCGAGCGCATACACACACACAAACATTTTCCATTGATCAACATCTTTCCACGAAATAGGCCTACTTAGATTTTCCTACATTTTACATCGTACATAAGTTTGACGCAAGGTTACGAAATACAATGGAAAGACTGACGCTTCAAGTGACAGTTCAACTTAACTTGTTAACCTGGTTAACGTTCAACAACTTCTTGTGATTTATAAATATTACCTAACCTAACCTAACTTGACGAGCGTCGTACACAAGTTTTAACGGAAACGTCAGATTTATACTTCTAGTAACACTGTAACGTAACAATGATCGACAACTTTCTGAAATCTATATTCACCGCGCGAATCGCATGTACAGTCTGAAAGCTTGTTTACAGTTTTATTATACCAAACATCTGTAATTATTTAAAGTTTTTACCATTTAAATACAAATCCCCATTTAAAGTTCAATTTTTACATTATATGATTTTAAATTTCAAGTTGATTTTTTTTAAGTCTTGTGTGTTGCGAACTCTTTTTAAACTTGAAAGTAGTTTAAAATTGCTAACACTTAGCTAATCCTTAAAAATTTAATTTTTATAGACAGAAAAAAAGATTCTAATGAGAAGTGTTTGTGGCCCCTACCGAATTGGTAATGGGATTGATTATAAAAAATACCATAAACGTGTAACTTTATGTCTAGCTTGTGGCAGTAATCGCTTTGGGAAAGATTGCCTTGGCCTCTGCTCGTTGTACTCTCGCAAATGCAAAGGACTTCTGCTCTGTACGCCTGCAACGTCTTGTCAATGCGCTGCAGGTTATTCTGGAGATACTTGTGAAACCAGTGAGTAGATATTCAAACAGTCCAGCTTAAATAATAAGCAAATAAATGTCAACAATCTTTAAACATTTAAAGAAATTATAATCTAATTACTATGCGTTTCCATGGTACGTCCTCATTAGTCTAAGTGGCGTAAAGTACGGTCGTTAAGAAAAACAATCCATGGTAAGAGACACCACCGAGCTACGTGATAAAACCTCATTTTTGTTCTCATGTAAAAATATGATTAAAGTAAAGTCAAATATATTTAATTTAAATGTTTCTATTATATTTTATCGTATTGTATTACTGATAACTTCATTACTTATGTTTTCATTTCTTCATAGCAAGTTTTATTTCTTATATTTTTTTTTTAAATCTTATTACAAATTGTGTGCCAAAAATTCTTAATAAATGTGTACACTCGTATTACGTGCGTGATATTCTAGATTTAACTGGCAATTGCAGAAATACAAGAAATGATTAATAATAATAATTTTGTAAAATTTGTTCTATAACAGACTGTGACGAATTTCATTACGGAAACAACTGTTCTCAGAAATGTGGCCGTTGTAAGGACCAGAACAGTTGCGATATCTACACAGGACATTGTACCTCCTGCGAGTCGGGATATTACCCACCGTACTGCAAAGATAGTGAGTCGCACATTTTGAGCAATTTATTTTCATCGGTTTTATCTTATCATTTGTTCGTAGTCAGAAGTCAACAATGTTGTGGGTAAAAGAAATTAAATACTGTACTACTGTAAAATCATAAATGTTACTCAATCAACACCTCATATATAGTAATTACTTGTAATTACTATTGACATAATTTCTAAGGTTCAATTAATATCACTATCAATATAACTAAATAGTAGTTACTCCTAATTACTATTTATATGGTTGCTAAGCCTCAATCAACATCTCCTAAATAGTAATTACACCTAATTACTATTAAAGTCGTTGCTAAGGCTCAATCAACATCTCCTAAATAGTAATTACACCTAACTACTATTGAGATCGTTGTTAAGGCTCAATCAACATCTCCTAAATAGTAATTACACCTAATTTCTATTGAGATCGTTTCTAAGGCTCAATCAACATCTCCTAAATAGTAATTGCATCTAATTTCTATTGAGATAATTGCTAAGGCTCAATCAACAACTCCTAAATAGTAATTACACCTAACTACTATTGAGATCGTTGTTAAGGCTCAATCAACATCTCCTAAATAGTAATTACATTTAATTTCTATTGAGATCGTTGCTAAGGCTCAATCAACATCTCCTAAATAGTAATTACACCTAATTACTATTAAAGTCGTTGCTAAGGCTCAATCAACATCTCCTAAATAGTAATTACACCTAACTACTATTGAGATCGTTGTTAAGGCTCAATCAACATATCCTAAATAGTAATTACACCTAATTTCTATTGAGATCGTTTCTAAGGCTCAATCAACATCTCCTAAATAGTAATTACATCTAATTTCTATTAAGATAATTGCTAAGGCTCAATCAATATCTCCTAAATAGTAATTACACCTAACTACTATTGAGATCGTTGTTAAGGCTCAATCAACATCTCCTAAATAGTAATTACATTTAATTTCTATTGAGATCGTTGCTAAGGCTCAATCAACATCTCCTAAATAGTAATTACACCTAATTTCTATTGAATAATTGCTAAGGCTCAATCAACATCTCCTAAATAGTAATTACACCTAATTTCTATTGATATAATTTCTAAGGTTCAATCAACATCTCCTAAATAGTAATTACACCTAATCACTATTAAAGTCGTTGCTAAGGCTCAATCAACATCTCCTAAATAGTAATTACACCTAACTACTATTGAGATCGATGTTAAGGCTCAATCAACATCTCCTAAATAGTAATTACACCTAATTTCTATTGAGATCGTTGCTAAGGCTCAATCAACATCTCCTAAATAGTAATCACACCTAATTTCTATTGAGATCGTTGCTAAGGCTCAATCAACATCTCCTAAATAGTAATTACACCTAATTTCTATTCAGATAATTGCTAAGGCTCAATCAACATCTTCTAAATAGGAATTACACCTAACTACTATTGAGATCGTTGTTAAGGCTCAATCAACATCTCCTAAATAGTAATCACACCTAATTCTATTGAGATCGTTGCTAAGGCTCAATCAACATCTCCTAAATAGTAATTACACCTAATTTCTATTGAGATAATTCCTAATTCTCAATCAACATCTCCTAAATAGTAATTACACCTAATTTCTATTGATATAATTTCTAAGGTTCAATCAACATCTCCTAAATAGTAATTACACCTAATCACTATTAAAGTCGTTGCTAAGGCTCAATCAACATCTCCTAAATAGTAATTACACCTAACTACTATTGAGATCGTTGTTAAGGCTCAATCAACATCTCCTAAATAGTAATCACACCTAATTCTATTGAGATCGTTGCTAAGGCTCAATCAACATCTCCTAAATAGTAATTACACCTAATTTCTATTGAGATAAAAGCTAAGGCTCAATCAACATCTCCTAAATAGTAATTACACCTAATTTCTATTGAGATCGTTGCTAAGGCTCAATCAAAATCTCCTAAATAGTAATTACACCTAATTTCTATTGAGATAATTGCTAAGGCTCAATCAACATCTTCTAAATAGTAATTACACCTAACTACTATTGAGATCGTTGTTAAGGCTCAATCAACATCTCCTAAATAGTAATCACACCTAATTCTATTGAGATCGTTGCTAAGGCTCAATCAACATCTCCTAAATAGTAATTACACCTAATTACTATTAAAGTCGTTGCTAAGGCTCAATCAACATCTCCTAAATAGTAATTACACCTAACTACTATTGAGATCGTTGTTAAGGCTCAATCAACATCTCCTAAATAGTAATTACACCTAATTTCTATTGAGATCGTTTCTAAGGCTCAATCAACATCTCCTAAATAGTAATTGCATCTAATTTCTATTGAGATAATTGCTAAGGCTCAATCAACAACTCCTAAATAGTAATTACACCTAACTACTATTGAGATCGTTGTTAAGGCTCAATCAACATCTCCTAAATAGTAATTACATTTAATTTCTATTGAGATCGTTGCTAAGGCTCAATCAACATCTCCTAAATAGTAATTACACCTAATTACTATTAAAGTCGTTGCTAAGGCTCAATCAACATCTCCTAAATAGTAATTACACCTAACTACTATTGAGATCGTTGTTAAGGCTCAATCAACATATCCTAAATAGTAATTACACCTAATTTCTATTGAGATCGTTTCTAAGGCTCAATCAACATCTCCTAAATAGTAATTACATCTAATTTCTATTAAGATAATTGCTAAGGCTCAATCAATATCTCCTAAATAGTAATTACACCTAACTACTATTGAGATCGTTGTTAAGGCTCAATCAACATCTCCTAAATAGTAATTACATTTAATTTCTATTGAGATCGTTGCTAAGGCTCAATCAACATCTCCTAAATAGTAATTACACCTAATTTCTATTGAATAATTGCTAAGGCTCAATCAACATCTCCTAAATAGTAATTACACCTAATTTCTATTGATATAATTTCTAAGGTTCAATCAACATCTCTAAATAGTAATTACACCTAATCACTATTAAAGTCGTTGCTAAGGCTCAATCAACATCTCCTAAATAGTAATTACACCTAACTACTATTGAGATCGATGTTAAGGCTCAATCAACATCTCCTAAATAGTAATTACACCTAATTTCTATTGAGATCGTTGCTAAGGCTCAATCAACATCTCCTAAATAGTAATCACACCTAATTTCTATTGAGATCGTTGCTAAGGCTCAATCAACATCTCCTAAATAGTAATTACACCTAATTTCTATTCAGATAATTGCTAAGGCTCAATCAACATCTTCTAAATAGGAATTACACCTAACTACTATTGAGATCGTTGTTAAGGCTCAATCAACATCTCCTAAATAGTAATCACACCTAATTCTATTGAGATCGTTGCTAAGGCTCAATCAACATCTCCTAAATAGTAATTACACCTAATTTCTATTGAGATAATTCCTAATTCTCAATCAACATCTCCTAAATAGTAATTACACCTAATTTCTATTGATATAATTTCTAAGGTTCAATCAACATCTCCTAAATAGTAATTACACCTAATCACTATTAAAGTCGTTGCTAAGGCTCAATCAACATCTCCTAAATAGTAATTACACCTAATTTCTATTGAGATAATAGCTAAGGCTCAATCAACATCTCCTAAATAGGAATTACACCTAATTTCTATTGAGATCGTTGCTAAGGCTCAATCAAAATCTCCTAAATAGTAATTACACCTAATTTCTATTGAGATAATTGCTAAGGCTCAATCAACATCTTCTAAATAGTAATTACACCTAACTACTATTGAGATCGTTGTTAAGGCTCAATCAACATCTCCTAAATAGTAATCACACCTAATTCTATTGAGATCGTTGCTAAGGCTCAATCAACATCTCCTAAATAGTAATTACACCTAATTTCTATTGATATAATTTCTAAGGTTCAATCAACATCTCCTAAATAGTAATTACACCTAATCACTATTAAATTCGTTGCTAAGGCTCAATCAACATCTCCTAAATAGTAATTACACCTAACTACTATTGAGATCGATGTTAAGGCTCAATCAACATCTCCTAAATAGTAATTACACCTAATTTCTATTGAGATCGTTGCTAAGGCTCAATCAACATCTCCTAAATAGTAATCACACCTAATTTCTATTGAGATCGTTGCTAAGGCTCAATCAACATCTCCTAAATAGTAATTACACCTAATTTCTATTCAGATAATTGCTAAGGCTCAATCAACATCTTCTAAATAGTAATTACACCTAACTACTATTGAGATCGTTGTTAAGGCTCAATCAACATCTCCTAAATAGTAATCACACCTAATTCTATTGAGATAATTGCTAAGGCTCAATCAACATCTCCTAAATAGTAATTACACCTAATTTCTATTGAGATAATTTCTAAGGCTCAATCAACATCTCCTAAATAGTAATTACACCTAATCATTATTAAGATCTTTGCTAAGGCTCAATCAAAATCTCCTAAATAGTAATTACACCTAATCACTATTCAGATCTTTGCTAAGGCTCAATCAACATCTCCTAAATTGAGATAGTTGGTAGACCTCCTAAATAAAAAGACGAACAACAACTCTTGACATCACAAATCATAGTCATACGATTACATTAGATATGCAATACAGTAAACATCAATTAAATTTTCAATACCTCACTTATAAATTGTTACTCCAATTTCTAATATACAGAACAATAAATTCTTAGACATATTTATCTATAAAAAATATTTTAACAATGCATATTTTCATAAAAAAGTAAGTTACACTAGAAATATTGTTAATCTGATCAGTATACTTGGTTTCATTATAAAATGATTGCTATCCGAAAATAAATTTAACTTGTGTTACATTAAATTATTATCAAAACTGTAAATTATTAGTTTTTTAAAAAAATGCAATAATATTTTACATGATAATTTTAAACTATTTACAAACATTTTTTTAAATAATTACAATTTAATATTTATAACTTATAGCGCTTTAAGAAACGTAAGCTTAAAATTAAAATAGCCTAAATCTATTGCATATTATATAAATTACACCTAACTTGATACTATAAGCCTTACAACGTTAGTCACTGGAATAATTATTTTTATATAATTATAGCAAATACCTGAAAAACGTTAGGTTACTTGGCAACATTATAATTATTGAGGGATACTTATATTGCACTTACTGTATTGTATGTAATTTTCTTCTTTCTTCTTTCGATGAGGCTTGCTAGGGACCACGTGACAATTTCAATTCTTCACACTTAGCTGTTTTCTCTTCCGTTCCCTCCAGTATTCCCTCATCCTTTCACTATGCAGCTTCTTTCTTTCTTCGGACCACTTCACACAAGGTCTCTTCTACAATCTTCCTTGGAATCCCGCCATACTCAATATCCCTTTTCTAAAAATCTCTCTGTTCAGCGTTTCTTCTTCTTTAATATTATTTCTTTCCAAATCTTCCCTTACCTCTTGAATCCAACTAGTTGTTGACTTTTTATCCCATAGGTATTTGAGTATCCTTTTCGCTAGTCTTGAATCATTCATCCTGCACATATGTATAAAAAATTATGTATGTAATTTTATTATATAGATAATTTACTGTATAATAGGTATGCTATTAGAACTATTACTTTTATAAATTTTTAAAAAATTAGTCCCAGAATACACGAACACTAAACTAGTCTTCATTTTTTTAATTGTTTTGCAAATGTTGCCTATTTTCAACAAATTAGAAAAAATGTGTATATATATATATATATATATATATATATATATATATATATATATCATTTTAAGGTTATGTTTGTCACATTTATTTTCTTTTTTTTTTTGTAACTTCAAGTTATTTCCGCACTTTTACATTTTCCTTTATTAATATCAGACATATAATGAAGTGTTTTAGTGCAAAAGTTGCCAAAATTGACAAAAGTTCACAAAAATCAGATTTAACAAAATTAATTACTATAATTTAGATTTTTGAATCTGCTAGTATCATAAATAATTTTTTTTTATTTCATGAAATTTGTAATTTTTTTTAACTTGGTTTTCTTGTCTGCTTTTAATAAGTTTAATCAAGTTTTTGCTTGTACAGTATTTCTAATTTTGTTAATAATATATATGTTTATATTTTTTTTCACGTGAGTTTGTGGAGCTAAAGAGTATATTACGATAGATTAAAAATGTAGACAAATCCCTTAAAAATCAAAAAATTCTAAATAACTTTATTCATTTGTAGCTTATCCTGTAGTGAAGTATGCACCGTCAATATCGACAAGTTCCTTTGGTGAGGCTACAGTCCTTCCACGTTTTGAATTTACGGGTGCTGGAGTCCCCGCTTGGTATCAAATTCAATATAAGGTGAGTTATAATATATACAATAGTATAACAATATTATCTGTGTTTACGTTAAAATACTCGCAATTCAATACAAAATAAAACTTATGTCAATCATACTGACTTCGGTTGTACTCTGCTAAGATTGACTACTCCCCGGAAGTACAAAATTATTGACCCATACACTTCCGGAATAGTGACAGATGAACAAAAGTTTAAAAAAGTATAAATATGATAAATGAATACAGAATACACCAACAAGGTCAGAGGTTTACCTATTGGGCAGCTGTAAACCTTTAGTTGGCCAATCTAACAATACGATGCGCTAGCAGCAAACGTAAACTGTACTCACCATTTTACGAATCCGCCATTATTATGTCTTGTGAAAATACAAATTTTGATTTTAGAAAACCTTGACAATGATATGGCACCGTTTAAACTAGAAATTAAAAACAAAAAACCAACCGAAACGCCAAAGTCGCTTTTCCTTTTCGTTGTCTCGGTACAAAAGATTTGTCTTCTGAACAATTTAAGATTTGAAGATTTAATCACATCAAACCACATTCCGACATGCCCGGTTCCAACCAGATGAATATCTGCACACCATGCCTGCCAGGCTCGACTCTAAACCAGGCAGCCTTCGGTGTACCCTACGCTGTTACGTTTTTGCTTGGTATGTGCGTAGTTGTAGGGAAGAACTATTCTAAAGTGGAAGAATGATGGGTTAGTTTCTTGTTCCTCCGGAAGTGTTGAAGACAATAATCTTCCTCTTACGTATTGGCAGGATTGGCCAAATCCTGTAGCAGCCAATCTTCTACCGGGACTGTATATAGGTCTATTATAATGTAAAACTAATTATGATGATGTCTTTTAGGGTGCATTTTAATTCAACTTTCCGTATTTTACGTGTTAATGACATAACAACCTGACACATAACAAATTCGTTATTGCCTTTGTTACGCAATTCGTTTTATAGATATAATGTACGTTATTATTATTTCAGTTAACCCTTTAATTGAACAGATAAAAGAAAATACAGATGTAGCTAGACATAATAATACAGGGTCCGGCAGAGAGGTATGATGTTTTTGAAATGGCTAATACGCGCGCATTGTTAATCAGATTTTTTCCGAACGGTTAATATCTACTGGTCAACAGTTGCCATTTCAGTAACAATGGAATCTTCGTCAGCAGCACATCGTGTATTTCTTTACGGGACGTTCTGTGGTGCTCACACAGTGACGATTTCGAAACCATTTTAATATTGATCGTCATGGAGTGTTCCACAACGGAATACCATAATGAAGTGGGTGAATAATTTTCAAAGAACAGGATCTTTAAAACCGGGGACCGTACGGGGGCGTGATCGAACCTGCATTATTGGGCCTTATTTTTTTCATGAAAACGGACAATCAATTACTGTTAACACAATGATGTCACTACGTTGCGTCATTATTTCCTGCCCGAATTGACAAGACGACGCATCAAACTCAACACAGTTTGGTTTCAACAAGATGGCAACTTGCCGTACATCTAGAGAAACTATGACTTTTTTAAGACATTATTTTCCAGGACGCCTGATTTCATTGCGTGGGGATATCGGTCACCGGACCTGTCACCTTGTGACTACTTTTTATGGGACTACCTAAAAGCTCAATTATACATTAACAAACCACGTACACTTGAAGAGCTTTCCGAAAACATAACTCAAGAAATTCAAATTCAAAGGATTCAACGTGCCACACTTGAAAGGACTATGGACAATTTTCGTCACCAGTCTACAAGAATGCCTCGACAAAAATGGACGCCACCTAAGTGATGTGATCTTTCGACGTTCGTTATCTTTAAAAAATGTATTTTTTTCAAATGGCAATGTACCAGTTATTTATAAAAACAGTAAATTTTAAAATTAATTCGAAATTAAATGTGTGACAGTCATTTGAAAAACATCATACTTCTCTGCCGGACCCTATATATACCAATGTAAATATTGTCTAGTGTATAACAGGTTACAACGTCTTTAAGTAGCGCCCATTCATAGGCTCCGCTACAACTAGTGCACAAATTTCGAAAGACTTTGAAAGTGATGTAAAACGTTGAAGTGGAATGACAAATAATGCCAATTTAGAGTTCTAGGAGGTGACTGCCTTTTGCGACCGCTATAATAGTACGAATTGATGTCCAGTCTAAACTGAAACCTAGCAAATAAAGCTCTACTATCTATCAAATGTTTTGGAACTACGCGTAATTATTGCAGTTCTCAGTGGAATCACAACACTTTAAGACACCTGACCTGTCTACATAGACACTAGACACCCAATGTAACTATTAAACTCAAGTTTATGAAAAATTGATTTAATAAATTGTATCAATATTTAGTGACCAGTTCAAATAAGTGAACAATTTAAGAACTATTTATAATTGATCATTGTTTTAGAGTTGCAATAAACTGGAAGGTAATTAAGTTCAAAGTAAAATACGGTCTTATTATTCCCTTTAATTGGGACCGTACAAAGTGCCCATGTTAGTTTGTTACTTCTGTGCATTTTGTTGGTTCGTCTTTGCATTTAGACCTACACGTTTTCTGTGTGTATCCATTAAGAACTGACAACTGAAAGTATTCTGTTGTTGAAGTAATATATTTTTTATCTTTTATATACATACATATTTTTTACTGAATTAGATTTGACTTCCTAATTTGGCTTTCCTCAGGTGCTCTAATCGCGCAACTTTTATGGGTTAAAGACAGCAAACAATGTAACTTTTGCGAACGAGCATACGCATTTTCTATCGGCAGTTGTCAAATTTATATTGTAGGACAGGCGTAATAATAGTCCAACAATAGCCTACCGTTTCTTAATTATTGTTTACACATTTTTGAGAACTACTTATTTATTAAGAAAAATAAATTTAAATGTATTTAAATTTATAACAGTTTTTTGTTCATGTGCAAGATATAGTTTGATCTTAATTTGTTGTTTATTTTCTTAAAAAACGTGCGTACTTTAAGGTCATAGGTTCAAGAGTGGCGTTGTAGCCATAAGCTATTCCCTTGAATCGTGATTTACGATATGACTGCCCTCTAAATTTAGTTGCCCAATCCAATGAAACTTTTTGTGATAACTAGTTATTTAATAACTAACTAATAACGACGTTAATAAATAAAATTTAATTTACTATTAAATAAAATAAGGTAGACGACATTTTGAGGAAAATTGTCTGAAATCAAAGTCATATGTATGCAATTGCCCAAGTTCATATATCTGGTGTGAGAATTCAAATTATTTCACTAATATAGTAGAGTCTAAGTTGTTACGCACTCGTAGTAGCATTATGTCCAGAAACCAACATGTGCGTCCTTATCGGTCTGCTCACACTTTAGGATTTATGCGCACTCCAAAGTACGGACACTGAACACATTAGCCTCACAATTAAACCAGAATGGTTGTCAAATAACATAAAATATGCTATTAAATATGAATATTTAATAGATTACTAAACTGAATGCTTTGAATATAACTGTTTACTTGAGCCTAAAATTGCATTGTTTTGTTTTTTAAATTAGTGCTTTTGGTTATTTGATATTATAAATATTCTAGAAAGATCCAGTTTAAGGTTGAATAATATTCAAAATTTAAAGTTTTCAAGGTTAAAAATCACCTTGAAAATTTTTGAAAATCACTCACAAAAAATGATTAAAAATTAAAGCTATTTCAGATTTTATGTTTCATTACTATTTTAGTAACACTGACCATTTAAACAAGAGACACATTTAAGCTGGCATTTGTTAATTTAAAAGTTTGCTTTCGAATCACGTTCAAATAATGGAAATTGGTCGCATTATTTTACAGAACTTATAGGTACAGAAATTCAACAAAACTATTATAATATCACAAGTATGAAATTATATGAAATATTCTAAGAGTAAAGGGAAGCGCAGTTTTAAATAGCATTAAAACATTTACATGGATGTTTAATTTACTAAAGTTAGATCGTGGTTCGGATATATGAGCAACACAACATGCATGATTAAAATACAAATACACTACTTTTTTGTGTTACATATTTTATGCGACGACATTAACACATCTAGAGAGTCAAACAAATTCAGTTTCGTCTTAAGTTATTATTAAGCCCTGTTGTCAAAAAAGGTGTTTTCCCGAAATGGTATCTTACTTCTTGGCGGTTCTGATCTGAAGAGGAGAGATTTAGTCTAACTGTAAACTAATTTTCTTAAAATCTTGATCGTCTTGACGAGTGAACACTGCTGCACAGTCAGTGTTGCGTTCTACCAGCCAAGAAAGACACTTTTATTCCAGCTGCAAATTTTATTTATACTTTAATCTGTATAGAAGCAATTTCACCTTACAAAGTATTAATATTTGTAGGAAACAAATAACGTGGAAGCAGAGTGGAAAACCGTCAGTGGAGGTAGTTATCCAGATAGCGCCACCAGCCACGAAGTAACACACGTCATTACAGGCCTGGATCATGGCAAGTTGTACGACGTACGTGTGGTGCTTTTCTCTCGCAATTTAAACAGTTACCATGGCAATACAGTTCCAGTTAAATCCTTTCTTTCATTATGTTCAAGTAAGTTATTCAAGATAAAACATAGCCAAAACCGTTATGCTCGGTAACAGTCAGCAAGTATAATGTTAGTAAATACCTAGTGTTACAGTTGTGTTTCATTTTCAAGTTTTAGGGACTTTTTCAAAAACAGATCAATAATATATTTTCGGAACTGCCGTTTTGATACATTACGTAAGCAATTAATTTCGTATTTACTATTTACATACAATTTAAATGTTATCTTACATTGAAAAATAAAGTTTGATTTTGTATAATTTTAAAGTTAATGTCCTTTTGAAACGTTTAACATTTCAGAATACGTTAAAAAACGTTACAAGACCAAAAATACTTCTTTACGACAAACGAAACAGTCTTTTAATTTTTCTGTAAATGAAAGAATAACGGAGTGTCAACTGTTTACACAAAATTTAGATTAGGTTAGTTTGTATTTAACTTGATTATGTGACGAAAGAATCAAGTTTTTCTGTTAGAAGTAAAATATTACGTTTTTTACAACGACCTTAGAATTTCAAACAAACACCATTTTGAAAATAATAAACAATATTTGTTTTGTTATTATGTAACGTAACATTTTTAATTTCCAGGCTCTATATCAAATAATTTGAATCCTTATAAAAATTAAACCCAGTAAAACTGACGTTAAGTTTGAAGTTTGAAAAGTTGCTAGCGCAGATGCAACGATAAAAATAACACAATTAATGGGAATTAATTTTTTTTTTAATTAAGTCGCAAAAACTTAATGGTACTCGTGAAACTTTTATGATGTCAAGCTTAATAAAAGCAGTGAAGTGTGTTTTAGGAAATCAAGCTGAAGACAATTCAAGATATTTCTATTGTTGAAAAACACAATGTTAACTCGAATAGGAAGAATGTTGGGCTGCCTCTTAAAAGAAGTTGAAACTTTTCACTATTTCGCTCTCAAATTTGGCAATAGTAATGCTGTGCTATTAAGAGATAATACGATTAAAGAAGAAATACTAAAACATCAACTGTTAGAAACTATATCAAACAAAAGAGACGTTTCAGGCATAATCAATATAATTTTGGGAAAACTGGTTTCAGTTGGAAACCCTAACAGTATTTTACAAATAACTGGCTCTTGCTGTCCTTTGACAATCTTTGGAGATGGTCAACAAGTAGTTCCTCCACTTTTACGAAGATCGTATCATGAATCGCTAAGATTTAACTTCGACACAAAGTTGCCAAAAGAATAAGCAAGTGCAGTACAATAAGGTTGGAAAATTTTGTCAAATATAGTGGCACTGCATACCCGAATTTTAAAAAATTATAAATTTTGTTTTATACACACGTTGGGCGTGTATCTAAAGTGTAAATCAAAAGACCAATTTTCATAAAATTTAGCTTGTTTGGCCCTTTTTCCAAGACTTTTTTTATTAAAAAAAATATTTTTGAAACTATTTTTCATCAAATGACTTAAAAAAAAGATTTTCTCAAAATCGGCTCAAACTATTTCAGTTAAATTTTTTGTTCAACCACGCAAAACGTAAAGATCACTTTATCCTTAAGAAATCGTTCAAGAGCAAACGTTTCTAGTGTCTCAACAATTGGTTCATTAGAGTTTGCTAAAATCTTGGTCTTATATATATATATATATATATATATATATATATATATATATATATATATATATATATATATATATATTATATTATTATTATTATTATTATTATTATTATTATTATTATTATTATTATTATTATTATTATTATTATTATTATTATTATTATTATTATTATTATTATTATTATTATTATTATTATTATTATTATTATTATTTGCGTATAGACCCTGTTGGATCACGCAAAGCACTCCGACTCATGTCTTGTTCCTTCTAATCCTCCACACCTCCCTCATCCTGTCCCCATGGATCCTCTAACCAACATCTATATATAGATATAGATTCATAAATGAAATAATTGTAACAAATTTGAAAAATAAAGAAAAAAACTCTACAGGCTGTCAGTTTTTTTAATTACTAAATCATTTTTTTGGAAGAAATAGCCTGAAAAATTGTGTATTGTTTACAATTATATATTTCACATAGGCTTGATTTTGTCATTTAAAGTTTTCTCTATTTTTAGCATAATTTTAATTATTTATTGTAAAATAGTGAATTGTGAGTTGTTTCAGGTTTTTTAAATGTAATTAAAGTTATATTACAAACTATACCTTAGTTGTTACTAAATAAGTTTATTAAAAATTGATTACAATCAACATTTTTTGTCCGAAATGTCGCAAAGGGTTGATCCATGACAATTTATTAATTTTGACTTAGTGGTTCTTAAAAATCTAAAAGTTTGTGAAATATGTTTGATAAATATTTTTTTAATTAATTTTTAAATTGTATTATTTAGTTCCAGAGCAAGAAGATTACCACATCACTTCGGAAAGCAGCATGACTTCGCTAACCATTAATTGGGAGGTACGTAGGACCAATAAGTAATTTTGTACGTATATTCATTTCGTCATTGTTTTTCCGTTTAGATAATTTAGAGAGAAACGTATGCGTTGGCTGACTGTCAGTATTGAACGTTATTGCACGACAACAATCACTGCTCGTAGTTGATGTAAAAGACTAACAATTTTTTTTTAAGTTTAATATAACCAAGCTTAAACGATATTTTAAATTTATGAAAATTCCATTGAAGATTCAAAAACAGACATTGACGTCATCAGCCTGATTTTCGTATTTTCACTTCAATTAATTTGAAAATTTAAAATAAAAGGTTATGTAGATTTTAATAATGGTTGCAATCGGGACATCAGGTTTTGCAAGAAAAAGATAAAAGTAAGCATTTTTTTAAAAATATTTGCAATATTGTTTATTTTTAAACGTTAGAATGGATTTTCGGGGCGCGCGTGCCCACGTTATGAATAAAATCATTTTTTTAAAAAAGCGTAACCAGGACAAGACAGTTATTTCAAAGCGTTCGACCGTTTCAAAATGACCGTTATTCTAAATCTTGAAAAAAGTAATAACTTTATTTACTTATCTGTTACAAATATAATTTCACCACCAAAATCAGCATTCAAATCATCATAAATTAGTGCTTTGTTTTTTTTTTAATTTTTATGGAAAAAAACAGAAATTAGTTTGAGAGTGATCACTGTCCGTTTTCATATTTTCAGTGGAACTCAAAACTTTAAGATACTATTTTATAGCTAATCGTAACGGGGAGATCAGATTTTGAAATAAATTTAAGATAAATATATTTTTGAAAATTGGCTTTCATCACGTCACCGAGAAAGGTGCATACTGCGACCATTTATTTAAGTCTAATTTAATGCCCATAACTGTATTTGCAGGGCATTTTTTTTAATTACATTATTTAACAATGAAACATTGTAACAACGAACATGTTTTTAGTTGCGCATTAATTTTTCACCCCAAATACAATCACTAGGGGGGCGGATGTTATAATTTAAAACACTGATATGTCTCACAGCTATGTAAAGCATTGTATCCTTTCTTGTTTTATTTCTGTTACTCAGTACAAGTATACCGACGAGTATTGGTGTCCCGTGAAACACTACGAAGTATGGAGAAGAGAGAAAATAAGGTGGATACAAGAAAATACAACTGAAACGTCGTTTTGTGTGTCCCATTTACAATCGGGGGTTGAAATGAAATTTAAAGTCAGGGCTTTCACTTCATATGGCTTCGCTCCGCTCTCGGGAATTGTTTCAGTCACTACAAAGCTTAGCGGTAAGTGGATGCGAACAATATCTTTTAATACCAGAGCGATGAATACAATAAACCTTGCATTTAATTAAAGTACCTGTGTAATAGATAATATACGCGGTGGTTTGTTCTGAAATTTTGTGTAAACAAAATTTAAGTGTTTTTTAATAAAATATCACAGCACAGTTCTCTCTCTCTCTCTCTCTCTCTCTCTCTCTCTCTCTCTCTCTCTCTCTCTCTCATTCTGCATAAATTAGCACTTTAAACTTTAAAAAAATTACATTGAAAGTATGAAAATGTCTTTCACCGCCGCCATTGAAAATGAAATTTATTCAATTTCGTATTTTCAATAAAAACGCTAATTTATGCAAATTTCAACTCTGATTGCGATTGTAAAATAAAGTTACGACATTTTATTTGGATGGCCGAAGTGTGAAAACAGTTAAACGGATTTCTCTGAGTGAGAAACTGATCCAAGCTTTATCCAAATCGATTAGTTGAATCGAAATTATTAAAGTTATAGTGCTAATGTTTACAATTACAAATACAACATTACACATTTCAATACACGTTCTGTTTTATCTTTATCCAAAGTTATTAATAAAGCAATAAACAGTAGTATTTCCCCCCCTTATCAAAAGATTATCGGAATCTTAACAGTACCAAATTCACGCCCCACGATATTAAGTAGACTACCAAAATACTGAAACCGAAGCTACCTGACTTTTGGTAAATTGTACTACAAAATCGCAAAAAAAGATCGACAGATCAATTAGAAACGAAAGAGTTTCTGAAAACAATTTAAACTTAACAAACAGTATGGACCTTATCGAAAGAATTTCTAAACTAAAAATAAAAAACAATCATAGATTAGCTTCATTCTGCAGTTAAAAAATTTTTTTTTTAACGTCCGACTATTGTGCACACTTGGGCTAATGCAGACGATGGGATGATTTATAGCGTATGAAAATGCCAAGCCCTGGCCGGGAATCGAACCCGGGTCCTCGGGGTGAAAGCCATAGTACGCTATCAACTAAGCCACCGAGGCGGCCACCACCTCTGCAGTTAATATATATACTAATGTTTTTATCACTGAAACCTTCGTTACATTAAAAGTAAAAATCTATTAAAAGTAAAAAACATAGACAATACAGCAGTACTTTTTCAAGATAGTAGATCCTTATAGACAATTAAAAATCGTACATCCAAAACTCCATTTTACACTTGAATCGATTATACTATACCTTACATTTTTTAAACCATTCAATTTCAAAAGTAAACAATTTTAGTTTCAACATTTACAGAACACGTGCTACGACAGGCCATGCAAATACATGTTTCACCTCATCACGCCCTCGCTATAAAAATGGCAGTTTACAATAGCTTTGTTCACTGTTTAATCTCTCTCGGTTGAGGAAACAAGTTATGCAAACGAAATCAACACAATTAAGTACTTTGCAGTTTCTAAAGGATAAAAGAGTTCAGTTACTGATAAGCTTACCATTAAATTAAAAAAAACTTCCTGAAATAACAATCAAATATGTCGACAGGATGTGGATCGACTTTAAGTTATACTTTTAAAAAGAATTAGCAAAAGAAAACACAAATGTATCTTCAGAACATATAATCAACCTTATTAAAGAAGCCAGTGACAAATAAGAATGAAAACATCTTGATTGAAATGTTATATACAAAATCAAACTTAACGATTGTCCCAGTTTTTTTATCGGTCACATATCTCGCTCTTCCAAAAAAAAAGGAATACTTGAATACTACAAGAAATGTATCCATAAATTCAACCTTAGCTTTATTTTCATAGATGAAAAAAACTCAAATTTGATAATACCCAACCAATATAAAGATATTACATTTTTGTAGTCAAAGTAATTATATGGATTCTTCCGAGGAGTTTAAAATTTACAAAAATATGAAAACAGATCGCAATAACACTCTTAACTTTAATTTGCAACTACGAATAATTAAGTCGCGTAAATAAAAATATTATCAAACTGATTACAACTGATAAAATCGATGAACGAAGACTCCACATTATCGACTTGACCGATAGATCAATCGCACATTGTGATGTTTTGACCAAAATAAACTTTCGTCTTTGTTTTTAATAAAAATTATGCTGCTATGTGTTTTAATAGTTTTTATGAAATTTATTTTTAACGCACCAGAATGTTCAACTAATTGTGCGGCCCGGGAGTAAAACTGTGTGTTTCGAAAATGAGCTACAAGATGAAAATAATTTTAAATCTAATATATTCGTATACAAACATGTGATCTAATGTATGAGTTTCAATAATAGAACTTTTCCTTCTTACGTGCGAAAGACTGAAATTTAGTTTCTGCTTAGGTCTTGGACCCGTTAGGAATCTGTCGTCACGGCGTAAGGATTTCTCTGCAGAACTTGTCACTTGGGATCCACCAGAAAATATTGGAAACCGTAGTATCGAATATCATCTTAAGTACCAGGTAGTATACAGTTTACAGCCATTCATTGTTATGAATGAATTTTTAATGTTATTATTGACTTATGTCATCGCTTAAACAACATAAGTACTGAGTTACGCAACCTATTTCCGCCTACTGACACCTTAACAACCACGCTAGAAATCCCCGAACCCTCCCGGCTTCGAAACAACCTAAGGCTGCGTAACCTAATTCACTCTCGTCAAACAATACTCACTTCCGATTGGTTCGCAGTATACGCGTATCTCGGGTCTATACTACGCTACATTAATACATTCCTGCTTAGGCATTACTGACGCCCACTACCTGTAAAATTGTTGTTCGGCAAAACATCGTGGAGGACCATCAACTACAGACCAACTACACGCAGCCTACCAACTGCCGGAACAACTATTCAAGACACTACGGAGAGAACAGGAGGAATCCGGCCAACTATAAACAAGAAGCGAATTTCTTTCACCATTACGAACCGGAAAAAAGTGCCTCACCAGCCCGCGACCGACCTGGTAAACGCCAGGACTTCTATTTCTCCTGGAGACTGCAACATTTAGATTTATTTTCCCCCTTTTCTATATTTATGACATGCTCAGTTATGGATATTCTTCAGTAGTTGTCTCTTTATAAAGTCTAGGATTCGGAGAGATAGCGTTCGAGACGAGGCGGTCTTAATGAACCATGCACATCCTCCTAGTACTATGTTTCGCCGAATTTGTACTGCCTACATTAGAGTTAACCATGAGTAAATGTGTGTGTGTGTTTGAGATGGTAAATTTATAAACGCTTTGCAAAAATTGACAATTTTTCATAAATTTAGTGTCAAATTTAGGAATTTGTAAAAAACGTTAAAATAATTCAATCACATGTTTAGAAATAGCCTGTAGAAATTATTTGAATGTGGTCACACTATGGGTATTATGATTTAAAGGCCGCTGCGGTGAAGTTCAAGACAAGTTTTATCTGTAAAGGGTTGTAAAAATCTGTCTACAATTGCAGGATAACTAGATATTAAAATCCACCGGACAGAATAAACCGGAATTACTCATTTAAAAAATGTCAAAAAGTTTTACCAAAGACGTTTTTCCAATAGTAAAACGTATCCTAAGAACAAATGAAAATGAAACCACGGAAAAAGAATTATAAAATGCAGAGAAGATTTCTAATGCAGCCAAAGCCAACAATAATATCATTTTCAGATAAAAATAATTGTAGACAGACGTCGATCGGGCTAAGAATTTCTACAGGCCCGAAAATTGTAATGTCACCCAAAAAAATTCTTCACAGGAAAATTCGAAAAGGAAATTAATTAATTGGAGAGCAACCAGGCAATAAGAAGAACTGGTACGGTGCTATATCACTCAAGAGATAAGATCATACAACCAGGTGCTAGAAAGAACACTCTGACGGTGATATACTACGACATAAAACAATGCGAAGAGGGATTTACTATACATCTGCAGCCAAAGGAGGTACCGACCGCAAGAAAGGAGTATTAGCATCCTAAATTGTGACTTACTAGGAAAAGTCGTGTTTCAAGTATGGGAAAATTAATTATTAGAAATAATTAACCCTTAAATAATTACCTGCTTAAATTACTAATTTGTTTTAAACATCTGAAAATAAAATAAAGTGAAACGATAAAACAAAGTGCGCATGAAAAATAAATAAAATTATTAATAAACTATAACTAAAAAAAAGGTTTTAACTTTTTAATTATAAAGGTAATAACTTTTATCGAAATTAATAAAAAAATAATTAATTTAGTTAAGAATACTGTTTACGATATGAGCGGGAATAGACATTCGGACACAAGCTTAAATTCAATTTTAGTAGTCGTTCGTAGGAGTGGACAGTGTAAAATTACTATAGATTTTAAATGGATCACCGTTAAAGAAAACATTTTGGAGAGAGCAGAAGGATAAAAGAGGATTACTGAAATATAACCAGGAATGACTAAAGGACCAGGAATACGGGAATGCATAACATTAAATTATCAAATATATTTTGATGTGTGCATTTTATTAGGTGAAATCTGACACCTGATTTTAACTTGATAAATAAGTGTTAAAAAAGTTAATGTCTCTCTAAAAAAAATTGATAAATTTACAAAATGGAAATGAGCAACCGAACCAAGGCGCTAAATTAAATCAAAGCTGGAAAAAAATTTCTGTTATTGAACCAAAAATAAAAATCATGTTTTCTCCTTCTTTTTTATCATAATTACGATAATTTGTTCTAAAACAAGACAAATTAACATAGCTAGTTTTAACAACATAATCTGAATTTTTTATAGCTTACAAGCTGTTCAATCAAATAAACTGATCGTTACGAATTAGTATAAAGGAAAAACTAACATAGTTAATAATAACTTAAAACTTAATATATCCTGTCAGCTGTTCAATGAAATCAGCTGATCTTCTTTTATCTCACTTTATGAACTTGTAATTTATGGATTAATTATATTATTTGTTTTTAAATTCCAGTGTGTGAAACGAATTGCTTGTAGTGTGGTGTGTGATGCAGATCCCAGTCACGAGTTAATTGTGGCCAATACAAATGCAACCTTGTTTCCTCTTTTACCACTAACACGGTACTTAATATCTGTGTCAGTTGGAGAAGGAGAACAAGAAGAAGAAGCAATCAGTTATCTCGATGTGGGAACTAACAGTTCACGTAAGTAACTGAAACCGTTATAACTTACTATACAGAATGGTAAGCCAGATTTTGTACTTTTTAATCAAATGTTGTATTTTGTATGAAATAAATAAAACACTTCATCTCAGAAAACACGAATATTTTATGATACTTAGAACTATATATTTTTACTTGTGATTTACGTAATTGTGACTTATCTACAATTTATTATTTAACCCAGTAACTTATACAAAAAAACCATGAGATGTTCACTTACACACGAGTTAGGCCTACCTGTCTGACTACGAGCTAGTGTACAAGAATTTTAAAAACGTTATATTAGATCATATATCATTTGTGATGTCAGCAATAAACTTTAAAAAAATATAGTATTGTGCTGCGTATTATTATTATTATTATTATTATTATTATTATTATTATTATTATTATTATTATTATTATTATTATTATTATTATTATTATTATTATTATTATATTATTATTACTATTACTATTACTATTACTATTACTATTACTTATTACTATTACTATTACTATTACTATTACTATTACTATTACTATTACTATTACTATTATTACTATTACTATTACTATTACTATTACTATTACTACTACTACTACTTACTATTACTACTTATTACTATTACTATTACTATTACTATTACTATTACTATTACTATTACTATTACTATTACTATTACTATTACTATTACTATTACTATTACTATTACTATTACTATTTACTATTACTATTTACTATTACTATTACTATTACTACTATTACTATTACTATTTACTATTACTATTACTATTACTATTACTATTTACGATTACTATTTACTATTACTATTTACTATTACTATTACTATTACTATTACTATTACTATTACTACTATTACTATTACTATTTACTATTACTATTACGATTACTATTTACTATTACTATTACTATTACTATTACTATTTATTATTATTATATTATTATTATTATTACTATTATTATTATTATTATTATTATTATTATTATTATTATTATTATTATTATTATTATTATTATTATTATATTATTTACTTATTATATTATTATTATTATTATTATTATTATTATTATTATTATTATTTATTATTATTATTATTATTATTATTATTATTATTATTATTATTATTATTATTATTATTATTATTATTATTATTATTATTATTATTATTATTATTATTATTATTATTATTATTATTATTATTATTATTATTATTATTATTATTATTATTATTATTATTATTATTATTATTATTATTATTATTATTATTATTATTATTATTATTATTATTATTATTATTATTATTATTATTATTATTATTATTATTATTATTATTATTATTATTATTATTATTATTATTATTATTATTATTATTATTATTATTATTATTATTATTATTATTATTATTATTATTATTATTATTATTATTATTATTATTATTATTATTATTATTATTATTATTATTATTATTATTATTATTATTATTATTATTATTATTATTATTATTATTATTATTATTATTATTATTATTATTATTATTATTATTATTATTATTATTATTATTATTATTATTATTATTATTATTATTATTATTATTATTATTATTATTATTATTATTATTATTATTATTATTATTATTATTATTATTATTATTATTATTATTATTATTATTATTATTATTATTATTATTATTATTATTATTATTATTATTATTATTATTATTATTATTATTATTATTATTATTATTATTATTATTATTATTATTATTATTATTATTATTATTATTATTATTATTATTATTATTATTATTATTATTATTATTATTATTATTATTATTATTATTATTATTATTATTATTATTATTATTATTATTATTATTATTATTATTATTATTATTATTATTATTATTATTATTATTATTATTATTATTATTATTATTATTATTATTATTATTATTATTATTATTATTATTATTATTATTATTATTATTATTATTATTATTATTATTATTATTATTATTATTATTATTATTATTATTATTATTATTATTATTATTATTATTATTATTATTATTATTATTATTATTATTATTATTATTATTATTATTATTATTATTATTATTATTATTATTATTATTATTATTATTATTATTATTATTATTATTATTATTATTATTATTATTATTATTATTATTATTATTATTATTATTATTATTATTATTATTATTATTATTATTATTATTATTATTATTATTATTATTATTATTATTATTATTATTATTATTATTATTATTATTATTATTATTATTATTATTATTATTATTATTATTATTATTATTATTATTATTATTATTATTATTATTATTATTATTATTATTATTATTATTATTATTATTATTATTATTATTATTATTATTATTATTATTATTATTATTATTATTATTATTATTATTATTATTATTATTATTATTATTATTATTATTATTATTATTATTATTATTATTATTATTATTATTATTATTATTATTATTATTATTATTATTATTATTATTATTATTATTATTATTATTATTATTATTATTATTATTATTATTATAACGAAAACTCCAATATGCAGAACTATTGAAAGTCCGCTATTAACGCATGAATAACAAATTACTTTGCTTTGAGTCTGTTTACCTTATTTATAGAGGCACCATTAGACTATAATGTTCTCTCTTTCCTTAAACTCAAATATTAAAATGATTAATAAAATAAAATGAAACGCGTTGTAAGTTCTGTTTATGGCAGCTATACTAATGAAGACTAGAGTGTGTCGGTTTAACACATTTAAAAACCAACTACAGTAAATAGATTCGAAACTTGTACATGCAGGAGTTCAAACGAACCGTCTTATTGAGTTACGAGAGTTACGACTGAACATGGAAACCTACTGAAAAAGACTTGATAGTCAAAACTACAGACGTGAACACTTCTTGAACGATTCTATGTGGGACGGTATCGAGCATTAAATTGATTTCAATTAATCTTATAATCTCAAGTTTCAAATAAAGCACAAACGGTCGTATTCAATTTAAAAATAGTGTGCAAGGAGGTTAATGTTTGCATTTTGAATGGAACCATTTGTTGAGTGGCTAAGTTATTGTTGAATTTTGTCAACATTTATTTTTTTCATTTTCATTTTGTCGTTACAGTTCCGATGGAGATTGCAGAGCACAGCGAACAAGCACCTGTAACTACCAACCACTCAGTTACAGTGTTTTGGAAGCCGGTGGAAGTCTGTTCCGGCTTCTTTACAAGATACTTTTACGAATTTTACAAGGTCAGTAGGAATTAATCAAAATTAACTAGTATAGTACGAGAAATAAATTATGTTATATTTATGTACAAAATACATTATTGTAGCTAGTAAATATGTATGTCTTTTGAAAATAGTATACAGACAGACAAAACAGACAAACTTAAATTTATTTATTTAATCCTACAAATGTTAGCGAATTTTCCTTGGAAAATGATGTATTAGAGCGGTAATCATGATAAGGTTAGGATAAGGTCACCCAGAACCTTCAAATAAACATCTGCATTACCAGTAGTCACATTTTGAGAAGTCGTGTATGTCTATATATATATATATATATATATATATATATATATATATATATATATATATATATATATATAGTGTATATTCCTGCAAGAATGGAAAAATGCGAATTGCATTAAAAACCGGTGTACACTCTTTCGACGCAATGTTTCGATAATAATTATAATTTCATCGTTTCGCCAAAATCGAATGTGGCATCTTCAAATTGCTCTCGCTCAAAGTCTGAAATCGAACCTGCCAACGATCTGAATGTAGTTAAGTATTAAATAACTTCGACTGCATACTTTTAGGAGCGACAAAATCCTCGAAGATACGATTTTGGCAAAACGTCGGGACAATGTTTCCTCTCGAAACAATTCGGTTCAACGGACTTTCACAGAATAATTTGTAAACGTAATTTACAAATATAAGTATATTTTGTTAATAATTTGTTTTTTGCACGTTTATAAGAACACAATCGTGATTACACGTTTGTTTTGTTTTTTTACAATTGAAACTGAACTTAGTTCATCTATCAATATATATATATATATATATATATATATATATATATATATATATATATATATATACATGAAATGAAAGCGTTAGTTGGTTGCATATTCTATGACGCACTCCAAAATCCAAAAATCACTTGTGACAGTTGTATCAATCTTGTCTTAGTCCAAATCAAACTGTTTTATCCTGTCCAACCGCCGAACTTGAACCGCATTGTCGAAAACTTGTAGCATCTCGATGTTAAGGTGTTTATGCAGTCTTTCCTCATGCTTCTTAGCAGATCGCAGAACCTCTTCATGAAATGTAGCAATTTGTAAATTCTTATGAAGATCATCATTGCGTATGTACCATGGGGCATTAACAATGCCTCTCAGTACTTTATTTTGAAACTTTTGAATAATTTTAATATTGCTTCTTTTCGTGCAGCCCCAAAGATGCACACCATATGTCCAGATGGGTTTTAGGACTTATTTATAAAGTAATATTGTGCATTGAAAACTCAAAATGTCGCCCAAGAAACCAATGCATTTTAGTTAGTTTCAGATTCAGTTCATTACGTTTTTTTTCACATGTACCTTCCAGCGCAGTCTTGCGTCCAGTGTCATGCCCAAGTATTTTGCATTATTATCTTGTGGGATCACTTGTTGATTGATAACCACGGGAAGATAATTGAATTTTCTGTTAGTAAAAGTAACATGAACAGATTTTGTCTTATTCAGCTTTATTCGCCATTTTTTAGTCCAGTCACAAATCCATTGACAGCTATCTGCAGCCTTCGAGTAGGCTCCTCAATGCTATTTCCTTCTGAGATAACAGCAGTATCATCCGCGAATGTAGCAACGATGGTCTCATCACAGACTGGAATATCACTTGTATAAAGCAAGTATAAGAAGGGCCCCAACACACTACCTTGTGGAACTCCGGCAGATATCCGCTTCAAATCAGAGTAACTATCTTCATACTTGATTCGAAAGTGCCTTCATGATGATTACAAGTGACATTTTTGGTATAGAATTGCATTATTTTGAAATACGTGAGAAATATTCATTAAAACTTCTATCAGTGGAATCAATCTATAATTCCTATTTTTTAAATAAATTTTAATGTGACATCATTTGTGTACTTTGCAGAACATAAAATGTAAAATCTAAAACAATATCCAGATGCCAAAACATTTTAAAAGTACTAAAGTGATAAAGAAGAAAACAAAGAAAATACCCTGAGTGATAAAAAATATAAGTTAAATTTTTTTTACTTTCAGATTTGACCACTTAATTGACACTCAACTTTGACCGTTTATACCTAGTTTTCAGTCTTGGTATTTTAAACTAAACTCATTTAGACTTAACTAACTTTATTAACTTGACTAGGGTTGATCCACACCGTTAATCGACAAAACGTGTATGTGGTGTATTAGCAATTTTGATCTGATTTTATTCAAATTTAGCGAAAAAAGTGGATTTTGACAATAGCTCTGACAAGGTTGTTACTCAGAAAAATCCTTATTTTAAAATGGTAGTCATTTAAAACCTTTTAAATAAATATTTTTTAACCTAACTTTTTTTATTTTATTTCAACATCGTAAAAACTATACAAATAAGTATTATAGATTTTCAGTGTACTTAGAATGTTTAAAAGAAAGCAATTTTTGTAATAGCTTAGACGTGTTAGTTATCCAGCGAAACCGTTTAACAGTTTCAAAATTGCGGCAATTCCAAATCTTAAAATGATATTGTTTAATCGTGACATTGAGTTACCTGCGCTCTGTAGTTGAGTTAACTGTGCTCTGTAGTTGAGTTAACTGCGCTCTGCGGTTGAGTTAACTGCGCTCTGCGGTTGAGTTAACTGCGCTCTGCGGTTGAGTTAACTGCGCTCTGCTGTTGAGTTAACTGTGCTCTGTAGTTGAGTTACCTGCGCTCTGTAGTTGAGTTAACTGTGCTCTGTAGTTGAGTTAACTGCGCTCTGCGGTTGAGTTAACTGCGCTCTGCGGTTGAGTTAACTGTGCTCTGTAGTTGAGTTACCTGCGCTCTGTGGTTTAGTTAACTGCGCTCTGCGGTTGAGTTAACTGCGCTCTGTAGTTGAGTTAACTGTGCTGTGTAGTTGAGTTACCTGCGCTCTGCAGTTGAATTAACTGCGCTCTGCTGTTGAGTTAACTGTGCTCTGTAGTTGAGTTACCTGCGCTCTGTAGTTTAGTTAACTGCGCCCTGCGGTTGAGTTAACTGCGCTCTGTAGTTGAGTTAACTGTGCTGTGTAGTTGAGTTACCTGCGCTCTGCAGTTGAATTAACTGCGCTCTGCTGTTGAGTTAACTGTGCTCTGTAGTTGAGTTACCTGCGCTCTGTAGTTGAGTTAACTGTGCTCTGTAGTTGAGTTAACTGCGCTCTGCGGTTGAGTTAACTGTGCTCTGTAGTTGAGTTACCTGCGCTCTGTAGTTTAGTTAACTGCGCTCTGCGGTTGAGTTAACTGCGCTCTGTAGTTGAGTTAACTGTGCTGTGTAGTTGAGTTACCTGCGCTCTGCAGTTGAATTAACTGCGCTCTGTAGTTGAGTTAACTGCGCTCTGCAGTTGAGTTAACTGCACTCTGCGGTTGAGTTAACTGAGCTCTGCGGTTGAGTTAACTGCGCTCTGCGGTTGAGTTAACTGCGCTCTGTAGTTGAGTTAACTGTGCTCTGTAGTTGAGTTACCTGCGCTCTGTAGTTGAGTTAACTGCGCTCTGTAGTTGAGTTAACTGTGCTCTGTAGTTGAGTTAACTGTGCTCTGTAGTTGAGTTAACTGCGCTCTGCGGTTGAGTTAACTGCGCTCTGAGGTTGAGTTAACTGCGCTCTGCTGTTGAGTTAACTGTGCTCTGTAGTTGAGTTACCTGCGCTCTTTAGTTTAGTTAACTGCGCTCTGCGGTTGAGTTAACTGCGCTCTGTAGTTGAGTTAACTGTGCTCTGTAGTTGAGTTAACTGCGCTCTGCAGTTGAGTTAACTGCTCTCTGTAGTTGAGTTAACTGCGCTCTGCAGTTGAGTTAACTGCGCTCTGCGGTTGAGTTAACTGCGCTCTGCGGTTGAGTTAACTGCGCTCTGCGGTTGAGTTAACTGCGCTCTGTAGTTGAGTTAACTGCGCTCTGTAGTTGAGTTAACTGCGCTCTGCAGTTGAGTTAACTGCGCTCTGCGGTTGAGTTAACTGCGCTCTGCGGTTGAGTTAACTGCGCTCTGTAGTTGAGTTAACTGTGCTCTGTAGTTGAGTTAACTGTGCTCTGTAGTTGAGTTAACTGCGCTCTGCAGTTACATAATTTCAACCAGTGTTTCAGTAACACCGTAGTCGTTGTTTAATTTTATTTTCTTTGTTTAAGGATGGAACGTTAATGAATGAAGGATTCACAAATAATGTGCATTTCACATTCGATAATCTAAAGCCACATACGGAGCATTCTGTTCATATCTACATCGAAAATAATGTTGGCGTAAATAGGAACAAGTACCTTCAAATCAACGTTTCCACTTTGGGTTCAGGTAATATGCTGTGCTACGAGACTAAAAAAGTAATAAAAATAATCTAATAATTATTATTTATGCTTAGCACAATTTTACAAATCCGTGTCATGCGTAAAATGACAATATAAAAATAAAATCTGAAATTTTGTAAAAAAATCATTCGCCATGTTTTCTTACTTGATGGCGTCCAATTTGCTAAGGGATTCGCGAGCTTAAACTGAGAATTGGGTCATCTATTGAGTGTCTGTGCTGATACCAGATAAGCTAAATACAATTTTATATTAATGTTTGACAAAACTGTCACTGACCCAAATTGTAACTGTCCCAAAATTTACAACTTACTTAGTGTTAGTTTCATCAAGCTGTACGTAACACCAGTAACTAAAAGGAAAAATAACAAACAATTCAAGTGTTTTTAAAGTGGCAATTATATTTAACTGTACCGTGTCTGTATACTGTAAGTGAAGATCTGCACTGATTTATTAATTGTCAGCTGAATTTCACAAACTGTTTAAAAAGTTAAAATTTTTATATTAAATTTTTTTTAAAAAATGGCAGTCGCGGGACTGGCCAACGGAATTGAAAATGAAACTTAATTAATATATATTGATTTATATTTTAATTCATGATTTGAATATTTACTTAAAATTAATTACAAAAAAGAAGTCCTACAAGGATAATTTGTATATTAATTATAAATTCATTTTCTTTAATTATTTTATTTATTTATAAAAACACCATGATGGGCAGCAAAAGCCCAGTACAAATAAGAACAATGTAATTGTATTTATAACATAATTAAAATAAATATATATTGTAATATTTAAATGTATTAATTCGTATGTACTGATTTACATTTCAAAACAAATTTATGTAAGATATAGGTCATGTAAATGTAACATTAATTATTAAGTAATATTTTTTGAAGACATCCGCATTCAATAATTTCCAGGAGGTGAAATTAACTTTTCTGTATACATCTATATTATATTATTATATTATACATTTCTTTTTGTGTTTAACGTCCGACAATTGTGCACACTTGGGCTAATGCAGATGATAGGATGATTTATAGCGTATGAAAATGCCAAGCCCTGGCCGGGAATCGAACCCGGGTCCTCGGGGTGAAAGCCCATTACGCTATCAACTAGGCCACCGAGGCGGCTATTATATTATACACATTACAAATATAATAATATATAAACAAAAGGTCTACGCATGTTATAACGTGTTGCGTGTATTTCCATCAAAATGCTTTGATACTAATAACCCGCACATGTATATATGTATATGTGTGTGTATATATATATATATATATATATATATATATATATATATATATATATGTGTGTGTGTGTGTGTGTGTGTGTGTCTACATATACACGTTATATGAGACACGTGTATACACACACGCACGCACGCGCACGCACACACACACACACACACACACACACACACACACACACACACACACACACACACACATATATATATATATATATATATATATATATATATATATATATATTACAATACACAAATACAAATATTACACGTGTAGTATTCTAGGACTCTGTATTCAATTGACATGTCTCACCGTATACAGATTTATCGTGACGCGAACTCAATGCTTTTTAACCACCCAAAAAGTGCTAAACGCGCCTAAAGATGTTTTTCATTTTAGAAAAATCTTTACAAGATTTAAGTTGAGATCGACAGTTTTTATTTTTGTTTGTGTGTGTGTGTGTGTGTGTTATTACAAAAATAGTAAAGTAAAACTAACTAGTTCTAATACATTTGAAATTTTAGGTAGTTGTAACAAATTATTTTTTATATGGTAATGATTCAATCAAGGAATACTATGAACACACTAAACAAGTCGTTTTTTTAACACTCTATAAAAATATCTACACAACCTTGATGTTTGTTACAATTTTGATGGATTTATTTTGTCTTACAATATTTCATTGTTTGTTTTTCAGTACCCGAGAAAGTCGATAGCTTGACTGTTTACAAAAGAGGACGCAGTATACTAGGGCTGCGATGGGGTATGCCCAAAGATTTTAAAGGCACATTGAAGTCTTTCACCGTTGTTTACGGAATTGAAAAGAATACCAAAACAAAAGTAGTGCTCCCGATTCCTTGCGTGCTTTGGCCACAATTCTTTTGTCATACTTTAGATAACCTGAACACTAACAAGAACTATACTGTTACGGTAAGTAAATATCTTGAATAATATAAGCGACAACTACAACTTAACTCCCCTTTTTGCATTCCAGATATAATAACAAACATAAGATTAACATTTTGAAAAACAGGGTTATTCGAAATCAGCCTTAACAGGGTTATTGACTGAAGTAAAACTTAGAATACCTTTATAATGAAAGATTGAATGAATTGTCAGGGTTATTGTTGCATTGCGGCCTTTGTGCCTTGTTTCTAAATTCCTGATACACTCAGTTACAGTCCTTTCTCCACTACTAGTCTATTTCAGTCCAAAGTCTAAAACACTTCTTAACTTGTTGAGTTTCCTATTCGTTTTTGAGGTGCTTTCAGATTCAATTATTTAAATTTCTCTCTTTCTCTCTCTCTCTCTCTCTCACACACACACACACACACACACACACACACACACACACACACACACACACACACACACACACACACACACACACACACACACACACACACACACACACACACACACACACACACACACACACACACACACACACACACACACACACACACACACACACACACACACACACACACACACACACACACACACACACACACACACACACACACACACACACACACACACACACACACACACACACACACACACACACACACACACACACACACACACACACACACACACACACACACACACACACACACACACACACACACACACACACACACACACACACACACACACACACACACACACACACACACACACACACACACACACACACACACACACACACACACACACACACACACACACACACACACACACACACACACACACACACACACACACACACACACACACACACACACACACACACACACACACACACACACACACACACACACACACACACACACACACACACACACACACACACACACACACACACACACACACACACTCGATCCTTATCAAACAAACAGGTTTTGCTCTATTTGGACAATGTTTTGTGGTGCGATAAGGTCCCGCTCATTATATTTTACATTCTTGCTCATGCTTCTCGTACTAATAGCCAGGAAAATGAGAGCGCCACATGCATGAGCCGTGCCGTTGTTGGAACTCTCCACATAAACACGTTGTCGTGACTGCTAATTAACAGCTGACATTTGCCACACTTGTAGTAGTCGTGCAATACAGGCTGGAGCGATATCCCAAGCTGAGAACAAATATTTAATTGTTTTTCATTGTAACAACTTGCAGCGTACTGACAGCTGTGAGTAGAGAGAAAGCGGAAACACTTTCCAAAACAATGAAACTCATTCCAAAACCATTCCTAATATTCCAAATCATATTATAGATTGAATGTTTCGCTGGAATTTTTCTAACCTCTGGTGTGAGGTCCACTGACGCTTTAATGCAATTTTGTGTGTGGGCGGTTGGTTGGATGATTCAATTTAAAATATGGCCGCTTAGGGGATGACAATTTTTAAAATAATACCTTCAAAAACTAGCACTATTAATCTGTTTTGAAACCTAAAACGCGTAAGAGTGTAAAATGTACTTTGCTTTTAAAAAAATTACTTAATTATCTCAGAATCCTAATTTTTAAAACTTTTGCAAAACTGCTCCATTTACATAACTTCCCCTCTTATGATTTTTTTTATATATATAGCAGCATTTACTCCAGTAGCTCTCTTACCGTTAACGCTGATCCCTCATCCGCATTAGCCTGAGCAAGTCCAGTTAAGCGTCACAACAGTTTCTCAACCGAATTTTGGTCAGTTTTAGAATTGAGAACTGTCTGTTATTGCAATTAACACAGGAAGATATGACAGAACCAACATAAAATATCTAATTCATTTCACGCTAAGTACAGGCATTTCAAAGTGTACACTTTTTTTAAGGCTAAAAGCACATTAAGGCTATTATCGCCTCCCTACATGTAAGTGTGAGTGTAAAGTGTTAAAGTCGTAAGTGTAAGTGTGTGTTAGCCTCGGGTATCGCGAGGGACGTCTAAATCCTCTCAATATGTGCAGCTAGACTGCACCCCCCCTGCGGGGTTCAAAGTGTACAAACGTACATATGTATACGGACAAATGTTCACGTAGGCCTACATACAGAGTTGAAATCGGAATAATTAACGAATTTCGGAACCCTCAGAGGCCTTTGACTCTTTCCTCGAAGCTGCGATACTTCCACTTTAAGGAAGTCAAAAAAGATCTTTTACTTTATGTTCAGTATAATGATCTGCCTTCCCTAGTTCCGTCAATTCTACTTTCGTTGACTCGTTTCGGAGAACCTCCATCTTCAAAAACTATATCTAAACTCGGCGTATAGATATAGTTTTTGAAGATGGATTTTCTCCGAAACAAAAGTAAAATTGACGAAGCTACGAAAGGCATCATTATACTGAACATAGTGACAATAATCCTAGCAGAAAAGAAGAATAATATAAAGAGGATCTTTTACATTTTTTATTTTATTATTTTGCCCCGGTCATCATTTCTCCCCCCCCCACCTTTCATCCGTCCTTGGTGAGGTCAGGTTGTTGATTGATTTGTGTGCATTAGAAAAAGGCGATAAATCTGTTTGCATTGAGTATATGCCAACAACGTTTTTATAAATGTTAGTATATAAGCGATAAGTAACAACCAATGTTTTCATCTAGTGACGTCATGATCACGCAAATATCAGTAGGCTATTTGTTGCGCCTTGTCAGCTGACTTCTATAACTCTGCAGCAAATGTTTTCAGGACATTCTTGGTATTTAATGAACTCATTTTAAACTTTTAAAAATATTAAACAAATAGTATTATTGTTTTGAGTTTTGAATTTATTTATAATTAATATGTAAGTCGGAGATTTTTACTTCGATATGTGTCAGGTGGCTGCAAGGAACACCGAAGTGCCAGCTGATGGATCTGCTGCAACTGTATCTGCCTTCACCAGAGAAGGAGGTAAGTACAATGAACCATAGATGTATCTAACATTAAGTATGCACGAAGCAGAATATGTCCAGATTCATGTGTGTAAACTATACCTTTGGTAAATTTAGTTTTCTAGTTTTATTTATTACTTTGCGTTTATAAATGGTACAAAACTGTATACACTTCCTGACATTTTATTGCTTCCACAAAAATTCTGTTTCAGAAGATACATGAGAAAACATGAATATTTGGCTAAACTGACATAAAATATGAATCTTCATATAATGTGGGCAAAATTACCGATTTTAAAAAATTAAGCCAAGTTATTATTTTTATTCAACGCTCCTGAAATCAATTTGTCAGGAACATAATGACTAATCATTTTGTATGTTTGTATGAGCATAAAAACACACGCGCGCGCGCGCACGTGCACAAGGAAACACAAAATAAATGAACGATTGTTTATTGTTCTCTTTTACTATTGCTGTTTGCAACTGTCACAGCTGGCTTTGTCTAAGATGGATGATTCTAGACGACCATACAAAGGTCAACTATAAAATATATTGTAAACTACATACAATATTTCTGTGTACAGTGCAGAAAGAATATTACAACTTTGAAAAAACAACTTTAAAAAGTATCAGTTAAGAATGACTTGATGGTTATTTTACACATTTTAAAATAAATAACTTTAATCATTGACAATTGTCAATAAACATTGTCAAAAAACAATTGTCAATTAAATGGAAATTGAACGAAAAACAATCGCTCAAAAATGTTGAAAAATTATATCAGATTCATTGTTGAGATAGAAGACAAGGATTCGTTATTAGAATAAAATAGTTTGTTTTTTTTAAGGTCGGACTATTGTGCACACTTGGGCTAATGCAGAAGATGGGATGATTTATAGCGTATGAAAATGCCAAACCCTGGCCGGGAATCGAACCCGGGTCCCCAGTACGCTGCCAACTAGGCCACCTAGGCGGCTAAAAGTAATTTCTTTTATTAAAGGCCAATGATCATTTAATATTTTTAAATGATCAGTGCTTGTGAGGGGGGAAAGGGAGAAGGTTTTTCAAATCCTGCCTTTAAAAGTTGAGATTTTAATTGAACAGCGTGTTTTGTTAAGTGTACCGATAAAATGTATTAGCCTATATGTTTCTTAATAAAAAATATTCAATTGTTATTATTTACGCAATTATACAATTAAATAACTAAAATCGTTTCAGCTAAATATATTTTCCACAAACTTTCAACTATACGTTTTTACAACCACGTTTTAATTCGTAAATCTCTTAAAATACTATTGTCAGAAGTTTGTGAATGAATATTGTTCTTATAATAAAGTAAAGAATGTTTGCAGTTTATTTACGATAATTTTTGAGGAGGAATTAATAATTGGGGAGAAACACACATTGTCATAATACCCGTCATTCCCAGTTGGAATATATAACGTAGACAGCAATATTATATTACATATGTATTTGATGTTTATTTATATTAATGTTATTTACTAAGCAAACATAATTATCAGAAAATTTTGAAAATTTCATACTTAATTAATTTCACTATTAATATTTTTATTAAGTACTAAACTTAATACTAAGGAAATATTTTTGAATATTACTTATAATATTGAATATTTACTACGATATGCTGTTGTAGTCTCCGGAAAAATAAAAGTCCGGGCGTTTACCAGGTCGGCCACAGGATGGCGAAGAATAGTGAGAGAAATTCGCTTCTTCGTGAGAGTTGGCCAGATTCCTCCTATTTCTTCCCGAACAAGTTGTGGTGTCTTATAGAGTTGTTCCGAGTGTTGGTAGGCTGTCGTATAGTTGTTCTGTGGTGGGTGGTCCTCCTCGATCTTCTGCAGAATAACGATTTTCCACCTGAATTTATACTCGACATTATGGCGGCAACCATAATTTCTCAGGATTCCATTGTTAAAACTACAGAAAGAACGCACCAATCAAAATGAAGGTATTGCGCACGGGAGATTCGAGGTGATGCGCCGGCAGTAAATGTATTAATCTAGCGTAGTTGAGAACGCGTGCACTGCGAACCAATCAGAAGTATATTGGGTCACAGGAATGATGTAGGTTTCGCAGGCTTTAGCTGTTTCAAAGCCGGGAGAGAAGTACGGGGATTTTTAGCGTGGTCGTTTAGGTGCCAGTAAGCGGAACTAGGTTGTATAACTCAGTCCATATGTTGTTTAGGTGATGACAATACAATATACAAGTGACTACTGAGAAATTACTTTTTCTATTATCAGTTCCAGGACCGCCGGAAAACCTCAAATTGGTTAACAGAACTTCATCAAGTATCGCGATCTCCTGGGAACTGCCGCTGTTGGCGAACGGCATAATTCGCTCATTTATAGTAAGCATCGAAGAAACCGAACAGTACGATTCCGAAAAGTGCTGCCATGATTACCCTCTGATGGAGACGTTCGTTGCAGATGATAAGGCAAATTACAGCATGGAGGTAAGACTTGAACTGAAGAAGCTAGATCTCAGCCAATCAACAAATATGAAATAATAACCAGTTTAGGTAAAACACAATTCAAATGAAATTTTGCTGCAATTGGCTTTTTTTGACAATTTAACCTCTGAAAATAATTACAGAAATAAAAGTTTATTTACAATAATAGATATATTGTTGGTACACAGTACATTTAAAAACTATGAAAGTAAAATAGTATTTTTAAAGATTAATTGTGTCGTATTTAAATTATGAACAATTTTATAAAGAGTGTGTCTAGTTAAAAAATGAATAAATTGTAATCCCATAGGTTTTTGCTATAAAGGGAACATTTCAATTTGGATGACTAACCGCTTCCCAGATTCCACCGGACTCTGTTAGTAAAACTTTAAATGTCCATAAAATTATCGTTACAACAATTAATAGCGAATTGTTAATTCCTTTAATCTAATAGTGCAGCAGATATTACAAAACAATTGGAAACATTTTAAGGCACATGTACCGTTACAAAACTCACCATGTTAAATAACAGACAAAAGAAACAAAATTGTCACCTAGAAGAGTCACTCCTTGACACGATGTGGTTATTGAACAGCTCTCGTATAACAAGACGTTCTCATTGCTTTTTTTTAAGGCACATGTACCGTTACAAAACTCACCATGTTAAATAACAGACAAAAGAAACAAAATTGTCACCTAGAAGAGTCACTCCTTGACACGATGTGGTTATTGAACAGCTCTCGTATAACAAGACGTTCTCATTGCTTTTTTTTAAGGCACATGTACCGTTACAAAACTCACCATGTTAAATAACAGACAAAAGAAACAAAATTGTCACCTAGAAGAGTCACTCCTTGACACGATGTGGTTATTGAACAGCTCTCGTATAACAAGACGTTCTCATTGCTTTTTTAAGGCACATGTACCGTTACAAAACTCACCATGTTAAATAACAGACAAAAGAAACAAAATTGTCACCTAGAAGAGTCACTCCTTGACACGATGTGGTTATTGAACAGCTCTCGTATAACAAGACGTTCTCATTGCTTTTTTTAAGGCACATGTACCGTTACAAAACTCACCATGTTAAATAACAGATAAAAGAAACAAAATTGTCACCTAGTAGAGTCACTCCTTGACACGATGTGGTTATTGAACAGCTCTCGTATAACAAGACGTTCTCATTGCTTTTTTTTTAAAGGCGAAAAGCACATTGAGACTATTATCGCCTCCCTAAATGTAAGTGTGAGAGTAAAGTGTTAAATTAGTAATTGTAGTGTTGTAAGTGTAAGTGTGTGTTAGACTCGGGTATCGCGAGGGACGTCTAAATCCTCTCAATAGGTGCAGCTAGTCTGCACTTCCTGCAGTGACGTTCTTATGTGAGGGTACGGTTGGTTATATCTTACTCGAACCATGTGGACTTCTCCATGGTTAATAAAAAACGTTGAACCACGTGTAAAGTACACTAGTAGTGTCAACGTATCCTTTTTTAACGAAAAAAGGTTCAATAATGTTTGTTGAAATTGAAGGCTAGGCTAGTTATATATCAATAGTTACATATCGACGTATGTAAATTTTCGATAATTATAAGTGATCAATTGGTTACAATTGATAGTAATTGTTTGTAGTAAGCAGTATGCTTAATTCCACAGCTATTAATTGATTGTAGTTAACAATGAGCTTCATTGAACAAACAATAATTGACTGTAATTTCATGAGCTTAATTTCACAACTACTAATTGATTGTTGTGTGCAATGAACGATTTTGGACAACTAATTACAATAGTTTCAATCGGCTTCTAAAGTACGTTGATTGACTGTGGCAGACAATAAGATACTAAAAATAATTGACTGTTTTTCGATGGCTTGCAAGAATTTTCACTTTGGCTACTTACGCTAATACCATAAGGAGTATAACTATGAACTAATTTTACTTTTTCATTAATATAAAAATTATGCTTAAAAGCTACAGTATTTATTTTTACATAACATTGTATCGATAGTAGAAGCGGCAGGAAGTGTAACTGGGACATTGTTGTAAACAACCAATTGTTTTCTTTAAAATAATTTTAATTTTTATTATTTTGTCAAAAAATATGTTGCAAGTAGGTTTATTTGATGAATGTATTATTTATTGGATGCGGTTTTATTTTAATAACATTTACAAGAAAATTCAAAGAATCTTTAATGATGTAAAAATAGTGTGGCGGATATTGCAAAGTTACTGAAATACTGGCTCTCGTACAGTGCTGGTAAAGCCTACAGGTGAAAGCCTAGGCAGTGTTTCGCCCACATAAAAGTAGCGCCACAACTTTAGTCTGTTTTAAAGAGGAATAACGGGCGTTTGTGCCGGGTATTGCAAAGTTACTGAAATACTGGCTCTCGTACAGTGCTGGTAAAGCCTACAGGTGAAAGCCTAGGCAGTGTTTCGCCCACATAAAAGTAGCGCCACAACTTTAGTCTGTTTTAAAGAGGAATAACGGGCGTTTGTGCCGGGTATTGCAATGTTACTGAAATACTGGCTCTCGTACAGTGCTGGTAAGGCTTACAGGTGAAAGCCTAGGCAGTGTTTCGCCCACATAAAAATAGCGCCACAACCTTAGTTTGTTTTAAAGAGGAATAGCGGGCGTTTGTGCCGGGTATTGCAAAGTTACTGAAATACTGGCTCTCGTACAGTGCTGGTAAAGCCTACAGGTGAAAGCCTAGGCAGTGTTTCGCCCACATAAAAGTAGCGCCACAACTTTAGTCTGTTTTAAAGAGGAATAACGGGCGTTTGTGCCGGGTATTGCAAAGTTACTGAAATACTGGCTCTCGTACAGTGCTGGTAAGGCTTACAGGTGAAAGCCTAGGCAGTGTTTCGCCCACATAAAAATAGCGCCACAACCTTAGTTTGTTTTAAAGAGGAATAGCGGGCGTTTGTGCCGGGTATTGCAAAGTTACTGAAATACTGGCTCTCGTACAGTGCTGGTAAGGCTTACAGGTGAAAGCCTAGGCAGTGTTTCGCCCACATAAAGATAGCGCCACAACCTTAGTTTGTTTTAAAGAGGAATAACGGGCGTTTGTGCCGGGTATTGCAAAGTTACTGAAATACTGGCTCTCGTACAGTGCTGGTAAGGCTTACAGGTGAAAGCCAAGGCAGTGTTTCGCCCACATAAAGATAGCGCCACAACCTTAGTTTGTTTTAAAGAGGAATAGCGGGCGTTTGTGCCGGGTATTGCAAAGTTACTGAAATACTGGCTCTCGTACAGTGCTGGTAAGGCTTACAGGTGAAAGCCTAGGCAGTGTTTCGCCCACATAAAAGTAGCGCCACAACTTTAGTCTGTTTTAAAGAGGAATAACGGGCGTTTGTGCCGGGTATTGCAAAGTTACTGAAATACTGGCTCTCGTACAGTGCTGGTAAAGCCTACAGGTGAAAGCCTAGGCAGTGTTTCGCCCACATAAAAGTAGCGCCACAACTTTAGTCTGTTTTAAAGAGGAATAACGGGCGTTTGTGCCGGGTATTGCAAAGTTACTGAAATACTGGCTCTCGTACAGTGCTGGTAAGGCTTACAGGTGAAAGCCTAGGCAGTGTTTCGCCCACATAAAAATAGCGCCACAACCTTAGTTTGTTTTAAAGAGGAATAGCGGGCGTTTGTGCCGGGTATTGCAAAGTTACTGAAATACTGGCTCTCGTACAGTGCTGGTAAAGCCTACAGGTGAAAGCCTAGGCAGTGTTTCGCCCACAGAAAGATAGCGCCACAACCTTAGTCTGTTTTAAAGAGAAATAACTGGCGTTTGTGCCGGTATTGCACCAATATTTCCGGAACTGCAGACGGGCAAAGCATACTTACAATTTATGTTCTTCTTTTTTGTATTATGTTTTCACAAAAACAACTGCGATTGATAGTGAGGTGTATTTACATATTGCTTTATTATCTAGTTAACTTTATTTCAGTAGGCAATTATCTTGTAGATTCATTTTGTAATTTTTAGTTTTGAAAAACGATTTGTTAAAAAGAACCTAAGACGAATATGCCTGATTTAAATATCACACAGGCAGTTATATCTGGTGGAAGAAAATTTAAGCCGTTTTTAAGAAGAAACTTTAGTCACTGTATTCATGAATGACCATGTGTTTTTCCTGCTTTCCATGGTGAGAAAATTGTAAAAAACTGGTACATAAAACATTGAACATTTTTCCATAAAACAAATAATTTGCTTTCCTCATAACTCACTTAAAACCTTCTAAAATTTACTCTTTAGGGGCAGTTATACAGCTATTCAGTTAGTGAACGTAAAATACAAATCACAGAAAATAATGAATAGGTTAGGTATAACCAATATATTCTAAGCGTAAAGGTACAACTTTATATAGGATGATCGTATAGGATACTTTAATTAAAATGAAATAGATTATATTAATTAGAAAGTCTATGTAATATTCCAGATATCGGGTTTGCATCCTGCCTCAACCTACACTATCAGCATCTCGGCTAAAACCCTGTCTTTTGGCAGTTCTGTTACGCAGACAATTCACACTCGGCCTCCGCCAATGATGGTCCGTAGCTTGCCTAAAGTACTAATAGAAAACACAGAGCAAGAGTGGTTACCACAGCTTGGGATAGATGGCGTTGATAACTTAGACTTGTACGGCCGTTTGATAAAGTGAGTTGAGTTTATTTTATAAGTTTATATTTAAATGTTGTTATGTTTCATAAAATTATATATATATATGTGTGTGTGTGTGTGTGTGTGTGTACCACGATCTTGAAAATTGCATTCTAAAGACACAGCAGTCTGATCGGTGCCTTAGCCACATCGACCACCAAACCCTTTTACATACATAAAGATAAGGAGGGCGAAAGAGAGAGAGAAAGAAAGAAAGCACTCATACTTATATTAATTGTATGGAGATTGAATTATCCTGTTTTAAACAACGCTCCCTAGTTTAAGGGCGCCAATAACATTTTCAAAAAAAAACTAAAAACGTTTTTTCGGATTTAATACCGTAGACTTTATTCTACGGCCGTTTCTTAATGGTATAGATAAAGTGATACATACACATACGATCGTCATCTTCTGTCGCTGGTGTAGTGCGAAGATGGCTTGAAGGTTTATACTCAATTACTGTTTACTTCTAAAATGAAACTGTTACCACATAAAATTAGTGTGTTGTAAAACGAAATATTCTCGACAATGACAGATAATAAAGGGTGTATATACTCTTCTATGTAATCTAATCCTTGAGGAAATTCATAAGCGAAAGAGTAGTACACCACCACTGCCTCTTCAGATGAAAAGATAACACCAGGAGAGGGAAAAATCGGCATCTTAAAGTTCGGAAACTTTTTATTAGCAAATACAAAGTGATAATATACATTTACATCAAAAGATAACCTACGTTTTAACATATCTGTCATATCATCTGCTTGTGGAAACCAAGTTTCATGTTCTGACCCAATAGCTAAATTAAAATTTTGACCAACTAAATTGTCTGGATTTTGCAAAGTAGCAAATGCAGCAGCAGACATCCCAGGTTTGTTTTTTTTGGACGCAATGTATTTTGAATGCATATACAATCTATATTTTAAAGCCTCACTACCATTTTTCAAAACAAATTCTTCAAATTTTGTGTTATGTAAGATGGAGTAGCCTCACCAGTAGAATTCCAATTATAAACAATTTTTTTTTTAATAGAACCAAGTTCATAAATACCATCAACTGTACGAGTTGCTTTTTCACCATTCTTAAAACTTTGTTTCAAATGTTTATCAACATTTGTTTATGTTTATAAAATGTTTAAAATTTGTTTATGAAATGTTTATTTTATGCATGTCTGAAAAGAATAATTCAGAACTCGTTGGACAAATGAAATTTATTAAAAGCGAGATAAGTTGGCGACCTTCACCACCAGTACAACAAATTGCTATATTACCTTGAGTTTAAAACTTACAGTGATGTCAGTTTAGTTATTTAACCGTATTGCTGGGGAAATTGAAAAGTGATTTGTCAAAGAAGAGAAGAACGTTTGCACTTTTGAGATGATCGACTCACGAGATGTTGACTGCAAGAGAACTGCTACCGCACGTCCAGCTAGCACATTCTCTTCCTTCAGCGTGTTTGTAGTTTTCGCAGGTGCGGGTGACGCTTCGCACGCCAAATTTTCGTGTAGGATGGGTCTAACTGTTTGAATACAAAGTAGTTGAGAGAACTGCTACCGCACGTCCAGCTATCACATTCTCATCCTTCAGCGTGTTTGTAGTTTTCGCAGGTGCGGGTGACGCTTCGCACGCCAAATTTTCGTGTAGGATGGGTCTAACTATTTGAATACAAAGTAGTTGAGAGAACTGCTACCGCACGTCCAGCTAGCACATTCTCATCCTTCAGCGTGTTTATAGTCTTCGCAGGTGCGGGTGACGCTTCGCACGCCAAATTTTCGTTGCTCAGGTAGGACGGGTCTAACTATTTGAATACAAAGTAGTTGAGAGAACTGCTACCGCACATCCAGCTAGCACATTCTCATCCTTCAGCGTGTTTGTAGTCTTCGCAGGTGCGGGTGACGCTTCGCACGCCAAATTTTCGTGTAGGATGGGTCTAACTATTTGAATACAAAGTAGTTGAGAGAACTGCTACCGCACGTCCAGCTATCACATTCTCATCCTTCAGCGTGTTTGTAGTTTTCGCAGGTGCGGGTGACGCTTCGCACGCCAAATTTTCGTGTAGGATGGGTCTAACTATTTGAATACAAAGTAGTTGAGAGAACTGCTACCGCACGTCCAGCTGGCACATTCTCATCCTTCAGTGTGTTTGTAGTTTTCGCAGGTGCGGGTGACGCTTCGCACGCCAAATTTTCGTGTAGGATGGGTCTAACTATTTGAATACAAAGTAGTTGAGAGAACTGCTACCGCACGTCCAGCTAGCACATTCTCATCCTTCAGCGTGTTTATAGTCTTCGCAGGTGCGGGTGACGCTTCGCACGCCAAATTTTCGTTGCTCAGGTAGGACGGGTCTAACTATTTGAATACAAAGTAGTTGAGAGAACTGCTACCGCACATCCAGCTAGCACATTCTCATCCTTCAGCGTGTTTGTAGTCTTGGCAGGTGCGGGTGACGCTTCGCACGCCAAATTTTCGTTGCTCAGGTAGGACGGGTCTAACTATTTGAATACAAAGTAGTTGAGAGAACTGCTACCGCACGTCCAGCTATCACATTCTCATCCTTCAGCGTGTTTGTAGTCTTCGCAGGTGCGGGTGACGCTTCGCACGCCAAATTTTCGTTGCTCAGGTAGGACTGGTCTAACTATTTGAATACAAAGTAGTTGAGAGAACTGCTACCGCACGTCCAGCTGGCACATTCTCATCCTTCAGCGTGTTTGTAGTTTTCGCAGGTGCGGGTGACGCTTCGCACGCCAAATTTTCGTGTAGGATGGGTCTAACTATTTGAATACAAAGTAGTTGAGAGAACTGCTACCGCACGTCCAGCTGGCACATTCTCATCCTTCAGCGTGTTTGTAGTTTTCGCAGGTGCGGGTGACGCTTCGCACGCCAAATTTTCGTGTAGGATGGGTCTAACTATTTGAATACAAAGTAGTTGAGAGAACTGCTACCGCACGTCCAGCTAGCACATTCTCATCCTTCAGCCTGTTTGTAGTCTTCGCAGGTGCGGGTGACGCTTCGCACGCCAAATTTTCGTTGCTCAGGTAGGACGGGTCTAACTATTTGAATACAAAGTAGTTGAGAGAACTGCTACCGCACGTCCAGCTGGCACATTCTCATCCTTCAGCGTGTTTGTAGTTTTCGCAGGTGCGGGTGACGCTTCGCATGCCACATTTTCGTTGCTCAGGTAGGACTGGTCTAACTATTTGAATACAAAGTAGTTGAGAGAACTGCTACCGCACATCCAGCTGGCACATTCTCATCCTTCAGCTTGTTTGTAGTCTTCGCAGGTGCGGGTGATGCTTCTCACGCCACATTTTCGTTGCTCAGCTAGGACGGGTCTAACTATTTGAATACAAAGTAGTTGAGTACTCCTCCTTTCTAATAAACACCCAAAATGTGGGACTCGTTTGCAATTTCTATACACATGAAGAACACATACGATTTCCACCCGGCATTTCAACACTACGCAGGGCTGCCAACCGATTGCAATACTAATAAATTTCTCTTTAAAATATTGAAACACCCTGCAAATTTGTACCAGCCCCTTACCAAAAAATTGCTGAACGTTTATGTCTGTAAGTTAATATAGTTCAAAACATTAAGAAGTAAAGAATAGCTCAAATTCAAAAACTAGATTTTAACGTTTGATCAGGGGCTACATATTGCTGGTGGTCTTCAACTCGTCTTCCGCCTGCAACTCTGGTATCAAACACGAACAACTCAACACCGAGCTGTTGAAACAAATCAGTAACGAATTCTATCTTGCTGCTGAGTACCGTGACGTAAGTACATTAGTTGTTTTGGTTTTTGTTGAATGAAGTTATATTTAGTGTAGTACGCTGTAATTGTAAAATGTTTCAAGTGATACACCAGAGTGATTCAGACATCTGTGTCATAATTACGGGAAGTGATTCAAAGTATTGGAAGACAGAAAAAAGTTGCGTTTGTTTTCAATCCTTCAAATTTGCAACACTGCTTTTACGTATGTGTGTTCGAAATTTTAATGAAATTATTTTGATATATTAAGCTAATTTTCACTTTATTCGATAGGTCGATAGGTAAAAAATATCGGCAAGTACGAGTTGTGTGTATCCACAGTATTTGTATAAAAGCAAAAGTCACTCACTGATTACTGTACCTCAAAAACGACAAGCGCCTACGAAGTTAAAATTTTACATGGTGGTTCCCCCTTACAGTGTAATAGTGTAAGAGCGAAAAATGTCTTTTAAGTAGCTTAAAATGTATTCTTTGTAACACGTGAAATCCATATGTACTATTTGTGCAGTTTATTTCTACGGAAAAACGGTTTTTGGTGAAACTTTTGCCTTTATTATATTGTAATCAACTCAATTAAAACAAATGCCTAACGCATTTGTATGTTAACGTTTAAAGACCTGTTTGACAGCCTGTCACTGGGACACTGCTTGACAGATTTCTAGGAAAATCTTTAAATTTGTTATTAAAATTGTAGGTTTTAGCTATGTTAAACTGCCATACACTTACTCAAAACAAAATTGTGGTCATTGCAAATGCCTGATTTATTTTGGAACGTGTTATTTTCAAGATCTCTAGAAGCCAAACTTACTATTATCTGTACACACACGTCTTAGTTTCATGTAAAACAAATTTCTCTGTAACTAGATCTTGGTTAAGTTAAAATGCCAGTTTTGTCCATTGCAAAACAACTTGAAATATTTTAACAGAAACCCTGTATTTGTTAAATAATGTGTTTTTTAGGCTATCAAAAACTTGCACATGCGTAATGAAATAGCAAGCACTCAAAATGTCTGATTTTAAAACCCCATTACCCAAGATGCAACGGGAAGTAAGTATGTAGCGGCTTTTGAAGTATTTTGGGGAGTACACAGAGCATCGCGGGAAATGGTGGCTAAATGTAACTGTTTATTGTATTTAACTTACTTTATTATTTTTTAGCAGGGCGACTCAATTTACATGGGAACAAGAGAAATTTCAGACACTCAGTGGGGGACGGCCGAGAACCGAATATTGAACTCCGACAAGAATTACACACTGGCTGCAGTGCAAATCTCAGAATATTGCTCCGTGTACAGCGTAGACATTGTATGGTCTAAGATGTTCTCTGTGATTTCGTAAAATTACGGACAACATTATGAATTTATTTTTTATTATGTTTAACTTCTGTATTTTTAATGATAATGTTTTAATATAGAATTATTATTTTTATCAATGCTATTAGTGGGCCTTATTGTTCAAAAAAATTACTTTTTTATTTGTGTGTGAAAATAAAATATGAAAACATTCGATCCAGTATCCTCTGACTTTTCTTTCTTGTTAGTAAGGCTCTTGGTACGTTTTCCAAACCATCAGGTGTACCAACATTAGTTGTGTCCTTGGGAAACTCATCATGAAAAGTGCATTTTTCAATTTCCCTACATTCATTACATTGTAAATAATATATTTATAGTTCAACTGACTAAACAACTTAAAAAGTTATAACCCTTAAAATTTACATCGAATAAAATAAGTAAATATAGTCAATTTAAAGTAAAACACAATAATAACAATACAATAGTTATTGTCATATATAATTATAAAAAATAATTTTTTGACAATTCCAACATTTGGTATTTTCTATTCACAAAATTTTTATATACCAACACAATAATATACCACAATAATAAACTAAATATTAAACCTACTTCAAACAACTCACTCGCTTAATACTAAACACACTCATCTTAAAACTCCATTACAAACTAACTTTATTTATCCATTCCTTAATTCAAGCCGCTTTTATCTAAGAATACATATAATCATGAGCCTAACGTTGAATCTACGTACTTCGTAACCTCAAGCCTTGCTGTATACGTTCACTTGTATTAGGTTGCTAACTTTTTTTAATTTTTTGTTATCCGTGTGTATGGGGGGGGGGTGTTGCAATGGTAGTTTGGTAACCCACGCAGGTAGCGTCAATTTTCTTCTCACTACTGGTCACCAACACAACCACAACACCGGTGAAGTGAATGCTTATTTAGATTTTGTTTAAGTGAGTGAGTTTGTGCCTGTTATTGGTGACGTTCTTGTTCGGTTGTTGTAGGACAATCGAACAATAAACCTGGTGATTCAAATTGCTGCAATAACTACACCTCGTGCAGAACAGCATATATAGTATTTCGATATTTTCTTTCTAATTCTACAAATCTTGTACCAATAACTCAAGTTTTCTTAGTTCTTTTGGCAGATTATTTTCGGGGTTTAACTGGTTTTTAATTGACACACAGATTTTGCGCTATTATATAAAATTATGTACTAGAAGTAAATAAAAGAACTCTCCTATATTAAACAACCGAATTATAAATTCAACTCGGAAACAAAAAATCTTGGAAATTTTCTTTTCTTAAAAATAAATAGTTAATGTCTGATTAAAATCAGGTTTAAATTTGTGTAATTTAGAATGTTTCGAAAAAAAGATCTTTTAAAAGTCACGGTGACAAAACATGAAATAAAACCAACCGTCGCGGTAATGTAACAGCAAAATAAGATTAAATTTAAAGAGATTTTTTCAATCTTATAGGCTTATGTTTGGTTTCCGTTTGGTTAAGCAAATGTAGGTGCTATGAAAAGGAGTTGGAATGAGAACATTGTCCGCAAAAAGGAATCCTTAAAGTTCTTTCAACAGGTAACCTATGACCAAACTTCCGTTATTTTATAATCAGTTGTAGTCACAGATCAAGCAGTGTGACAGATCAAGTTTGTTTTTATTATTATTATTATTAAATTATGATTGTTACAGTAAAGTCCATATCATCGTCCTTTTTATATTAATTAATCAAATAGAACTAAGAATTGTTAGACAGTGTTTATAATTGACACAAAGCTTTCGTCGAATTCAGTGGTAATGCGGTATAAACGTTGTTAGTGTAAAGTTCTATAATTTTTATTAATTCAGTTAGTATATATTAGAATCAGTAAGGATATTGAATAAGTGAAGTGTTGATTGTGGTAAAGTTTAACTATTTATCTTCGAAGACTACTCATGACTAGACTCTTCCAAGATGACTCTTCCAAAGATTACTATACTCAGGAACTGCTAATATCTGGACAACATTTGTCTGATTTCGCATCATTAAAGACTACATTTTCGTCCTTTACAGGTCAAGTGATGTAAACTAAAATTGTAAATATCCTACTGGTTAGAGGAGCGAGGGAACTAGGAATGGGGTGGGAACTGCTAAAACGTGAGCTGGTAGGAAACAGGAGCTCAGGAGAAAGCTCTTACGAGATATCAGGGGGACATTATTGCCAGCACAAAACAGAAAAGCAACCATGCTAACAAAACAGTACAATAATGTATAAAAGAAATTGTAAATGGTAAATAAATGACGTAATGAACAAATATTAACATGTAAATAGAAAAATTAAAAGTAAAGAAATGAGTAGCCTAACAGGAACACATGTAAACAGTAAAGTTACAGGCGAAAGTAGGAGTACAGTAATTATGAATATAACAAAGATAAATAGTAAATATAATGGCATAAAGTAGAAAAAAAATGCTTAATAAATGGATGTTGTATATTATAATATCCTAACCTTAATCCAGGATTATTATATATGTTCCTCTATTACCTTCTTATATGTCATTATAATGTGTCGACCATATAAATTCTTTTTCTTTGTGAAATTTAATGATCTATCGCCAAGATAAAAGAGAAATATATTATATTCAGTTACGCTGTGTTTCTGAAAAATATTGCAAAAGATTTGATATATTATGCACTTTAACACTGCTTTGATGAAGCGCTTTTAATCCCGTCGAGGTGGACGCCAAAGGCTACAAAAAATAATTAAATTTCAGTTTAACTCGTTTGTTAAAGGAAACTGAATCAAGTGTGAAATTAACGACCGACTTAAAAAGGAAAAGCTTTTCTGAAAAAATTAAAGCTTATTCAAAACGTTTATACAATGGAAAATTTAATAAGAGTTCAGATCATAAACTGTTCTAATTAGACGAAACATAGCCTTAAGAAAGTTGAGTGCATAGTGCAGTGATGGTAGGCAAATCGATTTCTTTTATTTGATATAAATCGATATTTTCAATATTAATTGGTATTGTTTAAGGTTTGTTCAATCTTAATCAAAATTGTTTTTACCTGACTTACGTTAATAAGACTGCAGATCTTTGTTGACAGATAACAACAGTGACGCGTAGCTGTCTCACTGACGTGCCGGAAGCAAATTTTCAAAGGTATTTTTTTTTATCTCAAACTCTTTTTGAAACACTCATTTCACTATCATAAACAGCATTACAATCAGCATATGTTATCATTTCAAAATTTTCAATGGCATAAAAATAAACCACCACTGCCGTATTAACGTTTCTTAAATTCAAAGGATTTTAAAAATTCAAAACACTCAATTACGCAGTTTTTGACGTTTATTAAGATAGTTGAATGATATTTTTAAAACTATTTAAGACAAAAAAGTTAAACTAATTTTTACAGATTTGAAATTGCCGCCATTATGATACTGTTTAATGAAAATTTCTGATTAACGGACTTGAGAAAGTTATTATCAAAATCTAATTTTTTGTATGCCGTGTTTGAATCAAATAGGACTAAAATTGTAACACACACACACACACACACACACACACACACACACACACACACACACACACACACACACACACACACACACACACACACACACACACACACACACACACACACACACACACACACACACACACACACACACACACACACACACACACACACACACACTGAAACGGAATTTTACTGCTCGACCATATAAAATAATGTTAGGCAGAAAAATTTGTTTCATTTCAAAAAATTTCAAATAGTTAAATTCGTTCAGAGTTGGCCAGCCGGTCAAGAATGCGTTGTTTAAATAAACGAGGCTTGCTTACAGATAAGGCAAGGCAGGCGAATCGACCTGGACACGGTACATACATACACTGTATTGGCCACGCGTATGTTCCCCCCACCATTTGCCGGCTGAAGTGCGTCATCGGGTCAAGCTCAGACGTAGTGTTTAGTAGAAAACAGTTTGTAATGTTAGTGTTAGTAGTTATTACAATAATAATTCCTTATATCTAACATTAATAACGCTGTTTATTACTTTACTTACTGAATTCGCTCATTGTCAAAACGGAAGCTTTTTATTTTATACAATATTACGTAAGTCATAGCTTGAAAAATTCCAGGGTTATTTTTTGTTTGAAAGTTAAAAGCACATCACATTATGAATTACGTATCTGCTGATTTTCCGTGACAATTATGTGGTTGACTGTGAAAACGCACATCTCAAATAAAAAATTAACAACAAATTAAATAGCACATAGACGTATGTCTATTATGTAAACAGAAAAAAAAACATACGTATTTCTTAGAACTTATATTTCAACACACACACACACACACACACACACACACACACACACACACACACACACACACACACACACACACACACACACACACACACACACACACACACACACACACACACACACACACACATACACACACACACACACACACACACACACACACACACACACACACACACATATATATATATATATATATATATATATATATATATATATATATATATATTAATAACAAACTATTTTTGATACCTAGTACAAGTTATTGTAATTTACTGAGTTTGTTACTTGTCTTCCTTCCGGCATCAGTGGATTTATTTCCGTAACTTCTTTTTACAGACTTCTTTTATTTAAAGATTTAATCCTCATAAATGTAAGGGTATAGATGTAACAGGATATGGCAAATTCATCTACTAAAGAATACTTATTATTTAGTTTGTCTGCCAGATTTTTCATCACACCTTTTTTTTATTTAGTCCACTCTCACCATGATAGTTCAAAAAGTCCCTTTCCATTTTTACCATGATGTTCAACCATTCTTCAGTAGGATACATAAGGTAGCCTTTTGACAAAGTTGACAGCCAATCCATTGACACATTTTTATTCTTAACCAAGGCAAGTTCTTGTAATGCAAGTTGAATTTGTTCCTTCAAAAGTAAATTTTAATTTCTTAAACATTTAATTTCTTCTACAGAGGCATTATTTACAACGATATTTGTATTAAAATTACTGACTGCGGAAAGGTGAGTTTCATTTACAGAATTACACGTTACAATTGCACCAACGTCATTTCCATTTACAGGTGATTTACCTGGTATATTTCCATCGGACTCGTCAATAAGTTTTTTTAATGTTTCTTGGTTTTCACGTTTTTTAATCCTTGCAGCTCGTTCAGAATCGATACATTTATTTTCAACGGTGGGATTGTTAAAACGTGGAATGGCACCGGATTTCAGGTGTTTTTTAGGTTTCGTATTTAGTAATTCGGATTTAAAACCCCTTTCGAAATCATCGTCATTAAAATGAAGTGAACAGAACAGACTTTAACATTATCAAAATTTAAATAGTCTGCTAGTTTAACACGCATGATCCCACGCTTTTCTCAGGCCTTCGTCTTTTGGAATTCTGTGAAATGTAATTCCTTTCCCTTTACAATTCTTATCATTATTATAGCAATTGGCAATAGCACAACCAGTCATTGTTATGCATACACAATTATATAATAGCAAACAAAACAATTTATATATTTTTTAGGATTCAAAACATAGGCTACTTAAATCTTTTCTTACACTTACTAAACCTCGACCACAAAACACAATTATCACCTTTTATTTAAAACACTTTTTATTATTTTATTTACACAAAAAAGACCTTTTACTTAAAATACAACACTCACATAAACACACCGAATCTCCAACTACATTTACAGAACATCGCATTGTTAAACGGGAAATTACATAAAGTAGCAGTCACCATAAATAGAATTGTATTTACGGTGGTAGCAGTGGAGAGTTTGATCCAGTGACGTCACGTGCGCGATAGTCTACTGCGCACACCCACTGTGGCCCAAACCATATATCTATATACCGTGGACCTGCAGAAAGTGCAAAGTCCGAAGTAATACGTCTGCTGGACTTATAATAATTTCAAATAAAATCCAGAAAAAAATTATAAATTTTAAAAAATTGACGGAATGAAATAAGATTCTGTTTTAATAGAACCATGCCTACAAATTGTTAAGAATAACAATTTTCGAAAAAAAACTAATAGTTTTATAAATAATTAACGAATAATGAAAATAATGACTTTAATAAATAATCATATAACTTAAAGTTTGTAACCGTAGCAATTAGAATAAAAATAAGAGCATGTATATTAGTAATTGAATTAGGAATGAGTACAATTTAATTTTTCTTTATATATATATATATATATATATATATATATATATATATATATATATATATATATATATATATATAAGGATAGGAAAATTCTCTAAAAATCGTTGTCGATGTTTGAGAGAAATTAATACAGAGTGAAAGAGGTTAACTAGGACAATGTTTTACAATAGTTTCATACTAAATATAAATTTATAAAATATAATGTTCATAAGATAAAAGATATAGTACATAAAAGTGAAAATAAAGGCCCAGTATTCAAATTAACTAATCAAAATAAATTAGATGAGATTTTGCTTTCTTGAGAGTTTTTGGTTAAATTAAATTTTTGCATTAAATAAAACCCAGAATAATTTATAAAATATCTGTTGTGAAAGTACATAAGTTAATAATTATAAAAGTATGATTAATAACAAGTAATTAACTTGAATAATAATATTAAGAACAATAATAATCAATTAAATCATGAAAAGTAGGTGTAAGAATAAATTAACACAAATTATACGATCACGGAAATGGGCCAAAACAGAAAAACAGGAATATCTAAGGAACGAAACATGATACGATCACCAATTAAAGTTCACAATAAACGTAAAAACAATACCGAGAAAATGGTGAAAGAATCAGGAAAATCGGTCGACAGAAAAAAGTTATGCGATTTTCTAGATTTGAAGTGCAGTTAGAACGGTTGAGCAAGGAAGGGGAACCTGGTGGGAGAAAGGAAACACATCATGGCCGCCGCCAGGTAACCAACACAACTGGATAAATCGGATGAATTAATTAACCGAAATGGATTAATTATGAGGTTTCCGAGATAGAAAAAGTACCAAGAAGGAGCAAGGTGAGTAGTGTTAGCGGAAAGTTGACATTCTCTAAAGTCCCGTGGCTGGTAAATGCAAAAAGTGAAATTTCCAAAACAGGGAAATTTGGAATTCCCTCAATGGCATTAAATTTGCTAATAAGCCCTAACGAGCAGTTAGGTGGGCACTGTGTTGGAGAGTAAAGCTGTGTTTTCGGAGTTCTGAAAACTGCCCGGGGACCGGTCTATTCGCGTTCGCGGCTGACTAGATAAAATCATTGTTAAATTTTTGAAAGTAGGAAAAATAAAAATCGACGACGTAAATAGATAGGAAAAAAGAAATTAAGCTAATGTAGTGGTCCAAAGTAGAGGCTACTAGTAAAATACGAATTCGCGAAATAAAATAAGTAAAAATTATTCGAAAAATCGTGTCAGCGCGCGCAATAACCGGGACGCCGAAGATCACGCTTTTCACTTATCGCCACCAGTCAGACGGGATATACGCCATCTTTGAGGACCAGGAGGACTTCAGAAGTGGCCAGTAAACCAGCTCACTCAACTCAAAATCGCCCAGGAGCAATTTCGGGACGGCTGGAGGATAGCAGGTACTGTTAACAAATCCATTAATCAATGCTAGCTTAATCGGTACTTGCTAATTCAGGAAGTGAGTGAAAAATATCCAGTCAACCAATTGCACAAGCAAAAAAATTTATAATGAAAGTTAAAATCGCTATCATCCATAATAGTTGTAACAATGTCCGTTTTTTGAAAGATTTTAGTTAAATGCTCTGCCGGTCTTATTATTTTTGAAAGATATCTTCCATGGGAGAGGTAATATACTACTGCAGCAACATGCGAACAACAGCCAATTGTTCTCAAGCCATTTGCGCATTCGCAGCAGTATCGCAAAATTCCTCCGTATCCTATTGAGTTGGATTGGTAATGAATATAGCAATTGTAAGTTTTTTTACTGATATGCCGTGATTGTACTTTTACTTTTATGATATTACTAGTTTCTTTCAAGTATTCTAATTTCAACGTTTCATTTTCACCCATAATCTCAGCAAGGTAGGAAATGGCTTGCTGAAGCTGATATATTCCAGTAAAGAAAACTATCAAGTCTTCTTCAGTCATCTCTGGGAAATCATCAATATCTGCTGATGTCAGTGCTTGAAACTGGCTTTTACGCCTACTCCACCTGCTTTTTTCAGCTTCCTCAGCCAGAGTATTTACATCAGAGTTTTTATCTTCAATGCGTTTCAAAATGATTTCACTTTCAGAATTTTTGATATCAGACGCTTTCCAAATTGATTGACCAAAAAACAAGCTATTTTGGCATAGGTACCAACATTGGGTATCATGCTGTCATCTAATTGATGATGCAGCAACTTAAACTTTTGTCCTACAATACCATGCTTCTACAACCCATCGTATTATTGTGACTCGACGAGAATGATTCGATTCAGAAGCATTAAGTTGATTCCGTTTTCCTTTGAGAGAAGGCATCAATACACGATAATTATTTTTTTGTAAATCAGGAACAACATCTCGAAACCCTCGGTCCAGCACAAACAAATCTTCTGGTTGTAACAAATTTTTAAAATCATCATTATTCATTAAAAGTTCCTTTAAAATGTCAGCATCGTTTTTATTAGCATAATATGGACCAACAACATCAATTACGTAACCATCAGGTGCACATAATGTAAAGGGCTTACAAAGTGGAGTCTTTTTTTGACCAGAATATGACTTCCGCTGATATTCGTTATTCGAGCTTTTTTGATGGCGTACGTAAGTTCCATCAGCGATAACAGCGAGATTATCTATTACGCCATTGTTCGCATGTTGCTGCAGTAGTATATTACCTCTCCCATGGAAGATATCTTTCAAAAATAATAAGACCGGCAGAGCATTTAACTAAAATCTTTCAAAAAACGGACATTGTTACAACTATTATGGATGATAGCGATGAGGATGATTAAAATAAATTTTATGCTATTTATCTGAAGTTTTTTAGTTTTTTTTCTTTCATTTTTATAATTCTAGCACCAATAATATGGAAAAGAGAGATAAAAGCGCTTACCTTTTTAAATATGCAAATATTTTACAGAAATAAAGATAGAAGGGACTTTTCCAATGGCTAACGTAATTTTCGAACAATCTTTCGAGCCTGAAAACAGTGGAAAAAATGTATACATATGGTTTTTTACCCGAAAAATTGTAAATGATTCTATTGAGTAAAAAATACTAACTTGAATTATTTCTAATTATGAATTCAACGATAAAGTTCCCATAACAAGGATTAAATATTATATGTTCTTAACTTTAGAAATTTATCCTAAAGGAAATTACTAAAATATAAATAAACCAATTAAATCCCAAAGCCTAAATTGAATGATAGGGAGATAAACCAAACTAGAGCATAACCAGAAAGGTGTGAAATCAGGGGAAGAAAATATAAGAGAAAATAAATTAATCCTAAACAGATTTAAGATAACAAGCAGTAGAGTTCCATAAATCATATTCCCGTAATCTAAAATTAAGGAGGTTAGGTTCGGTTTAATTATTGTTAAAGTTAAGAAGTCATATAAGTTAAGTTGTCAACAAAAGATTAAATTTGTTAAAAAATTGAAGGTGTTGTAAATAGTCTAGATACGACATTCATATATTGGTGTTAGTTATGTTAAATTCAGAGAAGTGGATATTTTATCATAAGAACGCATACCAAATTAAAGTAGACAAATGGAAATACAATTGTAATAATTTAAGAAAAACAAAAATTTTAATGGTCATTATTATTTAATATGAAATATGTAGAAAAGGACTTTAAGGTTGAGGAAAATTAGAAAAAGTAAATATTAAATAAAGGGTTTGTATAATTTTAGTAATAAACAAAGTTAAATTTAAATATTTTGAGTGTTATTGATGAAACAATTAGAGTATCGCACTAACCATTTGTAAATCCGTTCGACGAACTCTACGACCCGAGAAGGATTATTCGTCTTTAAAAGACGAATAATCAGTCCTGCAAATAAGTGTGGATAAGCTGGTATTATTAACACTTCGGTTTTATGTACGGTTGTCCGCAACAACCGTACCAGAAGGGTAACTGATAGTCGACGCAGCAGGCAACAGTTGTCGAGGAACGAGGGAATAACGTACAACTGTGGCGTTCGAAATAAGTTACATTTTTTACACTTTATACTACTCTGGAATTCTTGCTGATAGCGGTACCATAAAAATACCGTTGCAACACACACACACACACACACACACACACACACACACACACACACACAGATAAACCCTTATAGAATAAACCCCCTGAAAAAGTGACCTAGCTTTCAGGATCGGTGCTGATTTCAAGGTCCCAAGTCTGGGTCTTATCTTGATGGCCGCTCCAGTAGTTATTTTTTCAATTTTTAACTCAATTTTAGCTTATAATACACAAACAAAACGTGTAAGTTTGTATTCCGAAACAGAAAAATATGGTTCGAGATATATTAACAAAAAATGGATTAGCTTACCGTTCTTATACGTACTGTTATGAGCGTAAACAATTCAGCTTGAAGAAGTTCACTTATTCATCGCTAGATTGCATTGTATGTCACAACATTTCACAATGGACACTATATTACAATAACATCATTAACTTCATCAGCAAAAATACGAGAAGATATAGAATAAAATGTAAACAATTGTAAGCTACTGTATGCGATGCACGTATCTATAGATTCTGTGTTCATTGTTCTATTTTATTAACTAAGTAAATATACCTTTCATTATTTTATGAACTTGTGTATATACTTTATACATATAATTTCATAACTCATATATATGTATCCTACCAGATTTGAAATCAAGAACATTACATGAAAAACGATTAAAGCTCAAATGAATTCAAAGCTGATTGATTTTTTGTAACATTAATTTGAATTTTCGAAGTAATAACGTTATAAATATTTAGGTTTACATAAAGCCGTTTTCTTTTTTAATTTTAAATGCGAATGTGTCCAGCAATGGCGAATATCTGCTGGAAAAAGCAATTACCGGCCATCACAGTAAGATCCATACTCAAGTTAATGTAACAATTTTTTTAATGGAATATGCGAAAAATTAGGTTCAAATTCGGTACGCTAATTTCAATTATAAATCTTTTAGAATAATTTGCTTAAAATAATTTTGAAAAATTACATAATAAATGGCAATTTAGTAGACTATTTGTTTTCTACAGACATTGAACTAGATTTTCTGGAAGAAAAAAATTAACGATAAGAGAACTTATTGGTCTAATTACATCTAAAATCACCTCAACATATATTGTTCAAATTTTTAGCACATTGAAGATTCATAAGATCAGTTGCACGGCTCTCGTACCTATACATTTTGTTTAGGGTGCTTGAGAATTACAGTTAGCAAAATTTGGTCGAAATCATTACAACTGATTTTCAGAAAACTATTCAATTTATTTTAATTTTTAAATAATAAAAAAAGGCTTAAAAACAAACGTTTTAAATAACGAAATATTATTCTGATATATGTGCAGATTTATTAGTCAAATTTCATTGAAATCGGTAAGTAAGTACAGTTTCCAGAAAATATGCATTATCACAAAAATTTTTATTACAATATTTTTATTTTACTAAAAGGAACTTTTCTCTTTAAGGTGTATTTTAAAATAAAATAAAGATAACCGTTCTTTTTTTGTAATTTACTATTAATATTGTAAAAAGACGAAATTATATATTTTTTTAAATAAACTATTCATTATTTTTATACATTAATATTAGTCCACCATCTGGCGGTAGTAATGGACACTATGACTGATCTTACACTAAATAAAGAAGTTGTAATTTCAACATTGTAGATTTAAAAAATAATACGTTATGTGCTGCTATCTGTACGCAATCTTGATTATTCAAATAAAACATGGTTGTTTAGTTTCCAAAAATTCGGTTTAGAGCTACAGAAAAAAATTAGCAATAAGAGAACGTTATTGGCCTAATTTTATCTAAAATCACCTCAACATATATTTTCCAAATTTTTAACACATCGAAGATTCATAAGATCAGTTGCACAACTCTTATTACTTATGTTGTAACAACGACTACTACTCGTTAATAAATTTGTTTCGTTTCTTTGTAACATTACTTTAGCGGAGGCATAATTACTTACAATTAACTACTCAATGCGTAAATTTATTTTATAACCGAGGAAAGTCTACAAATTTAATTAAATCTGAAATTTTTGTACGTTTAGTGTAACAGTAAAGTGCATAAACTTAATATTTTTATTTGTATAAGTTTTTTTATAATTTTTAATAAGAAAACATCGTTTTGTAGCATTTATCCCGTTTAAATGCATTGAACTTCAAACATGTACGTACAAATAACGTTGTTGGTTTTATATATTTAAAAACGGACAATTTCATCTACTGGTTTTAATTAGGTACTAAAAAATAGTTATTATTTTTAAAAAATAAAAATTATGTATTAGTAAAAATCTGTCAAAGAATTCCGGGTTGGAAGCGTTTTTTATCTAAAATTATGAAAATCTAAGATACGATTTTTTTAAAATCTACTTGCCAAATTCACTTGCATTTTAATCATGGCTTCATGTCAGTAGATATTTCGAGATAAAAACATGTTGCACTAAAACAGAAAATTAATTTGATGTAATGTATTAATTACAGGTTAGATTTAAAATATATTTTTACCAACAGCTTCAAGAAGTTGCCACCAGGTTGCACTATACGATGTAATAAACGTATATGGGTTACTGGGTAACCTAATTTTATGGATACAGTCAGAGACTCCTTAACAATCTTGCGTTCGCAATATTAGTACAATTTTATTTAAATTTAATAAGAAAATTTATTTTTGTACACATAAAATCTCGTTTTTATAGTTTTGTAAAGCTCATTCCCCAAAAAAATGTATTAAACTTTTAAAATATCGCTCGTTATTACTATTTTTTAATCGTATTATTCTCTTTTATAATTTTTGATTTCGTCATTATGTCATTCGGTCGGTAGTACGACTTATCACCTAAACGGTAAATATTATAAAAATTTGGCAATTTATTGATCATTTGTCTAGTGGTTAGCGTACTAGGCTTTCACCCCGAGGACCCGGGTTCGATTCCCGGCGAGGGCTTGGCATTTTCATACGCTATACATCATCCCATCGTCTGCATTAGCCCAAGTGTGCACAACAGTCAGACGTTAAACACCAAAAAAAAAAAAAAAAAAAAAAATGTAAAAAAAACACTGTGTGTAATTCGATTTAGTGAAACTAATTTTGTGACACTACGTCATAGATGTAAAACCAGTGTTTTGTAAAGCGCGATCAAAATTCAAAAGGTGTCTTCTTCGATAAAAAAATAAATAAAAAAATATTTCTAAAAAATGAACTCTTCTTTTACCAGCCATCAATCATTTTTTTATAATTATTATTAAGTAAATTATATATCAACAACGGCTCAACCGATTGAGTTAAAATTTAAATCAATTTAAAGACCGAGTTTTAAAAAAATAATCAATTATTTGTATTAACATATTTGAAAATGGCAACCATATTAACATTTTAAATGAACATTATTCAAAAACGGTAATTTTTTAAAGAAACGTTAAAAGTATTTTTTTTAAATTGCTTAGTTTTCTATCGAATGGAATGAATATAAAAACCACGGTATGTATCTATATACCGTGATAAAAACTACTGATCTATGAATAGCAGTGAAACAGTGTACATTGCTTTTCTGTGACAATGGTTATTCTTAGACAGCTTAGTGCGTACTGTCATAAGCGTAAACTATTCAGCTTAAAGAAGTTCGAATATTCACCGCTAGATTTCATTACATGTTACAGAATGTCACAATGGGCATTACAATAATATTGTTTACATTCACTAGCAAAAATATTCACTTCTGTAACCTACTGTACAGAATGAATACAGAATATATAGATTTTGTATTAATTTCTGTATTATATTAAACAGTTAAATAAGAAATTATACTTTTCATTACCTTACTCACTTAAGATTCCATACTAAAGAGAAAAACGATTGTCGAGGATTTTCATTGTTTTGGATTTAGGCCTAATCCCGAACTGTATGAATCTTTATTTTTAAGACCAAAATTTTTAAAAAAATCCCACTAGGAACTTTTGAAAAAAATAAGTCTTATATTTGTTAAAAATTCATTATATAGGTGAGGGACTAATTGTCTAGATCTCTTTTTTATGTAGAAACCCGTCAACAGTCGTATCTTTCAACGGATTTTTTCGGAAACATTTTATTATTTACAAAATTTTTTATTTAGTTTTTAAAAAATTATTGATTATATTCTAAAGACAAGTCTGTTACCCGGTAAAGTCTATAAAGAAGTTTTAAAATAGCGGTCATCATAAACCTTTAAGAACCATAACTTTTTTCTTAACCTAAACATTTTTGAAAATCTGATTTCATAATTACATTCAGTGTTAAAATCGGCATAAATTAGCATTTTAAATTGTCCATATATATTGAAAACAATAAAATGAATTCGTCATTGTTTTCTTTTGTATTACCAGTGCAATTTTAAAATGTAGGCAGATTTTATCGCTGATTATAATGTAAATCAGATGTTTACTTTCTGTATATATATGTTATTAATTTATCTAGGTATGTGTGCCGAAATACAGCAATCCTATCTTATTTAACCTAGGACTTGAATCTCCAAACTTTTATCAGAATAGGACAATACCGAATGACATGTAGTATTTTAATTTTATTGTTTGAAATTATGAGTGAAAATATTTTTAAAATATTATTAGAGTAAAATGAATACGAGACAAAATCATTACTTTTAAAAATTAAAAAACTTTTTTTGTTTTTTTAAGCAATTTTTTATTAATCGCGGCAACCCAATTTCCTTTCAGATACGATGAAAACGAGTTTTCAAAAACTAGCAACACCAACACGAACATTTTACGCGCTTAAAGTTAGCAAACAATCATAGAATATAAACATACTCATAACCCTTATGAGAGATATGTGAGCGCTCACTGCTGGTGGCATTTTGCGGCAGAGTTTTCAACTACACTTAGATAGATAATAACAGCAGTACTATTTTCTCAAGCGTCATCCCCCCTGTTCTTGCAGCTTACAGCATTCGTAGCGGCAGATAGCCCAACTACTTGGACTATAACCTCTGATATGGAGTACGCTTTTTATAATGGTGGCTGTACTTCTAGTTCGTTCATACTCAATGAGTTAACTCAGTTAAACCTAACACAAAAATTCAGTTTGTTACCGAGCAAAATTAGTTTCAATATACTGGCAGCCAATCAATACCTTTTATCTTACATTTTGGGAAAATCTTTTTCTCATATGTAGTTCCTACAGCAATAGTTTTTCCAGTATTCCATTTTCCAATGAAAATTCGCTGACAGAGTAATAATATGAAATCGTATTAAAATATAAACAAAACTCTTTGCGATTTTTACAAGTTGATTTATAATCTACTTATTATTGTCTTCAAACATCTGATTATGGCCAACAGCTGTTATTTCTTGTTTACGATAATTAAAGTTTTATTGTTGTTGTTTCAAGTTCAGGAAATGCGACCTCTGATTTAACGATGACGAGTGTTAATTGTTTTGAAATTTTTTATGATGGTACCTTTTGCGAAGCCCGAAAGACTTATATGTAAGATTTTTCCAATTCACTTCCGTTTCAAGATGTCGGGTCCTGATTCAACGTTGCTTGATATTTCCTGTAATACTGGCTGAACGGCAAAACCTATCTTAATTTTAAGAGAATACAGTTGCCAATAATTGATGTGGTATAATTTTTCATAAATATAACAGTTACTGGTTAAATTGGCGGAAACGTTACGAGCGCTGTCGTGGAGTGTTACTTGAGAATATACTGTGATGTCTATTGTTCTTTGAAATGCTAGTTATTATTGTTCCACGTTCACAAAGTATGAAAGCTGTTAGGTTGCTTATTTTTTATTTCGGTAAAATATTAGTTATTTTTTTAAATAACATTCACAACTACGTTTTGCACAGAATAACCAACTGCATATATGTATCGGCATGAGAGGGGTGTAAAGGGGTGAGGGAGGCTACTTTCTCTACTTTTAGGTTGCTATTTCAATAGGAAATGGAGAGTTCGATTATTAAGGTAGCTAAAACACCGGTAAATCTACTGTGCCTCTGAATTCAACACTTTAATGTTGTAGTTCGAGACGTAGTTTTACCATTTCCGTTAATGCTGATCTCTCGTCTTCAATAGTCTAACTGGTATAAAATATGCGTTAAGGAAAAGAAATACTTAATGTATCGTTGGTTATTCTCTTAGTGGTTCATTATGCAAGCAGGGCCTACTTCTTTATAAGGATCTTGATGTTCTACTGTTTGTAAGTGATGAGTCACACTTTCACCTGAACAGGTTCTGTGAACACCCCCTAATTTCAGCCAAAGTGACAACGTGGTGAGCTCCTGTGATTTTTATGAACCGCCCATATGGTTTTCCTGATCCCTTGATTTCGAGGTTTGAGGATATATCATACCCGCCTCAGCATGTTCCTCAGACCTCAAAATGTTTGACTTCTTTTTTGTAAAGGGTAGCTCTAGGAATGTGTCTGCAGATAAAACCCGAACATTGGGTGCTCAGAAGAGACATTGGGCTTGTGGTATAGCTTAACGAGCAGTATTCAGCTTTACATCCAAGTAGGTGGATATCACTTTGAATGTACGCGTATATATGTATAAACCAAATTAATATATAACGAAGTATCGAGTAGCAATCACAGAATGGAATACGTGGCTTTATTAATTGACTGAAGTTAGTTGAAGTGAAGTTGTTAACTAACTTTAAATTGATTTCAAAGTAAACTTGAGGTAGTATTAATGAAAGTTATATTGCATACCATATCACGGCGCTAAAGTTTAACCATATATTGTTACGTTACAACATAATTAACGTAAAGCTTTTGAAAATGTAAGTGAAATATTTTTTACACAAAAACTTTACAACAGTTTGCAGTTTTGTTTTATTTTCTCATTGCTAAGAAGAGAGAAAGTATTGCCATCATTTTAAAGTGACAATGTTCTGTGTTCTGAGTTCTTCTGTGGAAAATCTGCTTTTGTATTTGCGTTTGTTTTTCGTCCCACAGTAATAACTAGTATACTTATAGTTTTAATTGGTTCAAACTTTAATATCTTGTTCTACTAACCTTTCTTCAATGTCATTTTGAAATTGACTATATACAGTAGAATTAAAATTAAGGATAGTTAGATTAGAAAACTAAAGGACGGAATTATTTAACCTCAAGCGCTGCAATCGACAGACCTATTTTGCTACAAAAAGCTCTGAAGTACTAGATCAGCAGATTGGCGCCCTTAGTAAGTTCCAACAATCCACTGACTAAGTAAATTTTAAAAAATTATTTTCCGTGGATGAATATGTGATAATTGGGTAATAAGGTATGTAATAAAGGAAAAAAATATTCAAAAATCACTATTTAAAAAAGCAACCTACGCTGCATAAATACCGAATCATAATTCGAGATATTTTCTAATGTGAAGTAAAAAAGTAGTTGGTTATGTAACATTGGAAAAATAATCGATTAGTAAACTACATCCTACATTAATATGTAATCTACATTTTTAATTTCTTAACAAAAATCCGGTACATGTAGATTATTTATGTTTTTAGTACGGTATATAAAACTAATAATAATAAGTCGCAGTTTTAATGGGAAAAAATATTGCTCTATCATTCCTACACAAAACACTTCAACACGGATGTTTAAAATAGTTCGTGAAGTCTCTACTAGATAGCGTGTAAGTTGGTCTATCTAAACGCTACTGTGACAGTTTCTTGTGCGAGTTGTTTGTAGTCGAATGAAATCATTAGGATGATTTATAAAGTTACACAGTACATAAAATATACTCCACCGTAGTTTCATTCCGGGAATAAGAGATAATTTCCGTATTAAAAGGAATTTGTGGCCGAAATTTTGTCTTTCTCAAAACCTTAGTGCGTTTTGGATTATAAACATTAGGAATATAATAACCTGTATAATTGGAATGCTTCTTATAACCAACTTTTTCTTTTTTAACTCTTTTTGCTTTTAAGTTCTATGTATAAAGTCTTACCTGTAGTTTTTTAAGAACTTTATGCAAAGTTGTGTGGTTAGCAAAAGCATTGATAATGAAAACCAAATATGAACTCCTAAAAGTCCAACACTGTGTATAAAGTTTTAAACGACTCCCAAAAAAGGAAATTTTCGAAGCTATTTGAGCAAATTCTTAGATATGATATTGTTCTTTCTGAATAACTTCAGAGTTAGGAAACGTCATGGGCGTTAATTTCAGTAAATAAATTCAGATCAAGGTCGAATTAAATGGGGAATCAAAGGGGGTCTCTTCTAAAACAAAAGAAATAAAATAAAAAATGTAAAAGATACTATTTTACTTCCAAAAAATTAGGTATATACATAAACTAAGAGGCATCTGAGGTATTTTAGGGATCCGAAACCCGGCACATAATTCCGATCTCAACTTTGTATGTACATGAATTTTTTTGTCTGTATATACATATGTACGATTGTACACTTTGTAATTCATATACAATTATATATTTTATATTGATTCTCTCGTCTGTTTCTCTGTTAACAGCAGAATGATCTTTCTCGAATGTAAATTAATGAAAACTTGGTTGTGAAAGTGCTGGTGCGCTTATCTGAACTTGCTTTGCTACATGCTCATAGAGATACACATTTTGACAAAGGAAAAAATTACATTTTTTCTTTACATTTTTTTTCTTTGTGCTAGTTAGACTAATGAGGACGAGGAATCAGAGTTAACAGTAAGGGTAAAGCAATAAGAGCAACTGCGGCTACATATGGAAAATTATAGGTAAGCAGGCTACGTTGAGAACACGAAAAACAAAAAAACGTGTTTTCTTAAGTACTAAGTTTGTTTCAAAATGATTGTCACTGTAAATAATTGTACTGAAAGAAATAAAACAATAATTAAAGAAAATTACAATTTTTACGAGTGTGTTTAGAAAGTAACGAGAATTTTTAAATTTCGCGGGCTTGGAGAGTCCGATTGTCAAACATTTCTTTTATTATGTTGGTATACATGCCCTTGAAGTATGATACAACTTTCAGCTGTTTTAATTGTTGACTTTGTCTGTGACAGCCACTAAGGTTAGACGTGTTTTTATGAATTCGGCGATTTTCGTTTGTTAAAAGAAATGGATCAAAGAATTTGTATCAAATTATGAGTTAAAAATGGAATAAAGTGTAACAAAGTGTGTGAAATATTAACAAAGGCCTATGGTGAGTCTGATATGAGTAAAGCAAGAGTTTACGAGTGGTATAAGGCTAAATGTTTCCAAGAAGGCCGAGAAGACGTTGAAGATGATGAACGCCCTGGACGCCCCAGCACATCAACAACCGATGAAAACGTGGAAAAAGTGAAAGAAATGGTTATGAACAATCGCCGAATCACAATTAGAGAGGTCGCTGATGATGTTTACATATCGATTGGATCATGTCATGACATTGTTTCCAATGTTTTGTGTATGAAACCTGTGGCAGCAAAATTCGTTCAAAAATTGTTGAATTTTGAACAAAAACAGCGGCGAATGAAAGTTGCTCAGGAGTCACTAAATGAAGTCAACGACGATGCAGAATTACTGAAACATATTATAACAGGTGACGAAACGTGGGTTTACGGATATGACGTCGAAACTAAAGCTCAATCATTCCAGTGGAGGCATTCTGGCTCGCCAAGACCGAAAAAGGCTCGACAAGTGCGGTCGAACGTGAAGGTTATGCTCACTGTGTTCTTCGATATTAATGGCATGGTGCATCATGAATTCCTGCCACCAGGTGAAACGGTCATTAAGGAGTACTACCTACAAGTTCAACGCCGTTTGCGTGAAGCAATCCGAAAAAAACGTCCGGATCTGTGGAAAAACCGGATCATGGCTTTTGCACCACGACAATGCACCAGCTCACACTTCATTGCTTGTTCGTGAACTTTTAGCCAAAAACAGTACTGTAACGATGCCCCAGTCTCCATATTCGCCAGACATGGCTCCGTGTGACTTTTTTCAATTTCCAAAAATAAAGAGAACCTTAAAGGGCCGTCGTTTTACAGCTGTAGATGACATTAAAAGCGCATCGCTGAAAGAACTAAAGGCTATCTCTAAGATCGAGTTTGAGAAGTGTTTCGAGGATTGGAAGAAGCGCTGGCACAAGCATAATCTCCAATGGGGACTATTTTGAAGGCGACAACATTAATGCAGACGAATAAATAAATATTTTGTTCAAAAAATTTAAATTCTCGTTATTTTCTGAACACACCTCTTATTTATTACTTCGTTAATATTTTTTTTTTATTTATTTGTTTCACTTTAAATACAGTATTCGCCAATGCTTTATTCTCGAATTTATTTGTATTCGATTTCGCCAATGCTAGTTGTGAGCTGACAATTTGTCTGCTCTTTGTTGTTGCTCTGACGTCGTTAATTCAAATCAAAAAACTTTAAATCGACGATATTCACTTTTACACGCCTACACAGTACTGTTCACCGAAGTGAAATAGGCCAAGTGCTTTGTGCGAGGTATGTGAAAATTCCATCTTTTAGTTTATGAGGTTACACCACATTCCCAAGCCCGACTACCAGAAGTGGACTATAGTTAGTTGATAGCGTGTTTTAACAAATCATCCCTGTCGGTAATTTAAATTTAGCGCTAGTCATACCAAATTTCTTTAGAACCTATATTCAAGATTCAAAGGTAATATTGTACTTACCAAATTATATTTTCAGCGACTGATGACTAAATATTTACAGTGTGACTAAAATATTTTAAAAACCGATGACTAAAAATACCAATAACTCAATTCTTTCATAAACCAGTTCACGTATAGGCTCGAATAGTTTAGGTAGGCTAATACGAAACGCGCTATCCTCACGCAACGTATCGTCCTTATGTCTACTGTCAAGTAATGTGGAATGGACTGTAGTGAATACATTTTTTGCGCAGTGAAGGACCTTACGAAGTTTTTTACTTTGCTGCAATTAAATGCACATTACACGAATATTTCCAACCAACTGAATGTAAGCAAAATAGTTTAACACGTTTTTTTTATTCAGTATAAGGATAATGAATCCTTTTTTACCCAAAGTGTAAAAACTCGTAAGAAATTTCATTACTCACATATTTTTTTAACATGTATCATGTTTTAGGGCTGGTTGTGATGGCTTTTGCGGGACGCGTGATGCGAAGAACATGTTTATATTGATATATAACAGTACAAAAATAATTATGATTAAAAATTTCTGTGTTTTCGCCAGGGATCGAACCTGAAACTTTGCGTGTGATAACCACTACGCTCCCGGAAACTACGAAGAAGTTTGACCGATTTAAGCATATGAAATGAATTGTTAATTTAGGAATTTTGGTAGTTATATTAAGAGATTAGTTGTTTCGTTTTAATTCGTAAAGATCAGCTGATTTAACTGAACAGCTGAAAGGCTATAATAAGTTTTTGTTTATGCTGTTAAAAACTAGTTAGTTTATTTTTTCGCTTATATTAATTAGTAACGATCAGCTGATTTTACTGAACAGCTGATAGGCTAAAATAAGTTTCAAGTTATGTTAAAAACTATTGTTAATAACTAGGTATGTTAATTTATCGTGTTGTCGAACAAATACCGTAATTGAAATAAAAAAGGAAGAGAAAACATGATATATGATTTTTATTCGGTATGATATATGAAAATAAGAAAATAAATCGGTGAGGAAATTTTTTCGTCATAAGTCTGGGCATAATTAGCATAAGCTACTGTACTTATTGGCGTTAATAGATGCTGTAAAAAACGGCGATGATAGCCTTCATGCGCTTTTCGCCAAAAGCCTTAATAAAAAAAGTTACTGTAAAAACTATTTCTTTTTCTTTCAAATTTTAGAAAAAGTTAACGACAGTAATTGTACACGACTATGTGTTCGGGCAGTTTCCGAGTTACAGAGTGATAACCGTTGTCAATACCGACTAAACCAATTGTTTTGAAGTTTAGGGCCTAAATTATTTGTAATTAATATCAGATTAACATAGATATACCGACCGAGATTGTTAAATGTGCGTCAAATGACGTGAGAGATGGGACGAAATGCGGTTGGGTTTTCAATGCCCTGTATAACAGTGAAAGTACTGATGCATGTTTCTGTCTGACCAGTGACTTCTGGTCACGGTCACGATGCACCCAGCGTCATAGAAGTGACCTTGAAACTTGATCTTTCCTTCCGGAACGAGTAGACACCACATGTTATTATAACCGTATGCAAATATACATATGTAGTCTTTTAATATATTATGTTAGCCTGTGTAACGAATCCCAATTTTAATAAGAAAACTTTTATTAATATATAGTGTATTGTACTTACATTTATTATTGTAATATAGTAACTGGACTACATGTTTAAATAATTAGGCTTAGGTCCTATTTTTCTCCGGCTAGTGGTCACCGATCGGACATTTTGCTCCTTCAAAAAAAGATTTAAAGAATCCAGAAGAAATTTACCCACAAACTCGACTTCCACAGAATGTCTCACCATTCGAAGACTTCACACCAACATGGATATGTTATATTTACGTAATAAAATCGATTATATGAATGCGAGCGAAGATTTAGAGAACAAAAAAAACATTTATGTGGAAAATATTTTGTCCCATTCACTTCCGTTTCAAGTTGGCGGACTCTGATTCAATGTTGAGAGTGTAATCTGTTGGTTATTTCCTGCAATTCTGGCTGAACGGCAACCTATCGTAATTTTGAACGCTTCGTAGAGATACACGATAAGATTTTCAATAAAGTTGGTTCAGTAACATTTTTCGTAAATATTACGGTTACAGGTTAAATTGTCGGAAAAGGCTACAGGCGCTTGTAGTCTGCGGGAGAAAGTAGTAGTCCGGGGGAGCACCAAGTCGGCCGAAGGCTGGCGGGGACTGTGGAATAACTTCGCTTGGTGTTGCTTGTTGGCCGGATCCCTCTTTTCCTCCCGAGCAAGTTGTGGTGTCTGTGCTGTTGGCCCGGTGTTGGTAGTCTGCTAGGTTGTTGTGTGTAGTTGGTGGTATTCGTCGATGTTCTCTCAAACGCCTTGGCCAGTGGCGAGAGAAGTAGTTCTCCCCTGTAACATATTGTTTGTGTATTAAAACATTTACAATGTATGAAATGTAAGTGGCTTTATTGCGTCTTGTCTAGGTGAGAAATGAAGATGTGGGTTGGGCTTGGATTTTATGAGTGCATGGTTTGAAGAAGAGTGACTATGTGATTTTCACATGGGGGTTCGTAAATGGCGTCACCATAATTTCTCAGAATTCTATTGTTAAAAGTGGGAGAAAAAAACGCACCAATCAGAATGCAGCTTTTGTGCATGGGAGACGCGATGTGATGCGCTGGCAGCAGTGCTTGGGCAGAAGTGAATTAGGCTAACGTAATAGAGACCCGAGATACGCGGGCACTGCGAAACAGTCGGGAGTGTCTTGGCTGACGGGAGTGAAGTTGGTTTCGCAGGCCACGGCCCTTTTCAGGCCCGGGAGAGAAGTACAGGAATTTTTAGTGTGGTTGTTTAGGTGTTAGTAAGCGGAACTAGGTCGTGTAACTCAGTTCCTATGTTGTATAGACGATGACACGCTGTCGTGGAACACTCTGTATATTAATTAAAAACACACTGCGAGTTCTTTGAACTACTAATTATTAAGTTGTTTGTTTTATTCGCTTTTCAAAATAAGGAAGTGCTTCAATCAGACCCTTGTCTTATGAAGCTTAAAATTTTTTGTCTCATTTACTAAAAGTAATAATATTTCTTGAGAAATCATGTTTTTTAAATTTATTTTTTGCTGATTCATAATATTTTTTGGCTGTTAATGAACTGAAAATTTCCTTAAAAACTAAATTACACTTCACAATAAAATTTAAATTTATTGTAAGAATATTGCCGGAAGAGGCAGCTGACGGGTTTTGCTATCCTGCCGTACCTCTAGCTCACACTACTCAAGAAACATCTTCACTACTCTACATAACTTGGCTAACTCTAATGAGTAAAGTGCTCTAATACACTGTGCTGATTGAGTGTATCAAACGGAGCCCTAGACTACCTGACAACCTCTAGGGAGGTAAAGCTAAGTGTGCCATGCGGGGTTCTGAATGGGCTGACATAATTTCACTAGCTACTCATGTTCCCATGAGCGAGAACGTAAATAGAATGAGAGGAACTCACTGAACAACAAAAAGGGTCAAGAGTAAGGGGGAGAAATTGAAAGCCAATTAGCAGAGCAACCATATGCAAGTACGTCAGTAAAGAATTGGTAAGTCACTAATTAGAAGTGGGAGGGTTACCCACCTTGAATCCCCTCTAAATCCTAGACTTTCTGAAGAGACCAGGACAGGAGAATGCGCTAACTGAGCATCTCAGGAATATACAAATGGGGCACACTATCGCAGTACAACAGTAACTAGAAAATCATTCGTTCATTCTTTCATTTAATCCTTCATTAGTTCGTTCATTCATTCATCGTTCGTTCGTTCCTTCCTTCCTTCTTTCGTTCGTTCGTTCCTTCCTTCCTTCCTTCTTTCGTTCGTTCGTTCCTTCCTTCCTTCCTTCTTTCATTCGTTCGTTTGTTCCTTCCTTCCTTCTTTCGTTCGTTCGTCCATTCATTTGTTCATTCATTCGTTTATTCATTCATTCATCGTTCGTTCGTTCCTTCCTTCCTTCTTTCGTTCGTTCGTTCGTTCGTTCGTCCATTAATTTGTTCATTCATTCATTCATCGTTCGTTCCTTCCTTCCTTCTTTCGTTCGTCCATTCATTCGTTCGTTCATTCATTCATCGCTCGTTCCTTCCTTCCTTCCTTCTTTCGTTCGTTCGTTCGTCCATTCATTCGTTCATTCATTCATTCATCGTTCGTTCGTCCGTTCGTCCATTCATTTGTTCATTCATTCGTTCACTCATTCATTCATTCATTCATCGTTCGTTCCTTTCTTCCTTCCTTCTTTCGTTCGTTCGTTCGTTCGTCCATTCATTTGTTCATTCATTCGTTCATTCATTCATCGTTCCTTCTTTCCTTCTTTCTGTCGTTCGTTCGTTCGTTCATTTGTCCATTCATTTGTTCATTAATTTATTCACTCATTCATTCACTCATTCATCGTTCGTTCCTTCCTTCCTTCTTTCGTTCGTTCGTTCATTTGTCCATTCATTTGTTCATTAATTTGTTCACTCATTCATTCATTCATCGTTCCTTCCTTCTTTCGTTCGTTCGTTCGTTCGTCCATTCATTTGTTCATTCATTCGTTTACTCATTCATCTTTCTTTCCTTCCTTCCTTCCTTCCTTCTTTCGTTCATTCGTTCTTTTGTCCATTCATGTGTTCATTCATTGGTTCATCCATTCATTCATTCATTGTAAGAATGTTTGTATAATATTAGTACAAACATTAGTTAATCAAAAATATAAGATGTATATTATTATGCATTTCCCTTTTATTATTTTAAATTTAAATTTGTAATTATATATTGCATTCATATATATAATTATGGATGCAGTTTCAACTTTTCATTCTCAAATAAACTTACACTTTATCAACAGCTGATCAGTCCCCCTGCTGCCGTCATTCATCTCGCCGTTAAGTAACTGCTTGCAAATATCCAGAATACAAATTATAATACCCAACAACGAATCCCAACCCGGTGGTTCGCAAATCCCTGAGGACTGGTGTCCCGCAATAGACACCCTCCCCACTCCCCTATCGTTAAATGCTGACGGATCCACGGACGTTGGAAACATTCAAAAGCTATTAGGAAAAGGTCAACGTGTAGCCGCTAGCTAAAGGTTGTACCGATGCATTATGCAAGATATTTATTGCTCTTGACTTTATATAAGGCGCCTATACCTCCCATTGGTGTGTGATCTTTTACCTTCTTTTTGTTTACCTTTTTAGAGCCCGTAATCAATATAAAGGACGCACTGATTTTGCGCAAAACCTCCAGCGCCTAAACGATAAATCAGGAAATATGTCTGTCAGTTTTGTTAAGTGTCCATGAAAACACATAGAATGACAGTTACAAATCTTACTTAAATTTTAGAAAAAACGCGGCACGCTTACATTCAATTATTTGCATAACAAATCCAGTTTTGACCGGATAAATAGGATATTTCGATTAATTTAAGAAAGTCTTTTAGTCAGAATTTTATCAAATTTTAGTGACGCAGTATTACAAAATTTAGTGCTCTTAATTAAGTACTTAAAACGTTTACGGTTTGATAGTTGCCAAAATCGGAAATACAGAATCGAAAATTAAGGTCAATTTTTATTCTTATTTAATTTATTTCTTATAAAATTTGCTGCACTGATTCAGTTTATAAATCTATATATTAAGAAAATTTGAACTAATTTTTCCTAACCGGTTTTTCAATCAAAACCAACCATATTTCGGTCGATCTATAAAAACCAAATAGATCGATTGTCCGGTTTTTATCGATTGCTTGCAAATACGATTTGTGTGGGTGATCACATACTGAGGTGTATAAAGACTATACTTTAGCAACATTTCACCAAATCCTTATCACTGATATAATTGAGAAAAAAAATTTTGTAAAATTTAAACATTTTCTCGAGGTATGCATGTCAAATTTCAAGGAATATCTGTTCACAGGAATTCGTTTAGTTTCCAGCGACGCACATAAACACACAGACATCCATGTATACATCCAGACATCCATTTATACATCCAGACATCCATGTATACATCCATGTATACATCCAGACATCCATGTATACATCCAACAAACATCAGAATCAATATTTTCCAAAACACTTCGTAAAGTAAGAAAGTAGAATTATTAAAGAATTTATAAACTACAAATCGTAAAGTTTAGAAAACACGTTACTAAACCTCGCATCACGAGTCTTGTCCGTTGAGGGATTGACCAGTTTTTACTGTGATCTTGAACCTACCAATTGTAGAAGATCGGATCGGATTGTAATTGGATCGCTGATCGAATCTGATCGGTATTGCAAGATTGCTTTCCTGCTATAAACTGAATATGTGTGACGGAGACTATTTTCATATAATAAATCGAGTCCACTGATTACGCCAAGGTCATGTAACAAACCTCCCGTTATTGATTGATTGCCCATACACCAGACTGTGCTTCGGACTATAAATACTAATTTGTATTTTTGTGGATAACAAATTTTGAAAGAATTCCTATAAAAAAAGTCTTAACGTCTTCATACTAATGCCAGTTAAACTAATGAGAACAAGGGATAGGCGCTAACGGCAAGGGAAAAGCTTACGGTAGTTACTCCAGTATCGAACCTACAACCTGAAGGTGCGCAAGTTTGCAGGCAGCAGATTGTAACACCACAAATATGCCGAATCTCACATGTGACCAATATTTTGGCAAATTCTTATTGAGAAATTGGGTTGATTTCCCAGTTTTTTCTTGATAGCTCCTGATCAGGATTTTTATCTGGAGATACTACAAGAACTGCGCAGCCGCCTCGGTGGCCTAGTTGAGGGCTTTCACCCCGAGGACCCGGGTTCGATTCCCGGCGAGGGCTTGGCATTTTCATACGCTATAAATCATCCCCATCGTCTGCATTAGCCCAAGTGTGCATAATATTCGGACGTTAAAAAAATATATATATATATATATATATATATATATATATATATATATATATATATATATATATTTATTATTATTATCTGCGCATAGACCCTGTTGGATCACGCAAAGCACTCCGACTCATGTCTTGTTCCTTCTAATCCTCCACACCTCCCTCATTCTGTCCCCATGGATCCTCTTCCGCTCCTCCGTCCATTTTACCCCTGCTCTCTTTGGGATTTCATTCTCTGGGACCTTCCAACCGAGCATCTTTCTCCTGTATGCGCGCCTGTCTTCAACATCTGTTGAGTCTATTCCTGCTTCATGTAGGCCACGACGTTGTTGATTTGACACCTTGTATATACTTAAGGATTCTGTTGGCAAGTCTCGTTGTTGGGAGTCTACTGATGTGTCCATAGAACCGAAGCCTTTTCTTCTGATATCTGCTGCCAGGTTCGATATCTTCTCTGTGGTCTTCCGGGAGTGCAACCTGTATCCATCTTCTGTTAATCTCGGGCCAAGGATCTTCCTCAAGATTTTGCGTTCTTCCTTCAAAATACCCTCCATGGTAGCTTTTGTGTGGAGTGCTAGCGTCTCGCTTGCATATAATACCTCCGGTTTTATGACTGTGTTGTAGTGTCTGATTTTTGTGTGCGTCGACATACATCTCTTATTGTAGATATCACGCGTTATACTGAGAGCCCTCTTCATTCTCAGTAGTATATATATATATATATATATATATATATATATATATATATATATATATATATATATACAAGAACTGTTTCTACAAGTATTTGTATAGTTTCTATAAATATGTGAATTCACGTACTCTTAATATGTGAGTTCAGAATAAGCATGCGGTTTATTTAGGTTTTTTAAATGGTAAATTAAAATGGTCTTAAAAGTTTGTAGATATCTTTTAACACGACTATATTTCCTTTCTTTTCATCAAAAACATCAGAAAAGATATGAAATTTTAAGGCGATTAAAGTTCATAGGCTACGTTTTGTTATGGGTATTTTGAGTTTCATTTGAATCCATTTTAATTAATTTAATTAAGCTTAAGAAAGTCTATGTCTATTATTTACTGTACTAAGTATAGCCTATATAAAATAAAGCCACTTTTAAAGTTAATCTTAAGAGCATAACAACCGTCACTGATTCATTCCAACCTTAGGTTCGGTTCATTAAGTGAAACAATGGCGGCCACAATCTCGCATCTTACGTCCTTCGTCCTGCATTAAACATGATACTACTGCCTCAAGACCAACATATTTACTTTTCCAGGTTTTTGCTTCCGTATGCACACGTTTGTTTAAATTGTTTGAAAAATATCCTGGCACGTTAAAAATGATTCAGTCAAGCAATATATTCCAAAAATGTTCAAACATGAAGGTCTCGTTAAATATATTCTTTAGATTGTTTTCAATCTCAATATATCTATGAAATTATCTTAGATGACTGAATTTTAGATATGTTGGCGGTCTAGGGACGAATTTAGACTTTTTAAGTGTAAGCGAATAGTAATAGTTCTCAAAGTACAAACTGGAACTGTAGGTGTATACTGAACAATTTATTGTGAACAATTTGTATTGATTTTTTTCTGATAAACGTTTTTACTTTTTTTTAGTTAGTCTATTGAAAACGGGAAATCGACCTATCGCACTGAAAAGCCAACAGTATTAACTAGACTCGAACCTGCGCTACTGGTCGTAGTTGTAGCGAACTAAACTACGGCACGCCCCTCTTATACTACCAATTAAATTTATGTTGCATAAACAAAACTAAGATACAAGTTGGACACATTAATTTGATAATGTTCATTGAACGTTGTAGATCAGAGATTACTTTCTATTAAACGTGTTTATTTTAAACAATATCAAATTTCAGGTGACTACTGAAAGGAAACTGCTCAAATGAAAGAAAACTTGAAAATCTATAGTTTTCGAGTAATTACTAAAGCAGTGTTTCTGCGAAAAAAACATTCGAATAGAAAGGCTTCATAAAGAGCAAAATAAACCTCCAATTGAGTTTAAGGACAACCTGGCCTTAATTCTATTTTACCAAGAGTACCGCTGGGAAGTTTTACCCACAACAACTTCCGTTAGCATTTGAGTTAATCCTACAAGAGAAGAGATGCTCGTTTAGTGTTCTATCGCTATCGGTTCAGCTAAGTACATAGATAAACGAGTCAATTTGAATTGAAATTCAAAATTCGCTCCAACAGTTTTCCCTTTCTTAGATTCAAGATCCAGCCTTGGGTAGTGAGGGTAGAAGATCTAGTAAAGTTTTTCATACTTTGATACAAAATGTTTAGAAAATGTATGCCAATTTTTCTTTTATTTTAAATAATTTGATATAAAACGCTTTTTTTCACTTACGCCGCTACGAGAGCATCTAAAACTGTTTATAAAACATGGAAGCACTTTCATAAGACGAACACCCATAATGGCACTTTAATCCCAGTAACCAGCTAGGCAAAAACAAGAATGAGCCAAGGAATCTAAAGGAGGACTTTTAAAACTAGTTCTGGTATTGCTGAAATACTGGTATTTTCAAATCCGGGAGTTTAGAGACTTTTAAATTTCTAGTAAACTTGTTACTTTAACAGCGAGACACAAAAGACCTTAAGGTTTAGTAGGACTAATAACTATGACAGTAAAATATGTGCAGTGAATCAATTTACCATTAAAAATCAATTTGAAGCTCTACTTTCCTGCAGCTGAGCATTCAGAATTCCGAGAGTTTTCTTATTATCAGATTTAATTTTTTTTTTTTTAACTATAAATGTTTATTGTGACTGTAGTTAACATACGTGTATTGTTTAGTGATTGTTATAATGGACAAAAAATTAACAAATGTTTAAAGTAAAAAAATAAGTTGAGAGCCATTTTTTTTTAATTTTCATATGAAAAGTTTTTCTTAGTAAAAATAATTCTAATTTTACGTTATGATATAGACCTGGGAGTCTCCTGTCGTTTTAGTCTGTAGCTCGGCTAGATAAATTTTGGACACAAGACGGACACAGATGTTTTACGCTTCGCTTTAAATTTCTTTCGGATATTGCTTCCAAACCACCGACGATCGTTGTTTAGAACTAAATGTTGACGAAGTTCATATTTTCGGCTGCTACCTTGGATCCGCTATTTTTAAATGAATTAATTATCTTCAAATGTGAATGTGGTATTATAACACATCATTTCGTACTACATTTTTACGTTAAACGCAACGCTTTTTTTCAAGGTAGCGTGATGTAAGCGAATTTCGAAACACTGGACATTTTCTTGAATGGCGTTCAGTCGCGGCTCATGATCTTAAAATGTTAAAAAAAATAATTAGGCTCTATTAAATTAGCACTACAACCAAATATTTAATGGCGTTAAACATTTCTTTCAATCAGGGTGTTCCGTTTGGTCCGATCACTATTGTATTCTCACAACTGAAGGTGTAAAACAAAAGAAGGCATTTTTAACTTCGCTGCCTCGTAACCAATCGGCCGAGTTATACATAGAATGATACAAATTTCGACTTCAACGTTTTTTTATTTTTAAAGCATTTTTGAACTTATGTTATTTTGACTTCCGGTCTTGCAGGCCCTAGACTTTTAATTTCAAACTTTGATTCAAAATTGTTTGTTTGCATTAATATTATTTTGGACGTAATTCGTTTTTATCGTTAAAGAACCACGAGGAACTGGAGCCGAAGTAGGCCTACTTGGGTCGGAACCAAATACTTTGAGGCTTTGGGAAAATACCCTAGCATCTTTATGGTCGAAGTGTATGCTATTGACAGAAGTGTGCAAAGAAATCTTGACAGGCGATGCAGTGAGAAAAACCACGATTATGTCAGATAGTCAAGCAAAACAAAGTTCTCCAACCAACAGCTCGGCAATAGTCTGGGATAGCTTACAAAAATTAAATAGGCCGGCAGAGTAATAAGGTTACACTCTTCTTGGCACCAGGACACGCTGGAATTGAGGAAATGAGAAAGCAGATGAGCTGGCAAAGAAATCAGAACCTTTTTGTAGACTTGAAGATACCTACATTAAGATGAAACTTAGAGAGGAAGGAGAGGCTAAGATCTAAGCTCTGGAAAGATAAGCGAGATTTGCCAAAGAGCTACTCTAAAACTTTAGTAGATGTAGAACAAAGATCTGTGTTTGCCTTAGCAAAAATAAGCTGACTGTTGACTGGTTTGGTTAGGTGACGCGGAACCCTAAAGTAATTCCTTAAAAAGACATCTTAGGAATTCTGGCTTAGTAGGAAGATCCAACTTGCAGATAGTTTTTGCAGGAGGGAAGAGGAAACTGCTCTTAGACTGTGAGGCAATTGCTATGAATAGAGTTGGTATTTTGTGAAGTTATAAATTAATTAGAAGTGAGGGATATACCACAGAATTACCTTGAGTTCTCTCCAAATCCTGAATTTCACGAAAGGCTAGGACTGGAGACGATACTGTAACCGAGAGTCTTAAGAAGGCACAATACATCCACGAAACTCCCAGCGTGTTTGTAATCCCTAACCATTCATTCATTCAATCATACCGTAAATGAAAGGAGTGCTTTATAATTACTTACAATGACATTGATCAAAAAATATAACAACATTAAACAAAACATATTGCCTAAAACTTGGCAAGTAAAAATGAACAATAAAAACCTACAATGTCGGAAAGCAACTAGAGGACTGCAAAACTGTAGCAACTGATATGACAACTGATACCAAACTTAAATGTATAGGAAAACTACCATGCTTGAGGGGACTAAGAAGTATAAAACTATGTTATAATTATAAATGCCTGTTAGAAAGCCTGTACAGACGCTTTAAGACCAGTTCTTAAAGATCCATTCTCAGTTTTTTCCTGCATAGAAAATAAAAAGAAGAATATTGTAGGCAGTTTAATGATTTTGTTAGCTATTTTCCCGGGGATATACGTCTTTCTAACATATTATATTGCCTGGAATTATAATTACGTACACTAATATGTATATATTTTTGGTGTTATTAAAAATACACAAATGCTGGAAAAAGTTAAGTTTTTATTTCTTGTAAGCTAAACCTATTTGTTAGATAATTTAGGCTTACTTTTAACATTTTTTAAAATTATGTTTCTTAGAAATAGATTTTTAAAATTAAATTTGATACGAAATAAAAAAATTGTTAATTACTAATTGAAAATTATAATGTTAAAACTAAATTTTTAAAGGAAAAATATATAGACACAAGAAACTACTTAATAATCGTTATTTAGAAATATAATTTGTTGCAATTTTGACGACACTAGTTTGTTTCTACAATACACTAAATTGCCTATTCGAATACACTATAGAAACGAGTAGGCCTACCGCCGATGCCAGATGCTCAGATCCAGCAAACACTTATACAGTAATGCACTTATACAGTAATGCACTTATACAGTAATGCACTTATACAGTAATGCACTTATATAATGCACTTATACAGTAATGCACTTATACAGTAATGCACTTATACAGTAATGCACTTATACAGTAATGCACTTATAAGTAATGCACTTATACGGTAATGCACTTATACAGTAATGCACTTATACACTAATGCACTTAAACTGTACGTATAACGAAGAACAAAACAAAGATTGAACGATCGAACGGATCTGGGTCTCAATCTCGCTCTCGTAATGAGGAGGGGGCAATGTTGCATGCTGTTGTGTTGACTGTTGGTAGTGATGGGGATCGATGAAGAACGATGAAAGATGATCTTTTTTAGTATGCCTATCCGCCGTTACATGTAGTCTGTGCTGCTATGTGAACTGTACAGTACTGGTTGGAGCAAAGAACGATCGTTCTTTAACAATCGGTTTCGTTCAATCCGGGTCCTTTCAAAGATCTGTTTCTTTTGACCCGTTCGTTCAAGAACAAGCCATCTCTACTGTGCAGCCTAATGTTGTGTTACATATTCCAAAAGTAAACATATCACTAATTGTAACACAAATTAACTATCAATAATTGCAAATACATGGTCCACCCTTCAAATTTACAAATTTCCGTTATAAATTTTCCATGGAATAGGTTTTGTACTAAGTTATATATTTGAATTTTTTGATAGATCAACACCATTTTGTAGCCTGTACTTATGAACAGCGACTAAAAGTATTGTATACAAAAATAAGTTGATAAGTAAAACATATTAGACAAGTAAAAGTTTAAATTAGCACAAAAATTGATTTTGGTGACATTTCTTACCCAGCACAATACGTTCATCCGTTTCAAAATGGCAGGTATTCTGTAAAGAAAGTCTTCTTCTTCTTCCTTCCCTTATGCCATTGGCGTCGGGGCCTCTGAAAATGCCTTTTAAACTCATCTGTCGGTTGTTAGTAAAAAAAGTCATAATTCTTATATATTACGATTTCTTTTAAATCTGAATTTATTTTTTTAAATTTGCATAAATTGACATTTTTAGTACTGAATTAAAAATACCAATATTAACCATGGCCGCTGTTAAATTAATTTTACTATTTTCAATCAATATCCATGCATATGTTTTATAAAATTGTGGTATATGGCGTTCAAAAACGAATGTAATGGGTTTTTTTTAGAACTTGAATAGCCGCCATTTTGGAACGAATCTTAGAGATTAACGAAAATTTTCAAGCTGTTACTGTATTCGATTTTAATGCGTACTTCAGGTTAGACAACACATTTACCTACTCAATATAAACTGATTTTACTGTTATTCCATCGCAGATATGTCGCTCGTCAAACTTTATGAGGGGGAATGAAAATGAAAAGAAAAACAAAATATATTCACCCTTACAGATCTCTCTATTTTTGATGAGCTACTGACACATGTAACTCTCAAATAGATTTCGTTATTTCTGATTTTATTCCTCTGATTGGTTTTTCTTACTTTAATACTTTTACCTTAGTACTTACAAAAAAAAGTACAAAATCCCCGCAGGGTGGTGTACACTAGATGCACCTATTGAGAGGATTTAGACATCCCTCGTGGTAACCGAGTCTAACACACACTTACACTCAAAACTTTAACACTTTACACTCACACTTACATTTATGGAAACGATAATAGCCTTAATGTTCTTTTCGCCTTAAAATATCAAAAAAAGTACAAAATGCTATTAGCCTATACATAACGTAAATATTATATTCTGAAAACTTATAATATTTAAATGACAAACAATGAAGAAATTCCAGCTTTTGCATTTTTGTATACACACTTACATGTTTGCATCATCGTAGGTGGTTCATTAATACAAATGGCTTATGCAAATATTCCTTATGGACCTCTGTGTCACGTGATACATTAATTTAAAGGTAATAATGTATTAAACCTAATCGCGCTAACATCGTGGGTGCTGTTACCTAATATCTTCTCATCAGAAGTAATTGTTGGGGAAAACTAGTGTACAGAACATCCAAGCAAAAATGATGTTACATTCTATTAACTTAAAGTTTCGATTTTACGTCATCAAAAACCACCGTAATGTTAAATGATTCACTTTTCAAATTTCCAACAGCCATAACTATTGTTTAGAGTGGTTCCAATTAAACTCGGTTTGCTGAATTCAGTCCAATAAGTTATTACTTTTTTATAATTATAAGCTTCCATAAGAAATAATAACGATGCGCTGTCCGAAGCGATCCGACCCACAATGGCGATAAATTACGAAAAATGGTGCCAAACGATAACGTTTGCACATGATCTCCTAAAATTGTAATTTCCAATTTGTTGGTGCAAAAAATGTTTGATCACTATCTTACAATTTGTATTTATCTTAATGTTTATCATTAACATCAGTGATTACAATGTGCATGCTTCGCTTACAATGCTAATACCTTATTGTTTACAATAGCTTACAATATTTGCAAACTTAGTCAGTGTTTCCCGTACTTCTCTCTCAGCTGTTGTATTACTTACCTTGTTGTTTAAATACGGTAGCTAACGGTTGATATTGTTAACATTAAGAGGTTTTGAATGTCAGTGCTTACAAACCTTACTATATTCTTACTACCATTCATATATATATCGGAATTACGCTCGACCGACCGACCAGTTGTTGAAACAACATACGAGGGTTGATCAAATATAAACGAGACCGATTTTTAAAAAATTATTGCTTACTTACAAATTATTCTTGATACAACTTATTTTTCTACATAGTCTCCGGCACGAGTAACACATTTTTCCCACCGGATTGGAAGTTTTTTAATTCCATCTTCGTAAAAAGTTCTCGGCGTTCATTGAGCCATTGGAGCACGAAGGTCTCCACCGCAGAATCGTCTTCGAAACGCTGGCCTCCAAGCGCCTCTTTGAGTGGCCCAAACAGGTGATAGTCGCAGGGTGATAAGTCTGGACTGTATGGGGATGTTCCATTGGATCCCAGCCAATTTGATCGAGTTTAAGCCTCGTAGCGTTCGCCGAATGTGGTCGGGCATTATCGTGAAGAAGAATGACGTTTCTCGCCGGTTTAGATTTCCTTTTCCTACGAAAAGACTGTTTTGCGGCCTCTAAAACATCGCAATAATATTGTGCATTTATTGTGCGTCGTTGATGGAGGAAATCGACGTGAAAGCGCCTTGATTGTCGAAAAATACAGTGGCCATTACCTTCCCGGCCGACGATCGTGATTTGGCCTTCAGAGGCGCCCTCTCTCCCCTCTTCCGCCACTCCATACTTGCCTGTTTCGACTCAGGAGTGTAATGGTGAACCCATGTTTCGTCACAGGTGACAATCCGGTTTAATAATGCCTCACCATCTCGTTCAAATTGGGTCAATAGTCGCTGGCAAATCTCCAAACGATTCCGTTTGTGAACGTCGGTCAAAATTCGTGGAACCCACCTTGCAGATACTTTGCTGAGTTCCAGGTTTGATGTAACGATTTTTTGAACGCTACCATAGCTCAACTGGAGTTCATCTGCAATAAATCGCAGCGATATACGTCTGTCTTCGTCCAGGAGCTTCCGAACAGCAGCAATGTTTTCGTCCGTGACGGAAGTGGTCGGGCGACGATCATGGCTGAGGTTTTCTACTGCTTCCCGTCCTTCGGCGAATTCCTTGTGCCAAGCAAAAACGCGAGCTCTTGACAGGGTCCTGTCCCCGTATTGAGCCGTCAATCTACGAAAGATTTCAGTCGGATTGACCCCCTCCTTGGCCAAAAACTTAATAATAATTCTCTGCTCCACGGAAACGTGCACTTCACTCTCACTCATTGTATAGTTTTATACTGAAGGGTCCGAACGGAAATGTTGCCCGTATACGCCCGTCCCAAACCTCCCAGGCTACCTGAAACCATACTCTTTAGAGTTCAATGTCCAACGGAAAAGTTTTTAGAAAGTCAGTCTCGTTTATATTTGATCAACCCTCGTATATATGGTACCTACATTTTTGTCAGAACAAAAGGGTCCATCACGCCTCATGGTTTTCCTGAGGCTTTAAAACAAAATAAAACCGACTTGAAACCGATAAAATGTGTATCAACAAAATTCCAGGAGCAGTCTAAAGTGTCCCCATGAGAGTGCAGCACACTGCAAACATAGATAATAAATAATTGTGTTTGTGTGTGTGTGTGTGTGTGTGTGTGTGTGTGTGTGTGTGTGTGTGTGTGTGCGCGCGCAAAACAAGTTGATTGCTAAAAAACATTAATGAAAATAATAATTAAATTATTTCCGTATCCAAGGTTTGAATAATTATTGACCGAATCAGTTTTGAATGTATAACCGGTAAGACAATCTAGGCCAGTTCTAATATGTAAATGTTATTAAATAAAATATTGTGCTTTTAGTGAACAGTGAATACTGTAGCCTAATGTAGGTATGCAATGTAAAATACGGTTACAGTAGGTTTCATTTGTAAATATTTCAATAGGATACAATGTTAGAATTCAGTCATTAATTTATGGGTTAGAGTTTTAAATACAAAAGTAGAACAACATAAAGCCTATTGTATTAAAGCACCTGACAATGCTTTATTCATCTTAATATATAAAAAAAAGTCCTGACTGACTGACTGATTCATAATCAATGCAGAGCCAAAACTATTTTAGCTATCAACTTGAAAATTTCAGGGTACATTTATGTTACTATATAGGCATGCACTAAGATAGGATTTTGCAAACATTTGATTTTAACGCCATTCAACTTCTTACCCAGTCCAAATTTAATAATCAACGTACAACCAAGACTATTATAACTAGATACTTGAAATTTTCAGGGTACATTTTTACAACAATGTTGAGGTACACAAAGAAATTATTTTGAAAAAAATTGATTTTAACGCCATTAAACTACTCACCCAGCCCAAATTTAACAATAAACGTACAGCCAATCCTATTATAGCTAGAATCTTGCAATTTTCAGGGTACCTTCCAACAACAACTTTGAGATGCACTAAGAAAGTATTTTGCAAAAATTTTGATTTTAACGCCATTAAACTATTTACACATTTCAACTTTAATAATGGACGTATAGCCGAGACTATAAAAGCTAAGGTTTGAAATTATCAGGGTTACCACCACATGTAGCGGTGCACTAAAAAACGATTTTCCAGTATTAAACACATAAAGACGTAAAAATGAGGTACAACAATTTTTATTGGAAAAAATATGTTTTTCGTCTGACCTTCTCAAAACATAACATAGTCACTCTTAAATATAGGTAATGAAATATATTTTTCACCATTTCCCAAAATTCATTCCCTAAAGAGATTGAAAGGGTAAAAAATGTAAAAAGAGGTACACAATTTTGCATTGAAAAAATATTTGTTTTGGATCGTATATTCTAAAAATATGCTAAGAAACACAAATAATGAAACACATATTTCAACATTTTTCCGAATTCATTCACTAAAAAAATATAATGTAAAAAAGAGGTATAATGGGAGAAAAAAAAGTTTTCAATGCAGACAAATATATTTTATCTGCTTTTCTTAAAAGTAAACAAAATATTCTAAAACACAAATTATGATACATGTAATTCAACATTTCCAACCTTTAGTCATCCCCTAAAAGGACAAAAATATAAAAGAGGTATAAATGTTTGTATTGGAGAAAAATATTTTTATCAGATTTTCTTAAATTAGAATGGAACATGTTTGAAAACAATAAAACAAATATTCAGGTTATAATATCTTTTCATATTCACTGTAAAATAATCACGAGTTTAGATGATCACGCTTTTATTAATATATATGTTTATGTTTCTAAATTATTACATTACTGAAACAGTTTAAGTTTCGTGGGCTTAGCCGCGACGAACGGGTAATGCTGGTACTAGTATTAAATATAACTATAATGTCTATTTTAACATAAGTTCATATTTATAACAAATAATAGGCCTACATGGTTTTGAAATGATTTTACTTAGGAAATATTTAGAATAATTTTTAATTACAAGTATTGAGTTAAAGATTTATACTAATTACACTAATTAAACACTAGCCAATGATATAATTTTAATGTTTAATTACTTCGTTATTGTTTGAATAATTTTATTATAATTTGAATGTTTTTTTACGTTCTATTACGGATAGCGATGTCATAACAAAGTCCTAACCTCTTTTCCTTTTCGTTCATATACCAACAAGGAAAGTTTTGAGTGCCACATATTTCATAGGTCACTTCGAACATTGTTTATAACACTGTTCAACTTCTTGCACAAAGCTTCCATCCTTCATTAGTGTTTACTTTACTTACCTAAGTGATTAAAAGTTTACCTTAACACTTAGCACTTACTGGTAACATTTATTGTTTACAATGATCAGCTCAGATTTTAAATTACTTACTTCTTTTCGTAAAATGTTTACGTTATAGCTTACTGTACGAGGGTAAATCAAATATAAAACGTACATTATTTTTAATTGTTTTACTAAAATAAAATTAAAAAAACCTGTTTACAGCTTTTCTACTGAGTTTCCTCCAACGCTGAACATATTCCAATTGTGCTGTGAGCGTCCCTATACGAGGTGTGTTCACAAAGTAACGAGAAGTTTTTAATTTCGCAGGCTTGGAGAGTCCGATTGTCAAACATTTTTTTTATTATATTGGTATACATGCCCTTGAAGTATAAAACTTTCAGCTGTTTTCATTGTTGACTTTGTCTGTGATAGCCACTAAGGTTAGACTTGTTTTTATGAGCTCGGTGATTTTCGTTTGTTAAAAGAAATGGATCAAAGAATTTGTACCAAATTTTGCGTAAAAAAATGAATAAAGTGTAACAAAGTATGTGAAATGTTAACAAAGGCCTATGGTGAGTCTGCTATGAGTAAAGCAAGAGTTTACGAGTGGTATAAGCGTTTCCAAGAAGGCCGCGAAGACGAATATGACGAACGCCCTGGACGCCCTGGATGCCCCAGCACATCAACAACCGATGAAACGTGGAAAAAGTGAAAGAAATGGTTATGACCAATCGCCAAATCACAATTAGAGAGGTCGTTGATGATGTTGGCATATCGATTGGATCATGTCATGACATTGTTTCCAATATTTTGTGTATGAAACGCGAGGTAACAAAATTCGTTCCAAAATTGTTGAATTTTGAACAAAAACAGCGGCGAATGAAAGTTGCTCAGGAGTCACTAAATGAAGTCAACGACGATGCAGAATTACTGAAACATATTATAACAGGTGACGAAACGTGGGTTTACGGATATGACGTCGAAACTAAAGCTCAATCATTCCAGTGGAGGCATTCTGGCTCGCCAAGACCGAAAAAGGCTCGACAAGTGCGGTCGAACGTGAAGGTTATGCACATTGTGTTCTTCGATATTAATGGCATGGTGCATCATGAATTCCTGCCACCAGGTGAAACGGTCATTAAGGACTACTACCTACAAGTTCAACGCCGTTTGCGTGAAGCAATTCGAAAAAATCGCCCGGATCTGTGGAAAAACAATTCATGGCTTTTGCACCACGATAATGCACCAGCTCACACTTCATCGCTTGTTCGTGAATTTTTGGCCCAAAACAGTACTGTAACGATGCCATATTCGCCAGACATGGCTCCGTGTGACTTTTTTCAATTTCCAAAAATAAAGAGAACCTTAAAGGGCCGTCGTTTTACAGCTGTAGATGACATTAAAAGCGCATCGCTGAAAGAACTAAGGGCTATCTCTAAGATCGAGTTTGAGAAGTGTTTAGAGGATTGGAAGAATCGCTGGCACAAGTGCATAATCTCCAATGGGGACTATTTTGAAGGCGACAACATCAATGTAGAAGAATAAATAAATATTTTGTTCAAAAAATTAAAATTCTCCTTACTTTCTGAACACACCTCGTATATCTTGTCTTCATAAAAGCCTCTCGCATTCGTCTAGTAAACGATGAGGATATCACAACATAATGAGTTAAAAGCTTGAAATAAAAACAAAATTAATCATCACGACTAAATATATTTGTACTTTGTACTTCTAAGTCAAACGAAAACATTTAAAATGTGAAATATGTACTTTAATCTTTAATTTAAAACTACTATTTATCATTTCAAAATGTTTTAATTTTAGTAAGAAACAAAAACAAGAAGTTACAAACATTGCAGCCTATACGTTCGATTGTAGCAGCTGTTTTGCCATATTTTTTGCGGCAACATTTTATCTTTAAAAAATTAATTTACTATTTTTAATATCAGTTTAAATAGTTTTTAAAATACTCTTGCATTTTTAGTCATGTAAAACCGCCGGAGCAGCGAACGCTAACTTGGCGTATCCGTTAGGCAATGTCTTCATCGTATTGCATAAGAATTCCTCTTCTTTTTCTTCATCGCTCTGTAAACAAAATCCGCCTAAAAAAGTCGAAACAGATAAAAGTTTGATAGGGGTAAATCAGGACTATAAGGAGAAGGTTGTAGAGTTTCCCAGGGGATTTGGTCTAGTTTATCTCGGAACAGTGCGACTGTTAAGTCTTATCATTATTGTGTAACAAAATCACACGTCGGAGTTTATTGGGCTGGTTGCGCCTTTGCTCAGCTGTTTTTGCCTAAGCAGCATTCACAGTCCTATAACAGTATAAAAAAAATCGAAAAAGGCAGTTGCTAGTACTTGCCCAACTGACAATTGTTTAAGCATCCACAGAGTAAAGTTCCCCCCCACTCCTTCCCTCCCCTATGATTAATCACATATCAGTAATCTATAAAAAAAGATTTTTTTTCTCATTTGAATCGATTTAAAAGTTCTGAGCCTGTTTTTAACATTCGTCAGATGCAGTGGAATGTACGTAGCACCAATCATACGGAAACCTAGATGAGTTGTGCCAATATCACGAACTATTTACACATGCTGGTGATTCCATCAATCATATGGCGCCGTTCATATTCATTGAGAGCACAAACATGAATGTTGTCAGTAAAACTTGACCTTGGAAGTCTATCGTGACTGATTTTCTGCAATCTTAACAAGTCTCAGAATGTTATACACTGTAGTACATAACGTTGTATCCACACTGTGCAGTCAGTGTGGCGAAAACTTCTCTGAGCTTATCACCTTTGTTTGGCCGATATTTAACAATTAAATTTAGCAAATTCGTTTTGTTGTTTTTTTTAGCTGCTAATTAGTTTTAGCATTAGCAGACTTCACTTAAAATAACAGATAACTGTACAAAAAGTAACAGAAACATAGGAATTGAAAATTAACGGGTAACCGTTACTGTTACGTTATTTGTCAATATTGGCTGCTACTATTAGTGTTCATTTAGCTACTAATTAGTTCTAGCACTAGCAAACTGCTAACTGCACTTAAAAATAACGGATGAGTAACCAAAATAGTGCCAAATGAGAGGAACTGATAATTAACTGGAAATAGTGCTAACCTGTTAAATGCTACTGCTACTCTAAACAGTAACTGTTAGTATTGACTGCAATTAGCAGTATATATGTAGCTACTTTATAGATAACTAGTATTACCCGTCCGGGCTTCTCCCACGAAACTTAAACTGTTTCAGTAATGTAATAATTTAGAAACATAAAAAAATATATTAATAAAAGCGTGATTATTTAAACTTGTAATTATTTTACAGTGAATATGAAAACATATTATAACACGTTGTTTTTATTCAAAAGTGTTCCATTCGAATTTAAGAAAATCTGAAAAAAATATTTTTCTCCAATACAAACATTTATACCTCTTTTATATTTTTGTTCTTTTAGGAAATGATTTCGGGGGGGATTACGTATATCATAATTTGTGTTTTAAGAAAAGCCGATAAAAATATTTTTCTCCAATGAAAACACTCTTTTTCTCCAATTATACCTCTTTTTTACATTTCAAAAATTTTAGGATATGAATTCGGAAAAATGTTGAAATATGTGTTTCATTATTTGTGTTTCACAGCATATTTCTAGAATATACGATCCAAAACAAATATTTTTTCAATGCAAAATTGTATATCCTTTATCATTTTCTACCCCTTTTCAATCTCTTTAGGGGATGAGTTTTGGGAAAAGTTGAAAAATATATTTCATTACTTATATCTAAGAGTGACTATGTTACGTTTTAAGAAGGTCAGACGAAACATATATTTTTCCAGTAAAAATTGTTGTACCTCATTTTTACCTCTTCAGGGGTTGAAAATGGAAAATCGTTTTTCAGTACACCCCTACATGTGGTGGTAACCCTGAAAATTTCAAATCTTTAGCTGTTATAGTCTCGGCTATACCTTGATTATTATAGTTTGACTAGTTAAGTAGTTTAATGGCGTCAAAACCAAATTTTTGCAAAATCCTTTCTTAGTGTATCTTGACATTGTTGTTAGAAGGTACCTAGAAAATTTCAAGTCTCTAGCTATAATAGTATCGGTTGTACGTTGATTAATAAATTTGGACTGGGAAAGTAGTTTAATGGCGTCAAAATCAAATATTTGCTAAATCCTTTCTTAGTGCACCTTGACATTGTTGTAAGAAGATACCTTGAACATTTCAAGTCTATTGCTATAATAGCATTAACTGTACGTTGTTTATTAAATTTGGACTGGGTAAGTAGTTTAATGGCGTTAAAATCAGTTTTTTGCAAAATCTTTTCTTAGTTCACTCCTACACGGTAACATAAATATACCCTGAAAATTTCTAGTCGTTTTTTTTTTCAAGCCTAAAATAGTTTTGGCTCTGCGTTGATTACACAGGTCTACAACCAAAAATTTGATTTGATAATTTTAGCTAATCTTTATGTTTTTTGGTGTGCTGAAACCGAAAATGAAGTCCGTTTTTCTCTATCACGTACAGATTTTTTTCAAATCCATAGAACATAATATACCTGCTATATACATAAATTTGGTAAGAAGTAGTTTTTTTTTCCAAACGATTTCTCTTTTTATAAACACACATCTTTCACTAGGTGGTGTAGGCAATGACTCCCTCAGTAGATGTTGTAGGCCTGAGGGTGTCTAGGCACGACCTGTTCAGACAGGAACGTACTTGTTTGGTCTCAGTAGTCACCGTCTAAAGCTAAACGAGATTGAACTTGTTGTATCGGGAACTTGGAGCTAAATTTCTGTTCATTCTCTCAGTTCAGTAGTATCAACTGAAGTGAACACATTCACTGAGGTCTCTTAGTTGTGTCAAAGTGATTAAGAACGTATTTTAAGGTTTGAAAGTGCATTTTGACAAAATGTCTCATCGTCATTGTGTTACCAGTCCAGACTACTTCTGTTTTATCTGTGGTGAGTACACAGTTAAGAAATACCAACGAAATATAACAGGTTTTGTCAAAAATGTATATTATGCATATTTTGGCTTGAGAATAGGAGATCAAGATAAAGTGTGGGCTCCTCACAAAGTATGTTATAGCTGCGTAGAAAAACTTCGCTTATGGTACAAAGGAGAGTTACAATTTTTCGGATTTGCTATCCCAATGATGTGGAGGGAGCAAAAAAACCACGTTAATGACTGTTACTTTTGTACTTGTCATGTTCAAGGCTATAATTCCAAAATCCATAAGCTCATTAACTACCCTAATCTGGAATCTGCTAGTCGTCCGGTACCACACGGTCCTGGATTAACAGTTCCTCAGCCCCCTCGTGACTTGGACAGTATAGATAGGGAAGCTAATAGAGAAGCCTGTATGTCGGAGAGCGATGAAGTACACAGTGAGTTCAAAGCAAGCAGTTCAGAGGATGAACCTGAGCTTATTTCTCAACAGGAGTTGAACGACTTAGTGAGAGATCTTGGACTTCCAAAAGATGCAGCTCAGTTACTTGGCTCCCGTCTTAAAAACAAAAATTTATTACAGCCAGGCACTTCTTTTTCATGGTATCGACACCGTGAAGCAGTTTTTGTTCCTCACTTTGCTCTGGATGAGAATCTTGTTTATTGCAAAGACATTCTTGGTCTGATGAGTCAATTTGGTGTACAATATGACCCGATTCATTGGCGTCTATTCATAGACTCATCAAAGCGAAGTCTAAAGGCTGTTTTGTTGCACAATGACAATACTTATGCTTCAGTTCCAGTTGGCCATTCGGTACATTTAAAAGAAACATACGAAAATTTGTCATTAGTTCTCGAACGAATTCATTATAATGAGCATAACTGGTTGATATGTGGAGACTTGAAAGTACTCACTATGCTCTTAGGTCAGCAATCAGGGTACACCAAGTTACCTTGTTTTTTATGTTTATGGGATAGCCGAGACAGAAATTCCCATTGGAACAACAAAGACTGGCCATCACGAGGAGCTCTGTCGCCAGGCCAAAAAAATGTAATTAGGAGAAGTTTGGTTCCTTCTGACAAAATCCTGCTACCTCCTCTACACATAAAGCTAGGACTGATAAAACAATTCGTAAAGTCTCTCAATAAAGAAGGTGAATGTTTTAAGTACTTATGCTCCAAGTTCCCAGGATTAAGTGATGCAAAGCTAAAAGAGGGGATCTTTGTAGGCCCAGATATCCGGAAACTTTCCACAGATCCACATTTCACTCAGACCATGAATGAGAAGGAGAAGGAAGCTTGGAATTCTTTTAAAGATGTTGTTGAGAAGTTCCTTGGTAACGTGAAGGATCCCAACTACAGAAGTATCGTGGAACGCATGTTGAAGGCATTTCAATTACAAGGTTGCAACATGAGTTTGAAGGTTCATTTCTTATATTCGCATGTGGACTATTTTCCGGAAAACTTAGGGGAAGTAAGTGAAGAACAAGGGGAAAGGTTCCATCAGGACATCAAGGAAATGGAACGTAGGTATCAGGGCAAATGGAACGTAAACATGATGGCTGACTATTGTTGGATGCTGCAGCGTGAATCATCTGAAGAGTCCTACACCCGGAAACGAACACGGAGAAATTTTCAAGAGAAAAAAAAACGTTTTCATAAAAATAATAACTAAATATGCCACTGTTAATTCTGAAGCTGTTATTTCTACTCATTTATGTATTTTGTACAGTAAACAACATTGAAATAAATAAAAGATCATGAAAACTCTTATTTGCCAATTCTGTTTTCTTTTAATGGTAGTACCTCTGCCCTTACTTGAGATTGAACAATTTCCTTACGTGATAGAAAAAAACTGACCTCATGTTCGGCTTCAGCACACCAAAAAACATAAAGATTGACCAAAATCATCAAATCAAATTTCAGAAAGATTATTTTTGTAGACCTGTGTTATGAATCAGTCAGTCAGTCAGTCAGTCAGGACTTCTTCTTTTATATATTAAGATATTAACCATGTTATAAGTGAGATGCATTATTCATTGCATGGTTCTTAGCATAAACAATATTTCCTACTTTGTTATGCAGACTTAAACATATGTTTCTGCCGAATGTTTTCTGTTGTTAGAGAAGAAAACTTCAACTATTCTTAAATCTATCTGAAATGGATATTTATACAGAACTTTTATTTTTAACAACTAGATGTGCGAATGAAGTAATTTGGAATCCTAAATGTATTCTAATTTCTAAAAATTTTTTAACGTGAATTACTTTACTTAAAAAGCAATGGTTAAATTGTATTTGTTTACGAGTAATACTACTGTACAAAAATGTACCTTTGCACTTATTTCAGTGAAACCGTTATTGTAGAAATATTAATTTATTACAAAAACAATTTGTATTCTCAATAACTACTAAAAATAATTTTAAAACTTAGAAATTATTCTTATCAGTAGTAATCAAAACATACTCTTACTTAAAAACAATAAATATTATGTATTCTTTCGCACTCAACTTGTTATCGTATGATGCAACTTTATAACTACCAATGTAAAATTATTGTTTAGAAATATTATGAAAAATATTCAAACTATAAAAAAAGGTAATGCAGAAACCAGAATATTGATATCGCAATGAATATTGCATGCAATTTCAAGAATTAACAGCCAACGGATGTAGCTGTTACTTTTAAGTAGCCTTAGGCGATAGCAACTATTAAATACGAATAGCGTTTTTGCCCATCATTAAGTTGTGCAGGGAAGCCAAATGATGTCACGCGTGGACGAAACAGTGGCTCTTCCCCGCACACTGTAGGTCTTACGTTAAGCATGAAAACAGTCAACGACTGACCGTAGTCAAAGTTTGCAATGCTTACCTCAATGCACCCATTATTTATCTCATTATTTACAATGCTTACTTTAGTATTTAATATGATACTGACGTATTTATAATGCTTACCTCAATGCTTCCATTTTTACCTCATTATTTACAATGCTTTCTTTAGTATTTAATATGTTGACTGAAGTGTTTACAATGCTTACCTCAATGCTTCCAATACTTACCTCATTATTTACAATGCTTTCTTTAGTATTTAATATGTTTACTGAAGTGTTTACAATGCTTACCTCAATGCACCCATTACTTATCTCATTATTTACAATGCTTACTTTAGTATTTAATATGTTTACTGAAGTGTTTACAATGCTTACCTCAATGCTTCCAATATTATCTCATTATTTACAATGCTTACTTTAGTATTTAATATGTTTACTGACGCATTTAAAATGCTTACCTCAATGCTTCCATTACTTATCTCATTGTTTACAATGCTTACTTTAGTATTTAATATGTTTACTGACGCATTTAAAATGCTTACCTCAATGCTTCTATTACTTATCTCATTATTTACAATGCTTACTTTAATATGTTTACTGACACATTTATAATGCTTACCTCAATGCACCCATTACTCGCTACAATGCTTACTTTAGTATTTAATATGTTTACTGACGCATTTACAATGCTTACCTCAATGCACCCATTACTTGCCTCATTATTTACAATGCTTACTTTTAACCCTTTAAAGTTTTCCATAGTTCTGGCAATGTTTACGAGTGTTTGCAATTATTTTATTAGTAACTGGGCTTATATCATTGCCTGGAATGCTTAGGCATACTAAACAATTTAATATCAAATCATGCCATTAGTTTACAATGCTTACCTCAATGCTTCCAATATTATCTCATTATTTACAATGCTTACTTTAGTATTTAATATGTTTACTGACGCATTTAAAATGCTTACCTCAATGCTTCCATTACTTATCTCATTGTTTACAATGCTTACTTTAGTATTTAATATGTTTACTGACGCATTTAAAATGCTTACCTCAATGCTTCTATTACTTATCTCATTATTTACAATGCTTACTTTAATATGTTTACTGACACATTTATAATGCTTACCTCAATGCACCCATTACTCGCTACAATGCTTACTTTAGTATTTAATATGTTTACTGACGCATTTACAATGCTTACCTCAATGCACCCATTACTTGCCTCATTATTTACAATGCTTACTTTTAACCCTTTAAAGTTTTCCATAGTTCTGGCAATGTTTACGAGTGTTTGCAATTATTTTATTAGTAACTGGGCTTATATCATTGCCTGGAATGCTTAGGCATACTAAACAATTTAATATCAAATCATGCCATTAGTTATTTTGCGGTCACATGTTTTGTATAGTTTTAATATTGCTTGCACGGTTTGATTAATGCTTATTGTGTACAATCCCTTTATTGCATTACTTACATTACTGCTTACAATGTAACAATGTCCCGTAAATGTAAGCACTATACCTTAATGGTTGGAGTGTTCACGAAGTTGTTCTTAATGTTTCAATATTTAATGTGGTTTTAATGACGATTTATTGTGTTGTTGCCAGGGGTGATGTATCCCCTATCCACTTCAACATCCAATTAGACACCCTCTGCATTTATATTTTACGCACGCACGGGGGATGAAGTCTAAGATTGTGTTAGGCGCCGAAAATCTTACAGTGTTATATCTTGAGGCTTTACTTGCGTTGTGAAAAAAGAATTGTACGAAAATATGTAAAATATTACTGTGGTTTGAAAAAAAGTACAGACTTTTATAAAGGATCTGCTACTTTTGCACTTATTTTGTGTGAAATCATTCTATTTGTGTTTGAACATCCATTTGTACTTCTTAATGAAAACATGCTTTTGGACGCATTCATGAAGGTATTTGTATTAACGATAATAATAATAATAATAATAATAATAATATAATAATAATAATAATAATAAATAATAATAATAATAATAATAATAATAATAATAATAATAATAATAATAATAATAATAATAATAATAATAATAATAATAATAATAATAATAATAATAATAATAATAATAATAATAATAATAATAATAATAATAATAATAACGTGAAAATAATACTTATTAGCAATTCCAAATAGAAAATGAGTTATAGGATCAGCCATCATAGTACTGCCACAGACCCGTTATCTTGAAAAAAGCCCCGAACCTATCTAGAACACCTATTGAAGGATCCGAACAATCCTTGTATATATTAGCACTGTCGGTTCCGTGATTTTTGGTCCGATTGATAGCTTGGCACAAAAATCGATTTTTATTTTGCCAACTTACTCAGACAAAATCGGTACCCAACAAAATTCGTTCAACCTTTCCAAAAAATCTTAAAGTTTTTCATTAAAAATAGTATTGTTATGTGTTCTGACGTAGTTACTTTTTGGAAATTCTTTTCCATCATGTCGGCGAGACAGTTGAGTGCAATGATTATTATGATACCGGTGGACAACTTAAATATCAATATAAATTGAATTTAAAAGTAAGTTTCTTACATTATTACGCTAAGCATTCCTATAGGTTTTGTACCAAAAATTGGAACTTGCGTTACTGATACTACATATATGGGGAACCTGCAGGTTCTCCAGAACACCAGAGAACTCTCACATCTCATATTTTTACATTTTAAGGCTTTACAATAAAATAAAACCGACTTAAATCTGATAAAAGGTCTGTAAACATAATTTCAGGAGGCTTATAAAGTGTCCACGTGAGAGTGCAGTACAATGCAGGCATATAAGTGACAGAAATAATTGTGTGTGCACCAAAGCAGCTGACTGTTAACATTGTTGAAAGTAATATTTAAATTGTTACTGTATATATTTTGAAAGGACAATCGGTGAGACAATCTAAGCCAGTTCTAATATTAAAATTTTATTAAATAAAACACTCCGCTTTTACTAAACACTGTCGCCTAACTTAGTTATGTAGCGTAAAATCCTGTTATAGTAGGTTTAATTTATAAATATTTCAGTAAGATACAATGTTAGAATCAGGTCGTTAATTTTATAGATTATAGTTTTAAATACGAAATAGAATAAAGTACGGCCTAATGTAACAGCATTGTTGCATACTGTTCGTTTATTTTTCCCATTAATTGCGAAAGGTAGACGGGGGTGCATTAGTTTTCTTTAATGTTTAGCATTTGTGTTTTTCATTAGTTATTGCCAAATTAAATAACCAATTAACATTTTAATTCAGCCTACTTAACTTCAAATAATTTTGAGCGACATTAAGGCTATCAGATCTTTAAGAGGGTAATCAGATTAAAAATAAAAGTGTTAAAACCAAAACCCTGAAATACTTCACAGGGGTTATTAATAAAAACTGAAGTTGGAAACTTCGAAATCATTTTATGGTTGAATATTTACATATGGTTAAATTAATATCTCGATAACCTACATCTTCCTATCAGGAACTTTAAAGGAAATGTTTGATTGTGGGAAAGTTTTGATATTTTTTATTTATTTATTTGTATAACTGATATTTTATTGTTTTTACAACAAAGATCGTGGATTTAAAATAAACAATTTTGCTACTTTTTTCTTAAAAAATAGTAAAATGTCAAATAGCGTACATTGTCTGCTCTTCGAATCAGAAACAATATTTTTTCCTAATCTTAATTAAATCAGCACCGGACATTTCTACATTTATCGCTGCGGTGTTAGGCCTAAATACTATCTGTACACAGTACTTAATGACAAAAGTTAAAAACTTGTAGGAAAAGTTGGCAGTCCCAAGAGATTTAGACGGATAGTAAACTTTGTAAAACAAGGTTAGGTGTGATTGATGGGCTAAGTAAGGGTAAATCTTGTTTAGCCACTCTTTATTTTCATCATATTATAAAAGTAAACATTATAATCATCATTAGCACTTACATAGTTCAAAACAATGGTTAATGTGAGACAGTAACTTTTCTTGTACAGGGTGTTTGATAAGTAAGCATCTCTGCAACTTCTTTTACAGACAATAAATTAAAAAGTAACTTGTGATATTATTAGGCCATTTATTATGAAAAACAATAGACATAGTTCTCTAATACTATGACTAATAGATATTCTTCTGATGTCAGATAAAATAATAACGTGTCCTTATTAAAATAAGAATTTACTTAAAAATTTATTTTTAAATCTTTTTTTCAGAAATTACACCAGTTAAAACCATTTCAAAATTTCAGTTCATGAGGCTCTTTTGAAATACGAATCCCAAGAGCTATAAGGTTTACTCGAACATAGGCAAATAAATTGTTACGTATCGCCAAATTTTCTTGTAAGTAGTTCGAAACATTTACTAGAGCAAATTTGTGAAGATTTTACGTTTTTGAATTTACATTCACGTTTATTACTTCCGCAGGTTTGCGAAACAGAGCAAATATTTTATTTTACAGGATTTGCCTTGTTAGTGGTACGCATTTTATAATATAATTTAATAAATATTTGCTAATATAGGCCTACATTTTATGGGAGTGGTCTAGTTACTAAAATCACAGCTGGTATTAGTTACTCTGTTCAGTGCAGCCAACATTACGCTTTAAAATCTTTACCCACTTATTACTGAAATTCCATACAATTCACAATTAATTCTGTTTTGGACAAAGCTTTTATCTTACAGGAGAAATACATTTTGAAAGTAAAGTAACCATCTAACGCCCTCACCACAAAATAAATAGAAAATAGTAAGAATTATATTGCGGTATAACAAATAATAACTCAATAACTGCAAAACGTCTGAAATATATTTGAGGAAAAACACTGAATTGTTGTAACAACAGAGTACCTCTTAAATTAAATTTGGAAAACGGAAAGAATCCCAGACGAACGCAAATAACAACAGTGACACGTCGATGTTACCTGTGACGTACAAAATACTTTCCGAGGCATTACAGAAGAGAACAGAAGGATATCTGAAGACACAAATAGGAGAACTTGAAGAAATATTCCAAAAAGGACGATCTTGTGTGAAACAAATCTTTCCTCTTAAAATACTGGTGAAATAAAACTTTTAGCAGTAAACAAGATACTATTTGTGACCTTCAAAAAAGCATTAGACTCGATGCACAGAACAAAATTATTGAAAATCCTGAAGGAAATATGCGAAGAAGGAACATCTCTAGCATTAACAAGCAAGTCGCTCTCAGACACTACAGCACAGGTAAAATTTATGGAAATAGAACGTTTGAAATAAAAACAGAAGTTAGGAATGGAGACTGACTAGCGTCTTTGTTGTAAAATTACGACCTAGTAGTCCAGAGTTACAAAGGGTAGAAGTTAAAACTGCGATCAGTAGTTACAGAGGGAGAATACTCAGAGAGTAGAAAAACAATTGTAACCTTTAATGTTCGCAAAAGATGTAGAAAAATCTAAACAACAAATGTAAACAGCAGCAGAAAAAATAGGTCTACACATTTCTTTTGAAAAATAAAAATTATTGACGATGAAAAAACTAGCAAAAATCAGTCTATAGAAATAAAAAACGGAGAAATCAAAAGAAACTGTAGCTTTAAATATCTGGAGAAGTCAACAAACAATAACTACCAGTAGAAGAATCTAATTGCAGCTTTTACACTATAACAGAAAGTTTACAAATATAATACTATGCCTCTTACATACAATGAAAAATTCAAACACTAAACCATAGTGGAGAAGTCAGACTAAGAGAATGAGACAAAAGAATCGAAAAGGTGCAGACTAAAAATCAACAAGGAGATCTACAGGAAGTGTAAAAGACCAGCAAAAACTTATAACTTTCTATCACGAGTTTAAAAAAAGTATGAATTCGTTGATATAAGAAGTGCACAGTGACCTGAAAGAAATTGGAATAAGAAAAACATGAAACAGACGACACAGTGACTGCTTCAGGCAAGAAGAAGTAGAGAAAGAGACAATGAAGAAGGAAAAAAGCAAAGTGATGCAGAAAAAAACAATTTAGGCTATATAGGCTCTAATCATAGTCCATAACAGACCGAAACTTCCTTCAAATAAGAAATCATAAAAGTAACATTTTCGAAGAAAACCAAATTCTTCAGAAATAAAATGTGAAAAGATTCATTGATATTTTTTTTTGGTATCTATTATAATTAGGTATAATATGTTTAACTCCCTAACTCTTTTCTTATATAAATAATAATTAGACTTTACAACAACACTGACATGACAATGCACAGCCGAAAATATAAAAGTTAGAGACTTGAAATTTTCATGGAACGTTATTACGGTGAAAAGGGGGTACAAATGTTTGCATTAAAAAATATTTTTACCAGATTTTCATGAAACATAACGAAACAACTCTAAAAAATATATAACAGCATTTTCGAGTATTGACACCCCAAAAGGGTAAGAAATGTAGTATAGAGTGTAGGATTGGAAAACATTTTTTAATTACAATTTAATTGACAATTATATCGAAAAAAAAGAAACACATTTTTCAGCATTTTACAAACTTCACGCTCTAAAAGGGGTGAAATGGAGATACAAAAGTTTGAATTGGAAAAGATTTTTTGAAATCATATTTCCTTGAAAATTAAAAAAAAATCGAAAACACAAGTAATTAAACATATGTTTAAGAATTTTTCAGAATTTACGCCATAAAGCTGTAAAAGAGATACAAGTTTGCAATTAGAAAAGGAATCTACAGCTCAAATAATAATGAAATGGTTATATGAGAAGGCCACTTTTATTTTTAATCTTGTGTAATGTAATACAATAGGTGCTCATCTACAAATAATTCAAATTTTCATTAATTAATAATTTTCCGTAATGTGTTGGTGTATGTAAGCAGACTAACGTGTAGTAGGTTGAAACAATTTTCTTTGCTTTAAAAAAATTACTAAATTCAAAGTAATTTAGTTATATTAGTTTTGGCCATCTAATTCAAATGAACATGCTGAAGTCAATAAAACATATCATATTCTCGATATTGTTTTTTTTCATATTCACTCTAAAAAATAATTACGAGTTTGGTGAATTAGATGATCAAGCTTTTATTAATATATATATATATATATATATATATATATATATATATATATATATATATATATTGTAATGTTTATAAATTATTACAATACTGAAACAGTTCAAGCTTCATGGAAAAACCGCGAATGTTAATAAAGCAAGTAATAAGATAATATTAGGCTATACGCATTTATTTATAAAGCTATAAATCAACCCATATAAAACACAAATTAAAAATATTGGTGAAAATATTTGCAGCACACATAGCAAATAGCAGTTATTTTAGTATGCAATTAGTAAATAAGATATTTCAAAGTCTGCATGTTTTATTAAGAAAGATAATATTTTTGTGTAAATATTTAGTAAAATTAACGGTTATAATATATTCGACAGAAAAATAGCAGTTATTTTAGTAGGCAATTAATAAATAAGATATTTCAAAGTCTACATGTTTTATTAAGAAAGATAATATTTTTGTGTAAATATTTAGTAAAATTAACGGTTATTATATATTCGACAGAAAGTTTAAAATACAAAACCAAGAAAAATAGAATGTAAAATAGAGGTAATAAAAAAGTAGGCAGTTGAGAAACTGGCCGACAGAAGTGACTACTTCTTTTGGCATGCCTGACTGTATACTTCTTTCACTATTATGATTTAATTAGCTGTTACCCGTTGCGGCTTCACCCGCAATTGTAATAGGTCTATAAGTAATAAAATTTATAGTCGATTTTCAAAATCACGAATACCTTCATTTCAGTTTAATATATTTCTAAATACAATATTATATGATTTTTTGGTTTTTTGCCAAGAAATAGATTTTTTCTACTCGACAATAGTCTATAACTGACCATTGAGAAGCACGGAGTCCCAAATGTATTCCTGCTACTCTTAATATCTGACCCTGTGACTTATTAATTGTCATTGTAAATGCCAACTTCAATGGAAACTGCAATATTTTAATTTGAAAAGGCAGATTGTTTGGAATTATAAGATTGTTTCAATTAAAATCATTTCAAATGTAAGTTCATACACAATAATTTTATAATAAATAATAACAGGGATTCAGATTTTTAAAACGGGAATACATCTATGTCCATCTCAGGTACCTAAACCATGTTCATTTTAAATTTCATCTCAATCAGTCCAGTAGTTAATGTGTGATTGAATAACAAACAAAAACACATAAAATTTCAAATTTCAAATATTATATTAAGAAGTATAAAATATTATTAAAACGTCACTGTTGTAGCCTACAGTTAACACATATCACAAAACTGAATACTAAATAATTCAGTTGTACTGGGTAAGTAGTAAAATGGCATTTAAATATTTATTATTCACACCTACCAATATATAATAACGTATAAAACGTCACTGGTACACAGTTAACACTTGTCATATAACTAAATACTAAATAAAGTTGGACTGGGTAAGTAGTATAATGGCGTTTAAAATAATTTAAATATTTATTTTTCACACCTACCAATATATAATAAACGTATAAAACGTCACTGTTACACAGTTAACACTTGACACAAAAGTAAATAATTAAGTTGGACTGGGTAAATAATATAATGGCGCGAACATACAAGTTTTCACTTCAAAAATACATTTTAAAACAAATATATATATAAGAGCGTGATGCGTGACGGCAAACTGATTTTTTTCCTTGCAAAACACATCCCGCCATAAGAAGTAGTCACTTCAAAAACTTATTGGTCATTCAAGATGTAGGCTACCTATATAAAATATGTCTTTTATGTTTTGCCTACGTCTTCTATATACTCTGTTAAACATCTGCTCCTTTAGTTGAAGGATAAAAAGAGTTTTCCAAAGGTATTAATAAATACGTCATTTTCGACATGTTTTATATCGAAGGCGTCTCCGAATATCAACACTGAAGGCAATGTATCAACGCCAAAACTAATAACACATTTCTGCTATGTCATAACAAGCTATTTAAACACACGAACCAAGATTTATAACAAACTTGCTTAGTTGAATTGTACAATGCTGAACAAATAATAAAAGCACCACAAAAATGAACTGAAAGGCGAACACAATACTTAAAAACTTTGAATTACATTACCATATACATCAGCCATTAATAAAACTTAAGCATTATTAATCAACAATAGTCCTTTATGCTTTTAATTAGCTCAGACTTTATTCTTTCCGGCCGGTTCTGATGAGTGTTCGTCCGCGCATTCATTAAAATAGGCACGAGATGGCGCAAAACGCCGGCACACAACGTGAACTGAAACAAATAACTAAATATACTCTGAACATTTGTCTGTTTAAATTAACTGAGTTCATTCAACAATCGAATACATTTTCGTAGTTTTGTAGCAGGGCGCAATTGAATATCACCCGCCTATAAAGACACAGGATTCAAAAGAACCGTGCATAATTTAAAAGCAGCGGCAAAAGTAGTAGGGAGTGTGTACGCAGGAAGGAATAGCTCGTGCGGCGCGGTCGTTACTACTCGGCACGGCAGAGCCAAGCTCAAGGTAGTAGTGGTCTCGTTGAATACGTCGGTGGCGGTTATTTCGTTGTTCTTACCGAGTGTCTGTGTGTTTTATGTGTCTGTGTAGTGTATATTTAAGTGAAGAGGAATAACGTTTATACACAAGTAAGTTTTGTACCTTATTTAGTGTATAAAACATAACTGTAAGCGTAGAAAACAAGCCGTGCCTGATGTTTGTGCATTTGTTTACATCTCTCGGTGTTATACAAAGACTAAAACCGAGCTATTTTAGGTTAGTCCCACTTCTTGTCTTGCAGGAGCATTGTTTTAAGTGTAAACACAACGTCGATGGTGTTCTGTATTGTAAAATTAACCTAAATTTACGTTAAGGGGAGACATTTTGTCCCTAGCCGTCAGTTGGTGGCCCTTCCTTGGGAAGTTATTGATTTTATGAACCGTGCGTGCGTACCAACCATCACGTTTGCCTTCCTTACATTATGAACTTTCAAATGTTACTCTTTTATATATAAATATTTTAGAATGCAAAACAGTTATGCTGTATCCAAAGTATAATAAGGAAATATTGTTTCAGTATGGTTAATTTTGTTATTGTTAAATTAGAACGGCCCTGTATGTTGGAAAAACGTTTTAGCCTACACTCGCAAACAACTACATTTTGTAGTGTCGTTCGTATTTCGGATTTGTTTTCGTGAATTTAATCGTGAAACTGTACTTACATTTGGTTAGGTTATAATTAGTGTTTCATAAAGACCCCACCCTGTCTGTAAGGACATTTCCGGTCTGCATAGTAAGGGCCAGGTGGCCTGGCAAATTCACCCTTGTTTTAAAGTGCTGTATTTTTATCTTTGGTTATTTGTGTGTCTTTGAGTTGGTCAGATGGTTGCTAGGCCAAATCCGTCTGTTTCTCGCCGAATAATTGTGCAATCTAAAACTGTTATTACAACCTACATTACTTTCCCCTATTTATTTCAAATTATACTTTTTATTAAATATTGCAGATTGTTTATACACATAAGCCTGTATAGGTTAGTTGGTACTTTACATCAATTAAGAACTAAAATAATAATTCAAAAAATTGAAATATTCAATTAAGCTGGTAATAACGATAGCGCAAAATTCAAAATGCCTATAATTAATGATAACATTTTGATTGCATTTCATTAATAATATTTCCTGTTATATATAATATTCAGTTTATTATTTCAAGTTAAATGTAAATTACATTAAAAATTAACAGATTTAATTAGGTTATTCTGTGTAATATACATTGTGTATGATACAGAGTTAATGTAGTAGGTATATATTACTATTTATCCATTATGAGGCTTGTTGTCCTAGTTAAAATATGCAGTGGTTTAATAAATTTAAATTTGAATACGTAATGTTGTGAAATAAAGGACCTATCATCTACATTTTTCCTGTAAACCTGAACAGATATGTATAAAATGTATTATGTTGACTTTTTTCTAGGCTATGCCGTTCTATGTTATTAAAAAATTTTGTCAGTTCGGACATTTGTTTAAATTAAAAATTTGAAAGCTTCTGTGTAGATTAATTAACTTTATGTTACTTAATGAGATTTTCATTAATTTTTTAAACATTTTTCTAAAATGTTTACCGCTTTAATACCCATTGTCTAACTATTTACTATAGCAATTTAATGACCCCGTTTTAAATGCTTTTTTTCGCTCAGACATTTCGTTTGGTATTTAAATTATATTTCGACACTCGCCGCTGTTTAAAAACCGGATTTTAATCCAACCCTTAACTTGAATCAATGGAATTCAACACGAGTGGGTTGGAAGGAAGGGTAAAGGAGTGGTTTTACTCATGTTCAGTTGGCAGCCCTTCCTAAAAGTAATCCGCGCCGTTCAGCTAAGTTAACCAAGTAGCCTACATTGGTTTACCAGGTTTTTGTCAATAACAGCATCCTTTTAATTTTTAGTTTTCCTCTCTACAAAGTCGTAGAAAATATGGATATTGTGAAAACTTTTTTTTTTGTTGAGTTTATCAATAGATTGTTTTCAGGTTCTTGAACAATTTGTTTTTGCCGCACTTTGTGTGAAAAAATAGGCCTGTTTTTGTAAATAGGTTTTCTATTTTTTGTACAATATAGGTTTAACTTAGACCTAATCGGTTTAACCATTTTTGATTTTAAAACGTTTTAGCTTTTAGTCCTTGAAGTTTTAACTTTTTGTTCGTCAAATTTCACTCAAACATTACTTAAATCCTCCCAAATTACCTGATTTGGTAACCGGAAAGTCGGTTTACCTGATTTTTACCTGCATTTTGGTTATATAACCTATGAAGCTTCATAACTTACGTCTGTGTAGAAAATTTGAATTTGTAGCAAAGAAATTTATAGCTCGGGGATGAAATGTAAACATAAACCTTGGACAGTCATCAGTAGATTACATTTTTTGAAATACGAATTATGTTAATTTTCCAAATTTTTTTATAGGTAGTTACCATACCAAACATGACTTATTAGGGAAACAACACATCTTTTTTGTTTAGCTGAATGAGTAACCTATATTATTTATTTGTATCTTTTTTTAATAATTTAATTAAGTGGAAGTTTATACAGTGTTTTGATACAGCTGTTTACACGTATGTGTTCTATTGTAGACAATTGTGTGAATAATTTTAATAAATAATTTAGGCCTAATATATTTAATTGTAATTTGTCAAACCAAAATTAGTAAGGCTACTTAAAATAGTTAAGTTATTAAAAAAAAAGTGTGTAATCGAAAATTCGTTGGCGATATTAAGAAAAATAAGCTACCGATTAATATTTCAAATAGACTAGCCCTAACCTATAAAAATTTTAAACGTCATTGATTACAGCCTTTTATTTTTACATTTTTCCTAAAACAATTACGTAGGCTAACATTGATTTAGCATAACATGTTCCAGTGTAATTATTTCTTTAATGGTTCAAACGCACACTATAAACATATACGTTTACAAAAAAAAAAAATAATGCACAGTAAAAACGTTGGTAGAAACACGTAACGATTAGCCTACGATATCATGAAATTACGTTATTATCTGCCTGTGTACAACGTAAAGGTTTTTTTGCAAATTTCCATTGGAAAGTGAGGTATTGGAGGTTACAATAGTAAAGACCCAGACTCAAGATTTTGAAACCACCGACGACTTCTTTTGAGGGGTAATATTTCCCTAAAAAAAATGGGTGTAGGCCTATGTGTGTATTGCAATCTCACGTTAGTAATTTTAGTCCAGTTTGATTCAAATTTTGGCATAAAACTCGATTTTTGTAACAGCTTAGACAAGTTCGTTACCCAGGAAATTCCGTTCAAAATGGCGGCCATTTCAGTTGCTAAATATATATTTTTTTGTGTATTAACACGTTTCTGAAATCCCCGATTTCATCATAGCAACCAACGTTAAAATTTACATAAATTAAACTTTTGAATTTTTAAATTCCGTAAAAATAGGAAAATGTATCTGACAGCGGTCAAGGTTCATTTTCAAATTTACACTGCGCATAAAATTTTCAATACTCTGCAAGTATGATATTTATAACGATTTTTTCAAACTTGGCACAAAATCGATTTTTAGGGATAGTTTAGACATTCTTTTTATATTATTCTTCTTTTCTGCTAGGATTATTATCACTATGTTGAGTATAATGATCTGCCTTCCCTAGCTTCGTCAACTCTACTTTTGTTGACTATATCTATATCTATACTCTTTTTTTTCTAGATTAAGTGTTTTTGAATTTTGGACTCACTATATCTATAGTGAGTGTAGGTATAGTTTTTGAAGATGGAGGTTCTCCGAAAAGCGTCAACAAAAGTAGAATTGACGAAGCTAGGGAAGGCAGATCATTATACTCAACATAATAGCTTAGACATGTTTGTACTTTAGCAAAATTCGTTCAACCAATACAAAATGGCAGCGTTTCAAGTCTTTAAAAATCCATAGGCCTACTTTTTTATCTTAAAATATTTTTGGACTATCTAATAATTTCATTGTCTTAATAAGCCTTAAAATCTGCGTATACATTGTTACCATTTTATATTTTCAAATTCGAATGAAAATATGACAGTTAACCTGATGGCGGTCAGTGTAATTTGAAAATACAAAATGCTTATATAAAAATTTTTTAATGACGATTATGATGGTGAAATCAGAATTACAAAAAAGGGTGATGTAAAATTAATATTTTTGGACGTCATTGAGGAGCTATTATTATTATTATTTTTTTTTTTTGAAACACAAAAAGCATATTTTCTAATTGGCGGCTACCTTTATTTAAATAAAAAACGCCTTCTTATAGTTTATGTTTTAGAATATTTAATATAAACTGATATTTACATTATTTTCTGTAAGTAAATAATGCACTGCTGCAGCGTAAATAATATTTTTCAGGCAGCTGTTTCGCTGACGTGATAGAAGCGAATTTCCAAAAATATTTATCTTTAACTTAACCTTTTTAAAATTCTTATTTCACCATCACAATCAGCCTTAAAAGCTGCGTATATTAACACTTAAAATTTTCAAATTACATTAAAAGTTCATTGAATAAATTGAAAAATTTTAAATGCGTATTTATGCAGTTTTTAACGCTAAGTACGAGGGTGAAATATAAATTTTAAAAATACGACAAAAAGGTTATGGTTTGAAGTGATTGCATTTTTAAAGTGTTGGACCAATTTTACTGGTTAACGATCTTGTTCAAGTTATTACCATAGTAGATATGTGTGCCAAATTTGAATAAAATCGGACCAAAATTGCTAACGTGAGCGTGCTGAAACACACACACACACACACGCGCGCGCGCGCGCGCATGCACAAATTTTAACGACCCTTCAAAAAGTGATCTAAAGGTCAAGATCGATGCGCATTTCAAGGTCCAGAGTCTGGGTCTTCCTATGATGGCAGCTCATTGTCCCAATAGAAATTCCCTAAAAATAGTGCAAAAGTGGTTATTGAAAATAGGCCTAATAGGGTCGTATTTCGAAAAAATATGAAAGCTTTTTTTGATATAACGTAAAGCAACATTTTACTGTTGGAACATTTTTTTACAGCAAAAATACGAAGATGAACCCTGACCGCCGAGCAGTATAATGTAGATCGTGCAGGTTATAATACTGATTTACTGTGTTATGGATTAAAAATTATCATTTGTTAAGGATTCTGAATCATTTGAACAGATTTCGCTAGGTGTCGAGCTTGTCCCTGAAATGTTGATGCTTTTCTTATGTCTCCCTGATTTCAAAAGAGTGGTTTTTACTTGAATGCCTGACCGTCTATATGTCTATATGCCTGCACACGACGCTGGAGTCTAAGCTACTTAACAGATTTTGATAAAATTCGGCTTGTAGGATTGATCATATCTCGGAACGTTTTCTATTGTTCAAAAAATAATAGTTTATCTTTAATTACCTTGGCCATACATTAGTGCACCGGAAGTGGTGAGGTTTAAAGTTACCGCGTCAATGTTCAGTTTCTGATACACAATTCTAATGGGCAACCAGTTAGGCGCCACACGTAGACCTATACGTGTATTTTGTTTAAAAAAAGATCCAAAGACTCCCCCCCCCAAACACAAGCTCTCGTGATACCTTTATTTAAAATGCACATGCGTATTAGTACCTTTTTATCGCAAAAGAAAGATGTAAATAGTGTTTGCCCATGTTCAACGAGAAGAACGAGGGGAAAAGAGGATATGAAAAGTGACTCTGTCATGAAAAACACTGTTGACTTGTAGTTTGCACTTGAAGCCAGAAAGAAGCGATTGTGCAAAGCAACTCTTAAAGGAAACTGTTGCCCAGATATGGTCTACAGAAGTTTGCCAACATTGCTATAGACTGGTTTGCAAATTGTAGGCCTAAACATGTCTATTGTATAGGCTGTGAAATATTTTTACAGAACCATGATAAGTAGTTTCAACATATTTTACCTTTTTTATTTTGTTGTATCTTAAGTGACGGAACTGACTCACAGATGCTTATTAAATAAAAGCCATTCCGAACAGATTCAAACGATTATTACACAGTCACGATTGTTCGTCATTAATCTTAATTTAAGTAAATTAAGCTACCTGCTCCGCTAGCGTTATAACGTATTATGTTGCTTTGTAATGCGCAAACTTCTTACTTTTAATTAAATCGTTTAAAAAGGGGTTTTAATTAGGTGAAATAGTATTGGTAACTATTTGGAAATTTGTTTAATGCATCATGGGTAATTGTACCCCTTGAATATTGTGACATGAACTTTCTGTTTTAAAAGTAAACTGAGAAAAACTGTGACTAAATTTCTAAAATGTCATATTTTTTCCGCTTCCTGTTTAGCTGTTTAGGCGCATTCATTGTATACGTAAGTCGTAAGTAGTAGGCTTTTATACATAAGTGTGATTTTTGTGCCTAAAATAAAATAATTTTTTTTAATATGCATCATGTTTTAGGGCTGGTTGGGATCATTTCAAACGCAATATCAAAAAATACTTTGTATATTCATTAATACTTTAATTCATACTTTGTATATTCATTCGTTAATTCATTAGAATTAATAATAACTTGGCGACGTTTATTATTAAGGACCAATATCGTAACAAAATAAGGGATGTTGGATTTTGCATTATGCGAGTGCTCAAATTAATTTTGTTATATAATAGTATATTTTGCGCGTCTCATATTAAATTTATTATAATTAAAATATCTTGTGTTTCCGCCTGGGATTGGACCTGGGACCTACACTACGGAAACTACGAAGAAGTTTGACCGATGTAAATATATGAAAATGAATCATTAATTTACTTATTATATTGTAGTTATAGTAAAAGATCACTTGTTTTGTATTAATTTATAACGATCTAATTCCATTGAACAGCTGATAGGCTATGATATGTTTTGGGTTATGTCGTGTTTTCGAACAAATTAAATAAAATAAAAGGGAAGAGAAAACGTGATACATTATTTTTACTTTTAGTTCAGATAACAGAATTTTCTAACGCACAGTATGTATCCTTAAATTCAAATCTTGATTTACTGTAATGACTGTACGCAGTTTAATCCAAACTGTTTTAAAATTTGGTATGAAAATATATTGTATGAAGCCCAAATGTTTGTGTGTAATATTTTCTCTATTTATTTCCGTTTCAAGATGGCGATTATTGATCTTGATTAGTCATCTGATTCAACGATAACGAGTGTAAGCAATTTTAAGCAAACCTATTGGCCGATTGTTTTGAAATTTGGTACATAAGTAGGCCTACCTTATATAAAGTCTGAATGACGTAGTGTAAGATTTTGTCCACTTACTTTCGTTTCAAGATGGAGTGCTCTGATTTAACTTAGTCGCTAGTTACTTGATGTAAACAGCAAATGCTGTCATAAGTTTGACCGTTTTTGTGGAGAAGGAGCGTACAATGTCCAGTAAAGTTTGTCCAGTAACAGTTTTCGTAAGTATTACAGTTACCGGTTAAATTGGCAGAAAAAGTTACAAGCGCTGTCTTGGAGCGCTCTGTATACTAATTAAGAATATACAGCGAGGTATATTGTTCTTCGTAATACTGCCGCAGTTAAATATAAAGCGATTGTACCTTCTTTTTGGAAGAAAATCAATATTTGAAAGTTACACAGCACATAGGCTGGGGTTCGGGTTTACCCCAACTTTTGGTTATTGCAGTTTGAAGCTCTAATCACGCGCATCTGTCTCCTGAAATAGTTCCCTCTCCCTTGCTCTGAACAGGAAAAGCTCACTTTGCTTTGTCTTCCATCCCCTATGCTTGTGAGGATGACAATCAAGAACCAATCTTTATGTTATGAAGGAAGTGAACCTAGGAAGGGGTTACGCGATGTGTGATGTTAGAATTGATTAATTTGTCAATTGTATTAGGCCTGAGGACAAGTCCTGGGCACTGAGAATGACTTCCTGTTGATAAGTCTTTCTGTAGGACTACTTTTATAAACTTTAATGCAAACAAAGTGAAATTACAAATTAAGTCACACTGAAATGTTTTTTACTATAATCTTGTTTGTATGACAAAAAAAAAGATATTTTTTACTAAATTAATCTAATATTCGCATGCATAGTTTAATAGGAACATTTAAAAAAATATCGATACGGGAGTCTTCAGTGTTCTTTGAATCCAAAATTGTGGCAAGGCAAAACGTTTTGTGCCATTTTTATTCTCCTTCACGTTTCACAGCCTACTTACACGAAACAAAAACAAAACAACGAAACTGATTTTGTTTAAACCACTCTGTTAGTACAGATACAAACACTTTAACCAGTTTGGTTGGTCGAGAGAATGGAGATTGAAACGTTTTCTTACTTAAATAAATTAATAGTGATTGCAAAAAAAAAAATCAGCAGTATCTTTAAATGTGATGTTTTTCGTACAAAATTAGATCCACTAACTCCAGCCCGACGCTGTCTCTGTGCCAAGTGCTAGACGCCAAGAATTTCAGTTTATACTTCACTTCATATTATATTTTATCGAGTTTTCTTCCTGATTTAGTCAGTTTAATTATTGTTTTAATTTCGTATATTTTTATAAGAGAATAAAACAGGGTGTCTACTAGTCCCTGATATCTCCGATGTCCCGTAAAAGACACGGATTTTATGAAGTGTCACGGATAGTACCGGAATTTAGAATTAAAATCCCCCTTTTCACTAGAAAATAATAATTTTCTTCCCTTCTCAGTGATTTTGTAAATTACGATACGAAATGCCGATAAATACGGGAAAAATAGTAGAATGTGCCTCTATTAGCCAAAAATATAAATAAGCTTCCAAAAAAACTTAATTTTAAGATTATATACCATCTAGTGTATTTAATTGTGGAACTAATATTATGTACGATGCCGCTAATGTTGAAAAAATTTCCATGTTTTTGTTCGTTCCCAAAGAGTCCCTGATTTTTGCTTAAGGGGGGTAGACACTCTGTAAAAGTAGCCGGTTCCAATAAATTATGGGTGCAATTATGCTGTTCTCATTTGGAAGCCAACTTTTATGAGTGATCTGCGTCATTGATTTTTCTTTTGAAATGGTGTTTTTGTGATTTTCATTTCGTAACAAACGTTTTTGATTAGGACATATGCTAAAAAAACACAACCACTTTTTTTACCCTAAAATGTTTTCACCACCTATCGATTTGGTTGAAAAAAATTTTCATCCTTCAGTAACCAAATTGGATAAAACCTCACTCTGAGCCGCCTCGGTGGCCTAGTTGATAGCGTACTGGGTTTTCACCCCGAGGACTCGGGTTCGATTCCCGGCCAGGGCTTGGCATTTTCACACGCTATAAATCATCCCATCGTCTGCATTAGCCCAAGTGCACACTAGTCCGACGTTAAAAAAAAAAATAAATAAAAAAAATAAAACCTCACTCGGAAAAGTTTTTCTATCTCTGATAAAATGACAACCACTTCTATGTTTCTGTTATTTGCCATTATCGTACATTTGCCGACATTTGTTTACTATCCATAGAAACAATGCACGGCGTTTCGAAAATTCGAGATTCGTCGTTAGTGTTAGATTTTACATAAAATAGTATCTCATAAATATGGCATAATTTCTGATGTTTGTGTTTTTCTTAAGCATTATCATTTCTCTTCAGAAATTAAACAAAACAATTAACAACGTGGCTTTTGAATTTCAAAACCGATGAACGCTTAATGAGACCAGTCGCCAATCAGACGCGTTTCTTCTACGTCTAAATTAACCTTGTTCTTTGACTTGTTTAAAGAAGCTACTTTAATGAGAGCTGCTCCGTAGTGGTATTGTTTGGTGCTGGGCAACGCAATCGTGGTGGCACACCTAACTTGTCTGACCGCCCAAAACTGAACAATGGCTCTCACATTTTGCATAATCATCTGAAGTAAGGTAGTGGTCTGTGACCGGGCCTAAGGCTTCCATCAGGCCGATTGTTATCTTTATGTTGAGAAATATTGTAAGGACCAACGCACGCGGGTTTACTTTCAAGAGCGCGGTGAGTATGGGAACAAAAATTGGTTTACTTCGAGTACGCTAAATTTTTCTTTGTAGTAAAATTACGTTACGAATACGCCTGTAAGATAATGTAAACAAAATAAATATAAAGATATTATTGTCGTTATTCGAGAATTCAAAATTGTGCAACTCTTTGATTATTAAGACGTTTTGTAATACTTGCTTTTGGTTTCAGTTAAATCAAGACTTTTACAGTTAGATTTTATGTAGTGCCGCTGGTTCGTGCTGTGGTTACCGCTGTTATTTGATACGTAAGAGATTTTGAACCCACTACCGTGGCGAACAACCCACTGTTACTGTCTTGCCCAAATGGCTTATAATTATTTTGTTAGAGAAAATAATCAAAGCATGGTAAATACGTTTCTTTAAAATGTTTGTAAAAAAATTTCCATCGGACAGTTTCTGTTGTATTTTAAATTGTACACAAAAACATGTTGGCATATCCCTCCTCTTTATGCCTAAGTAGTTTCACTTCACAAGTTTCGTTAAATTTTGTATTACCAGGAGCGAGGTTTTCAAATCTTCTCGCTAGGCCAACATGTGGTAACCACGTGCTGTAGTGGAACACGGATTAGCTGGCAGTTAAAATCAGTTCCGTTCAGAAAGTAAAATTAATTATCTGTTACGCAGTGAAAGCGAAAGTTCACTGATTAATTACCAAAACGTTCACTTTTTGTTAAGATTTAACAATTTAACAAGGTGCTATTATAAATAAATTACCAGTGTTTATGGTCTAGCTAGGTCGGTGAAAAACATAAACCTTTCATTAGAAGGTCGTACTATAAAATTTGGTTTATCTTTCTTTATCTGTGATGCTAAGGTTATATTCTAATATGGTTGGAATGGATATTGGTCAACAATATGTAAACATGAAAGGTTAATTGTTGGGTTAAATATTGCCGTATTTTATGTTTTATTCTTAGAATGTGCTTCGATGAATAAAAACAAAATGCGATAGTACTGTAGAATATGTAATGCTTATTTAAGTGTGTTCATTCTAAGTGGCTCAAAGAATTGAGTAACAGAGTGTGGGTAAAATATGATTTCCCATTTATTGATTCGTATTGGGAGTCTCGTTTGACCGAGATCCTGACATTAAGTGCAGTTGTAACTTTGTTCATTCGATAACAAAGAATTTAAAACAGTTTCAGGAGTTTTCTGTGAAATGAAAGAACTTCATTTTCAGCTTAGACAATATGTTATTTTCTAATACTATTCTACGTAAAGTAATCCCGGCATATAACTGTCACGCTGACGTGATGGAAGCGAATCAAAAAGTAATATCACAGTAACTTGTTTTATCATTATTTTATTTATTTTGTAATCTGATTTCACCATCGAAATCAGCGTTAAAGTCTGCAAAGTTATAATAATTTTACTGAATTACATTAAAATATGTTGCTCTTGTTGCAGGTGCGCACTCCAATGAACTGACGCGGAATGGAGGGACTGACTGCGTGGGTGGCGATCTTCGCCTTCTTCGGCCCTGCGGTAGCAGCCTCCGGCCTGAATTTCCGAAGGAACGTCGCCGTTTTACCGCACGACATACATCCCGGTTACAGTATTACAAAATTTAACAGTGATCAATCTATGAACTACAAATTGTTAGAAACTGGTTTCTCACAGTTCTTTACTGTATTAGAGGATGGTTTAGTGATGACGACGTCGGACCTTAGTCCGTTAGTGAATCGACCCGTTAATTTAGTCGTGTTGGAAGAAACTCCCAACAGCACTGCCACTCACACTTTGCAGCTGTACGTCCTCGACAGGAGAGACATGTTGCGCTTCCCGAAGGAACTTTACGACGAAGCTAAAATCATGGAAAACTCTCCTGCCGGAACTAGAGTCACAGGGTTACCGCTATTAAGAGCCACGGGTGGCGGAGTAGGCGGGTTACCGTTGCGGTATTCCATTGTGTCCGGTAACACTAACGCAGCTTTCGCGTTGAAAGAAAGTCGCGATGACAATACGTCGGATACCGGCGTCGCTTTGGTAACGGAAAAACCATTAGATAGGGAAACAAAGTCGTCTTATACTTTGACTGTTCAGGTGAGCGACGGGAAAGGGATCGACAGAGCCGTGACTAAAGTGCGCGTCGAGGTGCTCGATCAGAACGACAATAGTCCCGTGTTTACGCAACGTGTTTACAGATTTACGGTGGGCACTTTTAAAAACGGTGGGAATTTCGATCAAAATATAACGTCAAATACGTGGAAACGGTTTTCTTCGATCGGAAAAGTAATGGCAACCGATGCAGACGGCGATCGGGTCGCTTATCGTCTGGCAGTTCCCAGCAATTTGGTGGTGATCGTCCCTCAGACTGGCGATCTTCTGTTGACCGGAGAACCCGCGAGCATGCCGGGCGAGGATGTAGAATGCGAACTGACTATAGAAGCCCACGATTTACGGACCCCTAACAGGGTCTCTCACATGCCGGCGCAGGTTTGGCTTCAGTTTAATACGCCGATCGACGAACAAGAGCTGCAAATAATAGGTGACGATACTCCTCATAGGATCTTTAAAAGACGCGTTACCCGCGCTGTTAGGCCTACTAAGAGAATAGAGTTTACGGAAGCCGATGGTGAAACGGAAGGAAGGATCGTGTTTCAACTAGAGAAAGAAACTGAGAGGGAACAGTTTAAGATCCGGGATGAGAATCCGTGGGTTACTGTGGAGCCTAACGGCGCAGTTCGAGTGAAGAAGAAGTGGGATTACGAGGAGTTGGGGCCAGAGAAGACCATCGACTTCTGGGTGACTATTACTAACGCTGGAGTAGGAGGTAATTTCATTTCAAATTAAGTAGTTTAGTAAGCATTAATTTCTTCCTCGGCACGATCAGATGTTGAGAACCTTTGTCTGCAACACTATTTGGTAGGGAAAACGTGGTTAGCGCATCGAAATTTCTAAACGGAATTGTCAGTGACCACCTAAAACCCACTCTGCAATTATACATTCTTATTTAAAGTTTTATAAATATTGAAATAAACGTGATAAACTTTGGCGCAAAAAACGACAAATTCGATTTTTATCGTTCTAAATTTTTTTATGTATTTATGAGAGTTTGGACTGTAGGTGACAGTTCGTTATAAATAAAACCTTGTACACTCTCAGAGTTATTTTAAATTAGATCCCTTCCAATTAAATTAGTTGTACACATTAGTTATTAAAAGTAATAATTACCACGCTATAAAAAATTTATTAAACAAATATTTATTTAATTTGTTTTAGTTAAAAACAATGATTATCTCCTGTGATAACGCATTTTATAAAGTCGCACTAGTTTTAGTTAGTTTTCTTAGTTTAGGTGTGCTTTTAACATTTTAATCTGGCACCTGGCTCTCTAGTATTTACGTTCAGATTTTAATTCCTTAAGGTATCAAAAGGTGTTGAAGCATCGTGAAGTAATGCTAGAAATAAGGTAACGAGAACCGTAGTGCTAACCACACTGCACTCCTCTAAGAATAGAGTTAGGTCGTATGACACTACTGTTAAAATTGTGAGCCGCCTCGGTGGCCTAGTGGATAGCGTACTAGGCTTTCACCCCGAGGACCCGGGTTCGATTCCCGGCGAGAGCTTGGCATTTTCATACGCTATAAACCATCCCACCGTCTGCATTAGCCCAAGTGTGCACAATAGTCGGACGTTAAACACAAAAAAAAAAGTTAAAATTGTGACAATATGGCATTTCTTATTGTTAATCTATTTAGTTTAACAAATGAATACAGAATCTATATAGATTCGTTGTATGAATATAGCTGGCACCAGTAAAAGTTATTAGACCAAGCATTTAACTTAAGATTATAATTTAGTAGTTATACTAAGTGTAAGTACAATATAACTTATTGTATTTGCAGTTACTCCAGTGTGAGATTTTTTGCATTTTCCGGCGAAATTAACACTTCATTTAGTAAATATTAATAAGGACGTATTTTGTAGGAACAGTTTATTAAAATTCCGTGTTCACGAAGCTTGTTTTAATTTTGTGATACGGTATTTTTGCAATATTTAATTCCTTGTCAACTAAGCCGCCTGCAGATAATATCAGAGATTTTGTTTTACCTAAATTCTATTATTTTATTGTAAACCTTCAGCGTGCTCATTAGTTATTGGTAAACAAAATTAACAGTCTGTCATTTCTTATTGGTTATTCAATCCTTTATTGCAATAATAGGATTTCAAAAACAGTTAAGTGTAAATAAAATGTGCAATTATTTATAAAAAAGTAATTTAATCGTCGAGTGTTTTTCTGCGTACGATTTTCAACATACAGTGTATTTCAAAAATATATTAATTTCGGTTTTTTGAAGCGACGGTTTTAATGTTAGCTTTGGAGAGAGGAGTGAATAGAAAAGGTCTGCCGAACGGAAGAATGTAACGGAAATGTGGAACGAACGAGCAAACGAATTTCGTCTCTATTTCAGTATCTTTCTTTCTACTTTTCGATAACAATACACGTGTATTATATGAAAACGTTTTGTTGCTTTGGTTTCGGTATTTTTCCTTAGTTGAAGAACACGTGCATAAGCTTTTATAATAATTGTTAATAGTGCTACTTTATAACAACATAACCTGAAACCTATTATATCCTGTTAGCTGTTTAATGAAATCAGCTGATCGTTACGAATTAATATAAAACAACTGATCTTTTACTATAACTACAGTAAAATATCTAAACTGGGTTCACGTGTTTATTTATTTAAACAAAACAAGGTATTTGTAAACATAACTTCAAACCTTCGCTCGGTAACTCCCCGAGTTCCACACATATAATTTTTTTCTAATAATACTTTTTTAAATAAAGTTCCTCTATATTATTACAAAAAAAAAAAAAAAAAAAATTAAAATCGTATATTTTTAATCCTTTCTTCTGAAAAGGTGCTTAGAGGAACCGGAGCCGCTTCGGTGGCCTAGTGGATAGCGTACTAGGCTTTCACCCCGAGGTCCCGGGTTCGATTACCGGCGAAGGCTTGGCATTTTCATACGCTATACATCATCCCATCGTCTGCATTAGCCCAAGTGTGCACACTTCTTTAAGTCGGACGTTAAAAAAAAAATAGAGGAACCGGATTGTTGAACATGAACACTTTGTTCCAACTCGTAAGCATTTCTTCCAAATTTGCAATATATTTTAGTAATGTAGTTCACAAACAATACTTAAAAAAATAATATAAACAAATAATATTCTGGACGATAACTCAATTAAGACACTACTTTTTCTTTCGTTGTTTTTTTCTTAAGAAGCAATAAATATTTTAGCAATATTGATTAATTTTAACACAATTTTTATAAATTATCGTTTGAAATTATACTGTATTCGTAAGTAGTTGCTGTTTTTGATAATCGACAAAATTAGCGCGCATGTTTTATTTCTAAACTGAACTTGACAGTAAGTTGGTTCAATTAAATTCAATTACTGTTCAGTTTGTAAAATTAATATTGCCAATAGCAATTAATTGTGTTGCGATAATTGTAAACTTTTCAGCTGATAATAGAGGCCATTGTAAAAATACAATTTTGTAAAGTTGAATAGTGAAGTGTTCTGATTGTTTGGCGAAGCAAGCGACAAAAGATTGTACAAGCTACAATAAAAGAACCAGAGAAAGAGAGAGAGAGGGAGGGCTTGAATGGTTCATTGTGGGAGAGATGTTTCATTTAACCTTTCTAAATATCCAATGACCCCGTCAACGAAAGAATATGTGTTGTCTACGGACGGTTGCTGCTGTATGGTAATCTGGCTACCGATGAAATTCTACAGGCCACTTGTAAGAACACACGCTACCGGTGTATAGGCCTACATTGGAAAGCTGTTAATTGTATATTTAAAAGTATTACACAAACTTTCTCATATTCCAGTTGTTCCGCAAAATATCCGTTTCGAGAGATAGAGAAATGAAAAAACGAAAAATCGTCTATCGCATTTTGCTGAATTTTCGATCGTGTATGAAGATTCATTTCGCAAGTCAGTAACAAATCGAAAATAAAAAGTAAAACTACAGTTCACAAGTAAATTGGAAAAAACAAACATTCGACGGCGGTCAGGGTTTATTTGTCGATATAGTCCCGAATTTTGAATTTGCTCGAGTGTTAATAAAGTGATTGATAAAGTTACGAAAAAAGACGTTTCTACAAAGCTATATTCGTAAATAATTTTTAGTCACATTTCAACGAAATTCAGTTTTTAGGAGAATGTTTGGGGTTGAGAGGGTGTTTGAAGGGCAAAGGTTTCTGTGGAGAAATTTTATATCTCGTGAAGACCAACAACAATTCTGTAGATCGCGAACAACAATTGTAAAGTAAGTCTTTTCATTTTGTCATTTTAATGGTAGCCTATTACTGAATTGCTAAGTATGACGATCTTTGGCGGAGTTGGTAGCGCGTGCACACAAACATATACTTACAGCTTATATTATACAGAAAAATCTACACTTACGTAGTTTGGTTTTTGTACAAGATAACGTCTTACTAAATTTAAAAACAGTGTGTTTTGCCAATACTGCGTACAGTCGTCTTCGTTAAGTCAGAGGCCGTCATCTCGAAACGGAAGTGAATAGGTAAAAAATCTTACACATCGTTCGTTTTTGCGCAAAGTACCTTTTACTGTATTTCAAAATAGTAAGTGCGTTTGGCCAAAACTTATAACAAAGAAACACACACCAAATGCCGATCGGTCGAGTTGAAACAGACTTCATTTCGCTCGGTCAGTAATGGAATCGGATTAAAAATTACTTAGTTATGATAAAACGTACAGTATATTACTGTAAAAAATTGAATTATGTGTTTTCAGTGTTGAAATATGCACAAAATGAACAAGTTTTCGAATTTACATTTGTAGTAGAGGAAGCAGCTGCATTCTTTGACAACGTGTGTCTAAGGTTCAAGTAGAAAAAGGATCAAATTCCATTGATTACCTGCCAACTCGTAGAAAATGTGTCGGAGATCAGATTCTTGCGTGGAGTTACAAAAACGTAACGCCTACGCGTTCGTCTGTCCCACATTCGCTCACCTCCTTACTACAGTTCAGCCACTTAGTAAACGGCCTGCGCTAGAATTTCTCGCGCATGTAGGAGAATCCCCCTCCACCTCCCTCCAACAGCCCAGTGACTCAAGAGTCTACCAATCTGAGTGTACAAACTATTACTACTCAGCGATAGTGATGAGAAAAGAAAGGAGCTATGGTGAGAGAGTGGGGACTCGACCTCTCTCTCACATTTTTTTCTCTGTCCTATTGATGTTCTAAGCAGGCCGTTTTCTAAGCGGCTGACCTACACAGTAGGTTATTGTAAATGGGTAAAAATAGCGTGTGGGTTTTTGAAATAAAACTAAAATGAAGCCGCCTCGGTGGCCTAGTTGATAGCGTACTGGGCTTTCACTCCGAGGACCCGGGTTCGATTCCCGGCCAGGGCTTGGCATTTTCATACGCCCATCGTCTGCATTAACCCAAGTGTGCACAATAGTCGGACGTTAAAAAAAGGGTAGTTTCTAGTAACATCTCCAAGATGGTTTTCCGAAATGTTTATTTATTAAATGTTTCACACTTAGAGTAGCAACCTATGTTACTAGGTTACCACGTTTCATCCTAAACCGTGGTTTGTTTTGAGGATTGTGTAAAATTGAAAGAGTTTTCAAAACATTTAAGAAAACGTTGGATTTCTTTTATCATTTTTATAATAATTTCGGTTACGAATTGGAAAATGCGGTTGCATATGAATTACAGTAATTTAATTCCAGGAAACGAGAAATATCCATATTTATATTTACTATAGGCTAGTCTGTTTCTTTTTATGATGTTATTGATGGCCATCTTAGGCTATTTATTGCGCTATCGACAGTCACGATATAATCGTCAACCACTCTTCGACGTTTGGCCTGGCTTTATTAGCAATTAACTACCTTCTTTTCAGAACTAAACAAACAGAACTTCTCGTTGAAATCAATTATCACAAAACAAACGAAGCTGGACAATGAAAGTAACCTATTGAGCAGTGGCTATTGGGCGCTCGTTATTCCATAAAATGTTTATTGGCAGTTACATAAATCCAAATAAATGGTGAGTTTTATTTGAGAGCGACAAACGCTCAATTTTTGCCGGTGAAATATTGTTTCGGCAGTCATTTATCATACAGCATGAACAAGTGCTTGACGTAATTGGCCAATCTATGCTCGCTCCGGCTGCGGCAGCTAAAGCTGTACCATAGCCTACAGTACTGTACTGTGGTTGGCTGGTTATCAACTACTGGTTCACACTGAACTGTGGCCAAAACGAAATTTGTAATTTAATTGGAAATTATTTAAAATGTTCGCAATAATTACTTTCATTTACGTGTTATTTACGTAGCATAAAATTTTTTAATGTACCAAGCCCAGTAATAGCATCATTATGTAGTGTTTTTTTGTGGGGTTAAGCATAATTTAAAAATAAAAAATAACGTAATTTTAATACGAGGCATAGTACACTATCAAAGATATTTGTCAAATATTTGTTAAATTTTGATGAAACTTTGACCATATGTCATATTCAAATATTTGTCACATTTCTTTAATCGACTGGGTTATTAAGTAGATATATTTTGAGGTTTATATGTACACAAGTGCATAATTGAGTAGCTGTAATCGATCAAATAATGTTGACCTGTTATACTGCTGCATTAAGCGCATGTCTTGCTATGGCGTTAGTAAATAAAAAGAGGGGAGAACGAAAAAAACGTGCTTTGGTCCGACCATGGGTACAAAGATTTTTTTTTTTTTTTTTAACGTCCGACTATTGTGCACACTTGGGCTAATGCAGACGATGGGATGATTTATAGCGTATGAAAATGCCAAGCCCTGGCCGGGAATCGAACCTGGGTCCTCGGGGTGAAAGGCCAGTACGCTATCAACTAGGCCCTCGAGGCGGCTGGGTACAAAGGAAAGCGATACTAGGTTTAAATGCTACTATTATTAAAGCATTGCATTTGGAAGGTCGTGATTCAAACAGACGATTTTTAAGAGTGAGTATTTTAAATCTCGGTCTTCGTAAGCATTAGTGAGGATATTCCACAAACTCTCTTGTTTTTCATGTTGTAGAGTTACTGGTTTTACTGTTTCAAAAGTCCGTAACAATTTCGCCATCGTTTTAAATTGTATATAGTAAAAGGAATGGAAACAATAATGTAATACAAATAGAAAATGACAACATTTTGAGGTTATACCTACGTATTTTGAAAGTCTTTGTCAAAGATATATATCAAAGTTTGATAAAAGGGTTAGTTCATCGGACAATTGTCAAATTAATTTCGTCAGGGATCTCTGATCAAAGAAATTTGACGTTCCTTTGAGAGTATAGCGATGATGCCCTTTAACGAATAATTTTGCACTTTAAAACAAAAATACTAAAATGAACCCTGACCGCTGTAAAAAATCTCAAAATGTAGGCCTATATAAAAAGTGTAACGTAAGAAACTTCTGTTTTACAGATTTTCAAAAGCGCCATTTTGAAACGGATACAGTGTTATGAATAAGTAAGTAAACTTGTCTAACAGAAGTTATTACCAAAATAAAATTTTTGAGCCAAGTTTGTTTTTCACTTTATCAAAGTGTTCATTTGCGTGATGTTATTCACGTTTTCGTCACGCCTGCGAGACAGCTGCGTGCCGCGACTATTTGCTTTATCCTGACAAATAACGGGGTATCGTTGAGACTATGAAACACGATCGGCGAATTTACTTCCGCCCCACGTTCAAGGTTCCTGCTTTCCTCTTCGGCTTAGGATACACGCACATTAGCTCCCACGCAGGATATCGTGATGTAAGGCAATGCCACCGGTATCGTAGCGAACAGTGAATGAGATCAACGCTCCGCGACACTCTGGTTATCATGTTTATTTATTTTCCAGCTAAAAAACTTTGTTTCTGTTTATTTCAGAAAGGACTTGAATTATGTGTAAAAACTAAATTTTCGTTTTAGGAATATTCTGAATCATTTAAACCCATATTAATAGAGACTATACAAGGACTTATCTGTACTTCTTAAATACTTAAATCTTATAAGTCAATACCGGTAATAATTCAAAGAACAGTAGTAGTTTTTTTTTTTTTTTTTTTTTTTTAACGTCCGACTATTGTGTACACTTGGGCTAATGCAGACGATGGGATGATTTATAACGTATGAAAATGCCAAGCCCTCGCCGGGAATCGAACCCGGGTCCTCGGGGTGAAAGCCTAGTACGCTATCCACTAGGCCACCGAGGCAGCTTCAGCGTAACAAACAGACAAACCAAATGCCCAACAGAGACTTCGCTTCGCTCAGTCATAAAAAAACCTGTAAAGGTTTTCGTCAAATTTCTTTGACTTATGAAGATATGATAACTGAAGTCAGTAAATTTTTTTGATATTAAAGATATTTACTGTTCGAAAATAAATAAATAAATAAAAATAAAGTCTGAGCTGAGCGCCGTCGGGTTTGTTTTATTTTTTCCGATCGAAGTTCTCTTAAATTTCCTTTTGTTTAAAATTTTGTGTGTGCATTTTGTACTCGGAATCTCCACATGTCACTGTAGTCGCAGATTTTCCGGTTTTTTTTGGAAAGTAACCGAACGGAAGTTTGTGTAATGTTTCTGTGCACTGTATGTTCTTTATCTGATAACAAACACAATTCAGGTTTACTTTTTAAGAAAATAGATAAAGAACTGTTTTTTTTTTACCTAAATTAGGTTCTTAACGCTAAAATCTGCCGCGATTAAACCTATATAGTCTTTAATATTGTGTAGTTTGTGAGAATTCAAATTTCAATGTTACAAAGACAGCAAACAGCTGGTTTAAAATCGCATTTCGTCAAAGGTTCAAACTACAATGCAGAACATCGTATAATGACAGCCATTCTGTACGCGTGTACTTTATGCAGCTTCACTACAATGTACTACTTTTAGCGAGTTAATGATAGAAATTAATCTACCAACTTCATCCATCCGTGACTTTCCTCCTTCGAAGGTAGACATGAAGGATAATTAAATTTAACTTTATAGACACTTGTACGAGAAAATTCATTAATAACTGAGATGACATTATTACAATTCATTTTTGTTTAAAAGTTCTCTTTGAACATGAATTATTTTGTATTCTAATGTTCAGACGTATTGTATAATACAATAATAGGCTGTATTAGTTTCCTTTTTTAATAATAAACTGTTCCTTTATTGTGTAAAGAGTTTCGAAAATTAAATTAAATTAACTAACGTCTTCTAACGTTTCGAAATAATTAAGATATAGAATTAAAATTTTGTTGAATTTCTGTAATTATCGAGGAAAAAATGGAAAGTCTGCCCACTTATAACTCAACATGGTAAACCAAATTTTAAATAAAAAGCACTTACGGTTAGTAAATAAATCGAAATATATATATATATATATATATATATATATATATATATATATATATATATATATATATATATATATATATATATATATATATATATATATATATATTAACGTCTGACTATTGTGCACACTTGGGCTAATGCAGACGATGGGATGATTAATAGCATATGAAAATGCCAAGCCCTGGCCGGGAATCAAACCCGGGTCCTCGGGGTATGCTGTCAACTGGGCCACTGAGGCGGCTAATCGAAAAATAAAACCCGATGTTTTTGTAAGTTTTATTTAGCCCCCCCCCGAACTCCCGAAATTATTTCAATTTGCTTCAAAATTATAAATTTTCGTGACCAAAAATCGAGAACAATCTGATCAGCCTACTTTGAAAAATTACATCCAGATAAATACAACATTTTTAAAGTAAAAACTGATAAATCAGTGAAAATCCTAGATTCGGTTTTCTCACGGCCACATTTATATATTTACTTGTTAATGTTTTGAAAATTGTTTTAAATCATACATTGTAAAACACACAATAAAACACGCGTATTCAGCTAAGTGAAAGCAAATTAAAACATTCTATTCTTATTTTTCTTGTATATAAAACGACCCTTTTATTTTATTACGAATCGATAAATGCAACTGTGCGCATGCGTCAAAGCCTTGTTGGATTTTGCATTATTGAATTTCCTGTTTTCTGTTATAAGATGCAAAACGAATAGGCCTATTCGATCAGAATTATTCAGAATGATATTGCACGGCTGTACATTTATTAGATTCCACGATCTCTGGTATGTATTTCTTTTTCCTTATACAGTATAAATAAGAAAGATTGGAATAGCCCGTGTTCTCGATTCGATAAATCGTATCGAATATTTCTGTTGGTACTTTTATTAAATTTAAAAACGTAGACGATATTACAGATGTTTTTTATCTAAATTTAATCTGGATGTAACGTTCAGTTTTCATACGAGATTTCTTATAACAATACTTTTTCAATAAACGGACAATGATCAAATTAGACAATCCTGAGACAATAAAATCTAAAAACAATTAGAGATATTTATTGTCTTAAATATAAATAAACAATATTGTAATATATGAAAGACTGTTCGCTCTGTAAGGTATAATTCCTTATTATAATTTGAAATTAAAGATTGCAAATGAAACTGCGACAATGTATACTGAACGTTTTAATTACAATTAATTTAATACTTTTATGAGAATTATATCGTGAAAACAAAAGTTTATGCTAAGAAATATAAATCATTTTGAAACAAACTGTTGAATAAATAGTAGTCTAACATTAATCTACACTGGATTAATCATATGTTTTTAATTTTTTTTTTAACGACCGGCTATTGTGCACACTTAGGCTAATGCAGACGATGGGATGATTTATAGCGTATGAAAATGCCAAGACTGGGAATCGAACCCGGGTCCTCGGGGTGAAAGCCTAGTACGCTATCAACTAGGCCACCGAGGCGGCTTTATATATGTTTTTAAATATAACAGTAGATAGATCAAGTAAATATTTTAGAGTTTGAAGAAACCCTTCATAGCTCCTAGCATCGCAACAAAGTTTTGTGTAGACTATTTGAGCAGTCCACTAAATAACTAGCTTATTCAGCTGTATGTTTTCAGTGTCCTGAAGGCCTGCTGGCATAGGAGAGTTTGTGACCTGAGCAGTTTTCTTATCCATTCCGCATAGCATACACACGGGTTTTTATGGTACATTCCTGTCCTGTTCAAGTTGCAGTGCCTGGTAACTAGTTAGACGGTTTTTCTGATTTGCCTTTTAACCATCTATCTCTGCTCTTTAACCATATCTCTGCTCTTCTTCTAAGTCTACCATAAGAACTTCTTTCAAAATACCCTTACTGTAACAATGCCATCTAAGGTTATCTCACCGTTCCTAGTTGCTTGTAGATCCACACACATTGATAACTGTCTAGCCAGACACAAATAAACCCATTATGATAGTTCCGAAGCCCGTACAGTCAACATATCCGATTCTTGATTACTCCCAATTTCCTCGTGCCTCCCGGTACACTTAGTTTTCTAGGTTCTTCGGCATTACAAACAAAGCTGTTTGCTTTATAATTGTCGGAATCGCGGTCTGACTTTCAGTAGTATGGATTCGAAGTTTCTGAATCGCCCGCTTCAAATTTCCCGAAACCTCTGCCTGGAATACTGTGGGAGTACTGTAACAGTGTAACCACACGTTGAACCCTTGGTCTGAGACCACACACCCTAGTAATAAACGTATTAATAAATTTTATATGATTGTGCATCGTTCGACGTTCCAAGTCGTTGTGGTTTCCATAACTAACAAAACTAAATGAGAGTGGCTTTTGTCAAAATAAATGGATTTTACGACATTGAATTTGAATTCGATTTGCTACACGAGTTTTTAATCTTTCAAAAGTATATTGGCAGCACGTAAGTTTTGACGTAAGAAAGTTTAACTTTAGTAATTTAAAAAATACAATTTGTCAATCATTTTCGAACTTGACGCTTGAAGTTCTGTGAATGTTCTCGTGCTGTTTATTGTAACTTGTTTTAAAGTGTTTTTTTCCGTAGGAGTCCGATGGTTTCTGTCTAAACTTTATACTTTACGGAAATATTATTTTATTTTATTTTTATTTTTTACGAATGAAAGTAAGAAGAATTCGTGTTGAAGAATTTCATTAGAAACCAAAGTGCGTGTTAATTTGATACATCCCCGCAGGGGAGTGCAGACTAGCTGCACCTATCGAGAGGATGTAGACGTCCCTCGCGGTACCCGAATCTTAACACACACTTACACTTACAACACTACACTTACGACTTTAACATTTTACACTCACACTTACATTTAGGGAGGCGATAATAACCTCTATGTGCTCTTCGCTTTAAAATAACAACAAAAAAAAACATTTTTAATAGCATTGAACAAATTAGCTGTCGGAGCAATATCATGGTAAAATCCAGAACCGTTTCGTGAAATAAACACCGATCATGATCAAGAGTTCGTTAAAAAATTCACCACACATACACAACGCGCGCGAGCGCGCGTGTGCGTGCTACCACGCGTTTTATGTATAATTTTATGCCGTCATGGTTCATTTTCGTATTTTTGTTGGGAGAATGCATTCTCGTATAAAATTATTCGCATATGTAATGTTATTGAAAATTTTACATTTTTGATATATGCTTCTATCCTGTCAGCTGCTTGCTGCGGTTATTTAAATCTTTGAGTAGTTCTTCATAAGTAATTTAACACGAATCAAACGTTTTCGGATAGTTTATTTGTTGCCCACTAACAGAATGATAGCTTGCCATATGTCGGGCAATTTGATTTTTTTAAACTGACTTGACGTAGATTAATTTTGTGTTAACTGTGTTTGTTGGCGTGTAATCATATAGTAATAACAGCCACGCTTAGGCTTATTTTTTCATGGGCTGTAGGTTGGAGTTCAGTGTTTTTTATCGCCGGTGAAAACATAAAAAAATAACTTGTCTTCATGTTTGTAGGCTACAATGCTATCGATTAGTAGTTACAATGCTAGTGGGACATTCCCAAAACCAACACGTCTGCTCGTTCTAAAGGATGGGGAGGGGTGAGCCACACATCTGCTGGATAAATCGCACCCTTCCAATATAACCCCTTACTATTACGAGGTAAAATAAGGGTAGGTCTATTTAAAAGTCAGATAGTCGCGAAATAATTACAGATGAATTATCGTTAATGGTCAGTCAAATGGGGTGACAAAGGGATGCAAACAAATTGTACAGACACGCGCAGAGTGTCAGATAAAAAACGAAACTGGAGGTGCAGCGAGACAGCTGCGTGCTGTGAATTTTTTCCAAAAAAAAACTTTCTAATAAAGATTTAAACGTGTTATAAAAAGTAACTTAAAAAAGAAGTCATATGGATTAAAAGTAATCTTTTACAGTAAAGCATTTTTTTACTGTTAGATATACCTTAGTTACTATACGAGTAAGCCGCCTCGGTGGCCTAGTTGATAGCGTACTGGGCTTTCACCCCGAGGACCCGGGTTCGATTCCCAGCCAGGGCTTGGCATTTTCATACGCTATGAATCATCCCATCATCTGCATTAGCCCAAGTGTGCACAATAGTCGGACGTTAAAAAAAAAATTCTGTGCCTTTTTATTCCATTTACAACCGACTTCTATAAAATTTATTTAATGCTTCAATAGTAAATGCTAGATTAACATAATGGCTAATTAAATTTTACATGTTGTGTCTAGAAAATATTCTAAGCAAAGATTACCATATCTAAAATTAACCTTTCATTAAATTTATAGAAAGATTATTTCAAGGAAAAAAAATGATCATTTTCAAACATATGATCCAACTTGTATTGTCCTATTTAGGTTATATTGACTGTTTACTTTTCTGTTTCCAAAGTTAAATTGTTACTATTTACTTTGTGCTATGTTTTTGAATACTGTAGGCTGTTACATTTTTTTGAAATACTTATTAGTATTGTGATACAGGTACTTTGAAATTATACTTAAAATGTAAGCAAAGCCTTTTTCACAAAACTAATCGTGAGTTCTTTATCCGGAAAATGATTAAAGGAAATAAAAACGATCTAATATTTAAGTACACTCGTGAACTCATTACAGATTAGGCCTAAAATCAATTTAGGATTATGTAATATTATTGCCAACAAATAATTTGGAGAAAAGAAATTTGAGAACACTTAAAATGTAATGAATCAAATTTAAACATTCATTTAAATTTCGTTTGACAATTTTAAAATTTTGGTTGTATCTTAATTAAAATAAATTAACACAACAAAAAGTCACAAATAAAACTTTTACTTAGTTGTAAATATCATAAAATGGAATTGTAATAATTATTAACCCACAATTAAAATATTTGATTAACCGATATTGGGGCGTTAAATTAATAAATGTTTAATTACGATTGTTTTAGAAACTGAAATTGATGATTTAATGTAGGTTAATTTTAACGATGAATTAGTTAAGTGCTATTCTAGAAATCGGCTATTTAGAGTTGAACTTTTGAATTATGAATCTTCAAAAAAAGGCAAATTTTTAAAATATATTGAAAAATAAAGCCAACAATCATTGTTCGCAAGGAAAATTAGAATCGTGATATAGTTTCACAAATATCTTTTATTTAGTGACTTATGTTTTGCCATGAGGTATCTTCAGACATAGTCACTGCAAGACATATTTCAATAAATAAAAGAAATTTGTGAAACTATATTAAGAAATTTTCATTGATATCATTTCATTTTCAGAGTGTCATAAAGTAAGTTCAATAAATAATTATTGAGCCAAACATTCTAAATTAGCAGCTTAAAAGTTACATTTGTGCAAGTTGTAAATATTATCAACTTATTTGATAATGATTGTACAATATGTCCATAGTTCTTTTAGGAAATATAATCTCGTATAATGCTTATTTCCTGTAAGTGATTGAACATCTCCTGTCTACAAAAGTCAAAAACACCACCTAATCCCACTTCCTGCGAAGTGTTTGCATGGCTGCAGTCATTGTGCAGTAATACTGCAAGTACAGTCTGTTTCAATATACAGTCCGCATTGTGACATCAACTGTACACAGTTAACTAAAGTGATTCAAAGACGGCTTTTCCAATATTCTTTGTTGTTAAAAGTCGTCGATGGGTCGGAAAGTTTAATAATCTCGACACGCAACTGTCTCGCTGACGTAATAGAAGCGAATTTTCAAAAGTATTATTTTTCTATCTTACTCTTTTTGAAATTCTAAATTTCACCGTCGTAATCAGCATTGAACCCTGCTTATATTAGCGTTTTCAAGTTTCAAATTACATTGAAAATATGAAAGTGAGTCCCGACCGTTGTCAAAACATTTCTTAATTTCAACGGATTTTGATAATTCAAAATTCTAATTTATGCAATTTTCAACGCTGATTGCGTTGGTAAAATAGGATTTTCAAAATAATGTAGTACAAAAAAGGTTATAAATTTTTAAAGATTTGAAATGACCGCCACTTTTAAACTGTTGAACGATTTTGCTGGTTAACGTACTTGTACTCTCTCTCTCTCTCTCTCTCTCTCTCTCTCTCTCTCTCTCTCTCTCACACACACACACACACACACACACACACACACACACACACACATTTTTACGACCTTTCAAAAAGTGGTATAGAGGTCAGGATCGATGCTCATTTCAAAGTACGTAGTCCAGTATTTAACATCATTTTAACACTCTGCCGCGAGATGCCACTAGTAGGGGACACTCACGTAATTCTCATAAGGGTTACCATTCTGGTTAGTTTATATGCATTGACATGATCTAAATTTTGTAAATTATATTTTTTAGAAAAAACTTTAACATATGTCATTTCCTGTTCAAAATGTTATTTGTTTTTAAAGATAGCTTATAATATAAAGTATTTACATAAATACTATAAAGTGTTTAAAGAGAACAGTAAATTAAGTATAATAAAATAAATAAATAAAGCTAATAAATACAGTATTTACAGAGAACGATATGGATTTACCAAGTATTGCTTACTGAATGTCGTTTAGTAACTGTTTCGATTATCGAAGGTGCTTAACTAAAGTGAAATCGAACAAAGGAAGGAGTAAAAGTCCAACTCCATCTTTTTAATCATTACTTTTTGGAAAGTTACAATTTACACTTCAATTCTCTCGGCGTGCTTTGAGAAGTTAGCTTGGTGTAATCAGGACCGTGCAGCTCAGAGGTCTGGCTTTAATACCCTTGTTTAAGGTTCTGTACTATGCTAATCGTGTCCTTTCATGAGGACCTGCTATGCTATGGCAGGGTAACACGATCTCTCAAGTGGGGCAGTTAAACTGACATTTGCTTTGCGGAAAGTATTAAAACCAAAACCCATTAAATGCTGTTCTTTCGAAAACCTAAGTGGGTCGTTTAATCATTTTATTAAGCAGAGTAAGGAGTTGTAAGACTACTTGTTTAGAAAGGATGGCGAATTGAAAACCGGAAGTAATGTAACGGAAACATTATCGTTGTCATAGCGATGAATATAACAAAATGAGCTAGATCAGCTGATTTGTTTGATTAACTGGTTTAATGAAAACGGAAGATCGGATGTAGTGCACTGCAAAAAACCATTAGTTGCTCATTAAATCCAGAAGTTTTTCTTAGTCTGTTACTGCCAAAATGCGTCAATTGCATTTTTTGATTGTTGTTTGATGATGCATTGTTGTTTATGAGGTTGTAATCATATTAAAAATATAAAACAGTATTTTAGAAATAAAATATTTGAAAATTGAAAGTTTTGTGTATAAACATAAGCTCGAAAGTTTATTTAACAAAGAAACAGCTGTTGACATGTAAAAATTATAATGTGTGTGTGTGTGTGTGTGTGTGCGCGCGCGCGTGTGTGTAAAAAATCATTTTACGTTTTCAAATCTTTTGAAAATTTAAAATGTTCAATGTATAGAGTGTTTGACGCCAAGGCCTGTGTTGGTAAAATAAAAAAAAATTAAGGTTATAAAATAATGTTTTCGTATTAATTTTTCGAAAAACGTCAGAGAAAAAACTTCGTGCCGTGATCGTTTCTAAATAAATTCCTTTCTAAATCAGTTTGTTTTGTTACTGTTAATGTTTCCTAATTGTAGCGTCTAATTATTAAATAGATATTTCATGTATGGCGTACTGTTTTGTCATATTATTAATAGGTTAACGTTAATAGGTTAGTTTCAGCAAAATTCCAATGATTTTATAAGAAATAAATATTAAATAGATAGCATATACATGTACGGTATACTGTTTTGTCTGTCATAGTATTAATAGGTTAACGTTAATAGGTTAGTTTCAGCAAAATTCCAATGATTTTATAAGAAATAAATATTAAATAGATAGCATATACATGTACGGTATACTGTTTTGTCTGTCATAGTATTAATAGGTTAACGTTAATAGGTTAGTTTCAGCAAAATTCCAATGATTTTATAAGAAATAAATATTAAATAGATAGCATATACATGTACGGTATACTGTTTTGTCTGTCATATTATTAATAGGTTAACGTTAATAGGTTAGTTTCAGCAAAATTCCAATGATTTTATAAGAAATAAATATTAAATAGATAGCATATTCATGTACGGTATACTGTTTTGTCTGTCATATTATTAATAGGTTAACGTTAATAGGTTAGTTTCAGCAAAATTCAATGATTTTATAAGAAATAAATATTAAATAGATAGCATATACATGTACGGTATACTGTTTTGTTTTGTCATATTATTAATAGGTTAACGTTAATAGGTTAGTTTCAGCAAAATTCCAATGATTTTATAAGAAATAAATATTAAATAGATAGCATATACATGTACGGTATACTGTTTTGTCTGTCATATTATTAATAGGTTAACGTTAATAGGTTAGTTTCAGAAAAATTTCAATAATTTTGTAAGAAATAAATATTAAATAGATAGCATATACATGTACGGTATACTGTTTTGTCATATTATTAATAGGTTTACGTTAATAGGTTAGTTTCAGCGAAATTCCAATGATTTTGTAAGAAATAAATATTAAATAGATAGCATATTCATGTACGGTGTACTGTTTTGTCATATTATTAATAGGTTAACGTTAATAGGTTAGTTTCAGCGAAATTCCAATGATTTTGTAAGAAATAAATATTAAATAGATAGCATATTCATGTACGGTATACTATTGTGTCTGTCATATTATTAATAGGTTATCGTTAATAGGTTAATTTCAGCAAAATTCCAATGATTTTGTAAGAAATAAATATTAAATAGATAGCATATTCATGTACGGTATACTGTTTTGTCATATTATTAATAGGTTAACGTTAATAGGTTAGTTTCAGCAAAATTCCAATGATTTTATAAGAAATAAATATTAAATAGATAGCATATACATGTACGGTATACTGTTTTGTCTGTCATATTATTAATAGGTTAACGTTAATAGGTTAGTTTCAGCAAAATTCCAATGATTTTGTAAGAAATAAATATTAAATAGATAGCATATTCATGTACGGTATACTGTTTTGTCTGTCATATTATTAATAGGTTAACGTTAATAGGTTAGTTTCAGCAAAATTCCAATGATTTTGTAAGAAATAAATATTAAATAGATAGCATATTCATGTACGGTATACTGTTTTGTCTGTCATATTATTAATAGGTTAACGTTAATAGGTTAGTTTCAGAAAAATTTCAATAATTTTGTAAGAAATAAATATTAAATAGATAGCATATTCATGTACGGTATACTATTTTGTCTGTCATATTATTAATAGGTTATCGTTAATAGGTTAGTTTCAGTTAATGTTTTGCATTAAATAGATAGCATATTCATGATTTTTTGTATATTATTAATAGGTTATCGTTAATAGGTTAGTTTCAGCAAAATTCCAATGATTTTGTAAGGTAAATATTAAATACAGGTTTAATTTTGTTTAGAGTCGTTAAACAACCGTAATTTCAAAATTTTATTCGCTATAAACCTAAGGTATAAACAGACAGATTATGTATCTTGGGCACTTACGGGTGGGCAACGATCTTAAGATAACCGTAACCAGCATTGTAGTGAATCATACAGGAATAGTAGCAGCTGGTTATTATTGGCTGGTGAATTATTTAGTGATCAACCCCCCAGTCGTATATTCAATATATCAGCCTAGGTAAATACTCCCATAAGTGTAGTTTATATATCTAGGGGTTATATTGGGCCTAGTATTGGCATATACGTTGATAAATAGCGATATGTGTAACCATTTGTCGCCTTGAAAATAAACGGACAAGTAAATAATGAAAACATATATGTACTTTTCATTGCAAACTATTCAATACTGATTATTACATAATTTTTGTGTACCAGTGTTGGTTTTTTTATCAACAAAATTGGGACAACTTTGTTTTTGTGATAAGAATAAATTCAGGATAGGCTTAAATTGTTTTGAAGATTCAGTTATTAATAAAAAATTGTAATTAATTAATTAATTAATTTGTTTAATGGACTTTTGCTACCATTGTTTGTGTTTAAATATACATCAACATCATATCACGGCACACAGCTGCCTTGCTGACTTGATGGAAGCGAATTTTCTAAAGTAATTTTTTTTAACATGAAACTGTCTTTGAAAATCTGATTTCGCCATCGTAATCAGCGTTACGACTTTCGTGAAACTAGCAATTTTAAATTTTTAATTTTACACTTTTAAATTACATATAATTACTTTGGTAATGAACCCTGACCGCCGTCAGATTAAATTTCTTAATTTCAACGGATTTTGAAAATTGAAAATGCTAATTTGTACGGTTTTTAACGTTGATTACGATGGTAAAATCAGATTTTCAAGACTATTAAAGGTAAAAAAGTCACGAATTTTCAAAAATTTGAAATGACCGCTATTTTGAAATTGTTGAACTTCTCCAAGCTGTTACCATAACGGTTTTTGTTCTAAGTTTGAATCAAATCGGAGTTAAATTGCAAAACACACACACACACACACACACACACACATTTTAACGACTTCTCAAAATGTCACAGTCGGCGCTAATTCAAGGTCGTGGGTCTGGGTCTCAACGTTAAAATGTGACCCGAAAATGTATATAAAATGTAGCCGTATATAAAATGTAGCCAATACATTTTCCAATCGAAATCGCTAAAAAGTGGAACATTAACTTAGACGCCTAGGTTTATTTTATAGTAAGTTACTAAAAAACTAAAAACAGAAACAGTCGCTCAAGGCTGACACCTTCAAATTCAAAGGTGAAAGTTTAAAATCGATTTGTTCTTTGTTTTTAATTTATTATTTTAACATATTTTTACAATTTACTAACGAAAATTTCTTTTCATTCTAATTTTTTTACTGATTTTAGTTGTGGATTTTCATTTGTAGGTAAACTTTGACAGATTTTTGTAACGAAAGAAGAATTTTGAAAACTAAATTAAAAAAAAACTGCTCGAGATTTGTACAAACTGCATCTACTTGTCAAAAATTTCATCGAAATGATATAATTTGTTTTTCGACGATGTGCTGTGTAAGCGGTCATGTATTTAAGTAAAATGCACTTTTTGTCTGGAAATGATAAGAGTGAAGTATGAAGATCGATTTTTCTTCTGTCGTCACATTTATAAATAAAATTGTGTAATAAATTTTATCCGAAGCGTGTCTTACGTAATATTACATGAGCACAGTTAACAAACTAAACTGAAATTAATTACGTTAATGCGGTTTTAACTTTGATAAATTACTGATTCTGTCCTTGTCACTTTGCCCGTCTGTGTCGGACACAAACCTAACCTACAAAACAAAAGACACTGTCCTTATCTCAGTGGGTAATTACATAATGAGGATCTCCGTGGGAAACCTACGCATTGTTTGTTAATAATCACGACTTTGGTCAGATTAAGCCATAAGCAACGACTGTCGATCCGCTGGTTGGTCGTGGACTTGAATAATCATGTCTGGTTTAATCCTGGCTGGCCGTGTACTTGTGTTATTTTGTGTTATCTTGTTGCGCCTCATAAGATTAGATTTTCTTAAATTCGGCACTAACGATTTTGTTCAAAGTTAGCTCAAATGTAGTTCTTAAGTACAGAAATAATACGTATATGTCGTTATCTCTAAAAAGAATCTGATTCGGGAGTTATTAAATAAGTGCGCACTCCGGGAAGCTGTGATCTCAAATCATTTGGGAACTTCCATCTCTTCAGGTTTCAAATACTTTGTCTTTTTTTAATATCCAAACCCAATTCTTTCACTGGCATCCTGAACCTCCTGCAGGGCGCTTGGTAGCCATGATTTTGTCCTAGCTGATATAAGGCCATCACCTGATAATACCAGATGTTGACTTGGCCTGTTATAAATGTACTTATTTTCTGTATTGGTAATTCTAAGATAAGGTTGAACAGCTCTGATAACATATGGTCCTCTGTGTAAGTTCTGTCAAAGACTTCCGTGATTTGTTATTCCTCAGAAAGGAGAAGAAGAACGATACCAAAACCAACTTTCCAAGGATTCCTATTTTCTTTAATAATCAGCTTCACTGTGCTAATGTAATCGTTCGCTTTGCGCAAGTATATGAATAAATGGTGTAAGACCACATTACATTCGTGTTTTCTATAAAATCTGTTGGACTGCAAGTATATGGTCAATAGTTGATCTTGGTCGGGGACCACTTTGTTAAACATCCATTACTAAGCCAAATATTTATTTATCGGTGCAGTTTGTATACTGTGATGAAAAGTGATATAGGCCAGTCAGTCGGCATAGTCCAGCTTGTTTCTCTTTTTTTTTTTATTGGACTTTTGATCGTCTTTTAGATTGTGTCTGACCTGGGTATATTTTCCTTCATCCAGCAGTTTCAGATTAACTCATACATGTCTGATTCAGCATACTTTTTGAGCTCAGTATTTTACTATTCTTAAAGTCGTGTTACTTTTTAGATTAGACTCTTTAATTTCTTTTCAATCATCAGGGACTTTTTTCAAATTTCTCTCCCTTATTTTCCAAATTTTAATCGTTTTTCGCACACATTTGAATTACACTTACTTCTTCAAAAATACTGAGTTCATCTTTCAAGGTAAAAGCTCTCAGTCTCCCGTGTTTGCGCTTAAACATACAATAAAAATATCACTGTTACAAATATATTTTCATTTTCGAAAAATATTCAAAAGGAAAAGTAATTTTTTTTAGACATGTGTAGGCCTAAAGTTTGGTAATAATAAGAAGTCAGTTCTAGTAACGACGTATAGTTTGAATTGAAAAAAAAACAATACTGTAACAAAAGCTTCCGATAAAATTCACAAAAGTTATATGTATGTTTTTTATTTTATTACCAGAATAAATGACGATAAATTGTGAAAAAATGTAATTTTAATGTGTACCGTAATTTATACACAAATTTAGGAAGGTTTTTTAAAGTTACTCCACGAAAAACAAAAATATAAATAACGATTAATATCTTATCGGGAGTTTTTGACCAGAATGTTTGAAATTTTTTTACCAGAATGGTGAAAAAAGTGGGGTCTTGAAACGAGGTTTCTGCAGTTTCTGTAAAAATTGGCCAAATTCAGCTTGAACTCAACATTACTCGCGTGAAGAACAAACAGTTGCGTATAATCCATGACGTCTGCAAGAAAACAAACGAATTTCTTTTAAGTATTTCCGCTTTCGTTTATTCGTAAACGTAAAACGCAGAATAATAAATCATTCTGAAAGATCCTAAACTTTTAGGTAACTTTATAAGTAAACATGAAAAATGCGTCAGCAGCCTTGGGCTTTTGGGGGTAGAATATTAACGAGGGTTGCCGTGACAACAAGCTAATGCAATTTTTAAGGGTAGAAGTAATTGTGAACAATTTACGGGACGTTTTTTTATTTAATAACAGATTTTAAGTAGATTTGGAAAATGTTTAATGGAATTACAGCATTAATATTGTATTTGTTTACAAAGTAATAAATACGAATTTGTGCTAGTTTAATGTTTGCCTCTGTACGTTTTGCTATTTTACACTTACTGTTGTATAAACTAAACTGGAAAATCAATTAATTAAAGAAAACTATTTCACAAAAAACTTAACATCCGTTCGCCGCTATATTTAAAAACAAAATACATTGATAACGCAAAACCTAGAGGTTTTTGTACTATACCAAAAAGAACAATACTTTAATACGTTTGAAGTTGTGTTTATAACAGTTGGATTTTTGTGTTTGGGCCTGGCCACTGTAAACGCTTCATAATTGTCTGTCATGACGTATAAATTGTATCGACAGGCAATAAAAACATAAGTTTGTTTTGGAAATACCTACAGACGTTAAAAACTATCGTGAGCTTGAAACATTAGGTGTCGCATTTACTTCAAATTTGAACTCTAAAAAACCCACATAACCAGACATTATAACAAATACAGCGTAATAACAAAACTATAGCATGCATTGTTTTCAACAAAAAACTTAATAGTGGTGTAATTAAATATTTAGAAAGTTAATGAAACATAACTCTATTGGTGAATTGGTTTTTATTTTGTTGTGACGCCTATGTGTCAATTATTGTCACAAAAATGTATGAAAAAAATGATTTATCGAATAGCCTATAAGAAGTGGGGACTTACATTTAACTGCCGTGGGTCATTAGCTGATGAGGAACTGAGAGGGGAAGTCGGTGGCGGTAGAGGGGGGAACTCTTTTAATTAGTGTAGAGCAAGATGTAGGGGTGGTCTAGCCAATTTGGCGCGTTCCTCAATGTCAACCCCACTGATTCAGCGCACAATGGCAGATGAAAAAAGACAAAGATGTTAATTAGTTCTATGTGTACAGCGTGGCGTGTTATTAACAATGACAGTTAAATAAATAGAGGATTTGACGAGGAAACATCGGCTGTAAGATAATTTTTTTTTTGTGGTTTTTAACGTCCGACTATTGTGCACACTTGGGCTAATGCAGACGATGGGATGATTTATAGCGTATGAAAATGCCAAGCCCAGGCAGGAATCGAACCCGGGTCCTCGGGGTGAAAGCCCAGTACGCTATCAACTAGGCCACCGAGGCAGCTACATTTAAGAAAAAGTGATCCCAAAGACGGAGATATGTGAAATTTGGTATACTGGTTTATCTTAATATTTGAAGGTTTACAAAGAATGGTTTTCCAAAATTCTAGTCCGAAGGGTTAACATTTTTAATTGCGGATACTAAATTTGGTACAAATTATTCTTTGGGGTTTAACTTATTGCACCTAACGCAAAGAAATCGTGTAAAAAAAACTCAAAATTAAGAGTTTGAAGTAAGGGGCTTTAAAGTGTTACCTCATTACGCCCCCGTAGACGCGAAAACCCATTAATCATGTTATTTTTTTAAGCGTGGGATCTGAAAATGTTTTTTTAAGTTCATCCTTAATTTTATAAGGTGGTTACTAAAAGATCATTTCAAAAAAAATAATTTAAAAATCCAAAATTAAGAGTTTGAAGAGTTAAAATTAGCAACAGAATAAAGGCATTAATCATGTTATCTCTGAAGCCATGACGTGTTGGAAGCTGAAACAGTTAACTGTGCCCTGTTCCTCAGAAACTTCATTTTCAATTTTATGGTCACGATTTCCCACGTGAGAACAGTCGCGTAGTCCTATTAACAAAACTGTAATAATTTATAAACCAGAAATGTTTACGTGGAGATCCTGAGTACTCAATTAATAAAACTTTGTTGGCAGACATAAAAGGGTTTTTCAAAATTCAAACCCGAAGGGTTAAAGGGGGTTAGATTTTGAAGTTTTAATCGCCGGCGAAAACTGCGACGGGGAATGCTTGTAAATAATAAAACAATAAATAAGCCTGACGGGATACAACGCTGTACAGCTAAAATATGTGAGCATCTGTGCAATACTGAAATAAACATAACCTCAATTTAATGACGAACCATATGTTAGATAAAATCGGTTGTTTAGAGATGATGGTAATTTGTTCAGTTAAATCAGCTGTTTTTTATTACATTAATCTTAGTTTAGTTTGAATCATTGTCAAAAGAGCGCTTGTGGCTCAGTAGGGACGTTAGTGGACAGTTTACAAAATATAATTACTACCGTTGCCTTTTCCGTGTATTACGTCATCAGTCTGTCTTGCACAAAATAAAGACGTTTAAACTAAGAGTGTATTTCGATTTTAGCAGATGTTTTGTGAATTTTGTTTTGATGAACAATACTGTTTTGCCGGGATATTTATAAAAGTTTTGACTATATGCAGTTCAGTTTACATAAAATGCTATTCAATAAAAAGTAAATACTATTTGGCCATTTTTTCTAATTTATGTTTACAACCAGAAATAATACGGGATATTTTTTGTATGTAAAATTTGCCTGTAGCTTGTACGGGACAATATCGTATAGGCCTAATATGCATTTATAAGTAAATGGCTAATATAAATATAAAATATTTAAGAAAATCTGTAAAGCTATAACTGAAAAAACAAAACAAAAAACATTTCGTAATTTGTAATAATTTGACAGTTTGACATCTTTGTGTTTAAGTACAGTGTAGTTGAGAGGTTAAAAACCCTTACATAAGTAGGCCAATGAGAATCGTAACTACAGTACTTTTCATCTTTATTTTGCCCTTAATGGCGGAGAGTACACGTTTAATCAGCAATTACTGCAATTACGTTTATATTCTCCTAAATGTGGCACTTTTACAAGTAGCCTATAAAGTCCACTTTCTAATTGGTTTGTCAAATCGTAATAAAGGGGCATATTAAGTACAGTAAAAAAAAATTACAACTAAAACCGGTTTATATCTTTAAAAGTGTGTGCATTTATTGCAATCTGCATAGCATTTGTATTTGTGCACGAGCCATAGAAGCATTATTCTCACAGGCCTTTTTCAATAAAAATCATTTTTACAATGCGTTTGAAATCAAGTATACTTCAATTCAGCACAATCGTGATAGCTATGGCAGTTAATAAACGAGCACGAACTGAGCAAGTGTCATGTCTGTTAGAGGCGAGCTTTTCAAGAATCCACACGTCTCAGCTGTTTAAGAGTACATTTACGCAGACTAATAATTTTCCGAGTCACGCAAACTAACGTAACCTAATTGACACCGCAGCCCCAACGTAGCTTTATATTGTTGTCAATGAACAGCACATATAATGACAAAATTATTTTATTTACCGATTTTTCGTTGGAAAAAGAGCTATTTTGGAAAGGACACGTGACAAGAGCAAGAACCATGACCTTGGACTGAGCTTGGACTATTTCGTTACCCTGCGAAATCCGCTCAAATGCGAGCTATTCGAAATCACAACTTGTACCTGAAACTTTTTTGAAAATCAAATTACACAGTCTCATTCAGTCAGTATTAGTATCGTGTAGTGATTTTTAAAGGTGAACCTAGGCTATATTTAGAATTATTTTTTGTTTTGTTTAAAATATTAGAAGATTTAGGTTAAGTATTGGCCATAGATAAACTAGTGATACTGCCATTAATGTAAAGAGAAATGAAACACAGAAGGCAGGTATATATTTAGGCTACAAAACGAGTGACAAGAGACATGATAAAGTCTAAAAGAATTTTATTATAGTAAACCCCAAAATATAACATTTAAATAAATAAGATTGGAGCATAATACGAAATATATATGTTTGGAATGGAATTTTAATTCAAGAATGTTAACGATTGGTAAATTTAAAGTAACGTCAAATAGGCGGGGCTGCAGTAAAAGGTAATGTGAGCCATATATTTTAATTATGAGTTTGAATGGGGAGAATTTTTCGAGATAACTTTTGTAAATTATTATGTATGCGTGATTATGACTGTAAATGTATATGTGTCTGGGTTTCGAACTTGAGATTTAAGAGTAATCGCAGCGGGTAGAGGCTAAATTAAAAAATAAACTAAAAGAATCCATTGTTTTAAGGTAGACTGTTATTATATCTATGCATATATATCTATATCTATATATATATATATATATATTTTTTTTTTTTGTTTTAAAATGTATTTTTGAAGTGAAAACTTGTATGTTCGCGCCATTATATTACTTACCCAGTCCAACTTAATTATTTAGTTTTGTGTCAAGTGTTAACTGTGTAACAGTGACGTTTTATACGTTTATTATATATTTGTAGGTGTGAATAATAAATATTTAAATTATTTTAAACGCCATTATACTACTTACCCAGTCCAACTTTATTTAGTATTTAGTTTTATGACAAGTGTTAACTGTGTAACAGTGACGTTTTATACGTTATTATATATTGGTAGGTGAGAATAATAAATATTTAAATGCCATTATACTACTTACCCAGTGCAACTGAATTATTTAGTATTCAGTTTTGTGATATGTGTTAACTGTAGGCTACAACAGTGACGTTTTAATAATATTTTATACTTCTTAATATAATATTTTAAATTTGAAAGTTTATGTGTGTGTTTTGTTTGTTATTCAATCACACATTAACTACTGGACCGATTGAGATGAAATTTAAAATGAACATGGTTTAGGTACCTGAGATGGACATAGATGTATTCCCGTTTTAAAAATCTGAATCCCTGTTATTATTTATTATAAAATTATTGTGTATAAACTTACATTTGAAATGATTTTAATTGAAACAATCTTATAATTCCAAACAACCTGCCTTTCCAAATTAAATTATTGCAGTTTCTATTGAAGTTGGCATTTACAATGACAATAAGTCACAGGGTCAGATATTAAGAGTAGCAGGAATACATTTGGGACTCCGTGCTTCTCCCATGGTCATTTATAGACTATTCTAGTGTCGAGTAGAAAAAATCTATGTCTTGGCAAAAAAACCATAAAATCATATAATATTGTATTTAAAAAAATATTAAACTGAAATGAACGTACTCATGATTTTGAAAATCGACTATAAATTTTATTTTGTGGTGTAAAATATATAGCCATAACCTGTGATAAGAAGTAGTCACTTCTGTCGGCAGTTATGCGACTGCCACCTTTTTTGTTATTATTATTATTATTGTAATTCAAATGCATTTAAGGTTCGTGTGTATTGGCATTGCATTTGATCATTGTAGTTAACACACAGTATCAAGAGAATCTGCGTTATAATCTGTATTTTGAATCTGTTAAAGAAATGAAGCCAACAGACTGGAGAGCCGCTAAGGCTTCCGGATTTTTATTAAACGTTTGATTTGCATTGTGCGCCTGTTGCAACCGAGGATATCCTGAACTGAAACACAAGGAAATGTATGACGCAATGTATCTGTACGTAATTATCCAACCGTAAAATCACACTATCGGATGAGTTGGATTTTATACGTTTCCGAAACGTTGCAAGAGGACGCTGGTTACAATTCAGCAGCTTCAAGGTCGCGTGGCTGTGCGACAACAGTAGAATGTGATAATAAACTTAATGAATAACGTTAAGAATTTGTATTTGTAATACAGTTTACACAATATACGATTATATATTACATTATAAAAAGACACAATGCCTTATAACCGTTAAGGAGTCACCTTTCAAAAATTAATTCATTGCACTGAGGGGGGAATTATTCTTTTTTATACAATAATACTAAACCACAGTCATACAAAATTTAACAAATAATTATTTTCCTTTTTATAAGTTTAAAACTTTAAACGTTATGAGTTAAACATAAAACGTTAATCCTTTCTCCAAAGTTTTATTTGATTAAAATTAAACATTACACCACACACTACACCAGATCTGTACTGCCATGGATGTCTGCAGTAGTTAATGAATGCAGTCCAGTTTTTCCCATTCAACAAGTTGATAATACCTTCATCCGGAAAGTCAGACTTTAGCCGTCTTCACAATTCTGATAAAACAGGACACACCGCAAGGAAATGGAACAGGTCTTCTTACACAGGGGGCATTGTAAAACAGTACTTTTAAACTGGCTGAAGTTAAGTTGCAATAAGTCTTAGTTCCAGTAACCATCTGCATTTCTCCAACACATGTACGCATGCAGATAATGTTTAGTCGCTAAACTAATTTTAATTCTCCGTATAGTTCAGCTCGATACTGTTATGAAATATTTCTTTCATACGTTGTTCAAATCCAACACGTGCATTCACAAAGACGCGTCCAAAATATCAGCACCAACAATATCCTCTGAGATATGAACTTGTATTACTTACTTCTTGGTTACACTTTGAACATGGTCAAATTTAGTGACAGTTCATGAATTGATTTGCAGAAAGTGTTTATTATATTCTACTCACTGATGAATACGTCGCTAAAGTAAACGCGGGCTAATTATACACCAGAATAAACAACACAAACACTACAACATTGATTTGAATTTTGCGTCCTTTCTTGCTGTTATAACAGCGAAAATACTGCCAATAACGTTGTCCGCTACAAAAATCGACGAAAGCTTGTCTTTTCCTTGTGAAGTTGGTGCATTTTTAGCGGTTATCCATTTCAAAATAAACTATTGAAGCGACCATAGTGGTCATGTGATCCGCCGACCCAGATCTGTAGCTCACACTTTGTGTTCGTGCGTGCGCGTGCAGTAATTTGAAAATTTTAAATGCAGATTTTAACGTTATGACAGTGAAGTAAGGTTTTCCAATAATTTTAAGATAAACAAAAAATATCGTACAATTTTTACTTTCTTTCGAAATTGCTCTAACACGTCAGCGACACATCTGCGTGCGTGATTATTCTTGGTTTCTTCATTGGTGTATGTCAGAGTGGCACGAAATACTTAAACATATATGCTGCGAAGCGATGATCATCGGAAATTAATTTCAGTGTAGAGTAGAATTCTTGTTATGGACTGCTGATAGTTCAGGTCTAACATCTTTGACGAATATTGAAAGTTCTGAAGTATTTACAATAGTTACCGCTACTTGCATTCCTTCATCACGAAAGGATTCTTCTTAAAGCGTCGCAACTTTGTCGTCAGGTTTCTCAGCCGCTTTGGGTTTTTTCTGTTCACTTGTTTACTTTATTGTTAAGCGTCTTGTTTTTCCAAATACTTTCATCATTTATTGCCCATAATTTTGTCAGACAACCACGTCGGTGCAGGAACGAGGATGCACAGTAGGGGGCTGTGACGCAGGGCTCAGCCCTTATTTCTTCAGTTTTATTTCGAAACAAGCAATTGCATTTAGACATTTACTAAATTATAATAAATTCTCCAGCGAGTGGGAGAAAAGTATTATAAACTTTCCGAAAATAAATCTTCACTCGCTCCCAAATTCTTGACAACAATCGGGTTCAAACTGAAAGTGGTCCGCGCATCATTTATAACCTTTCAACGAGCGTTCATCACCCTCGGTGCCTCGGCTCATGCAAGTGAAATTCCTCGTTCTTTACAAATGGCGTTGAAGATATTGTTTAGAACGGGAAGAGGGCATAAATGTCTCTATTTTTAGTGAGGGCTCGAAACACGTGGCAGCCAAGTTCAAGGCGCTAGAGATTTCCCACACTGATTACCGGAGTACTCGAAACAAAGCCGGGTACTTTTGTAAGACGGGTAATCATGAAGGTGTTCAACGTTTTGTTGGTCCCGTTTGTTCTGTCAGCAAAATGCGTAGATAATTATCTGCATTAATATTACTGTAAGAGTAAAGCGTGCCCCATTATCGCGTAAATTCAGGAATTACTCAACCAATTTGAGTAATTCTTTCACCGTTGCGAGTATAATATCTCTAAAAACATAATAACGACTTACCACGTGACATAACATTCAACATGTTTCAGAGACGTATAACAGAACCATATTTAATTAATTACACTTGCGAGCACAATTGTATTTTTGTATTTATTCTTTATTTATACTCTTCTGAAATTTACCTTGTACGTATATTTGTTCAGGCTAACTGGTCGTGTAGTAGCCCGACTCAAGCACACTACTGTTGGTAAACAAAATCAGTTCAAACAGGAGTAATTTCGATATTTTTACTGGTAAAAACTGTTGTTGCATAACCTACTACAAAACTTTGCGTTTGGACTCATTAGAAAAAAAACCGTAGCACGCAACTTTCTCGCTAGAAGCGAAAATGAAAAAAATAACGATAAACAAACATAATGAGCGTTAACTTCTGTAAGGGTTTGGAAATTTAAAGTACCAATTTATGCATATTTTTATGTTGTTATCAAATTGTCAAACACGAATAAAGGTATAGTTACGGTTTTTAAGTTTTAGAATGACCGCCATTTTGAAACGGTCGAACGGATTTTGCTTGGTAATAAACTTGTCAAAACTACCAGAGCTGATTTTTGCGTCAGATTTAAATCAGACAAAAATTGCGAACACACAAACGACCCCCCTCAAAATAATGTAGAGGTCAGGATCGACGCTCTTTTCAAGGCTACGGGCTTGGGTATTACCACGATGACGCTATAATTACTAATTTTTGAATGAAAACTTTCTGAAAATCGTGTTGAATTTTAACTAGTCTGGACCAAAGTTTAATTCTTTGGATGAACTTTGAGGCTGGGTGGTCACCAAATGCGGAGCGGAGTTGCGTTGAGCAGCGGATTCGGCGTCACTGGGCTCCGCTGCGCGAAGTTTCGACTCTAGACTCGGTTTTGAAGCTGACTCCGCTTCCCCCTCCACGCTTCCAAACTTATTATTTGTCGTTACCTAGGTTACGGTTTTTAAACATTGTAGTTCCTAGAATCTGTTACAGTAGCAGGCCTAGATATTTGGATTAAAAAGATAAAACGCGTTCTTTAAACTGACTCAACTCTCGGTTGCATCTTCATTCCGCTCCGCTCAGATCAGCTTAATGCAGCTTCGCCAGCCTGATATAATTCGACAAATTCTTCAACACGTTTTAAACACTATCAATTAAACGTTCTTAGTTCACGTTTGAAATTTAAAACCAACATTTTTGGACGTTACATCCATTCATTCTAATGTTATAATGAGGTACTTTGTCGCTGTGAATATGACATAAAACTGGAATCAGTTATCACCATATAAAGAGGATCTGACTGGTAAATCCTTATAAGGATACGTCGGACTGACGTAATTTGTCTGCAGCCGCCTTCCTTTTGATCCAGCATTAAAATCTTTCCTGTTGTCATTCATCACATCCGCCCAGCGTTTATAAATCGTAAACATTTGTCTTGTTCAGTGTTCAGTTGTGTTTGTGTGTTATGACGTGTGCTGTATCCGCTATCCAGTGACGTAACCGGAGGTCAAATAACTCTGCGTTAACTTCAACGTCTTTGGTAGTTTATTTTGTTTCCTTTTATGCGCTTTCATTTTGTTTAAACTCAAGAGTGTATAAGACAATATATAAATACGGTTTTTATTATATCATAAAAAAAACGCAATCACTTTTGAAGTATGATCTTTTTAAAGTTTGTAATGCAATACACTTGTACTATCATTACATTACAGTTAGTTGAGTCATTCTTCCCTGAAATTGAATAAACGCTTTATTTTAGGGTTTTCGCAAAAAACATGGGTAGTATAATTCGCAGTTACTTAACCTAAATCGAAATAATTTTAAACGCTTTTTTAAGTTCTAATAGGTATTTTCATTTATTACTTATTCCTAGAAATGTTGATTCCATTTCTTTCTAATTGTTTTAATTAAAAAACAAAATGTCAACGCACTTTACAAATTTAACTCTAAAATTTACCCAATAAATAAACTGAATTCTAGTACAGTTTTTATCTACGAAAAATAATTTAAATCAAAGTAGGTTGTAATGTTAAATTATAATGTTGTAAATAATACTGTAGACGAAAATTAAAAGAAAATCCTTAATGTTTATATTACTATATTATAAACGAATTAATGTAGAAAGAGTCCACACAAGGGATCTTTAATGTGCATTGATCTTTACACGTGATTCGATTGATGGCCGCTCTGAACGTTATTAATAAAATGCGTCAGCACTCCCAATGTTTGTGTTTTCGTTTCAAACGAAGCAGACAAATCGTTGCCAAAATGTTACGGATGGTTCAGTAGCTACTGAAGTCCGTTCAGTCTGTTGAAAATAATTCGACAGATTTTCAAATCAAAATAAAATAAAAGTGATTTCGCCACGTTTATTTGCTTTTGTCGTGATTTTTTTTATTGCTTCGGACTCAAGAAAACCGGATGTGATCAGCCACTCAAAAACAATTGCAAAAATAAATATATATATAAATATATATAGCAGAAACTGTGTTAGATAAAACTTCAAAAAATAGCGACAGTTTAGAAAATAAATTAAAATGATTAAAGAATTTACTAATTTTATTTTGAAACAACAATTAAATTAAAGAAAGTGTTATACGTGAAAAACAGAGCTTATACTTCCCGACAGTGTAAAACGTATACTGTGTGTCCCTAACCTAAGCAAATTTCATGCCTAAGCCCAAAAAATGCAATACATGCTAAAGGTAAATCGTTTTATATTTCAGTAAAAAGGAAAACGTTTCTAGGGCTTTTTATAAATACGTAAACAATTTTTGTACAGAAAGTAAAATAAGAATAAACAGTCAATTTTTTGATTTTAAACTATGGCAAAAATATCTGCAACGAATGATTTCATATTACTTGTTCCGAATTGCCAAAATACCTTTGCTAGAACGAAAGCCTGAGACGCAGGTACAGTATTGTATAAAATTTTGCAACAGACGGTACACAAGTTGGTAAAATAAATTTCTCAGTTCCTGTAGCTTGTCTGTTTGTGTGTTTCCTGCTGTACCACGCTGCAAGTACTTACTTTCCCCCACGCAGTATTCCCCCTCATATTGCAGTTTTACAATTTCAGCGACTTAACGCAGCCTACGTACACACCACTGTACAAATTGTAATAGGTTCAGTAAAGTGTTCGAATACTAGAGACTGTTGTACAAGTGGACAAGAAACTAGTGTTCTTGTCTATTTATATAGGCTAAATACAGTATTTGCAATCTGTATAGATGTTTGAAATCTATATAAATGTTTACAATCTGTATAGATGTTTGAAATCTATATAAATGTTTACAATCTGTATAGATGTTTGAAATCTATATAAATGTTTACAATCTGTATAGATGTTTGAAATCTATATAAATGTTTACAATCTGAATAAATATTTGCAATCTGTATAGATGTTTGAAATCTATATAAATGTTTACAATCTGTATAGATGTTTGAAATCTATATAAATGTTTACAATCTGAATAAATATTTGCAATCTGTATAGATGTTTGAAATCTATATAAATGTTTACAGTTTATATAAATGTCTGTAATTTATATAGGCTAAATACAGTATTTGCAATCTGTATAGATGTTTGAAATCTATATAAATGTTTACAATCTGTATAGATGTTTGAAATCTATATAAATGTTTACAATCTGAATAAATATTTGCAATCTGTATAGATGTTTGAAATCTATATAAATGTTTGTAATCTGAATAAATATTTGCAATCTGTATAGATGTTTGAAATCTATATAAATGTTTACAGTCTATATAAATGTCTGTAATTTATATAGGCTAAATACAGTATTTGCAATCTGTATAGATGTTTGAAATCTATATAAATATTTGCAATCTCTATAAATGTTTGTAATATATATTTTAGCACTCGACGAATAATCGTTTCTCACAACTATCTTACAAACGTGATGGAAGGGATTTAGTAACAATGTCATGCATTTTGCAACAATTTATTTAGCATTTTTGAAAATCAAACCTTTTTTTTATTTATCATTTTTATTTCACCGTCATGGTCATTGAAATTGCAAAAAATCGGTAATAAACCATGACAGTTTTACAGATATTTAATTACCAGTAGTTCAAAGAACAGTAGATTCTTAATTGACGCTCCACGACAGCGCTTGCAACGTTTTCAGCCAATGTAATCGATAACCGTGTTTATTATTTATGAAAAATGTTACTGGTACTAACGTTATTGGAAAATTTAAGCTCATTCTTCATGAAGTTGTCAGTATTAAGATATGTTTTGCTGTTCAGCCAGTGTTACAGGAAGTAACCAGCAACTACACTTCGGCGTTGAATCAGAGTCAGCCGTCTTGAAACGGAAGTGAACGGGAGAAATACTTACACATACGTCTTTCGGGCTTTATACAACGTACCTTCGTACCAAAATTCAAAACAGTCGACCAGTGAGTTTTATTAAAACTGTGTGTACTCAGACGTCGCCATCTTGAAATGGAAGTGAATAGAAAAAATATATGTTACTTGGGCTTCGTAACAAATTTCAAAAGAGTTGGCTTACGTACGGCCAAAACTGTGTACACTCGCCATTACAAATAGGCCGCCATATTGAAACGGAAGTAAATTGGAAAAAACTTACACGTACGTCGTACGGGTTTTATAGTGGGAGGCATCTTCGTACCAAAGTTCAAAACAATCGGTCAGTGCGTTTTAGACAAAACTGCTTACACTGGTCATCGTTAAATGATAGGCTACCATCTTGAAACGGAAGTGAATGAGAAAAAATCTAATACATTCCTCATTCGGGCTGTATACAAGGTACCTCCGTACCAAATTTCAAAACAATCGGTCAATGCGTTTGGCAGAAACTGCGTAACACAAATAAAATAAAAACACAAACCAAAGGCTGAACGGTCGAGTTCGAACAGCGTCTTCGCTTCGCTCGGTTAACTTACAAAAACCGAAACACGACCCGAGTTGAGTAAACTTTTCTTTTGACCTCATTTTGCCCATTTTATTGCTGGGGTTGCGCTTTTAAAGTTAGTGCCAAGTTTCTTAATCGTTTAAGTTATCCGTAATAAATAATTAGCAGTATGATTGAAATACGCTTTCAAGGCAGTTCATTATTTTTTATTATCTTACTATAATTAAGTACAATGTAAAGAAAGTATGGTGATGACGAAAAAGAAAGAAAAGAAATGTGAATATATCCGTTTTGGGATCTACTGCGTCAAAAAATTGGTTTTATTTGAATATCTTTCCGTCTGTGTGTGCGAATTGCTGGCTTGATTTAAAAAAATTGTGCATGCTGGTCTAAAATCGAATCTTAAGATTTTTATAAGCGTTTGCTCATATTTCAAACGTAGCTGTATTCCAGAAATCCTGTTCAGGAGTTACTGAAAAATCGCCCTAATTTCTAAAAATCGGGTCAACAAATTCTGAAGATAAGTAACTAAATTTAGGGGTTGAAATAAAATAAATTTACGATTCGGGAGTAAATGGAAGAACTGCAGTACACAACTGTCTCGCTGTCGTGAAAGCGAATATATAAGGTATTCAGAATCAGTGCTCATTTCATGATCTCGGTTCTCGTTATGATGACTGCTCCTTTTATAATGAAAATTAGCAAAAATAACGTTGATTCCTGAAAGGTTTGTTATGTTTTTGTTCGCGCTCGTGCCGTAAAATTTTTTATATCAACTTTAGTACACTCCGTTGAGTTTAAAATCTTCGTATATGACCTAAATGTGATAACCAACTTTAAGAAATTGGACCGATTTTCCAGTTACTTGTTCATGGCTTTCGAATATTTTAGGAAATAATTGAATGCGAGGAACATTTTCAAGGATTTACCGACCCAAACAAAGGATTTACAATACCAATCAGATTTTGTTTGAAACTTTAATTTCGAAAAGTACGATGCCTGTCTAAAAAGTATCCGATATTTGGCGGTAAAAATATATTACGTTGGTGATGGTATTGGAATTCGAATACCCTTCGGAATAGCGTTCAGTCTTCACAAGCACACGTTCCATTGCAAGGACTGTTTGTTTCCAGGCCATACGAACACCCGTGACACACCCATGACTCATCTCCAGTAATCACGGTGTCAGAAACCCAGGATCAGTGTGTTTAGTGCCCAGCAGGTTCTGTGCAGGCCATTGCTATTCCGCTTCACAATATTGCACCCACAAATCATCACGAAAAATTGCATGTGCAGAATCTTTACTGATCCCAACTTCTTCGGCAAGCTCTCGTACGGTCAAACGACGATATCCCAGTATCAGATTTTCCACCCTCTCAACAAAAGGTGCATTCTGAAATGTGACCTCCCATAACGTTGTTCACTCTCCACCGATGTATAGTAGTAAATCCATGGAGGAGGAGAATGTTTTCTACATGACAGACTATAGGCTACGTAGCTAAGCGGATTGGGGTCTAGTGTTTCAACTAATGTCTAGCTGAGGATTAAGTGATTCCAAAGATTGGATTTCATTTTGAAAACCAATTTAAGCACTTAGTATTGAATAACAAACCCGCCTGTTCTGTAACTGCGGTTGTGTTATTCCATTCCATTTCTTTAAAAATATAATTTAAAACACGGTTATGCCTGAAAAACATAACACGGAAGTAAATTGAATACGTGTATTGTACATTTTCAGTTTACACTTAAAAATGTGTAAAACGAAAATATGATTTCCGGTTGCGCTTGTGCTGCTGCGGTGGCAAACTCGCTAACTGCACTGTGTTAAATATTTATTTAGTTCAGTGATGCAACAGGAATAAGAAAGGGAACAGTGCATTACGTGTAAACAAAATTGTTGTTTAAAAATATTTGTTTAAAATACTAAAAAAATAATAAAATTACTATTAGATTGTTAGAAACAGTAATATAGAAATTCTTAAGTTTTTTACTATTCAGTGAAAAATCATACGTTTTATCTGATATAAATCTAATATCTTGTTCCATACAACTAGTAATTTTCGAAAAAATCGCTACGGCGACAATTTTTGAATCCCCATAAAAGTTTTTCACCATAATATTCAGAATAAAGTATATTTTCAAAAATAAATACATAATTGTCATGTAACGGTGGTCACGCTATTCTTTCTTAGTCCCAAAAAAGTGAAAATTTGTTTTGTTTTTTTAAAATATTTTCCCGAGCTATGATTTTTTTTATTTCAAATTTATAACACTGACTCGAGTTATATATAATGATATATACACAGAATTTTATGATTAAATTTTCGAAAACATGGTTAGATATTACGGACTGTTATCGAATGTTTTTGTTTGCTTTAGTTCCTGATTAGTTTTTTTTTTTTTTGCTTGAGTGTAAAAGTGTTTTAATTAAAACGGTTTAATTGACCGTGAGGAAGTTCTAACGTCTCAACACGATACTTTTTGCTTTTACAGTACAGTTGATTCGGATTATTGGAAAGGAAGAAAAAATGATTGCCTAAATTAATTTGTAAACCGAGAAAAAGTAATTACATTGCAATACACTTTTATTTTAAAAACGGAGTTTAAAAATTGAATTGTTATTGCAAGAAACAACAAAACAAACGAAAAATTCTTAAAATTACCGTGACCAAACATTAAAACCTCTCTATGCACATTACAGTACATATGAACAGTTTTCTGTAACAAATTCACTAGAATTAAACGCTTTCGTCCGCATTGTAAACTTAATTCGGACCCAAATCTACATTAGTGACCGTTTTTTAAGCTTCTTAATGAAAGCAGCAATAGTCTTAATATCGCACGATAGTTTTTCACCAAAAATAGACTAAAAACGGATTCCATACAGTTTCTGAAATTTATCGAGGCGCCCGTCACTGCCTTAAAAATCATCTTTGTCCTTATTTTTTTTAGAAAAAAACTTTTGCTTTCTCACGCATTATCTTCCCAGAAATTGTGCATGCCTGGGTCATTTTCGATCTCCGGAAACTCACCTAAATCTTTGTTTGTCGTTTACATTGACACACGGGGGTTGTTGACTTAAGCTTCTAAATTTTTAAAATTTGTTTTAAAGAGCAAATAACAACGACGGATTACTGAACGTGCCAGTATACTGTATTAGCAATTACACTAAGTGATACTTGAATGTCAGTATAATGACTCACGAGTCGCGTAATACGCGGTACTTTTAGCGTCTCTACGTATTTCCATCCAGAATTGTATAGGGAAGAAGAAGTAAAAGAAGCGAGAATATAAAAGAAAGTAATTGTTGTAATGCGCAGCTCGGAGAAGTGCACGTAATTCTGTGGAGTGTTTAGGGGTGGAACTGTCGCGCAGGGGTGCTGCATGAAGTGGAGGACTCGCGTACAGTAGCGGTATCTTCACTGACGCCAGTTTGTAGACTCGACTCACGTATAGAAGGCAGGACAGACAAAGCGTGTCTAATGAGGTACAACAGCTATGTAACTACCGGCAAATATTGTTTCAGGACTAGGCGCATTTTGAATAATTCATTACAGTAAACTGTTGGGTGGCATGCACTGAACCAAATATATTTAAAAACACTATACAGTTGGTCTGTATAGATTTAGCGTTGCCTCTAGCGGACTAATTAATGAAGCAAAAATCTTAATATTTGTTTTTGTTTATTCGTAATATCTATATTATACGTTTATCGTTTATTTTTTTCAATTTTATATAAACAAAATTAAGATCGTTCTTATTTAATAGAGATAAATATTAACTTTCTCGTGTTTGTCACCACAATAATGAATCATGCACGCAGCTGTCTCGCTGACTGGATGGAATTTCCAAACAATACGGAATTTAAAATGCAAATTTTAACGTCCTTTAAGATTTAGACCGCTGTTTTAAATCTAATGAAAACAGATATAGCTGTGGAATGAGTTCAAGATATACAATGTTTTTTTTGCGAAGAATTATTAAGGCCTAATATTATCGAATTCAAGATGCGTCTACCACTTTTGTCTTATAGCTGTTTATAACTCACAGATCCTATAAATTATTTAACCTCACCTGGTCTACCTACTTACATTATTTCTTCACAAGATAAAAGTAAAATGCCAGATATAATATTAGCCCACTTTTCCTTTATACGAATATATAATGTATCATTGTCTTATGAAAGTCAGTTTTGCCTGCAGTTAACATGTAGTGAAGATACAGGTTGTCCACATAATACTTATCCACTTCCATAGCGAAACCAACAAAACAGGTCACTACTGCTGAACACGTCTTGCTAATTAATAAATCTTAATTGGCTTGGCTGATAAATTGAAGGTCATAGTTGTACCAAAACCAAACTGAAATATGAAACTCTTCAGAAATCCCTTTATTCCTTAAGGATCGCGGCACGCAGCTGTCGACGTAATTAAGCGAAATTTGCAAAATTACCGGCAATTAATGAATGCATTCAAACTTTCAAATGGGTGTCATTATTAAATGGCTGAACTGTGTTTGTTGGTTAACGGCCTTGTCTATCGGCCGTCTAACGGGTGGGTAGACACATTTATTACAGTAATAACCCAATAATCATTGTTCTATTCCTTATGTTATTTTTTAGTGATCTGTTTCAGTTTTTGGTTTTCAAAGTCTTAGTTAAGCATAAGTATCGCAGCTGGAATATTATAGCAGTTTTTAAAACCGAGACTCACCAAATTTTGATATTCAGATAGTTATTAATATGAACTTTATCAGGTTGGTAATACTGCGCATTCGTGTCAAGTATAAATACAGTGGTTCTTTTTGCAGAATGTTTCCTGTGCTTTGGTCTCATTCTCTCTCTCTCTCTCTCTCTCTCTCTCTCTCTCTCTCTCTCTCTCTCTCTCTCTATCTATCTCTCTCTCTCTCTCTCTCTCACACACACACACACACACACACACACACACACACACACACACACACACAACTCTCTCTCACACACGCACGCACGCACACGCGCGTATACTCTCTCTCTCACACACACACAACTCTCTCCCACTCTCACACACGCACGCACGCACACGCACGAGTACTCTGTCTCACTCTCACGCACGCACGCACACGCGCGTGTACTCTCTCTCTCTCTCTCACACACACACACACACACACACACACACACACACACACACACACACACACACACACACACACGCACGCAGCACACACAATTATCCTGTGATTTTTAGCGAATGTGGTAAGTACTCTAGTGTTTTAAATTTTGTTACGATTTGATTCACACTTGGTTAAAAAATATTTTTTGTTATTAATTTGAACGAGTTTTTACTAAGCGAAAATTGTAGGTCAGTTTCAAAATGGGGAGCATTCTAAATCATACGAAATTCATAAATTTTAAACCTCGTACTTTTTAAAAAAAATCTAATTTCCTGCTTTAAAATGTGCATAAATTAGCATTTTAAGCATTTAAATTCTTTTGAAAATACGAAACAGTTTGGATCTGACAGCGGTATTTTGGAATGTAATTTGAAAACATAAACATGCTGATTGTGATGGTGAAATCAGATTTTTTAAAAAGTAGAAATTAAAGAAACGTATAACGGGAAATCGCAATCCACTTTGGCCAGAAAGTGCACGCAGCGATTGCCAAATAAGCCCGGAACTGTCACTCGTGCAGACATGATGCGTGCATCAACAAAGAGATTTGAAGCTCACAAACGCCTCGACTGGACAAAGTACAGCAACGTTGTAAAGTAGAACTTTTATTCCGTTCGTCTGACTTCAACACTTTATTCAAAATCGTTCCACTGGTTTTCTACAATACGTTGTCACAGACAAAAGAATTCCTTGGAAGTAATAAATTGTCTCGCTTTGTAGGTAGGTTAGTGGGGTTTTTTTAAAGGAATAAATCAATACGTCCTGTATTTCAAGGAAATAAAAGTTCTTTGAGCAAATAGTTCACGGCTTCTTAGAGGTAGTTTTTTTATACAATAGATATCACCTAGCGCTGTTTAAATTGTCGAAATAGTGCACATTGACACATTTTCCAATTTCTTTGTCAGTCTGGTGACATATTAATGGCTCTTCTACTATTACGCTTAAAATATTTATGAAAATAACATTTCTGTCTTTCATTGAAATGAAATGTTTTAGTTTATAAATTTAAAGAATTAAACAGCTTTATGATAGCAACTTTTTAATTTTTCTTTTAACTATAATAAAAAAAAGTTTTGTATTAACAATAAATTGCTTTATATGTTGGGTTTAGTTAATAAATAGGAAGAAATTAATACTCTTAATTATTAGGTGGAAACTAATTGTATTTCACTTCTGTTTTATTAAGTTTAGCTTGGAGAAAGCACCAATTGATTTATAACAGTTCTTTATGTTCACGTTAAGTAATCTGAAATTAAAGTGCACCACAAACTTTTAAAGTGATGCTATTTAAAAATGTATGTTGGCTTATTAAAGAGCCCAGCCGATAAAAACAATGTATGTTTGCTTAGTAAAGAGCCCGGCCGATAAAAACAGTGTATGTTTGCTTATTAAAGGGCTCAGTCGATAAAAACAGTGTATGTTTGCTTATTAAAGAGCCCGGCCGATAAAAACAATGTATGTTTGCTTATTAAAGGGCCCAGTCGATAAAAACAATGTATGTTTGCTTAGTAAAGAGCCCGGCCGATAAAAACAGTGTATGTTTGCTTATTAAAGGGCTCAGTCGATAAAAACAGTGTATGTTTGCTTATTAAAGAGCCCGGCCGATAAAAACAATGTATGTTTGCTTATTAAAGGGCCCAGTCGATAAAAACAATGTATGTTTGCTTATTAAAGAGCCCGGCCGATAAAAACAATGTATGTTTGCTTATTAAAAAGCCCAGCCGATAAAAACTATGTATGTTTGCTTATTAAAGGGCCCAGTCGATGAAAACTATGTATATTTGCTTATTAAAGAGCCCAGCCGATAAAAACAATGTATGTTTGCTTATTAAAGAGCCCAGCCGATAAAAACTATGTATGTTTGCTTATTAAAGAGCCCAGCCGATAAAACAATGTATGTTTGCTTATTAAAGAGCCCAGCCGATAAAAACAATGTATGTTGGCTTATTAAAGAGCCCAGCCGATAAAAACAATGTATGTTTGCTTATTAAAGAGCCCAGCCGATAAAACAATGTATGTTTGCTTATTAAAGAGCCCAGCCGATAAAAACAATGTATGTTGGCTTATTAAAGAGCCCAGCCGATAAAAACAATGTATGTTTGCTTATTAAAGAGCCCAGCCGATAAAAACAATGTATGTTTGCTTATTAAAGAGCCCAGCCGATAAAAACTATGTATGTTTGCTTATTAAAGAGCAAAGCCGATAAAAACAATGTATGTTTGCTTATTAAAGGGCCCAGTCGATAAAAACTATGTATGTTTGCTTATTAAAGAGCCCAGCCGATAAAAACCATGTATGTTTGCTTATTAAAGGGCCCAGTCGATAAAAACTATGTATGTTTGCTTATTAAAGAGCCCAGCCGATAAAAACCATGTATGTTTGCTTATTAAAGAGCCCAGTCGATCAAAACTATGTATGTTTGCTTATTAAAGAGCCCAGCCGATAAAACAATGTATGTTTGCTTATTAAAGAGCCTTAAAGAGTCCAGCCGATAAAAACAATGTATGTTTGCTTATTAAAGAGCCCAGCCGATAAAACAATGTATGTTTGCTTATTAAAGAGCCCAGCCGATAAAAACAATGTATGTTGACATATTAAAGAGTCCAGCCGATAAAATCAATGTATGTTTGCTTATTAAAGAGCCCAGCCGTTAAAAAAAATGTATGTTTGCTTATTAAAAAGCCCAACCGATAAAAAACTGTATGTTGGCTTATTAAAGAGCCCAGACGTTAAAAAAAAGTAATGATTACACTGTTTGCCAGACGTTGCTATTTTCTTAAGGAAATACAATTTCAAGCTATGTATGAGTAGAAAAACCACAAACACTGGACGAAATTATGCAAAACAGATAAATAATAAGTTTTCAATTAAAGATGTTGAAAGTTCAAGATGAAATGAAAAATTTTCGCGGGTATTAATTCATTTTTTCACTTACTTTTCTGAATAGTTAATTTCTTTTCTTTCAAATTTCGTTTTGTTAACTTTAGTCATGTACCTGTACAGGTTTTGGGGTAAAAATGTGACAAGATATAACAACACCTACGTTTTGTTTCGGTATTTCAAGATTAAATCAGAACAAAATTTGTTGAAAAAACTTTAAAGCAGATTTTATACAAGCTTTGTTTTTAATTTTAAACAAACGTCGTGGCAAACGGTTCTGCTTGTTTAGCCTGTATTAATTTAAAGACAGAAACCGACAGATAACGCAAATATATAGCGGCGTTTTATGTGTTTTAGTAATTTGTTATTATTGTTGGTTTGTAACGGAGGGCTGTGATGCTTTCTCACTGTGTCTGTCTGTCCGTAATGCTAGTATAAAGCCTTAACGGTACTTGATGAAACATTGCTGCATTTAGCGAATTTGTGTTGGAGCTGTTGGTCACCATAGTAAGACCCAGACCCGGGACCTTGAAATTAGCTCCGGTCCTGACCGCTAGATTATTTTTTGAGAGGTGGTCAACCTATATATATATATATATATATATATATATATATATATATATATATATATATATATATATATATACACACAAGCAAGCAAGCAAGCACACACACACACACGCACGCATACAAACACACACACGCCCGCATACAAACACACGAACACACAAATACGTACACACACATACAAACACACGCATACAAACACACACACGCGCACGCACACACACACACACACACACACACACACACACACACACACACACACACACACACACACACAAAGTTATTATTATTCAGTTTTTCTCTGTATTAACAGTTAAAGAATTTTTTAATTTTTCACACTCGGTTTAACATTGCCAAACGATTTTAGAAAGTAAAGCGGAAAGGGCAACGGACCACCCGTTTTTTACGAGGCAGGCCTACATCATACACCAATAAAGTGTTCGGTTTTAGCACTTTGGGAAATAATATATTTGGTGGGCCACCGCGGTGATGTGTTAAAAAATCGATTTCGAGTTGGTGGTTTTCGGGCAGGGACGGACTAATATACCGCCAGTGCGTTGTTTTACAAGTAAATAACTTACAATTTGTTGGCCGGAAGAAATCAGATTCTGACAAAAGTGGCAGTAATTGGATTGCTTTGTAAACGTTAAAGATTAGTCAAAAACAGCTGTTCAGCAATACCGTAATGTTAGTTGGAAATAGCAGTCACAAAGGTACTGGGGGGAGGATTTTATTATACTAGTCATAATTAGGCCTTTGTATTCAAGTGAATTTTCATTGAAAAATAAGCTATTGGCCATCATGGTTAGACCCAGACCCGTGATCTTAAAATGAGCACCAATCCTGAACTAAAGGTATTTTTTAGAGTTGTTTTTGTTAGCACTCTGGCTTTCAAAATTTCGTTCCGATTAATCTCGAATTAATATAAAAATCGAATTTGATTTAGCTTGTAATAGATCGTTATCTAGCGATATCCGTTTAAGTGTTTCAAAATGTCGGACAGTCCGATTTTTAACAGGTCATTACTTTATGTTAAACTTTCACCATATCAGTTAGCGTTAAAATCTGCATACATTAGCATTTTAAATTTTCAAATTTTAATGGAAATACGAAAGCAAATCTAACAGTCTTTTATGCAGATTTTTACGATGATTAATGGTGGTGAAATCAGATTTCCAAAAAGGGGGTAGGTATAAAAAATATCGTTGGAAATATGCTTCCGTAGCATTAAAGAACTGCTGTTTGTAAATCTGTAATCATGACGTCATCGAGTTAACCTAACCGCAGATTACAGCAATATGAAACAGTTTTGTTTTGCGTACTGTACACTGCGTAGTACGAAGATACAGTATTTACAAATAATTTTTTTACATTGATAAACGGGCGTCGTCCACCAGTTGATAAATTACAAAGTCCACCAACTCGTATAAAATAAAAACCGTTTTGTTGTCCGTCGATTTGTAAAGGAAGATAGCGTCTGAAAGCGAGAAGAACGGACGCCAGAAATGGTTGAAGGCGATCACGTTTTAGTCCCCCCTCCCGCACCATCTTCCCTTCTTTTCATCAAAACATAGCTGTATTATTTCCCACACAGAACCATAGTGTCTTGCTTTCACGATCTACCTGGACCCGAGCTCGGGCGCTTTGTAAGAAAGCCTCGGGTCAATTTAAACCTGCCGACACAACAGTACGGGAGGTTCTTGTAAAGTGGCAAAGCTGACAACTGATATCAGTGTTAGTAAAACCTCGATTTGTGTTGACAGTGCTTGTTTGCTTCAAACATGTCTACACGCAGCTGGCTTGTTCACGTGATAAGAGCGAATGTGAAAAAGGAACAAAATAATTTATTTATATTAACTTTAAAAAAATGTAAAATCTGACGGCGATCAGGTTTTATTGGCCCTTTTTGCTCTCGAAGATTAGCTATATTTAAGTTATAGCTTCATATGTGAGCAAGATCTAAGAAACTGATTTCAAAATAATGCTATTTTCTCAATGTTATGTCAATAGATCCAAGAACTTTTTGTTTTGAGGTTATAGGCCATAGGCTACGTTTTGTTTGTGTATACATTGAAGTAAAATTTGAGAAAATCCTAATTTAACTGTTTTTTTCTAAAAAGTCCCTGTAACGTTTTTGTGAAAAATTAAACAGTGGTCTCTAAATATGGGCAAAAATGAGTCCTACATATAATTTTTTTCAAAATTTAATTGTTCTGGTCCCCCATACCCATCGACTCTACCTTTTTTGCACTTAGGAATATAAAAACAGTCCACTTATTTAATCACCTCTATAATTATTTAATAATATTTTTTAAATATATAAAATATGTATTGTAAAAATTATAATTAATTAGTCTTACCCTTTAGTAATAATGTCCTACAATAATGCGTTAAATAAAAAAAAGGCATATTTGTCCGACGAAGCGCGGTCATTGTTTTAACTGACAGTTCGGCCAATGAATACAGAATCTATAGATTCTGTATTCATTGGTTCAGCGTCTTGTTTGTTACGCAGTTTTGGCCAAACACATTGACCGATTGTTTGAAATTTGTATAAAGCTCAATTGACGTATATGGAGGCTTTCCCCCATTTACTTTGTTTCAAGATGGCGACGTCTTATTTAACGATGACGAGTGCACGCAATTTTAATTAAACGTATTGACCGATTGCTTTGAAATTCGTTACTAAGGTATCTTGTGTAGAGCCCGAAAGACGTATATGTAAGATTTTTTCCCATTCACTTCTGTTTCAAGATGGCGGACTCTGATTCAGCGTTGAGTTTGTAGTTGCTGATTATTTCCTGCAATACTGGCCGAACGGCCAAACCTATCATAATTTCGACTACTTCATAGAGAAAGAGCATAAAATTCCCAATATTGTTGGTCCAATAACAATTTTTCGTAGGCCTAAATATCACGGTGACCGGTTAAATTGGCGGGAAACGTTACGAACGCTGTCGTAGAGCGCTCGGTATATTAATGAAGACTATACTGCGAGGTCTGATGTTCTTTGAAATATTAGTTATAAGGAATATTGGATACACTGATCTGATTTCACCAGTATTTACAGATTGTCATGTGAAAATTCAAAATGCCAATTTATGGAGAGTTTTAACATTTATTTCGATGGTGAACAGAGATTTTCAAAAGAGTTAGATAAACAAGTTAAGTCTATGAGTTTTTTAAATATTTGGAATGACCGAAAAGGGGGACCGTAAAGGTGCTACGAGTCTGTATTTTTAAAATTTAATTTAAACATATAATCAAATGAATAAAATAGAAATTTTAATTAAATTAGACTAAGTTAATTTTCAGTACACAACTTAATTTTGTTTTAATTTTATTGAATTATGCGTGAAGTTCATTATTAGTATTAGTAGTTAATTTGTTCTAATCCTGTTTTTGCTAAGATATTTGGTTACGATTTGAACGTTACCACAAAACTCTTTGTCTGGAAACTACTTTTAAAAATTATATATATTTTATTTTTTGTTTTTTTTTTATTTTAAGGCGAAAAGCACATTAGGCTATTATCGCCTCCCTAAATATAAGTGTGAGTGTAAAGTGTTAAATTTGCATGTGTAAGTGTAAGTATGTGTTAGACTCGAGTACTCTGAGGGACGTCTAAATCCTCTCAATAGGTGCAGCTAGTCTGCACCCTCTGCTGGGTTTTGAATTAAACATGTACAACAGAGTAAAAGATTTACGTTTTTGTCAAACAATGTGATACCATCGTGGCATGTAATTCTTGCATGTAACCCGGAAGTGTTCTGTTACTAATCTGCCGGTCATGGAATTAATCAGGTGAAGAAAAATTGTGCTGTTAGAGGTGATGACGTTTCGCTTGCCACTCTGCACGAATTGGCAACGCTGTGTCGTTTAAATTGAAAAGCAGATCAAAATGGCATTGAATAGTGTGTACGCATTTTGAAATTATTTAAAATGTTTATTTAAAAAATTCCTATTTAAAAGCAATAATTTCCATGCTAAGAATTTTAAAGAACATCTCCAAATATGTTTTATTATATTATAAATGTATAATAATAGGCAACGTACTGTCTAGCTAAATGTTGTGTTTGTATCAACTTTCAATAGGGTTATTATCGCTAGAGTGCTAAATACACGTACCGATTTGCACAAAAATTGATTTTAGTAAAAGCTTAGACAAGTTCGTTAATTTTCAAAATCCGTTTCAAAATGACAGTCATTAAAAATTTTAAAAAACATAATTTTGTATCTTATATTACTTGGAAAATTTTGATTTATTATTATTAATTAATTTTATTATGAAACTAGAAAATACAATACTAATTTATTAAGATTTTACAAGAGCAAAAACAAATTTTCTAATAGGTAACGGTAAAAAGTTATTAATTTCAGGCAATCCGAGTTTATAATGTTTATAATCTTATACAAATATATTCTGATATTGAAGTATTAATTTATGTGAAGTTATTCAGTCCGTTTTTAGTTTTTGGTTCCATTGGACAGTTTTTAAGTGGTCGTAATTGCAAGTCACATTCTCGATTTAAAAACCGATTTTGACTTCTGAACCTGGTTTTGGTGGATCGTTATGTATATAAAATAATCCCTCAAATCGAGTTATGCAGGTCAGAATCAGGATTGGTGCTAATTACACAATCCCCAGTCTTATTACAATCTCTACAGCACACTTCCCAAATGATATTTTACATTCTTTTAGCACAGTTTTACTGTAAGCAATTTAAAAACCGATTTTATAAAAGTAATAACTTAATCGGGAACAAGAAAGCGTTCGTGACGTCACCAGTACAATTCAGGACTCAGGATGTTGTATTTAAATTTCCGACAGTTTCAATTATTTTCTCCACCCCCTTATCCCACACCTATTGGAAATATTACTATCTTTATTAATAAAACAACTTTCAGTCAGATTAAATGCTTTAAATTTTCATCTGGAAATCGTGTTATTGAATTCGTGTAAATACATTGTTTGATGAACATTTTCAATCAAAACTCTGTTCTTCACGTGTATGGTATACGCTAGTATAAAAATATTGTTTAATTGTGCATTTCCTATCTGACTTTTTGAAGGAATAGCAAAATAATTAAATTTATATTTCGTTAACTATTAAACTGACTGTAGTTGGTTATATTTCATTTAACTTAGAAATTGGTTTTGCAAATTTGTAAGACTGCCAGATGTTTTATACGGTGTTTTCGGAATCCGTACACAAGTTTACGACTTAACGTTTGATCGTTGTTCAATAAAACCTTCTCGTTTAAGGGTAACAGGCGCTTCTGTTAAATTTGCTAGAATCTAATGTGTATGAGCTTAAAACAAAATTTAAAAAGTGTAAAGGCTTAGGCCTACTAAATATCCGACATGAAATACATTAAGAAAAAAAGTTGAAGATATTTAGTTTGAATATTAAAGTTATTGTTAAAAAATTCATAAAGTAGCATGAATGATCTGTAAGACTATCCATCACTGCAAAGTGGAAGGTGGTTACGTGATGTAATAGTAGTGTTTCTGTTTTTTGGGAATATAGGATGTCCTGTCGACACAGCTTGTGTGTTTTAGTTTCAAACGAAGTTAAAAAAAGGAAAACTGAGTTTTTTTTTGCCCGAGCGAAACGAGGTCACTTTTTGAACTCTGTATTTGTTTTGTATGTTCGCTACGCAGTTTTTGGTAAGCCGCATTGACAGATTTTTTTAAAAATTTGGTACGAAGGTACCTTGTGTAAAAGTCAAATTACGTATAAGATTTTCATTCACCGTTGCTCCCTTACCAATAACCCGTAAAAAAGCAGTTTTTGCATTAACTGATTTTTAAAATGTAAAGCCCAAATAATGTATGTGTAAATTACTTTCTGATCAAAAGATTAGACGAAATTATTAATCAAACGAATTTTTCGATTGTTTTGAAATTTCGTACAAAGGTACCTTGTGTGTAGTCCAAAAGATATATGTCTAAGATATTTTCCTATTTATTTCCGTTTCAAGATGGCGACCTCTGATTTACAATAAATAATGTACGAACGCATGTAAAGATTATTTTGAAATTTGGTTCGAAAATATCTTTTATGAAACCCAAGTGATGTATGTGTAACATTTATCCCTGCTTAGTTCCGTTTCAAGATGGCGGTCTCTGGTTTAACGATGACGTGTGTATGTAATTGTAATCAAACGTATTGGCCGATAGTTTTGAAATTCGTTACGAAGGTACCTTGTATGAAGATAGAAAGACATGTGTCTAACATTTTTCCCATTCACTTCCGTTTCAAGATGGCGGTTTGCGATTTAACGTTGATGGTTATTTTCTGTAATACTGGCTGAAAACCTTTCATTTGAACTTTTAGTGTTCAAAGAATACTACATTTTTGTAACGTTTCATTAAATGATATCGGAAATCATTAGAAACTACCATTTGTAAAACAAACAAAAATGATTTTACCAAAAAGTCAGTATCTGTTACTTATTAATGCTTCCATTAGGCGAGCAGAAGTGCGACTGGTACAGTCATGCATGTGTTTTTCATAACCCAGCTTGAAATGAAGCATGTGTAGTGTACAAGTCATGCGTATAAATATAGATCGAAAAGAGAATGTTTTGTGTTAGAGAGAAAGAGAGAGATGGAGGATTAGGTCGCGTAATCTAACGTTGCTATGGTAACACAAGGAGAGGTCAAATCACAGGCTAGGCGCCTAATTCAACACATTTGAAAAGGATAAGCGTAGTTAATAGTGGATCAGTAGATATTTGGAAATTTCAGACTTGTATTTGTAGAATTATCTGTTTGAAACGAATCATGCCTTGGTAGAAAAAATCATTTTCTTTCGGTAATTTATATAATGTGCATTGTAGCAATGTTAATAAACCTTTTAGTACCTTTGTAAAATGTAAATAAAAACTTAGTCACCTTTTCTGTGAAAAGTCGATCTTGAGATTTTGAAGGTTATTTACTTTTTCTGGTGAGCTGATTTCATAAAAAGGTTGTCATTTGGATATCTGTCCGTCCGTATGTATCCACGCACATTGCTGATGAATAAATAGTTCGCATATATCCCGGGACCATCTTTAATTACGAAATATTTTTGAAGCCAATTTTTGGCCAAACATTTTTACAAACCTAAATTTATCAAAATCTGTTTTAAAAGTTTTTATCAATTTACCTCAATACAACAATCCTCTTAAAAAAATCTCGAGTCAAAAAAAAAAATTTTTCTGATTGATCAAAAATCGTTTCATGAGAATTTTGCTCAGATTTTTCATGAAACTGATTTGAATTAGATTTGAATCTGGTTAAATTTGGCTAAACTCCGTTTACGGAAACAAATCGGTTTCGTTTGGTGTGGTTAGGTTTACCCAGATAAAGGTTAGGTTAATGGTTTCGGCTACGGTTCAGTCTGGTGTGATTATAGTTAGGTTTGCCTATATAACGGTTAAATTAGGTTTAGCAACGATTATATTTCGGTTAAATTAATTTAGGCTACAGTTAAGGTTAAGTTATGATACCGGTTAGATTTTGTTAATGTCACGGTTAGATATGGTTCGATGTGGTTACAGTTAGGTTTAGCTAGGTAAAGATTAGGTTGTACTTTCAGTTAGATTTGGTTACGTTACAGTTCGGTTTGGTTGCCATTAGGTTTCTTTAACGTTTTGCGATCCAGTTTGGGTGCGATTAGGTTTAACTTGCGTTATAATTCTTTGTAATATAAGATCGATTTTGAAATATTAGCCCTGTTTTTCAGTTTGTGTGTGTGTATACGCGCGCGCGCCTAGCTTCCGGTTTTAATTTTTGTGGGAATAATTGAATGTGAGAAAGTTTGTGTTATATTTTTGCACCATTAAATGAAATGAAAACGGATATATTACACAATAAATTGTTTTTTTTTTTTTCCTCTAAAATGGAAAATTCCCTTCTATCGCTTAATGTTAAAACCTATTTACTGCACACGAGTTTATACATTGATGTTAATGCTTATTCCTATATATCATGATACGATTAAATCGGTCCCTTGGAGTTTCACGCATGCGTAAACCACAGGATGAGGGTTGGGGTTGACCAATAGGATGATGACGCAGTTGAAAATGTATCGGGTTATTTCCAATGTGTTCTTGTGTCATTACCACTTCGTTTGGTTTAGTGGTTTATACCTCTCAAGTCGCGGTTCGAAATATCGCAGGTTCGATCTTGCCGGTGTACCTCAATAGCAATGTGGCAGTGGGCATTTTGTTACAGCTGGGACTCTAGATATTATCTTTCGCGTTTTTACTTTACGTAAATTTATTTTATTAGTGTAGCTGGCACAAAGTAAAAATGAAAATAATATAAAAAAGTAATGGAATGGTGCAAAAACATTACACAAATTTTCTGATATTCAGTTGTTTCCCTAAAAACACTTTTTTGTAGCTTTTTTACGCAGAACGCAGTTGGACATTTGTTTTGAAATTTTGTAAGAAAGTACCTTGTGTAAAGCCCAAACGACGTATGTGTACGGTTTCTTTCCATTCGCTTTCGTTTCAAGATGGCGGCTTCTGATTTAACAATGACGCGTGTAATTGCTGACTTTTTCTTGTAATACTGGCTGAACGGCAAGACCTAAGATAATTTTGACCGCTTCTTAGAGAAAGAGCATAATATTTCTAATAAAGGTGGTCCAGTAATATGTTTCATATATATTACGGTTACCGGTTACATTGGCGGAAAGTATTTCAAACTCGTCAGAGAATTGTTGTAGAACAGTGATATTGCATTTTTTTTTTGCTAATGCAGACGATGGGTTAATTTATTGCTTATGAAAATGCCAAGCCCTGGCCGGGAATCGAACCCGGGTCTTCGGGGCCATGCAATTGATTAGGAGTATACTGCGAGGTCTACTGTCCTTTGAACTACTAATAATGACACAATGTAATACAAAAATAGGCTACAAATGATAAGAGAAAAAAAAAAAAATACCGCAATTTATTGTTGTTGTTGTTATTTTAATGGCGAAAAGCACATTGAGACTATTATCGCCTCCCTAAATGTAAGTGTGAGTGTAAGTGTTAAAGTCGTAAGTGCAGTGTTGTAAGTGTAAGTGTGTGTTAGACTCGGGTACCGCGAGGGACTTAAGTGAAGGAATAATAAAAATATGAAAGAAAAAAGTGAAAGAAAGTGCATCAAAGTTATAATTACTGTTCTTACATTATGCAGTAATAAGGTTGCAGAATGTCTGTTCTATTAAATTACAAATATTTCTAGCAGCTGTAAACTTCACTTGTACGGGGAAGAAATAACCCAGATTCATCCGGGCATTGTCAGATGCAATACGTTTTTAGCGCATTCTTCAGCAAATCCTTGAGCACGTTCAGGCAGTTATGTAAAGTGCTGCCATCTTGACAAATCAAAGTCAAGCATATCTTTGTGAATCAACACAGTATTGACGCCGTTGCATTTTCAAGTCAGGCGTTATGGGAACTCGGCTCTCGCTAAAATTGAATCACCTCGAGCTAATCCAGAAACAGTTTTGTTTTTATGGCAACAATTAAATATATTTTCTCAAACGATACCTGTAATGTAAGAAGTTAAAGTAAATGTTTCTGAAGTGTATCAGAACTTTGTTTTGGGGTTTAAAACATGGCTTCGTTTCGGAACCCATTCTGGTCGTTGCTTTTGAATCTATTACAGCCTTTCTGTGCATTGGGCATGTAAATGTACAATGGGTAATTTGTTCACGATTACAGATAAAATATTGCAAAAACATAACACAGCTTTTCTCACTTTGAATTAGTCCGACGAAAAAAATTCATTTCGGAAGGTAGAGTGGAAAATTCGGGAAATCGAGCTAACTCCTCAACATGGATTCAGAGTAATCTTTAATGAAGTCAGTGTTGGCCCAAATAAATTTGAAATTAAAGAAAAATCGCGAAAAACGACAAAAAACCTTTGGTGAGAATATGTTTTTGTTTGTTGATTAGCAAAGTCCCAATTGTTTGTTGATTGGCAAATTCAGTTTTTTTGTCGATTTTCTCGCGCCACAAACCGTGTTTTCTTTTATTTTAAATTTACGAGCCTTAATTCATGAATCTTCATATGACCAAAGTTTGAGGAAAATCTGATGTACCGATTTTGAGAGACTTTCTGGTTTTTAAAATTTTTTTCGATAGTTTTATAGTCGGATTTTTATTTATAGAACAGAGTACCAATACGTCCTGTCTGAGTAGTTATAGGCAAAATTAAATTTGAGCAAAATAATTTAGACTTTTTAAACAGTTTTTCATTAAAAAAGTTTTTTTAAATCTTTTTTTAAAATGAAAAAAATGGTCCCGAGATGTGACTTATATTTTAAGTTTAATAAAAAAATCAATATTTTTGTTTAATCTCCAGCATGTGTGAGCGCGCGCGCGCTCACACACACACCTCCTAACATTCACATAAAAACTAAGGTACAAGTTCCTATAAAAATCTGATGATCGATTTTTTCACGATTACCAAACTGTCCTTATTCTTCGTAATGTGAAAGTAATCAAATTAACCTAAATGGATTGCTTTTCTATATTTTTTTTAATTACGGATGGAACTATTGACACCTGTGATTACAAACGTGTGCTACTTCCTGTACAAGAAATGTCAACTTCCATTCCTTCCTATCTTCTTTCTAAATATCACCAAAATTCTGTATTCTGTATTACATTTGATAAAAATTTTAAAATTTGATTTTTTTAGCCATATTTATTTTATGAAAAAATGTGTAACGTTTAACAACTAACACAGTGTTGTTAATTGGAAAATTCAGTTTTTTTGTCAATTTACTCACTTACAAGCCGTGTTTTCTTTTATTTCAAATTTACTACCCTTAATTCAGGAATGACCAAGTTTGAGAAAAATCTGATGAACCGATTTTGAGAAATTTTGTTGTTTCATTCAGGCGCTGTGCCTAGTCTTCCTTACATGTCCTGCCTATTGCAAAACAATCATTGGTGACGACAAACTTGTATATAGGCCTATGCTTTTTATTGAAGTACTTGTGTATGTGTTTTTCTTTATTTTTCATTTTGAAAATTTACCATTAACATCTACAACAAATTCATTTATTTTTTTAAAGATCAAAATGTTTGAAATAAATTCGTAAAACTGGCAATATCGCTACGAGTTTAGTAAGCTCACAATTTTTTGTTATTAAGCAACATTTTTTTCCTTTTTGTAATAGTTTTACTTTCGGACGCTAGATTTCACTAGTGGTTTTTAACAATCGAAGTTAGTTTTTTGACATTAAGTAATTTTTGAAAATATAAAATACATTTTTTTTTATGGTATCTACTTAACACGTTGAGTGCCCACGACGCACGTGAGTCCCATGACCAACACGTGTGCGTCAAACTGCACAGTTTTATCAAGTCCTGAGAAATATGGCTTTGCTGGCCAGGTTTAGATAAAGGCCTCTCTTCATTTGGGACAGACTATTGTTTGAGAACGTTGGTTTCAGGTTTTTGTTGTTATTAGAATGCATTTACTGGCTTGTTTGAAAAGATGTCTTTCTTACTCTTGAATGAAATTTTATTTCATTCAAATGTTATTTTATTCTAGAAAATGTTTGGTTTAGTAATTTATGCTGTATTTTCTACTTTGTTACATTTTGTGTTTTTTGTTTTTTTTGTATTCAATTTTTTCACATCATTCTGCCATGAGTGGATACAATTATCGTTTAGCAATATGGGAAATACTGCTACACTGCATGCCATCACCATGAAGAGACTTTATGCATGTGCCAGAAGAGATGGAGAGAGTGAAAACGGAAAAAACAGTGGCAAAAAGAAAACGTCGACAATACTATAAGCAAAACATTCGCAAGGATACAATCTACTTCTGCCCAGACTATTCAGGTCAACCAGGATTGTGTTTAAAACCATGTTTTATATCACCAAAACCTATAATTTGTAACATATAAAAATATTATTTTATAAATCAAGAAAGTAATTTAATCGTTTTTATCATTTTTTTGTCCTTAAGAGTTTTTTAAAATATTAATTATCAATTTTTTTAAAAGAATAAAAACAGTAATTGAAATAATAATGTACTGTTTTGGAACTAAAATATTTTAACTTTAATTACACTTTTAAAAATTTATTTTGTTTAAAATTTAAACTCCTTATAAATTTGACACACACGTGCGCGTCATTGGGCATTATAGGACCAATAGAAGCTGCAAACTGTCTTGCCAAGTCAATGATGCACACGTGAATGTCATGATCTTGATTGAATGCGAAACAGAAGGGCAACACAGTGCAGTAAGTGAATACCAGTAGGCACTGAATGTGTCAATTTAAACAACATCCCAACAATAATTATGTTCAAATACTTTCACCAATTTAAAACGTTTGTTCGTTCGGCATTCTCATTAAATACCAGAATATACCTGATTTACGTTAAATGTTGGGCGAATGAAAAGAAACATGCTAGTTGTAAGTTTAGGTTTAGTATTATTATTTCGTGTTATATTCAGTATCAGTCCACTGTAACTAATTGTTATTTATTAATATTGTTCTTTATTAAAGGTATTTCAAAAATAATTATATGATATTTAAATACCTCGCATCTGTGCAAGTGACATTTTAATTTACTTGTCAGTTTTTCTTTATACATTTTCTCTTTCCCTCCACTAGCTCCGACTCCAGAAGTGCTATTTTTATTTTTCATTAAAAAAAAATCCACTAACATCTACACCAGATTTTTTTACGTTAAAATTTTGGAAATTAATTATTAATCCAGCTATTGTAATTTTAAAGTGATATAACCATTGTTGCTAACCAAATAATACTTGTTTTCCAAATAATTGACGCAGTTCCACTTTTAAACGCTAGAGTTCACTGCCCATGATTCAGGATATTGCAAACGTGTTCTCAAAACGTCGTTAAAACATTTCATGTAGGCTAATGTAGTTCACTTTTACATTAATAAAACAGTTCCCGCTTGATGGTTGTTACCGATTATTAGAATTAGTTTCCGCCTCTGTGTTCTAATTAATGTGTTTTAATTTTTATTGTATTTAATATTCGTAATATACTCCATGACCGTTATTTTTTATTGCTAACTTTGGAGGTCACTTAATAACCTGCAAAGTTATAGATTTTAAACGATATATCGATATATATATATCTTGAAATACTGTAATTGAAGTTTAATTTTGAATAACTGTGTTAAGAATTAATAGCGAACATCAATTGGAAAAATGAGTTATTGGAGCGTTCCTCGTGTTAAGAGCTAAGAGTCAGACCCGGGACTTTGAAATGAGCACCGATCCCGACCCTATAAATCACTTTTTGAGGAGTCATTTTATATATATATATATATATATATATATATATATATATATATATATAAGTGTGTGTGTGTGTGTGTGTGTGCGCGCGCGCGCGCGCTAGCACGCTCACGTACAAAATTTTTGTACGATCTAGTTTAAACCTGGAACGAAAATCGATTATGGAATGTTTTTGGACAAGTTCGTTAACCAGCGAAATTCGTTCAACAGTTTCAAAATGGCTGCCATTTTAAATCTTTAAAAATTCATTTAGTTTTTGTCTTAACATTTTTTAAAATCCGATTTCACCATCGTAATCAGCGTTAACATCCGCGTAAATTAGCATTTTAAATTTAAGAAAGTTAATTTGACGGCGGTCAGGGTTCATTTTTGTATTTACAATGCAATTTGAAAATTTAACGTGCTAATATATGCATATTTTAATGAAGATTGTGAAATCAGAATATTCAAAAAAAGGGTAAGATAAAAAAAATACTTCGGGAAATTCGCTTCTATCACGTCAGCGAGACAGCAACGTACTGTGATTATTTTATTACTAACTTAAGAGTTTTTCTTTATAACCTACGAAAAATTTCGGTATTTAATGAGATTTACCGTTCGTCCACCCCGTCTTCACACATTTCCACTCTCAAGTAATATGTAGTTCTTTTTGTATCAGTGTCAGTTTTGGTTATTCTTTAATTCTTATTCGTATGTGTCGATGTTATAAACATTTTTCTTTGTGAATTGTTAAAAGTCAATCCTTAGAATTTTTTGTTACTGGTAACAATCTTTGCAAGAGATTTTTTATCCCCAAAACTCGACTTGGTAAAATCCTTAAGTTCAACAACAGCAAAAAGCGTCGAAAACGGTGTAATTTTAAACAAATTACTCTCAAACTGTATATAATTCTTTAAAAAAATATGATATGTAATTTTCCAGGATGAAATAGTTAAGGTAAAACTGTGTATATTTATTACATTATTTTTCGTTTGCTTGTAACAACGATTATTACATTGCATGGTCTGTAATAAAAAATCCGATAATACAAGTAGTACAGTGGCGTGTAAAGTCAAGTATATTAGCATCAGAATATCAAGCTTGATCTACATTTGTATTCCTAGCTTTTTAAATCCGTTTAAAATAGAAAAGTTCTGTTACTGAACCAAAAATAAAAATCATGTATCACGTTTTCTCTTCTTTTTTTATTTTAATTTCGGTAAGTTGTTCGAAAACACGATAAATTACCGTAGCTAGTTTTAAACAACATAACCTAAAACTTATTATAACTTATCAGCTGTTCAGTGAAATCAGCTGATCGTTACGAATTAATGTAAAACAACTAATCTTTTAATATAACTACCAAAATTAAATTAACGAATCATTTCATATTCTTAAATCAATCAAACCTCTTCGAAGTTTCCGTAGTGTAGTGTTATCACGTATCTCACACGCGCAAGGTCCCGTGTTTGATCCCGGACGGAAACAGTACTTTTTGATTATAATTAATTTAATATGACACTTGCGACGTGCAAAATATACTATCATATATCTATATAAACATGTTCCCGCAAAATCCAAAATCACGACTAGCCCTAAAACATGATACGTGTTACAATATTCATTCCGTCGATTCTTTTAGGCCCGATAGTACAGTATTCCAGTGTCTGAACGAGCATGGACTAATTTTATGTTTACAAAAAACTAAACAAAGCTATTGAAGAGAGATAGCGTTACATTAACGGCAACACTTTCCGCTTTGTTACCCTTCCCTTATTAGCCATATTAGCGTTGATTGCAGCATTGAATGTAAACACTGCATTACAGCAATGCAGAAATTAGATAGCCTTCTGTATTGCATTTGTTTATAAAATGTATTTTCTGTACAATGTATAATTTGTGTTTTGTTAAAATGATGATTGATTTCATCACTGGATACAGTGTAATGTAATAGTTCCGTCATTAATTTGATAAAAAAACATAGCATATCATTTACAGCGGAATTGTTTGATATAACGTTTTACGTGATACGCGTAACGAATATAACATTAGTTCAAATTACGAACCCTAAAAGGTGGTCAATGTTTTTGTTTTTTCTCAATTTGCTTCCGTACTTTAACTTAAATATAATGGTTTATTAACCAATTATAAAATTTCACGTATGGTTGAAATTTGACTAATATTATGTTCCTTATACGTGGGCTGATTCAGACAGAATTTGTTTGGGAAATTTTACGTTTTCTACAAATTCATCTTGTTCATTAATTTTGAATACTTTTAAGTAGAAATATCAGGGAAAATCACTAATTTTGATGTCAGTGAACACGACTTTACATATTTTATGATACTTTACAGCTGTTAGCTGTTCAACAGCTCAAACAATATTTGATTTATTGCGATTTCGGTAAACAACATAAAACCTTGTAATAATATTATTATTACGCGATTCTAATAGTTTGGGAGCAGTATTTTTTCTTGTTAACTTTGGAGTTACGATTGTTTTTTATTTTTTGATTCAGCTGCGAGTGTAACGAGCAGTAAGAAAGTTTTTTTTTTTTAAGGCGAAAAGCACATTGAGGCTATTATCGCCTCCGTAAATGTAAGTGTGAGTGTAAAGTGTTAAAGTCTTAAGTGTAGTGTTGTAAGTGTAAGTGTGTGTTAGACTCGGGTACCGCGAGAAACGTCTAAATCCTCTCAATAGGTTCAGACTATTCTGCACCCCCCTGCGGGATATCGTTATAGCCACGAGCGGATACACACTTTAATTAACTCATTGAAGTGAGGTTTGTCTTTCAACTCGACCGTTCGTCATTTGGTAGGTGTGTTTGTTACGCAGTTCTGGTCAAACGAATAGACCGATTGTTTTAAAATTTTGGTACAGATGTACGTTGTATAAAGCCTGAACGACGTATGTTTAATGATTTCCCCATTCATTTTCGTTTCAAGATGGCGGCCTCTGATTTAACGATGACGAGTGTTTGCAGTTTCGGCCAAACTTTTTGATTATTTTGAAATTTGGTACGAAGGTACCTTGTTTAAAGACCGAAAGAGACGTGTAAAATTGTTTCCCCATTCGCTACCGTTGCAAGATGGCGGGATCTGGTTCAATGTTGAGTGTAGTTGCTGGTTACGTCCAGTAGTACTGGCTAAATGGCAAAACATAATTTTGACCGCTTTATAGAGAAAAAACATAAAATTTAAAATAAAGTTGGTCCGGTAACAATACTCGTAAATGTTACGGTTAATGGTTAAATTGGCGGACAATTTACAAGTAATTAATTTATACTCTGTTTATTAATTTAGAATATACTGCGAGGTCTACTGTTCTTTCAACTATCAGTAAAATAAATTATCAATAACCAAACCAGCTGTTTATATTTGTAAGAAACAGACTACAATATGATGGTGTGAAATGCAGGTTACATCATAACCCAACCTTCCTCCCAACCCACTGTAAATGCGCGCCAAAGATTACACACCACTGCGCCAGCGTAGCTCCGTAGACCATAGTGGAAGCAGCAAAGTTGTACTGGTTGACCTTGAAAGCCGCTATAGAATTGCCTTCATTATCTTCCCATCTACGTTATGTAGCCGGACCTGTCATTACAGCGGGATTTATTCAAAGCTTTCTCCGACCTTGCACAAAGGCTGGAGACCGGTTGTTTACATTAATGCATGCGGACGAATTCACCCATAATTGAAATTAATTTTTTGGGCACTGTAAATAATAATGACTCTGATAATGAATAATAAGAGTATGCAGACTTGCAAATCACACAGTCAGTATATTTAAGGCCTTTTTACACTATGTTGAAGTTGACATTAAGTGACGAGTTGTACTTTGTAAACACATTCTTGTCAGTGACTAAGTTCCATTGCGCAATTAGTTGGCTCTCTTCTGTACCCCATTTTTAGACTGGCGCCATGCTACTTACACTGTGTAACGTCTTAGTGGCTATTTTTCTATTTGTTCCATTCTGTATGAGCACGCTATTTTTAAATTTCCATTAAAGTTAGCTGCCTTCAATGACCTGCATTGTGTAAATAAATACTTGCAGTCATAATGCCAGTAGCTGGCGTAAACCAGTTAGAACCATAACTTGTTTGCCAGTTACTAGCAGCACCCAGCCAGTAACTCGGTGCCAGTGCAGTACCTCAACTGTAATGCCAGTAACTAGCAATGTAAAACACGAAATCTCGAGGCGTAAGCAGTCTACATGTAACGCATCTCTAGCGCCCAAACGTTAAGTTAGAAAATCGTTAAGTTTTGTTACACGCCTGAGCCTAAACAATGAAATTCAGCCTGACTCTAAAAAACACAGACTACAGTTTAAGTCAAATTAAGTTGGTAGTCTACAAAAATTACATACACCTTGTTTTGGTATTGTATAAAACGGCTACTTATGAATATCTAATACTTTAATAGTACTAGACTATTTTATTTAATAGTACTATAGTATATTTAATAGTATTATAGTATTACTACTATAGTATTATAGTAGTACTATAGTATAGTAGTATAGTGTTATATTATATAGTATTATTATTATAGTATATTACTATTATAGTATTATATAGTATAGTATTATTATTATATAGTATTATTATTATAAAGTAGTATAGTATTATAGAAGTACTATATTAGTTAATAGTACTTTAAACCACTAATCTCGAGAAATGTGACAAAATATGTATCTACTTCTAATTTGAATTCTAATAAGTGATAGCATATCATAGAGCGTATATAATCTGTACAATATTGAAAAATAATTAAGCATTATTTTTTATTTTTCACTTTATTTAGCTTGTTTATACCATTATAAATCCACGACTAAACTAAATTTATTCATACGTTTATTTAAAGCACAGTAGGAAATATTCAGTTTTAAAACCGTTGTTGATTTTGTTTTGATAAGTTTTGATGTTGACTCCCTTTCTAAACAAAATTAATAATAATTTACCTATGTAATATTACGTAGTCAAAAAAAAAAAAATATAAGTTTTAGGTTATCACTGAAAAGTGCAACAAAAAAATATAAAAAATACTGTTAAATGCTACAATAATGTTTTCAAAATATTTTGTGTGTGTTCTATTTTAAATTTTGTTTCTATTTTAGACCCCCCATTTTCGTAGTCAAAAAAGTTTCATCATCTACCTTTCACTCTATAATATTATGGTAAAAAATACGTATATCATAATCATAATTTTTGCTATTTTAATCGAAAGTACAGTATGAACAAATGCGCTCCACTAGCAATATATATATAGATATATATATATATATATATATATATATATATATATATATATATATATATATATATGTGTGTGTATATGTATATATATATTCCCACCTAATACTACGTATTAAAACATTTTTTAATATGTTTTAAATTATTACTGAAATATTGCCACAAAACAGTTTAAAAATAAAGCTATAAGATTCAATAATGTGTTAAAGACCTGTAAATAAACACAAATTAAAACAATTTTGACTATAAAATACTAAAAAATATGTGTTGAATTTGTGAAAAAATTAACGTTTATATCACGTAATCACTCCGAACTTCTTTAATCAAATCGAAAATATTTCCCTCTTTCAGTATGATTACGTAATATTTAAACAACACCTAAGCAGATTTACAGTGTTTCTAAATATACTTACGGATCCTTGATCAGTGGTTTCTGCACATTCTTGACGGGGTTGTTTTAATAATAATGTATTTACAATGAAAACTAACAATACATTTCTTTCATGACTTATAAGCCTTGTAGATCGTTGATAAACGTATTTGAACCTTAACAACGTGAATAAATGTTTATTTTGCAATGTAAATATTCCGGGTAATATGTTTGAATAGGGCTTGCGAAAAGCGCGGGAACGAAAGATGACAAAGCGACAGGAATGGTATCTTCTAAGAAAAGATTTGACCGTTTCTTTGTAGGAGAACGTTTTAAGGCTTTCACTTTGTAAGGTGTCCAGGCCATTGTGTATGCTAAGTTGTTTCGACAATGGAACATTCCTCTTCACACCACTGCCCACTGCCACTGCCTCTGCCTCTGCAATATTATTTTTTACTTTCCACTTACTGAATATTTTACTCATCTGTTTGCAACACAGAAGATGGACAACACGGAGGCATTACTGATTTCGTATTTAATTCAAACAAAGTCATTTTGATTTACCAAAAGTGTTTATGTTTATTAATACATATTTGGATTTGTAAAGCATTGAAAAAGACAATTAGTGGCCAGAAGTTACATTTTATTCGATTCACTCTTTCTATTTGTGCAAAATGTATCTTGTCGAGCTAAATTTAGAAAATTATACCTTTCAAATTTTCTCTGTTGCCGATATTTAATTTTTTATCACTAATCTGAATAGGCTTAACAGGATTTTTTTGATAATATAGCGACCCATTCGTTTTGTATAATCAAAGTCGTAGATTTATGGCTGGAAAAAACCTCGTGGTTTCAACCAAACACGGCTTTTTGATTAACCGCTTTTGTTTATCTTTTGTCCGATTATATATAATAAAGAAATGACCGGGTAAAACACCGGCAAAAGTACTTTTGGAAAGAGGTAAGTTAGAGAAATTTGATCAAGACGTTTTCGACCAGTACTAGCTCAGATCTTAATTTTGTTTGTTTTGTTTTTGAAACGCCATCCTTCACTGTTCTTAAAAGCATTACTTCTTAAGACTGTTACTGGTATTTACTTTTAGATCCGCTTACCATCGCAACCAGTACAACATTAAAGTATTAAAGTATTACAAGTATTAAGATACTCTATATAATAAAAAGTAATAACATATATAATAAAAAATAATATAAACATCAATTATTTATATTTATAAGACCGTTAGTACTTGGAAATCCATAATATTAACGAAATAATAACACGTTTGCGTATTCCCACAACTATTTTATTTGAGTCTTGCCAACCAAGGTTTCACTCGTTAGATCATTGTCATGACCACTTAACAGACTAAGATAAGAATCTGTTAAAAGGCCTTGACTGTGCTCTAACGAGTGAAACCTCGGTTGGCAAGACTGACAATTTTTCTAGGGATGTACCGACGTGTTCATCAAAAAACATTCAAAACTTATTCAAAAGCCGGCGCACATTTTATGATTCTGTACAACCATAATGGCAGTTCCAGTCGATCAGTTACAAATGCAATTTAGAACTGATATTTCTCTAGATATGCATAAAATATAGACTAAATTTAAGTTAAAAGTCCAGCAGAAAAAGATAGTCTTAATTCCCAGATCTTTTTTTTGGACTGAACGAGCTTAAACCGAAACCGAAAATATCTCGTATTTATATTGCTGACTTTTTTTTTATATGCAGTCTCTGTTTGTACACGCCATATAGAGAGAGAGCCAGCGTGTTCGAGGTGTCTACAACACTGGTCAGTCTGCCGCGTCTCTGAAACTGCACTCCTCAAGATCGTAGTTTCGAAACAGCTGTTAATGTCGTTAGCTTTACCCTTCCCGTTAACGTTGAGCCATCGTCTTTAGTCGAACCCGCATAGAGCGTAAAAGTTAAGGGTGAAACAAATCCATATAGCGAGAAAGAAAAATAATATCAATTTACTTTTTAAGTAATATATAAGAATGCGCGCGCTCTCGTGCATGAAAGCTTGTGTGCGTGCGTACGTACGCTTTTTCATCTAATAAAAATATAACAGTCGTTATGAAATTAGTCTGACCTACAATAAAAAAAAAAAAATGTATTTCAGTAAGAGTAGGGATTCTGTCATTTTTTTCCTTAAAACCGAGGACAAGAGCGTCTAAAACCATGGGTACAAAATCCAGGACACCTAATTTTATTTTAAAAATTACAAAACTGAAATAAAAATTCATAAAATATGTCATATTTTACTTGCGAAGATTCAAGATTAAAAGGAAGGAATACAAATGTATTAATTAATACAAATGTATTAATTTTTAAAAATTACTATTTCTTTTACCTTTAATATTTATTACGGACACAAACCACCGATAACTAAATTTTCAAAATTTATTAGAAAATGAAAATATAAAGGCCCAATCTACTAATTCTTTATCATTAACTTCCACTAGGTAGAACATTTATATTTTTCGCCACTATAGATTTTCTATAAAGTGCATTGTTATACTGTATTTAATTAGGTCATAAAACTCACTACAAGAAGGTTTAGTATTCAGCTCAATGTTCAGTAAACTTCCAACAGTAGCAACATTCAAACTACCTCAGTGTCTGTTGACCTGAAATTATTCACGATTGAAAATACCCTCTCCACTGGTGCAGAAGTTGCAGGTAGACACATACAATACTCTACTAATTTGAAAACTTCCTTATGCATAGTATTAGTTTTTTCAAAACATTAAAAACTTCTTGCCACTTTTCAATTAAGGTATGTTTAACTATGTCATCTACTTTAGATGCCTAAATAGGTATTACTTGGTTGACACAAGTTTATCAAATAACTCAAACCTATGGCGTTTTTATTCCAAAACTAAGGACAGCTTCCTTTCCCGGATGAATCGTTCCTGAGTATGAGTATCAGCAATTAACCACATCAAACATAACTACTCATTGTCCTCCCACTCACTAGGAGCGCTGTCATCGCCTACTGCTTGACCTTGTGGCTGCTTCTCACGTGCGTTGTCGTTTTGACGGATTTTTAATTCAATGTTTTACTCATCAATTATTCAATAAACAATGTATTTTTAATTAATGTTATTTCATTAGTTTAATTAATTTATTAGGCCTAAATGTATTACGTTAAAAAGATTTTCTGGCCCGCATAGCCTACCGCCGGTACTGTACTTGCAAATAATGAAAAAAAGATTATTTGATGTAACGGTAAAAATATTCAGCTTACATCAATGTAATTTTTTTTGGAAAATCTGATTTTACCATAATAACTTGCAATCATTACATAAATTACAATGATAATTTAAAATTTTAATTTATGGAGGTTTTAATGCTGATTACGATGGTGAAATAAGTTTTTTTTAATATCATAGTCGTCATTTTGAAATTATTACAAAAATCGATATTTAGGTCAAGTTTGAATCAACTCGGACTAGAATTACAAATGCTAGATTTTATATAATTGCAATAATATAAAATTGCACACACACACACACACACACACACACACACACACACACACACACACACACACACACACACACACACACACACACTTTAACGATCCCTCAAAAAGTTTTTATAAATCAAAATCGACGTTCATTCTAAGGTGGGTCTTACTACAATGGCAGCTCGTATTCTACAGGGGGAGTGCATTGAGCCTGTATGACCCAATGATCATCACATTACATACAAAAAAAGTCCGGGTTCGATTTCCAAGAGCGATCGAAAATTAGGCGGAGTTGTTTTAGCATTGTAAAGCAAATTAAGAAGTTACGATGGCAGCGAACTCTGGTAGTAAATGCTGGAAATATTTTGACGTTTGCCGTAGTGCTAAACCCATTACACCTGCCTGCTAGAGGTGGGCGTTTCTGCTATTTTTACAAAAAGTCAACAAACTGTTTGTTGAGGAAAAAAGCTGCTCTTTAAAACAGTTGGAAAAAAACAGGTTTAGAAAACTGAAACTCAAAGTTGTATTAGCAGCTAAAACATAAAGCACATACGTTCAGTTTTCTAAGACTACTTTTTCATTCCCACTGCCACCATGTCCTTAACTGTTTTTGGGTATAAAGCATTTAGAAAGGATAAAACTAATCCTTACAAGTGTAGTAATAATTAAATTACATTATCAAAACGTAATAATTATGTAAGCCATTTTATGTACAAAATGCGATGTATTTCTAATAGAAGCATTCTTTTTTTTACTTAAAAATTAAATATTCCTTTGCATATTTACCAAAATGCAAACGATTTAGAATATTTTTAGTTGATTAAAAAATATTGATGATTGATAATAAATATAAAAAATATGTTTAAATAAAATTAGGCTCTGTATCTACAAAATGTGAGAGGTTGTTACTACAACTCGCAACAAAATAGAGATAAACGTTGACATTGACCAAACAGTTCTTACATTGTACAAGCAACAGGAAAGCAGTTAGCAGGCAAACAGCAGGAAAACAGTTTTAGCACTTGCAGCAACGTTCGGATTGAAGAGTCTGTTCCTTGATTAACAAATCATAAACCAGTCCAAATCCAACTGCTTGTTTCCGTTTGGAAAAGCAGTTTGTCGTTTATAGAATAGCAGTTTTTTTTAACAGTTTGGTGTTTTCTGCCCCACCACTACTGTCTGCCATTCATTGGTTCGTTATGAACTGTTGTGTCGTTGGCATTTTTTACCTTGCCTTAAAACCAGCGCCGCGGCGTAAGCGTATCATTAAAAAGTATATATCTTTGTAAGGCTTTGTGTAATAAAAAAGTACTGTAACAGAGCTTGACTGTTTTACAGTTCGTCTGCGAGCTTCTTGAACTTGTACTTTAATTTAATTTCTTTATCCTGACACTAAATGCGTTACGTTTCGGGATACCCTGTACATTATTACGTGACATTCACCAAATTATTCATGAGGAAGTAAGTTCCTGTGTATCGTTATGAAGCCGAACGTGAACCATCACGTAAATAATGGTTCCGTAAAGGTGTTTTAAAAATTTATCTTCGGTAAAAATAACTCGGTTGCATAGCGTTGCAGCCGTGAGGAACGTGATACATAATTCACGTATAGCGTGACAACGCTGCTGGTGTGTAACGTTGAGTTGCATTTCCTTCGGTAATCACGTGCGCCGGAGCACTGACACACCAGACACGTGAGACGGCGTCACAGCTAAATGAAATTAGCCGCACTCGGTGTAGGCTATAATTTAGAAGATATTCAATGCGTTATTAATACTCGTAGTTGTAGTAGATATGTACAACATAAAAGTAACTCTTGTCCACCTACACCGTTTGGTGCGCTGTCATCGCCTACGTCAGTTTGTGGAACTCCGTTTAACTTACAAGTCTTTAAATAAGACATTAAGTAAGATAATGTGGTTTTTAACTACAGCCGCAAACACTTCGGCGATAGTTTAAGGATAATCAAACTTTTCCACCACTTCCTGTCTAATCACTGTTGAAACATTTTTCTATTCTCCTGATACTCTTTTTGATCAAATTTGGTCATCCATAAAGTGACCCAAGAAGATTAAGTGTCCACGACTAAAATTTTCTTTCACTAATCCTCCCTGGTGTTTGCTCATCCTTTTCCATTCCTTGTGTATCCCAAACATCCACCTTCTCATATTATCTCCGTCTTAGTAACTGATATTTTCTTATAAAGCTGAATTTTTTTGTGTTTAACGTCCGACTATTGTGCACACTTGGGCTAATGCAGACGATGGGATGATTTATAGCGTATGAAAATGTCAAGCCCTGGCCGGAAATCGAACCCGGGTCCTCGGGGTGAAAGCCCAGTTCGCTATCAACTGGGCCACCGAGGCGGCTCGAATTTTCTTTATACTATAATTGATGTAATAACACGTTTGCGTATTTCCACAACTTTTTTATTCGAGTCTTGCCAACCAAGGTTTTACTCGTTGGAGTATTGTACTGGCCTTATTCTGTTAAGTGGCCTTAACAATGTTCTAACTAGTGAAACCTTGGTTGGAAAGACTCAAATAAAAAAATGTGTAAATATACAAACGTGTTATTATTTTATACATTGAATTTCCAGCAAGTAGGCCCACTAACGATCATAAGTATAAATCATACTTGAATGTTTATTCTATTTTTCCTCAGAACTAGATTAATTACTTCTTCCCAAAAAAATTAATTCAACTCTTGTTCCTGAATTGACCCCAAATAGTTGAAAGATGTTCTTTTCGATCCAATAACATTATTATTTTCCCAACAAGTGGCGATGCCCGAGAAATATTTTAGTATGCCTTCATAAGTGAGAGGACAACAAAACGTAACCTATTAATTTAAAAATCCTCCCTAGCTTCAGGCTGGACATTAATTTAATTACAAAAATATCGGTTATTGCCATTTACCTCGCCTGGTGCGAACACGTTACCGTATTGAACGCCCGGGGCCGGTATTAAAATCCAGTCTAATTGAAGATGGCGTTGATTTAATAGAGATCGTTAGTCCGGTGCTTAAACAATATGCTAATCCTTTGTTAATCTGAACAAGTAACGGTGGGTGGTGCAATCTTGTTGTTGCTTAGGTTTCCGGCTCGCTGTGCTCGACAAGATCTGGCGTTTTGTGTTTTCGTGATAAATCTTATGTTGTAATGGTGTCATGTTGCTCACCGTTCAGTACTTAGGCGCGCTAATGTGAGAGTCCGTCCGTCTATCTGTAGCGTCTAAACGGTAGTTTGAAAATTTTGAAACTACAGCTTTGCTGCCTACGCCTGAAGCTGGGAAAAAATGTTGACAAACTTATCGTCCGGGTGAGTATGTAATTTCCAAAACGCGAAGATTTTCTACAAACTTAAAAACTGATTTTTTACAAAACTATTATTATAATAAACGGTCGTTGAGTTGCAGTATAACTCTTGTAACCAGTTGTATCACCTGCTGCTTCATATCCGATTTGAACCCGTTTTGGTGGAGACGTTCTGAATTCGTTCTTTTGATTTTCAAGTAGGAAAAATTTGCTGAAATAAGTCTAGACGGTTTCAAAAATTTTGATATCTGATTTTAACGTCAACAATATGGTTATGTTTAATACAGGAAGTTAGTTTCAAAATCTGTGTCAACCTGTAAAATTTTTGTAAAAAAACACATCTTTGTTACGTGAGTATTATTTTTCGTTGAAACACTAAACGTACCTAAATGTTGATTGAAAGTAAGTACGATGAAACTGTATACATAAGTGTTTGGATTTTCCAACTAAGAGGAAACTATAAGCTCCGACAGCTTTAAGGTTATAGTTTTACTTTTTTTCCATTTGTTCGCCAACTGAACCCGTAACCCGCATCAGATTGTCCCCACCGCACATTATATCTTTGGAACCGAATTTGTTTAGACAACACAAGTTTTATTTCAGAAAATGTCGCTTTTAATTACAATATTTTCGCGCCTTTTAATTACTTTACTGCATATTTTTTATGTAACACGTAATCATGGATAACCTCATCTTTGCAGGTCAACAGGAAGGCAAGCATCATTACTGGATCAATAAGCTATACCCCGCCCTCCGTCCCTCCACCATCGCAGTACTGTGTTTCAGCACGCTTTTTGCATGACAAAATTTTACAATTATAATCCTGTTTTTGTGTTTTTGCTGTTTTATAATTCAGTTTCGTGCATTTACGGTTATTACCGAAAATTATTTAACTTCTACAAACGTGTGCAAGCTGTAAACAGTACTTTTGTTGTTATTCTAGACTGTCATTTTTGGTGTATCGAAAAAATTTTTTAACAGTTTTGCTTAACCTGTACAAAGCATTTTATATTTTTGAATTTGCAATAAATACTATACGTTAGTTTTGATTGTGGTTGTTACTAGGAAAAAACTGTTTGAGGTGTTCTTTAAAGCCTACAGCTTGTTGCCCCATATCGTTGGGCGTGTCATTCACTTCTTCAATAATCCCATCTTTTAGCTCTTATATGGTGTGTAGGTGATGTTCGAAAACTATTCGCTATGTACATCTAGAAGGGGGAATTGCTAATGCTTAAATCAGGACTGCATTAAAGCAGAACGTTTTGAGAATTGCCCATTTTTGCTGCACATTATTTTTTTTTTTTTTAAGGTTAACAACACATCGATCATGTGTACCTCCTTTTTGCGTGTTTCCTGTTCCATTTTGTTGCAAAGTACGATAACCGGATTGTGTACGAATTAGGAAAAGAGTTTTTGCGTTAAATGTTGAATCATAATTAAAAACATTTCTGCTTCGCGCTTACAGAACCATTGTTTTGGAAATACGCTTCACGGCTAGACCTCTATGTCCTTTTATTCAAGCCACGTTAACTACAGAAATTGGTATCCTGCAACTCCTTATTGCCACCCCTCCAAAACCTTTGTCCGTTTCTCTCCAATCAAGTCATAACAGTTAAATGATTGGCATGAATTTCGCCAATTAAATTTTACAAAATCGAACAGCCAGTTGTAGATCATGCGTATGTTCGTCACTGTGTTTTGAAACAGACTGTACGTTCGGTAATTACTGCACAATGACTGCAACCATGCAAACACTTTGCAGGAAGTGGGATTATGTGCTTCTAAAGCTTTTGATTTTGTAGCGAACTGGTATAAATAACAATATCCTGTATCAGTTGCGATAAAAATGTCGTACAAAATATTTAAGATTTAAATATATAAATACAAATCCATAAATCTATTAACATTTACTGCAACTACGTCGTGGCTTAAGCATATTTATTGAAACTATTTAATAAAACGTACGCAGTGTACTAAAACTGAATTGTTAACCTGTGACTTCAGTGTATATAAATATCTAGTTAATTACTGAAAAATTTCTCTTTCATATAACTGAAAACAGCGGTTCACATAAAACAGCTGTTATGTGATTCATAAATAATTGTAATAAACATAACCTCAACATTATTTTAATGTTATCTACGTAAATATTATCTATTTATTTATGTACAGAAATTTAGTCACCATCACAGCCTACAGCAGATAAAAATTTAAGGGAATATCTGACTTGAAATATTAACCAGTTTCGAGATGTACGAGTTCAAACGGCATTGACACACCAAATGTTCAGCTTTTTTTTAAATAACTGACAAAGTCATGCCGAGTTGTACAATACAGAGTTCGTTTCTCACCATCTTGCTGCTGTATTGAGGTTTTACTTTATCGTTTTAGAATAGACTTAATTCAATAAGCATAGCTCGAAGCTATGTAATCCTTTGTACTTTATCGGCGGACCATTTCGCTTTGAAAGTTTTTGCTTTAAATAATTTTTGTCTGATTCTTTTCATGATACTTCATCGTTGAAAACGTAATAGCTTTTATTGGATTTTTTCTAAAACTAGATTAATATTCCGTGTAATTTAAGCACTTTTACACTAAGTGTAATTGTCACTAGAAATATACATTGATCTCAAATCCGCATTGTTAAGAAGATGCAGTCTCGACCATGACCAAAAATCAAACCATCTCTCAGTCTAATCATGACCTGTACGACCTCTTTCCTCTTGAGTTTATTTGGTCATGGAATATCAGACCTGCAAATAAGTATTAGGAAATCTAGTTGGAATACCAAACGTTCAAACAAGTCTTGGTATGTCTAGTTGGTCTTGGAATACCAAAAGTTCAAACAAGTCTTAGGATGTCTAGTAGGTCTTGGAATACCAAAAGTTCAAACAAGTCTTAGGATGTCTAGTTGGTCATGGAATACCAAAAATTCAAACAAGTCGGGATATGTCTAGTTAGTCTTGGAATACCAAAAGTTCAAACAAGTTTTGGGATGTCTAGTTGGTCTTGGATAACCAAAAGTTCAACCAGGTCTTAGGATGTCTAGTTGGTCATGGAATACCAAAAGTTCAAACAAGTCTTGGGATATGTCTAGTTGGTCTTGGAATACCAAAAGTTCAAACAAGTCTTGGTATGTCTAAAAAAGCCGCCTCGGTGGTCTAGTGGATAGCGTACTAGGCTTTCACCCCGAGGACCCGGGTTCGATTCCCGGCGAGGGCTTGGCATTTTCATACGCTATTTATCATCCCATCGTCTGCACTAGCCCAAGTGTGCACAACAGTCGGACGTTAAAAAAAAAAAAAAATGGATTACTAAAAGTTCAAACAAGTCATGGAATACCAAAAGTTCAAACAAGTCTTGGGATATATCTAGTTGGTCTTGGAATACCAAAAGTTCAAACAAGTCTTGGGATGTCTAGTTAGTCTTGGAATACCAGACGTTCAAACAAGCCTTGGTATGTCTAGTGATCTTGGATTAACAAAAGTTCAAACAAGTCTTAGGATGTCTAGTTGGTCATGGAATACCAAAAGTTCAAACAAGTCTTAGGATGTCAAGTTGGTCTTGGAATACCAGACCTGCAAATAAATAAATAATTTTAGTAAGTCCAGGTAGTCGAAATCGACTCTATACTTCAGTGTGTTAGCTAAGACACGTTTCCTGCGTAACTGAATTGCGCACCTCAAGGTCTTAGGTTTGAGATAGTAACTGCCGTAAGCTTTATTGTTTTTCTAAGGTCAGCCTCTCGCCTTCATTAGTCTAATTGGCATAACGTATGTACGTTAAGTAAAAAAAGTGTCAGACAATCCTTAACATGCGTTGATATTAGAAGGCCACAGAACGTACGCCCATCTGGTCTGGGCAGTTTGAAAAATAGACCGTGATGGATCACGCTTAGCGAAAATAAAATACAGTGCTATTTTATTTACAGACCCCAAACCCAATATTTAATTTTTGTCTACAGACCCCAAACCCAAATCAGTAAATATTACCAACAAATGACATTCCTTCGAAATGTGAAGAAGTAATTAATAGACAAAATAGGGAGGTTTCATTACAGTTAGGTTTATTTTGTACGTATTTATACGTTGTGGGTGGTAGCCTATACTTAATTACCGCCCAAAAGTAACATAATTTCTCAAATTTAAATACTTAATTTAGTTTTGAGACGTCCTGTTTGCGCGAAGTCTCGACGAAACGATTTAGAAGAATAACTTCGTTGTCGATTTTAGACGTTAGTTCAGAACCTGAGTTTTCGTTGAGTTACGTACGTTTTGTTTGGTGCTGGGAGGGCTGTGTTCGAGCCGTTTTCGAAAAACTGTTTTTTTTTCTTCTAACGACTACTGAGTAATTTGAAATTACCAAAAAAAAAAAAATAAATAAATAATAATAATAATAATGTTCTATATCGAATTTTTGTCCCATCACAAATAACGTTTACATTTACAACACAAGCTTTGATTATTGGACTATTTAACGATTTCCTTCTTATTGCTTTTCAGTACCTTTCACTAACCATTTCACCATATCATTTATTATTGTTCTATCTGAAACTACCGTGTGATTAGACGCATTAAAAGCATATTGCAATTCTGTATTACTTGAAATGAAAGCACTCCTACCCTTGCAAGAGAAAGTAGCTGGGGTAGTTTTAGTGTTTTATGACTGGCCGTGCCTGCGACGAAACATACGCAATAAAGGGTTGCTGGTTCTCTGCAACCCCCACTGGAGTAACACTTTGAAAATTACTTTAGGTTTCAATAATGTACAGCTGTTCAATTTTAGAGTTACTGTGTTTAATTCCTTGCACATATGCTCGTAATAATAAAAAAATGCAATAATTTCTTTTTAAAGAATTTTATTTATCATTATTATCGAAAGCTATGTTATAAGTTTATAACTGAGTGTTTTTTTTAAGTAAATAATATTATTTTTCAGGCAGTATCTGGTAAAGGGGTCTCGCCACCACTTAAATCCCTGTATTGTAAGAAAGAGAGAAATACGTACAAATATTAAACCAAACCGTAAGAATTTTTGTTCAACGCTCTGTTTAAATTTACAGACAATTCATGCACCAAATAATTTTCGTTTGTGGCGCGTCATTGTTGCCATGATGATAGTTCAATATGGCCGTAGTTGTTGTGAAGTAAGGTTAATTTTGTAGCGTGTGTAAAGTTTTAGATATCAACAGTCTTAATTTGTGTGTAAATTAATTTAAAATCACAAAAAACTTACATTTTTTTGTGTTTAGTGTCCGACTATTGTGCACACTTGGGCTAATGCAGACGATGGGATGATTTATAGCGTATGAAAATGCCAAGCCCTGGCCGGGAATCGAACCCGGGTCCTCGAATTGAAAGCCTAGTACGCTATCCACTAGGCCACTGAGGCAGCCAAAAACTTAACACTACAACAATAAACTGTAACGCAACCATATCCTTTCTAAGATTGCGCACACGAAGAGAAACATAACAGTTAATTAACTATATAAATGATCTTCATATTGTTATAGCTACAAAACAGAAGCATTGACTATAAACGGGCTAGAAGTACAGTCACTAATATAAAAATCGTGCGATATTAGCGTCTGAAATCCACGTAATTGTACCCCTACGAACGCTATAAGCTGCAAGGATGGACGTGGAGACTTTTGAGAAAATGGACAGTACTATTATCTATTTAACTGAAGTTGAAATCTCTGCCACAAGATGCCACCAGTAGCAAGCGCTCATAAAGCTCTCATAATGTTTATATTCAATGGCAAAAGGCTAAAGTCATTGAAAATGTTGGACAGATTAAAAAAAATCTTTGTTCAATAACTATTTAAGGTAAAGCCATACTTGTAGCGAATTGTCATTAAATGAGCTGTTGGAGAGGACGGTAAATCAAAACAATTTCAAAATGGTTCTCATTTCAAATCTTTAAAGATCAATAATTTTTTTACATCGTTTTGGTAATAAGATTTCACCATTGTAATCAACATTAAACTTTACACTTTAAATTTTCAAAATCGATTGAAATTAAGAATATTTATTTGATGGCGGTCAGGGACCATTTTTTTACTTTAAGTGTAGTTTTAATGCTGTTTGTAAGTGTGAAGTCAGATTTTCAAAAACAAAAAAACATTAAAAAAGTTGAAATTGACGGTTGTGCTAGTTCATAACAAAAGTGACAATGGTGCTGATAAAACGATAAAGCGTCGTAAATGATTTTTCGTTTTAATTTCCGGCAAAATGGTATTTATTTTATTTTCTATTTGACCAAAATTATTACAGTAATGCCTTATCTAATACTTCCTGTTTTGCAAATATTGTATTGTATATTCGTAGAATTTTTTAAATAAGTTTTTAATTACGTTAAAAGTGTATACTTTTTGTAATACATTTTAATAAATTGTTTTTCCTTTTCAGGTGAGTTGGTATTTATTTTTTTTCTATTTTACCAAAATTATTACAGTAATGCTTTATCCAATACTTCTTGTTTTGCAAATATTGTATTGTATATTCGTAGAATTTTTTAAATAAGTTTTTAATTACGTTAAAAGTGTACACTTTTTGTAATACATTTTAATAAATTGTTTTTCCTTTTCAGGTGAGTTCTCAGTGCAGTTTGAAAATGCAATTTGTTTACAATAATGTGAGTAAGTATCATAATATTTTGTTTTTTTTTTGTATATCTGTGGCGTGTAGGCTTGTTATTCTACTGTGTATGTTTGTCGTATCTGTTGTGTTGCGGACAAATTTAAAATAACTAATTACAGTTAACTTAAATATTTTAAAATGTGTTATTTAACTGGTTTGTATTAACCGAGGGTAACAATGCAACCAGTGACAGAAACGGTTTTAAGTTGTTACCGGTTAGGTTAATTGTGATAAGTATTGAAGAAAATTACATTGAATATAGATCTTTGTTTAGATTTGACAACAAAACCAGGAAATACATAGGAAATAAATAGGTAAAGTGAAAAATCCGGTATATTTTATTTTTAAAATAATCATGTTAATTTTTATAAATTTACATACATTTATGTACATTTACATTTTACATTTACATATACATTTTACATTTACATTTTTATAAATTTACATACATTTATACATTTAGTATTTTTTGTACGAATATAACAGTAGCTAGACGTTTTATAAGTGTACATCAACCCTCATTCTTAAGTGAACATAAATCTTAAAACTCGTAATCTAAAATATAAAACTTAAAACTGTAATCTAAAACATAAAACTTAAAACTCGTAAACTAAAACATAAAACTCGTTATCTAAAATATACAACTTAAAACTCTAATCTAAAACATAAAACTTAAAACTCTAATCTAAAACATAAAACTTAAAACACGTAATCTAAAATATAAAACTTAAAACTCTAATCTAAAACATAAAACCCGTAATCTAAAACATAAAACTTAAAACTCGTAGTCTAAAACTTAAAACTCTAATCTAAAACATAATACTTAAAACTTGTAAACTAAAACATAAAACTTAAAACTCGTTATCTAAAATATACAACTTAAAACTCTAATCTAAAACATAAAACTTAAAACGCGTAATATAAAATATAAAATTTAAAACTAATCTAAAATATAAAACCCGTAATCTAAAACATAAAACTTAAAACTCGTAGTCTAAAACTTAAAACTTAAAACTCTAATCTAAAACAAAACTTAAAAAGCGTAATCTAAAATATAAAATTTAAAACTCTAATCTAAAATATAAAACCCGTAATCTAAAACATAAAACTTAAAACTCGTAGTCTAAAACTTAAAACTCTAATCTAAAACATAATACTTAAAACTCGTAATCTAAAACATAAAACTTAAAACTCTAATATAAAACATAAAACTTAAAACTCTAATATAAAACACAAAACATAAAACTCGTAATCTAAAACATAAAACTTAAAAAAACGTAACCCTAAATGCCTAATCTTATTTTAAAACTAATAACAGGGAAGAAACATTTAAAGCTAACATCTTGAATTATGCGCGAACCACAAGTTGCAAAAACGACAGAGGGGTGCACTGCAGCTGGTAAATACCAAAACAAACACGGGAAATAGGTCAGCGAGCAACTACTGATTGATTGCATTGTAATAACGAATGGTAGGGGGCATACCTAATTGGTCAGAATAAACAAACCTGTTGTCTTTTTCCCTTAATTTTCTAGTCTGGGTTCTTGTAATGACACCAACTTTTCCACTATTAAAACTTTTAAAAACTTAAAGTAACTCTTTCTAATTAATATTAACCACATAGACCTTATTCCTATCCTAGTTTAACTGTATTTTCGTTCATTCATGTGTATTATTTTATGACTTCCCAACCCCAATTTATGATTCCCAAACCATATTTTATGTTCGGCTATTTTTTATGAATCTACCGGCCTAATCGTGCGTCTTTCTTGTATTTATAATTGTTGTTTGTCTCGCTTAATGTCCTGTAATTTTAATTTATTTATTAGGTGACGCAGTTCAAAACGTGAGCTAGTTTACACTATTAAAGGTAAACTACTGAATGTTCCAAGCTAAAATACAGACTCCGTGCCACTACAAGGCACTTGAACATTAGTATTTTGGCGATCAGTCATTTTCTCTCATTTTTTTGGCTCTAGAAAAATTACAAAATCGCTAAGAAAACGCCAGTCTTGTCATTCATTTCTGTAAAAGTGGGTGCGCGCGGAGATGCTTGTCTAGTTACAAATTACATTGTCAGTCTGCATAATAACATTGAATATAAACGTACGAGAATGTTAACTCTTATGATAAAATATGTGAGCACTAGCTGCTGGTGGCATCTGGCGGCAGAGTTTGCAACTACAGTCAAATAGATAAACATACTGTACATTTTTTCAAACGTCTTCTCCCCCCTGTCCTTGCAGCTTGTAGCGTTCGTAACGGCAAATATTCCAATTACCTGGACTTGAGTCTCTGATATCGAGTACGCTTTTTATAATGGTAGCTGTACTTCTAGTCTATTAATATATTAAAAATATACACGCTCCATTGCCCTCGTACATTTATTTTATTTTAAAACTTTTTCGTTAAAGTGAACTTATATTTCACTCCTTACATAAAGATTTTAGTTACTAAATCATGTAGTAAGATAATCGATATGATTTTTTTAAATATTTAACATAAAAAATCACTAATATTTTCAAAGAAATAATGATTTTTAAATCGCTTGCTGCATTGTGTTTAGAGTAAAAAATGATACAAAATCAAGTGTCTCAATACCACGTGCACATTTGCTAAAAATAGTTAATTCTAAGATTGCCATCGAAAGTATTAACTTCGTCAAAATAAAGTATTAAGAACTAACAATGCTCGGTGATAGATGCGAAGAGATATGTGGAAAATTCACCAAAAATAGTGAAAAATATTTGTATTGTAGACTGAAGAGCCGAAATATTTACAAGATATGCTTCAAGCACTGCATTAATTGTACATCAGTTAGTAACAATAATCTGTGTAAAAAGTGTACAGTAAGACTTGCTTTATTATAGTTAACTAAACGTGAATTTAAAACCGCCTCGGTGGCCTAGTTGATAGCGTACTGGGCTTCACCTCGAGGACCTGGGTTCGATTCCTGGCCAGGACTTGGCATCTTCATACACTATAAATCATCCCATCGTCTGCATTAGCCCAAGTGTGCACAATAGTCGGACGTTAAACACACACGCGCGCGTGCACGACACACACACACACACACACACACACACGCACACACACACACACACACACACACACACACACAAAGAATGACCAGTGATCGGCAAACTTGTCATCCAAAAGAGCCAAATATAAATAATATAAAATTGAAATTTATTCGAAGATTTTTTTAACTTAAGCTTTGCTTTAGTAGAGACGTTTTTATAGAAATAATTAGAATTAAAAGTACACTCTCGAGCTTGCCTTTGCTAAATGTATTAGTTTAACTAACGGTAAATTAAATAAAACTTGGTACCATACTTATATAAAGATTATATTTATTTTAAAATGTAACAAGTTAAATAATATAAAAGGTTTCCTTAAAAAAAACTACAAATACTCCACTAATGTGAACAATGGCCTTGCATTTCCGTGGAAAGTAAGGGTGTCATTTTTGTATGTTGTCTCTAAATCGGTATAAAGACTCTAGAATTTTGAGTTCCCCCAGCAACTGCATTTCAAAGTTACTAATATCAATATTTATTTCTGTTACCGTGGCATTCAGAGGTTTTTTAACAAAGACTAATGTCGCGTTGTTGTTTTCAAACTCTTTAAACCTGATGAGAAAAGCTTCCTTCATATTTAGCAGTGTTGTTCTGAAATAGCAAATGTCAATATTGGACTTATTTTCTCGACAATATTTCAATAGGCATGGAAAGTGTATTAGAGTTTCGCTTTCAAAATCTTCGGCAAAAGGCAACAATTTGTTTTCGAATGAAATTACTTCTAACATCGAACAAATTTTTTGTAGGCTTGCGTTTCAAAATGTTTACTCGTCTCTTATGATGCAAGTTAATAAATAATATTCCGTGCTTGCACTAAAAATTTCGTGAAAGAGCCGCAGTTAAGGAGTCAAGCATGAGGTCCGCGAGCCGCTGTTTGCCGACCACTGAAATAGACCAATACAAATTTTGTTCGAATTATTAACATATTAATTATGTTTATTTTGTGATGAGCTTTTAAATGATATTTACATTTCGGGTTTTGCGGTTAATTAATTTTGTAATATTGATAAATTTAAAACTTTGATTTCATAATTTTATTGAATCAATGAAAACGGCAACAGGGTGAAACACAAATTCATCTGTCCAAATACCAAGCGATTTGCGAACGAATTATAAAGGTTTTATACCAACGGATTATCAGGCCAACTGAAGCCATCGCATGTCACTATATACTGTGCTTAGTGCTGTTTGTATGATATAATAATATAGTAACATTATTTTTATTTTATCGTTTAAATTAATTCCTCGATTTAGCCTACACAACTCGTCTCTAGCCGGCTCCCATCGAAACAGCCGTTATTGTTAAAGCCGATCATGACCAGAAATGTTTTGAGATAATTAAAAATATTGTTTTTGTATTTTGTACGTTATCAATCTAGCCGTTATCAATTTTGAACCGATTTGCCTTTAAACACGCTTATAGTAATACTCGTGATTTTGATATTCCGATGTATACAGTAAACCCCGTTGATTTATTTCAAAATATTGGCACATTAAAATCTTTGACATCTATAACCTTTTAATCGCACAGTTTAAAAAACAAAATTTTATTTAACAATCCTAATCATAGTTAATATTTTAATCAATAACTGTTTGAACTTTTAAAATGTAAATAAATACGTGAACCTAGCTTAGATATTATTTATTTACTGTAGTTACAGTAAAAGATCAATGGTTTAATGTTAATTCGTAACGATCAGCTGATTTCGTTGAACAGCTGATAGGCTATAATAAGTTTCAGGTTATGTTGTTAAAAACTAGCAATATTAACAATTATTGTAAACGTTTATGTTAATGTAGAATGCATTATAAAACGGTTACAACGTGAAAGTGTTCTTCAAGGAAAAATACCGAAGCCAAAGTAACACAACGTTTTCATATAATTCGCGTGTACTGTTATCGAAAAAGAGGAAGAAACAAAAAGAGACAGAGAGAGACGAAATTCGTTTGCGCGTTCGTTCCATATTTCCGTTACATTCTTTCGTTCAGCAGACTTTTGTTTCTGTTCAGTCCTCTTGCCAAAGCTAACATTAACATTCATCATTAATGTTAGCTTCAAATACATATATATATGTATATATATATATATATATATATATATATATATATATATATATATATATATATATATATATATATATATATATATATATATATATGACTTTATAATGTGCTTATTTATATGTGTTATAATGTGCTTATTTGTGCAGATTATTGTTAAATTAGAAAAGCTTTAGACAAAAAAGTATGAGTTTTATTTAGTTTCTGAATTGTCGCTATATATTTTGAACTGGTACTGACTTTTAAAGTGCATTATTTGTTAATAATTTTCTAAAATACTTCATATTAAAAGCAAAATATAGGCCTACTATTCTTTTCGCGAATTTCATGTAATGAATCCTTATAAGGAGCTCATAAGAAAATTGTTAACATTTCGAAATAATGAAGTTTTATTTCCAACATTTAATTTTCCTGTTCAGTAAAGTTCGCACTTAATTTTGATGCAAAGCTCTCAGGTCTTTAAAACGATTCCGGCCTCGGATTTTGCCTAACTTAATTATAACTTTCAAAATGGCGGCAGAAAATGTTAACTTTACTGGTGTTATTCACTTTAAAAAGAACTCTGAACTTTTATTATTCAATTCTTTTTTCCTTCCTTGTTTTTAGTTCCTTGAAAATGCGGTGCGCTAGTTGTGTTATTATCAATATTTTTTGTAGTTTATCATGTTATTGTTTACACAGTCATTGTAGAATTGGAATAACATAACCTCAAATATTCTATTGTTCTTACAAAACGTAATATCGCCATTAATTGTTACGTGTACCGTAACAAATTAGTAAAAGGTGATGCACTTTTCGAATTTAAGCTCTGCAAGATCCGATATGTAGGCCTATGGCATTAAGTTTATAACAAACTTATTAAGGTATTTATCATCTGTATGTATGGTTTTATCAACAACTCACATAATTCAAGATGGCGTTTGTAAACGGCTTAGTATTTTGAATGAAAGTAGAATATAATGAGAGATGCAAGTTAATGTGAACCTGCGCAGTTTACAAGTACCATTTCGTTATGAGTTCAAAAATTTGAGGCGCCATCTTGAATATAACTTTATTTTTTAAATAAAATAATGGTCACGTGGTACATGATTTAAATGCGAAAAATGACAAAACAAAACCAATGGTGATAACTTTTTATCGTTATCAAAGGTTTTTGAAGATGTTCTTATTTGTTTAACAGATCTATGGAAGTGCATGGAAGACAACGTATTAAAAAAGAAAATACAGACAACTAATTGATTATCTGACATGATAAGCCTAGTCATTGGTTGATAGCGTACTTGCCAAACCCCGAGGACCCGGGTTCGATTCCCGGCGAGGGCTTGGCATTTTCATACGCTATAAATTTCCCATCGTCTGCATTAGACACAATATTATAATATTTTCTTTTACCAAATATTTTTATTTAAATGTCGACATTTATTATAATATTTTCTTACTATTTTTATTTGAAAGTTTATTTGGCGCTAAAAGTTTATAACATTATTTACACTACTGTCATTTGTAAACATTTTCTTATTATGCTGGTATTTGATTTTTATATTGGACATTCAAGTCTTACGGACACAAAACATTGTTGAACGTAATAAAATAAGTCATTCAATTTAATTACATAAATAATGCAGTCGTTAAATAGTATTAAATTATAAGGGGAGTCATAAATAATGTTAAAATAAGATATTGCATCATTATAGTTCAATTAACATGAAATTCAATGGGACGCGTGAATTGCAAACAAATTCGAATGATTTTTTCTTGACATGCCGTATTGAAACCATGTATCGGTATCACATGAAAACATTCTTATACAAAAATTCAATATGGTGGACCAACTCATCATATTCAGTCCCGGGACCTTGAAATGAGCACCGATCCTGACCTCTAGATCTGTTTTTGAGGAGTTGTTAAAATTTGTGCTTGTGTGTGTGTGTGTGTGTGTGTGTGTGTGTGTGTGTGTGTGTGTGTGTGTGTGTGTGTGTGTGTGTGTGTGTGTGTGTGTGTGTGTGTGTGTGTACGCTCAAGTTCCCAATTTTGGTCCGATTTGCTTCAAACTTGGTACAAAAATCGATTATGGTAGTAACTTGCACAAGCTCGTTAACCAGTAAAATTCCTTTGTTTAAAAAATGGCGACCATTTCAAATCTTTAAAACGTAACTTTTTTGGTCTTACAATTTTTCGGAAATTCAATTTCAGCTTCGTAGTCAGCATTAAAACTGCAGAAATTAGCATTTTAATTTTCAGAATCTGTTGGAAAACAGTATTTTAATGGCGGTCGGATTAATTTTCGTTTTTTCAATATAATTTGAAATTTTAATGTGCTAATATATGCATATTTCAATGATGATTATGTTGGTGAAATACAAATTTCAAAAAGGACAAGATAGAAAAAGTACTTTTGGAAATTCGTTTCTATCATATTAGCGAGACAATTCCGTATTGTGATTATGTTTAGTTACGTGTAATACTTATGCTGGATTACTCTGTGGATATACGAGCACATATACACACACACATACATATACAGTATACGATATACATATACTATATGTATATATATATATATATATATATATATATATATATATATATATATATATATATATATATATATATATATATATATATATATATATATATATATATATATATAGAGAGAGAGAGAGAGAGAGAGAGAGAGAGAGAGAGAGAGAGAGATCAGAGAGAGGGAAGGGAGAGAGAGAGAGAGAGATCGGTCTGCAACTCGGGTGCACCTGATGTTGGGAATAACTCTTAGAAATAAAACCATTCCTAGACAACATCCCTAAAGGGAAAGGCTCACTCAGGTTCCACCTTCATGTTTACAGTTTTAGTGACAGGCTAGATCTTGTGTTCTCGACTTCTATAGTCTGACCCACGAAAGAAAACACCTGAGTTTAGGACGTTATAACGTTCCAATCGATTATTGTACATAAATTTCAGATACACTGAATTTTGTCTATAAATCTATGCTAATTCCGATCGTATATTTTCAAAAGTCAGTACTATATTTAAATAAATTTACCGAAGAAAGGTTTTATTGTAGTTTTTCTACTACAAGCTACTTTGAAGGGTAATCAATTTGTCAGTTTGTACTCCACAACACTGCTGTTCATGTATGTTATGGTGTAGATATTTGTTAATGTTTCTGCCGGATTTGACCAACTTTTGACAAAAATTGAAATTATGGTGGATTTATCTAAAATAGTTCTTATTTTTTTCAGCAACTTTATTGAAATAATTCTGTAACAGACTGTAATTTTACAACATTATTATCAAAACATGTGTTGAATTAGATTTATAAATATTTGTAATGAGTAAACGTGAAGTTAATTAATCGGAACACTTAGGAGTACAGTCACTTGGCATACACTATAGACCTCTGGAATTGTAAATAAAACTTGAAATTGAATTGTTGTGAGGTTCTGTAGGTACCCGACAGTACTTTGATACCGTAAGACCAGTGCAACACAGAATTTAATTGAAATGTCGTTTCAATAAATTTATGTTTACTCATAAACAGCATTATAAATCTGATTTAACATATCTTGATAATACTGTTGTAAAATTACAGACGTCTGTTAAGGAATTATTTCAATAAAGTTTATGGTAATAAAACGAACACTTTTTAAAGAAATTTACCATAATTTCAATTTTTGTCAAACATTGTGAAGTATAAAAGTTACGAACCTTCAAAGCAGCTAGTAGTAGAAAAACTGCATGCAAAACGTGTTTTTGCACACGCACAGGCACGCACGCACGCACGCACGCACGCACACACACACACACACACACACACACACACACACACACACACACACACACACACACCATGTGCCCTCCATGAAACTCTTTTATGAGGTCACGTCTCCCCCTCCCCCAGATTCATAACCCCTAGTGTACACGGTGATGCAGTTTTTAATTAACCTTTTCAACTGATATTTCTAGATGTGCATCTTAGGGTTAGGTTATCAATAAACCTTCTGTTCGAGATAGAACGTATAGGATAGGATTTGGAGACGTACAGGAACAGGAAATGGATTTAACGATTATTCCTGTAGCCTCGAGCTGCTTCAACCCTCGGGAAATCAATTACTGCACTGTACACTACAGCCTTTGGTAGCCTCTAACCCTGACTTGTAATACTGCCTGTTCGTGTCATGCTTTACTAAGACGTTGCGAGTTAAATTATTAATACAAACACCGTGATTTAATTACAAGTAAGGAGCATCACTTGCCACTTCGCGCGCCACGTGATAAATCAGGTGATTATTAAAATGTTCTGAGCCGCCTCGGTGGCCTAGTTGATAGCGTACTGGGCTTTCACCCCGAGGACCCGGGTTCGATTCCCGGCCAGGGCTTGGCATTTTCATACGCTGTAAATCATCCTATCGTCTGCATTAGCTCAAGTGTGCACAATAGTCGGACGTTAAAAAAAAAAAAAAAATGTTCTGTTTAATCAGAGTAACAGTTTTCTCCCAAAGAGCCTTAAATTTATTTTTTGTAAATAATAATTTATATTTTTTTCTAACCAGCTTTGCAGACATTAATTTATTATTCGGCCTATAATTTTTTTAAAATCTCACCTAAAAAATGCCATGTTAAAATAGTGAATTCCAAGTGAAAAATGAACCTTAAGATTCGCGCCGATCCTCACCACTAGATCAGTTTTCGAGGGATCGTTTTAATTTTAACGCGTGCGTAATCGATACCCACCGAAATCCTTTAAATCCGTTTTTTTTTTTTACACGTTTTGGAAAAACTGATTTCACATACTTAATCATTGTTAAAACGTGCGTAATTTGCTTTTTAAATTCCATTGGAAATTTAGAATGCTAATTTATACAAATTGTAGAGTTATGATGGTGAAATAAAATTTTCAAAAGTGTCTAAGATATTAAAGTGATTATATTTTCTATATTATAACTGTTAATGGTAATTGGGATTCGCATCATTTATGCGTATGGAAACAATTTACAAAGTTTCGAGAGATGAATCGACTCTTGTTCTCGAGTTCCTGACCTAAACACAAACTAGAACACTGTTATAGATGCAAAACTCGGAAACTAAGAGCAAGCACTAGAAATAAAACTAAAAGTTACATGTGATCTGGATACCATATTTGAGTTTTAGTTTTTAGGTATTTTAACATAGAACTTGCATCTACGCCTATGCTTTAGTTGCGTATTTAGGGGTTAAGTTAGTTTTGAAAACGTGACTTAACCCATTCTCTCGAATCGTCTTGTATTGTTTTATAAACAAATAATGGCAACTATGCGAATAAACATTAATAATATAAATATTCCATCATTAAGTTACAGTTTTAATAAACAGAACATAAGAAAGTTTTTGCATTTCTTTCTTTCAGCGGTGGATATTCTTCGCGTTACTTTCTTCTAAAGCCAGTACTTCTGTTAGCACGTCGCGTAGGTTAATGAATAAGGATTAGCGTGATAAATCCAGCGTGATTATTTACTGGTAAGCTTACCAAAGACAGAGCCCATTACAGGAATTAAACATTATTTTACCATTCCATTACTCTGAGCAACGGGCATCATCTTGAAATAAGAGTCTTTCCTGATCATTAGATGTTTCTTTAAGGGGTTGTTATATATAAAGATGTAATGTAAACTGTGTTCAGTATAATGATCTGCCTTCCCTAGCTTCGTCAATTCTACTTTCGTTGACGCGTTTCGGAGAACCTCCATCTTTCAAGAACTGACAAAGAATATAGAAGAAAATGACAAATATAGTAAGAATGGGGTATATAGAATACAGTGTGCATGCGAGGCAGTCTACATAGGACAAACGGGACGAAAATTTAGAACTAAGTTTAAAGAACATGTTAGATCATTCAAATACGGCAAAAATGATTCAAATTATGCGTCACATTTAATAAAAGAGGGACACATACCTCGAGAAATAGAAAACTCAATGAAGGTACTACATATGGCAGAAAAAGGAAGACGTATGAACATTTTAGAGAACTTGGAAATTTTTAAATCTAAATTAAAGGGAGAAAACATAATAAATGAACAGATATCGTCGCAAGCAGGTATTACGTTTAAAAATCTAAAAATTTTCAAAAATTAACAGGAGGGACGACCGTTGAAGAGAAAGTTTGAAAGGAGCCAATCAGTAGCGAGCGAAAACGTATGATTTTGAAGAGCCAATCAGAAGCGAGCACGTCAGGTTTAATGTACACGTGTTGAATAGAGGAGGGGTACGAGGTGGAGATAGAAAATTATAAATAGGACGGTCCATAATATTGGTGACCAGTATAGATATAGTTTTTGAAGATGGAGGTTCTCCGAAACTCGTCAACGAAAGTAGAATTGACGAAGCTAGGGAAGGCAGATCATTATATTGAACACAGTGATAATAATCTTAGCAGAAAAGAAGAAGAATATAAAAATAATGTAATGTAAATATTTCAAAAATCGTCAAAAAAGTAAAAAGATTTGGTCATACTTACGTGAATATTTGTTATCCAAGTCTGCCGCAAAATTTTAAATAAATAAATAATCCATAATCTTCGTCGGTTTCATTTGTATTTTTCGATTTACCCATAGATACATATTTAGGATAATTCTGTAAACAGGCTTAAGGCACGGTGTGTAACATTGCAGCATTTATTTTATGATAAAATTGCGTTCGTTGAGAATAGCTTAGGAAGTAATCATTAAATTTTATAAAGGCGTTAACGATTATTTTAGCAATGTTTCATTATTGTAGTGATACATTGTAACGCAGTTCACCTGCTTACAGAATCGAAGATGCTTTTAAATCTCTTTAAGCGCACCTTCGACCCAGATGGAGTGGGTTCTATTATATTAGAGCTGCAGTTTTCGGTTTAAATTTTCTTTATTTATTTAATTTAATAGGAACATATTTACATTAATCTCTGTATCATTTCTTCTATTGTCTGTGACTGTTATTGGTTGTCTTCTTTCCCAGTCCTTAGAGTCGTGTTACCTTTGATTCCTGTTGCTGCTAATTCAGTTGACTCTTTCAATGTAGTTTCCTGGAGGTTTCCCGTATTACACTGTCGGGTAGGCTAAACATACGGTTCTGACCTCGGATCGTTCGCTGAACACTTTGCCACTGAATCCGGAGACGGCGGACTGTCTGGCGATCTGCGCTAGACTTATCAAACGGAAGAGTAGCTAACACTACACGTCGTTGCTTAACGCTTGATACGGAACTGGCAGGGTCTATGTCGACGGGAATTCCAGTCGGTTCAATTTGCTGTTCTTCGGAATCGGAAGTCGACGGCTTGATATGCCGTTACAGCTTAAAGACAGGAGAGTAACTAAATAGGACCAGCGTAGGAAAACAGGGAGGGTTTGGGCTGCAGGAGCCCAACTGCCTTCTGCAGCGCTGTGCAGCTGCTTATATACTCTGGTTCTGATGGTGGGATATTGCTGCTGATAGTGGGGTTAGATGTTATCTTGTTTATTTAGTTCATATTTGTACAGTAGAGATTATATAGTTTTGTTTACTTATCTCAACTTAAATAAACTAGGGTTTAAATCACTTCATTACAACATAAACATTCACGTTGTCGTTAGAGGTAATGTTCAGTCATTGGCGTTAGCGAATTCCTTTAATTGTATGTATTTTGGTCTATCAGCTGTGAGTGTGTTCAGTTTTACAAAATAGGATTCTTTTAAATTTATTGTAAGGATAAAGGAAATAAAATTGCAATACGTCCTAGTTTTATTTTCTCGTTACTCTATTGGCAACGTATTGTAAGCGTATCAAAAATTCGATCGTCAGTTTCAATAGAGCTGCACATTTCATGACCACTAGTTGCTAAAACATATATTTCTACGTGGATGAACGTTTGTGCGTGTTATTCTTGTCCTATTTAGTTAACACTTTAAAACTAAATGTAGTATTTTCTACCTAAACGTTTTTAATACTAGCGGACTTAACGGGATAACTGAACATTGGTTCAAAAAGAGCATAGTCCTAAATAATACTAGGAATATACATTGGTCAAAATCATCCATATCCTAAAAAAATGGCTATTTACAAGTTTTGTTAACAAATATTTAAATTCGATTATTGTCAAAATCTAGAAGACACAACGAAATCAGTTCGTAGCGTTGTTATGAGCCGTCAAAACATGAATTCAGACCAGGAGAGCGGCGATCTTGACCTCTACGGTCTATACTTTTTGTGTTTACCTCTCTGAATTCTGTAATTTTGGTCTTATAGGATTCAAACTTGGCACAAAAATCGATATTATTTGCGAATAATTTGCGACCTATTCGACCAAAATCAAATTAGCGAACATAAACTTAAAAATTTTCGATGCATTTTGTAAAATTATGATTACTTACTCGCTCTCAGCCTGTACATAACTTAGTCTACACGATAAAATTTCCAATTATACATTGAAAATAAGGAATTGAATCCAGGCGGGTGGTAAAATCAGGTTAATGAAAACAATGTAACACTCAAAAATTAGGTAGTTGTTTCACAGCTGCAAAGCGATAGTTTCTTGTAACTCTCTTTCGTTAGGAATATGGTTATTTGGAGTTTCTTTCTATAAATTTCTTAATTTTTTCGATAGCTTTTAAACATAAAGTCTGCCTATATCATACGGTTATGGTGTTGAGAGGAAGTTAGTGCTGTTTACTTTGTTTCTCGGAGTATAAATTCTCTAAGTACTGTAAGTGGCTCCTAATTATTTCCAATATTTTTTTCTTTAAATCGAATTATTCAGCAATAACTCTATGACATCATGCCTACTTGCTTTGTAGGAAGTTATTTGTGACCTTCCTTTTTGTAAATACTTATTTTGTTGAAGAAACATGGCTAAATAGAGTTTCGTATTTAGTGTTTATGCGCTACAATTGTTCGGCCGACTTATTAAAAGACAAACTACTCAAACACCGCAACTTCCGTTTATGTGCTACAATTGTTCGGCCGACTTATTAAAAGACACACTACTCAAACAACGTAACTTCCGTTTATGTGCTACAATTGTTCGGCCGACTTATTAAAAGACAAACTACTCAAACACCGCAACTTCCGTTTATGTGCTACAATTGTTCGGCCGACTTATTAAAAGACACACTACTCAAACAACGTAACTTCCGTTTATGCGCTACAATTGTTCGGCCGACTTATTAAAAGACAAACTACTCAAACACCGCAACTTCCGTTTATGTGCTACAATTGTTCGGCCGACTTATTAAAAGACACACTACTCAAACAACGTAACTTCCGTTTATGCGCTACAATTGTTCGGCCGACTTATTAAAAGACAAACTACTCAAACACCGCAACTTCCGTTTATGTGCTACAATTGTTCGGCCGACTTATTAAAAGACAAACTACTCAAACAACGCAACTTCCGTTTATGCGCTACAATTGTTCGGCCGACTTATTAAAAGGCACACTACTCAAACACCGCAACTTCCGTTTATGCGCTACAATTGTTCGGCCGACTTATTAAAAGACACACTACTCAAACACCGCAACTTCCGTTTATGTGCTACAATTGTTCGGCCGACTTATTAAAAGACAAACTACTCAAACAACGCAACTTCCGTTTATGCGCTACAATTGTTCGGCCGACTTATTAAAAGACAAAGTACTCAAACACCGCAACTTCCGTTTATGCGCTACAATTGTTCGGCCGACTTATTAAAAGACACACAACTCAAACACCGCAACTTCCGTTTATGTGCTACAATTGTTCGGCCGACTTATTAAAAGACAAACTACTCAAACACCGCAACTTCCGTTTATGCGCTACAATTGTTCGGCCGACTTATTAAAAGACAAACTACTCAAACACCGCAACTTCCGTTTATGCGCTACAATTGTTCGGCCGACTTATTAAAAGACAAACTTCTCAAACACCGCAACTTCCGTTTATGCGCTACAATTGTTCAAACCGACTTATTAAAAGACAAACTACTCAAACACCGCAACTTCCGTTTATGCGCTACAATTGTTCGGCCGACTTATTAAAAGACAAACTACTCAAACACCGCAACTTCCGTTTATGCGCTACAATTGTTCGGCCGACTTATTAAAAGACAAACTACTCAAACACCGCAACTTCCGTTTATGCGCTACAATTGTTCGGCCGACTTATTAAAAGACAAACTACTCAAACACCGCAACTTCCGTTTATGCGCTACAATTGTTCGGCCGACTTATTAAAAGACAAACTACTCAAACACCGCAACTTCCGTTTATGCGCTACAATTGTTCGGCCGACTTATTAAAAGACAAACTACTCAAACACCGCAACTTCCGTTTATGCTTGTTCAATTGTTCGGCCGACTTATTAAAAGACAAACTTCTCAAACACCGCAACTTCCGTTTATGCGCTACAATTGTTCGGCCGACTTATTAAAAGACAAACTACTCAAACACCGCAACTTCCGTTTATGCGCTACAATTGTTCGGCCGACTTATTGAAAGACAAACTACTCAAACACAGCAACTTCCGTTTATGCGCTACAATTGTTCGGCCGACTTATTAAAAGACAAACTACTCAAACACCGCAACTTCCGTTTATGTGCTACAATTGTTCGGCCGACTTATTAAAAGACAAACTACTCAAACACCGCAACTTCCGTTTATGCGCTACAATTGTTCGGCCGACTTATTAAAAGACAAACTACTCAAACACAACTTTCGTTATTACATTCGGCACAGGATTTATAACCAAAGCGCGGGAATTAATGGTCCCAAGGCCGGCAATAGTTTAGGGATCAGGGCAAACGTATTGTTCATTTGCAATATAACTAATCTACTTTGCGAGGGGATTCTCGCTCAGGGGAACTGACCTATCCGACATGAGTCACTCCTCCCTTACCCTAGGTCCGGGCCGCGGTCGCTTGATGCAATTTGTATGGGGTTGTAACGAGCAAGAAATCACGCAATAATAGTTCTGCAGTAATAATTAATGATTTACTTCTCCGTGGCTGCTTGGGCTAGTCGCCGTTGTTTAGGAAACAAACACTCTTTTAATTAATTATCGATTAGTGTACGAGCTATGAGGATGTCTGTGTTACCAAATATTTTGTTTTATTGTATTCTTATAACGTAATTGTTAATGTAATGAATTCTACAGACATATTTTACAAAACAATACTATTTTCTACTCGCAATGAAGCCCGAGTTGCTATCCACTGTAGAGCTTTACTATCCACTACCGGTTGCGATCTTTACAGGTCATTGACAAGTGATATGACTGCCGACAGTCGAAACCGGTAGTGAGTCGTTACGCTCTACAGCGGCTAAAACTGTGTTTTCATTTAATAAACCGCAATATTTAGAATATTTATTCATCAATAATATACAGTTTACATGAAAATTTAGGCCAAAAACTAATGCAGTAAAATAAAATTATGCTTACAAGGAAAAGTAAAATAATAAATTGATCATAGAAAAACGTTTAAACAAATTGAGAAAAAAATAGTAAAATTAGAATAAAACAAAACTTCTTAACAATTACAAAATTTAAAAAAACGTTAAATGAAAACAAAATTACACATTTAAACCATACTCCGTATGTGGATACTAGAAAGAAAGCGGTAAAACGAAATACTCCGCTAAATATAAAGAAAAACAAAATGTAAGAAAACAACTTACAACTTGCTTCTCACAGTGAAAAATATTAAATTCTTTCTCTGAAGTAAAAAGTATTAATAAAAACCACACACAAACACGCCAAAACAACTTATTCACGCAAAAAACCTATTTCTATTCTATTACATATTTACACATTCATACACACATAAATCATATATGTATATGCATACGTTATACAGATACATATTTTAAAATTATAATATATTTTTTCTTAAATATAGTAAAACACAATATATCATGCATACACTAGACAACACAGCATACAGATACATACATGTATATTTCAATTTAAATAAAGACAATTTTTAAACAACTGTTGCTGTGCTTTAATATCTTTTTCAATATATTTTTGGGAAAACTTTCTGTATTTCGTTAAATTACAATTTAAGTATCATGTAATTTTATTAAGTACTTAGTTCGCAGAAAAACATTTGTCGATTTAATGTTAATTTTGATCGAGAAATCTTGACGGCCAGCTAGTTTCTAAAATTATAAAACTTGTCACAGGAAGTATTAAAATCGCCTAAAAGAAACTTGCACAGAGTTTTGTAAACAGAGATAGTTTGATTTCTACATAGACACTTTTTTTGCCGAGGTTGGCGGTGCTAACTAAACAGATCTGTGCTAGGTAGGCTGTAAGGTTATAGCAAGCCATTAATTAAAATTATGTGTAATGCTAAGCTGTTACTCAACTGATACACCGGACACCCTGTATACAATGTAGTTTTAACTTTTTCTGCAAATTGGTTATTTTAATCAGTATTTAATTTAAATGTTAATTTCACGTTTTAGTTTCACACATTAAAGTAAATTTTACAAAGATTAGAAGAAAAATATAACACTATGTTCAGTATAATAATCTGCCTTCCTTAGCTTCATCAATTCTACTTTCGTTGACGCGTTTCGGGAGAAGCTCCATCTTCAAAAACTATATCTATACTGGTCACCAATATTATATCTCGTCCTATTTATAATTTTCTAGCTTCACCTCGTACCTCTCCTCTATTCAACAAGAGTACATTAAACCTAACGTGCTCGCTTCAACCTGATTGGCTCTTCAAATTCATACGTTTTTCGCTCGCTTCTGATTGGCTCCTTTCTCTTCAACGGTCCTGTTTTTGAAAAATTTTAGATTTTTAAACGTAACATATGCTTGCGACGATATCTGTTCATTTATTATGTTTTCTCCCTTTAATTTAGATTTAAAAATTTCCAAGTTCTCTAAAATGTTCATACGTCTTCCTTTTTCTGCCATATGCGATACCTTCATTGAGTTTTCTATTTCTCGAGGTATGTGTCCCTCTTTTATTGAATGTGTATGTGTTATCACCGTTGAAGAGAATGTTTGAAAGGAGCCAATCAGAAGCGAGCGAAAACGTATGATTTTGAAGAGCCAATAATAAACGAGAGAAGCTTGTTGAATAGAGGAAGGGGTACGAGGTGGAGCTAGAAAATTATAAATAGGACGAGCCATAATATTGGTGACCAGTATAGATATAGTTTTTGAAGATGAAGGTTCTCTGAAACGCGTCAACGAAAGTAGAATTGACGAAGCTAAGGAAGGCAGATTATTATACTGAACATAGTGACAATAATCCTGGCAGTGACAGAAAAGAAGAATAATATAAAAAGAAAAATATAACAGGTTGCTAATAACGAAACTTTAGAAATCAAAATTTATTGGTGTTAACAGGTTGTCAGCATAGAATAAATTATTTCCCAGTTTGATTGTCGTGTTCACAGTACATTGCATAAAACGATCAAAAGCGTCGTCAGGAAATTACGTTGAAGGGGAAACATTATTTTGCCTCGATACGATAACCGATAATTCAATAACAGTTAGATTTCTTTTGATGAATGAACGTGGTAGTTTAGCGGTGAACATTCAGATTGAAGTTGAATGAATTAAACTCCCCAAGAACGTGATCCTGTTAAGTCGAGTATATTTAGGCATATCTGGAAAAATCACGCCTCAACAAACGAATAATTTAAGCTTTTATGTTTTGTTATATTATTACTAACTTAGTTTGCTAAGCGTCTATGTGTTCTGACGAACGTATTGAATCTAAACTCTGTTCCATAATATTACTTCGCTAAAGTTAGGCTATATGAGGTAAAATTTATATTTTATTTTAAATTTCTTGTATGCGGGAATGTGGCCAGCGTATTACATTTTTAAATAATGTTTGCATTGTACTTTTTACATCTGTCTTTGAAAACAAAATAATATACACAAAATTTAAAAACCACTCCACATTCTCGTATAATGAGACCACATGACCTTTAAAATGAGATGTCGAACGTAATGAGCGGAGTAATATGTGTTGCGAAATTAACGTTAATAATAGGTGCATAGCTATGTAATATGGCCGACAGAGAGCATTAAAACAGCTTACTATTGCTACTTAGTAAGAATGTTTTGTTGTTATTTTAAGTCGAAAAGCACATTGAGGCTATTATCGCCTCCCTAAATGTGTGAGTGTATAGTGTTAACGTCGTAATTGTAGTGTTGTAAGTGTAAGTGTGTTAGACTCGGGTGCCGCGAGTGACGTCTAAATCCTCTCAATAGTCTGCAGTCTGCACCCCTGCGGGGACTTAATAAGAATACAGAACACCATTAGTGTAATATTTTTTAATTTTTCGTTTCGGTTTTTAAACGTCCATTAAAAATGTAGGTGTTTGGAAGATACTCAACATTTTTAAAGACAACTCAATACTTTTCTATTTGCTGCAAACTCATTGTGTAGCTGTCACAATATCCCATTTTGGGGACATGTTTACTTCTGTCAATGATAAAACCTAATTACTTTATTAATGAATTTCCATTGGAAAACAAGCTATTCGAACGGTTCTCACTGTAAGAACAGATCCGGGATCTTGACTTGATCGTCGATCCTTACCTGTAGACTTCTTCTTGAAGAGTCGTTAAAATTTTATACATACGAGGTGTGTTCAGAAAGTAACGGGAATTTTAATTTTTTTGAACAAAATGTTTATTTATTCTTCTACATTGATGTTGTCGCCTTCAAAATAGTCCCCATTGGAGATTATGCACTTGTGCCAGCGCTTCTTCCAATCCTCGAAACACTTCTCAAATTCGATCTTTGAGATAGACTTTAGTTCTTTCAGCGATGCGCTTTTAATGTCATCTACGGCTGTAAAACGACGGCCCTTTAAGGTTCTCTTTATTTTTTGAAATAGGAAAAAGTCACACGGAGCCATGTCTGGCGAATATGGAGACTGGGGCATCGTTACAGTACTGTTTTGGGCCAAAAATTCACGAACAAGCGATGAAGTGTGAGCTGGTGCATTATCGTGGTGCAAAAGCCATGAATTGTTTTTTCACAGATCCTGGTGTTTTTTCCGGATTGCTTCACGCAAACGACGTTGAACTTTTAGGTAGTACTCCTTATGACCGTTTCACCTGGTGGCAGGAATTAATGATGCAAGTATGCCATTAATATCGAAGAACACAGTGAGCATAACCTTCACGTTCGACCTCACTTGTCGAGCTTTTTCGGTCTTGGTGAGCCAGAATACCTCCACTGTGATGATTGAGCCTTAGTTTCGACGTCATATCTGTAATCCCACGGTATATAGATACATCTGTATCTATATACCGTGTGTAAATCCATGTTTCGTCACCTGTTATAATACGTTTCGGTAATTCTACATTGTCGTTGACTTCATTTAGTGACTCCTGAGCAACTTCCATTCGCCGCTATTTTTGTTCAAAATTCAACAATTTTGGAACGAATTTTGCTGCCATGCGTTTCATACACAAAACATTGGAAACAATGTCATGGCATGATCCAATCGATATGCCAAGATCATCAGCGACCTCTCTAATTGTGATTCGGCGATTGTTCATAACCATTTCTTTCACTTTTTCCACGTTTTCATCGGTTGTTGATGTGCTGGGGCGTCCAGAGCGTTCGTCATCTTCAACGTCTTCACGGCCTTCTTGGAAACGCTTATACCACTCGTAAACTCTTGCTTTACTCATAGGAGACTCACCATAGGCCTTTGTTAACATTTCACACACTTTGTTACACTTTATTCCATTTTTTATGCAAAATTTGATACAAATTCTTTGATCCATTTCTTTTAACAAACGAAAATCGCCGAGCTCATAAAAACATGTCTAACGTTAGTGGTTGTCACATACAAAGTCAACAATGAAAACAGCTGAAAGTTTTATCATACTTCAAGGGCATGTATACCAACATAATAAAAAAAATGTTTGACAATCGGACTCTCCAAGCTCGCAAAATTTAAAAATTTTCGTTACTTTCTGAACACACCTCGTTAAATATATATATATATATATATATATATATATATATATATATATATATATATATATATATATATATATATATATATATATATATATATATATATATATATATATATATATATATCCTTTAACGATCCCTTGAAATATGATCTTAAAGTCAGGATCGACGCTTTTTTAAGGTTCCGGGTGTATGGGTCTTACTACAGTGGTCGCTCCAATAACTCATTTTTCAGTGAAATTTCGCTAATTAACTGACCGAATTTGTGTTCACAACAATTCATTTAAAATGTGACATCACTTTATAATATATATATATATATATATATATATATATATATATATATATATATATATATATATATTAATATACATTAATATATGTGAATTAATATAAATTAATATAAGGCTGGGTTATATTAATATAAATTCATAATAAGAATAAAAGTATTTGATTGAATCAGCTGAAGCATATTTTGCTCGATTAACAATTCAGCTGTTCTTTGAACGATTTCCAACGGTTCTTTCTAATTATAAATACAGTCGATTTCCTCGTGAAATTTATAATGCCCAAAGGTTAGCTCAACGGAATTCGCGGCCTTTATAATTTCAAGAATGAATGTAATTTTCTTTCGCAAAGGTAATTCGCGCGGTTCTTTAACAAGCGCCCGTCGTAGAATTAACTGCCGTTTAATAGAGCAAAGCTTTATGAAGGAACGGAACAATTCTCTACGCCATCTGTTCAATACGGACAATCATGATTTCATTGCAGCTTTCCGTTTATAAGCGAATTGTAGCAGTTGTGTTTTAAAAAGTACGTTAAATGTTTTGTAAGTAAACGGTGTAAAAATATTGCAGACTCGAAATTGTATTGTTATTATTCATTTTCATTGAGTAGATGAAATATTGGTGCAGACATCATGGTATGACCCAAACCTGGGGCCTTTGAATAAGCACCGATTCTGATTTCTAAAAACGTTTTTGAGGGCCGTTAAAATTTATAGAAGGAGCAGAAATATAAATGTGTGTGTGTGTGTGTGTGTGTGTGTGTGTGTGTGTGTGTGTGTGTGTGTGTGTGTGTGTGTGTGTGTGTGTGCGCGTGCGTGTTTGCGCGCGCGCGGTCCGATTAATTTTTTGTTCTATTTTATCCAAACTTGGCACAAAACGTCATTTTGGTAATAGTTTGGACAAGTTCGTTAATTAGCTAAATCCGTTCAACAGTGTGAAAAAATTAACATAAAATTTTAAATTTTAAAATCCGTTGAATTTTCGAAATTTAATTTAACGGCGGTCAGGTTTCATTTTCGTATTTCCCATGCGATTGAAAAATACAAATATATGAAGCTTTTATTGCTGATTATGATGGCGAAATCGAAATTTTTCGAAAAAACGTTCAGAAAAAGAAAAATGCTTTTGTAAATTATTCCATCACTTCGACGAGACAGCTGCATGCCGCCATTATTTAAAATAAATCATGTTTAGTAGGCGCACTATCTAAGTAAAATGTTCTGGTCGCTGTTCTTCCAATATGTCGGATTCGTGAATCACTTTTTTAGTTACGGTTGATTTCTTTGATGATATAAAAATACAAGGTTTTAAACATAGCTGGGAGGCCTCTTGATTGAAATCCAACGAATATTCTAGTGTCCTTTTGAGATATTGCAAATGTAATTTATTTTTAAAAAAATCTAATTTACGTTATCGTAATTAATACTGAAATCTGAAAAAAGTAATATTTTACAATTTCAAAATCGTATTGAAAATACAAAAAACCTTGATCATCACCGTCGTATTCATTTTCAATAGAATTTGGGTCGCCTCGGTGGCCTAATTGAAGACCCGGGTTCGATTCCCGTCCAGGGCTTGGCATTTTCATACGCTATAAATTATCCCATCGTCTACATTAGCCCAAGTGTGCACAATACTCAGACGTAAAAAAAAATCAATTTTAAAATAATAATTGCGTATTTTCGCAGATTTTAACGGTGATTGAATCACATCAATACAGCCTATTCGATTATTTATAATTATATTTTAATTTATTAATAAAAACAATTTATTTCTTTTAAAGAAATATTTTGTTTTAAATAAAATCAATAAGTTTCTGCAAAATTAAAAATGCGCATTGTTAGCCTGTGTTTTTGTGACAGTCTGTTAGTGTGTTCGTCCGCAGTTGTAAAGCGTTTAATCCTAATTGTTTAGATTACTTAAGTAGTTCGGAGGAAATTGTTTATTTGTGATTTCTTGTTTTTTCAAGTTGTTGTGTGAAGTACAAAGAAACAGAAAAGCTTTACTGCTTTACTTAATATAACTGATTACAAAAAATATCCGATTATTTAGAATAAAACTGGCGTTTTAAAAATAGGCCTATAGGAGAACTGTTTAATTTGATTAATTTCTATAATTCATATTTTCCTTCTATACTAAGGTAGGTTTAACTGTTAAATCCCAGATTTTATGGAAGTTAAACTGGAACGTTGTTTTTTTAACGTAAGAGGTCAAACAAATCCTATTTATTTATTTTCCCCAGAAATAATGCTGCTTAATTTAATTTCACTTACCTCGATATAGATGGCGCTTGTTTGAAGATTTCGTGACTGAAGTAAATAAAGAAATTAGCACTCTTAAGTTTATAAATAATTTTTTTAACTTATAAAACAATAAAGTAGAATTTTTAGTCACTTTTCCTGTGATTTTCGTACCATATTTTATGGCAATTTTTAATTCATTCTCGTTTTAATGTTGTTTTTACTGGCGAATTTCTGTCAGAAAATGAGTGATATGAGCAGCTATTATGGTTTATCCAGACCCGGTACCTTGAAAGGAGCTTCTACCACGACCAGTTTAAACATTTTGCGCTCGTTTTTCGTATTTGTTTGTATTCATATTTTATATTTTGTAATTTTGTTGCGATGTGATTTAAAGTTGAACATAAATCGATTTTGGTGGTAATGGCTTGGACAAGGTTATTACCCAGCGGAATTTGTTCAGCGGTTTCAAAATGGTGGTCGTCTTATAATTTTAAAATGGCGTAAGTTTTTTTGTTGCCATATTTTGAATTTTTCCATCACCATAATAATCAATGAAAATGATTCGTACGGAGGTCAGGGTTCATTTTTTTATATTTATAAAGAAAATAACGCTCATTTTTATTGTGAAATTGACTTTTAGTTAATAATTGAGACTTTTTTTAAATTCGCTTCCATCACCATGACTAAAAAAAAAAAAATACGCGTGAAAGTAAAACATTATCAGCGTCGACATTTTAGAACCTTTCAGTACTGCCCGCTTTACTAAATACTTCCGCCAACCATGCCTTGCTTTTATCAAAGTAGCAGTGACTGGCTAAACTCTATTTCACCAACTGACTTGTTTCAACGTTCGAATACATTATTGCAGACGAAATTTATCAACACAAATCGATTTCATCAAATTAAATTAGTGCATGCAAAAACCATGCCAAGTTAAAATGGCGTCAAACTGCAATTACGTGTTAGGTGGACAAATCTCTTTGATCCTGATCCCATATTACGTGATTAATAAACCGATCTTGACACGTAATTACGTGTCGAAGTGTTATGCGCTCCTGATCGCGGTAATCTGGCAAAATTAGTTAAACTACAAGTTGAAGCATGATAACTTAATATTCCACTTCTATGATCGTTCAGATTATCTATGTAACATAGGCCTACATTAATATTAAATATTAAACCTCTTTATCATTATTTTATCATTATTTTTTAAATTTAATTAAACTATTGTTTCCAATTAAACACTGTAAATAAAATTTAATTACGTAATTAATGGGGTTTTCTAAAACGAAGTTGAATTCAATAGCCACAAAGTACGAACTGTAGCAAAAAAATTTGGAGCTTGGCTGTCTCGCTGACTTGATGGAAGAGAATTATTAACATTATTTTTCTAATATCAGAATCATTTGAAATTTTGAAATTACAATCAAAATACGGAAATGAACCCTGACCACAGACAAATTTATTATCTTGGTTTTTAATGACTTTTGAAAATTTAAAACATTAGGCTAATCCATGCAGATTATCACGCTAATGGAGATGGTGAAATCAGGAAATCAGAAATCAGATGGTGAAATCAGATTTTCTAAAAAAAATTAAGATTAAATAGTTTTTTATAATTTGAAGTGGCTGCCATTTTGATACTGCTAAACGGATTTTGTACCAAGTTTAGTTAGTTAACACTAAAATTTGCAATGTGATATAACTAACGCGAGCGCACTTACACACGCGCGCGCGCACACACACACACACTCTCTCTCTCTCACACACTAAAATTTGCAAATGTTATATAACTAACGCGAGCGCATTTACACACACACACGCTCACACACACACACACACACACACACACACACACACACACACACACACACACACACACACACACACACACACACACACACACACACACACACACACACAAGTATAACTTGTAACAACTCCCTGAAAATGGTATCTTGATAGGCTCATTTTTCTAGACCACACGTTTGGGTCGTACCATGAGGGCTACTCTAATAGGAAATTTCCAAATGTTTAACACTTTACACTCACACTTACATTTAGGGAGGCATTGTGCTTTTTGCCTTAAAATAAATAAATAAAAAAATCGAACTAAGAACCATTAGGTGCGCAGTTGAGTGATGCTGTAGACTGACCGATACTTTAGCCACTTCTACCACCGAGAATAGAACAGGGCAACATCCGAATTATCTCACTGTTCTCTAAAGACCTGAGGTTGGATTGGGAAGGGTGAACCCATGGACGAGGATGCACAAAGCAGGAGTGGCAAAACTAGGATCAACGGAAGTCTTGGCCCTCTATTAAAAGAAAAAATGAACAGCTGCTACTGCTTATATTGTTTTTGTAATATTTCGACCTGTTTTGCAGCAGTAAACACACTCGACCGGTTTATTGTTACTGCGGTACACGAGGTAGTTTCTGATTGCTTCAAAATGTAACATTTAAACAGCATTGATTGGTCCTGACACCGTGTCACTATGTATTATGTGGTTGCATGTCATCGTTCATATTTATACAGCATTCTGTATTGATCTTTCATTAACGAAATTATTGTTTACTTGCAGACTATGTTTTGATTTATCGAAGGTAGTCTTTTCTGCCACTTGCACCGGCAACAAGCAATGCAAGGCATACTGACTAGATTAATGCTTTCCAAATAATATTCAATTTTAGTTAGATACCATTAAATTTGTTTATTTAATACTAGTTTTTGTAACCGACATTGTAGCCTTATTTGTTAACTAACAGTTAAGTAGTTATGTCTTAGATTTTGGGTTTTGTATTATCATCTTTACTACAGAGATAAAGCATTACATTTAATTGTCTCAAAATTTGTTTTACCGTTTTTGTGTAAATTTGATCAAATTATTTCTGTTTTAGAAAAAATATTTCAATTCAACAATGTAGTTATATTTACTAATCAATATTCTCAATAGCGTGCAGAACCACTTCAACTAGGTTTTTTATTTCCTATGTTTAATTTTCCATACATAAGAAACTACGGGGTTTAGGCCAGAAGGGTTTCCAAAGTTCTGTTTTTCATACCGAATCTACAAAATAAACACTTTTATGGCTGGCTACGCTTAATTGTTCTCTAGGCTTAGCTCAATAACTGGGCCAATAATAGCAATTGTTATCCTGGAAAGTTGGTTACAAAGTTTTAATGTGCATAGTTGTTATTGCATGATTACAAGAAATTACTGTGCAATTTTTAATGTTTCTTAGACAAACTTTGTGAATTTGTGTGAAGAAAAAGAATTTATCACAAGAAGTTATCTCGAGTTTCTCACAGAAAGTGATAGTGAAATAGTAAAGACAGAGAGATTTTTAACAATCTGCAGATGAAACTAGGAACGTGTTCTAAAAACTAATATTTTAAAATTATTAATTTAATCTGTGCAATTTATTTGCTTAACAATGAAATAAAGGCTGATCAGGTGTACCGTCACAAAATATTTAAGGTTAGACTAAATAAAAATTGTTTTTTTAAATAAAGTATATAAACTATAATAATGACCTAGCTAATTGTAGCAATAAAATAAAAAACTGTACACCAAGAAAAACTAGACAAACAAATAGTTTACGTGCTATAGGTCAGCCGCTTAAAAACGGCCCGTTGAAAAATGTGCGAGTGAGAGGTCGAGTTCCTTTTCTCTCACCACAGCTCCGTCCTTCTGTCTTTCACTATTGCTGAGTAGTATCAGTTACCAGCTGTTAAAATAACCATTAAACAGTTTGGACGTCTTTGTCCTCGGACTGTTGGAGGGAGCTGGAGGGGGGAATTCTCATTATTATTATTATTTCTTAATTTTCATTACATTTGATTATTGCCAACCCTTACATTAATTTGCTACTTGTTATTGTATTTCTTCGAAGAAAGACTGAATAGAACAGTTTCCGCGTAGAAGTTACAAAATGTAGCCTTACTTCGCCATTAAACTGTAGCCCACATCGGAATAGTAGATGCAGAAAACGCTGCAAACTTGAAAATTCGGCATGCCTTGGAATTAGGCAAGGAGCCAAATGTGATATTGTCGCAGATGCCAGACTTTATTTTCGCAGAGACAAGTATAATCTGCATTGTGCATTACACATTGGTGACAACGTAACAGAACAATTAGCTGGAGATGTTTAGCCTGGAGAATGTTTACTCATTGATTTTATTGCTGGCTGGATTTAGAGCAGCGGTCGTTTTAACTGTATCACAAGACATAAAGCGTGATGAATGCCAAACGCTTCGGTGATGGTTTTATTGACTTTAAATTACAAAGTCACTAAACAGTGTTAACAAATTTACTTAATTTAGAATGTTTGTATTACATTTCGTTTGTTCGAGTACATGTAGAAACAAACTATTGATTTTTTCTGTTGAAGTCCATGCTTTATACCTGTTAGACTATTGAGAATGAAGAATCGGCGTTAACAACAGTAACTACAATCTCGAACCTGCGACCTTGAGATGCACCACTTCGAAGACGCAGCATGAATAATCAGCGTCGTTCAACTATCTCGGAACACCGGCTGGAGATTTGTTGATCGTCTCTACCTACGTTGAAGAATAAACTGAATATTCAAACAAAGATTATTGTTTTTGTGTTTTTTGTTAGGTTTGTCAGTCATAAAACTCGTCTCAGGATGACCTTGTTATTGGAATGATCATAAGAATTAAATTTAAATAAATATATTCATTTATACAGAAGAAACATTGTAATATTTTAGTTATCTTAAGTCGTAAGGAATGACCACTAAATCGTATAATTTCACCAAAGTGCTCGTTGTAAAAAGGTAAAAAATGGGTAAAAGGTAAAAAGGTTTAAAAGGTAAAAAGATAGGTTTAATCTGTTTGCCGTTGAACATCACTGCATATTTTTTTAAAAGTATATTGGCGAGGATCTGTGATTCGTTCTTAATGTGTTCTCGAACAATTTTTCAATAAAAAAGAAATCAACTTCGATATAATAATAATGATTGCAAATATTGTTGGTAAAATGAATGAAAAAAGGTATTAATGTTCATATAACGGTAATATTATATAGAAAAAGCGTACACAGTGTAATAAAGGCAAGATTAAACAATCCTAAATGAACGATACAATTTATATTGTTAGACTACGTCTGTACACATTTTGTTCGCTTTCTTGATGATTTGGAGTTGTAGTTTAAAGGATAATGAAGATACCTATCACAAAGTTATAAAAAATAAACATTTTTTTGTTCGAACATGGCTTAACGATAATAAAACTTGCAAATGAAATAAATTACGACACATATACAGTACTAGGTATAGATTCATTAAAGCGTTGTTTCTTGTAGTCATGTTCAGAAGAGTTCTTGTGGTTTAACAATCAAATTTCGCAGCTGTTTCTCTAAGGCTACTTCGCTAAAACCCGACCTCCCGGTTTTAAAATATTGGTGTGCATTAAATTTTCACAATTTCCGCGATGTCTTGCCATTAATAAGACAACTCCCGAGATACAAGGCGGCGCCACCTGTCATTTACACGAACACGCTATTCAGGACAGGAACAGATAAATAATTAAGATAGATTAGAGCTATCAAAGTAAGTACACCAACGTTCAAGTCAGATATTACCACGGGGAGGTTAGGATAACACAGTACGTTATTAGGTCTGCAGACAGATAAGTTCCTGTACAATATCACTTCAAACAGTGATTTGCGTTAATAAGCAGGTATAAAATCTTTTAAAAATATGATAAAACTCACTTTTATGGAGGTAACATCTGCGGGCTTTCCGAAATATTAGACAACTATTATATTAAACATTGATTTTAGTTCCGGGGTAGTAAGATGGGATATGTTTTGTTTATTGATTCTGTTAAAGCTATGTGCATAGACGATAGAGAGAACAATATAGTCCAGCCACATAGTAAATGGCCTAGGTTAGGTTAGGTTCAATGTAGGGGAATACCCCGCCAACAGTCTAGTGATACAGTATGCCAATCTGAGTCTACAAACTGTTGCTACTTAACGATAGTGAGGGAAAAGGAAGGAGCTATGGTGAGAGAGTGGGGACTCGACCTCTCACTCGCACTTTTTTCTCTCTGTCCCACTGGTGTTCTTAGCAGGCCGATTTCTAAACGGCTGACATATAATCTTCGAGCTTGGAAATCAGGGATATACACTAATTAATTGGGTTTTTAAAGTCAGAGCATGGCTTGTCTTTAAATTACAAGCTTTGGATAATTGGGGAAGGGGAATTATAAATGCTCGCTTTACAGTCTAAGAGACTACGAGAACCTGTACAATTTTGGAGCTGTTTGTAGCGTCACTTATTTTTACGTATAAAGGCTGTTTAAATCTTAAATTAGCCAGATTAATTTTAAGCATTCTTTAATGAGAGGGACTGTCTGTGCCTTACAAAGTACGCGGAGTAAAGCATAACAGTACGGGTATTTTTTAAATTCATTACTTTAATGAATTATTCGAATGTGCCTTGCCGTTTTAAAACTTTAATTAGAATTACGTTTAATTAGCTAATATAGTCTAAAAGTTTCGTATATTTAATATTTTTTTGTTAGTTTAAAGTATAATTATTATAGTCAGATACGTAGTTGGTAATGGCATGTTTAGTTTGTGCGCACGCGCTATTTTTTGTTTTGTAAAATATTGTAGTGTCAACCTGGCAGACCTTCTATAACCCTTGCTAACAAATGCTGGTTTTAAACATTTCTATTTATTAATGTGATGGTAAAGTGCATTGTTACAATATTATTAGACAATACTGCTCTTTCGTTCCATTAACTTGACTGGTATATTTACTGCATTAGTGGTTATACAAGGAAAATTTGTTTCCTCCTGTCACAGTTATATATTTTTGAACCATTTTATGTTTAATAAAAAAAATACTTAGGGCCTATAGAAAAAAATTCTTATGATTTTTTTTTAACTGCTTTAATTTGAGGTTGACTAATATTTGTTTGTCAACTTTCTAAAGCTCTGCAATAAAAAAGATTACTGACAAGTACTGGTGCTAAAACGTAAAAAGTTTCTTGTAGTTTATTCGTGTGGGTCTTAATAAAATTTAATTATAGACATACTTTTATTGCCAACAAAACAGAAATTACCAATTAATTTAATACACTGTAATTAATATGTTAGCTTTACAGCAATTAAGCAAGAGAATTTATATGTAATACATTTTAAGGTAATTAAAACAAGAAGAAATTAATTTCGCCTGTAAGACGTGACGTGTAATGTCTTGCCTCTCGTTACGTCTCCAATGTTTGCGACCTTAAGGGAGACGTAACGCCGTAAAATTAAATCCGAAACGCCCATAAAAGCGCAAATTGGAGCTACATCTTCGTGCCGTAATATCGGTGGGCGAGACGAGCAGGAAATGGGCAGGGATTTAATTTCGTGTGAAAGAAACTATCACACAGAATACTGAATCTAATTTCATTCTCGTAAATTCCGTTGCTGCCACTATTGTAAATCTTGTTCAGGAAGAAAACTATAAACTGAAATGAAAATGTGTTTTACAAACTATGCCAATTGCGTTACGAAATGTGAATATTTCGTTACAGTTTCAGAAACTAGTTTTTAGGTTAATCATAAAATTTTAGGTTATTTTACGAAACGAAACAAAATTTTAAATAAATGTGCAGACATTACACTACGTCCAACATTCGATTATTCAGTAAAAACATATTAGGAAGCTGCCCATAAAAAACAATCAGGTTTGTCTAATCAGTACAACAAATTTGAAATTTACAAAACAATTGTAAATGTAATTTAAAAAATAAATTCTACGGCGGTCAGAATCTTTTTCGTTTTTTCCTGTGTAATCCCGAATTTCTTTTACTGAAAATTTTACACGCTGACTAATGTTATGAGATATGTATCTGCACGTGTAACCAAAATTTGCAAAAACTAATGAAAAGATTTTGGAAATAACCCATGCGTTATGTTTAGATATATGTTTATGTTTATGTTTATATAGTTGATTAGTTAATTGGTTATACTCTACAGCATTAGATACATTACGTACATTAAATAATAATTTTAACTGATTTAAACTAACTGAAAAGATTTGGTTAAATTATTATTGATTTCATCATTGCAACATAGCCACCAGACCACATATTTAAGTAATTAGTTTTATGACCTATTCTTCCCGTCAGTGGTCTATCTACTCACCTCGTAAAGGCTACCGCGGTTTCGAAACTATCGTTTCATCTTCAGGCCGTGATACAAATCTACGAGTCGCACGTATCGTTTGACCAAACCAAATTTCATCGTACGTATTTTAATCGTGTAATTGTGCTCAGTGTTCGTGACGTATGTTTTTAATGTTTTGTTTGACCTAGTGACGACCTCGACAGAGGGATTTAACATTTTGTATCACGGCCTGAAGATGGAACAAAAGTTTCGAAACTGCGGTAGCCTTTACGAGGTGAGTAGATAGACCACTGACGGGAAGAATAGGTCATAGGCTAATCCTAGTTACTATTATTGATTGTGTGATTCAACAATTAAAAATAAGCACTGCAAGCAGCTTTCTTGCTGACGTGATGGAAATGAATTTCCAAAAATAATTTTCGTTATCTTACAATGTTTTTAAAATATGATAACTGATTTTTTTAATTTGAAACGACCGCCGCAAATTTAAATAAACGCTTGAGCGGATTTTGCTGGGCTTACCATCGGTTATTGTGCCAAGTTTGAATCAAATCGGACCGAAATTGCGACCGTGAGCGTGTTTATACACCCTCAGAAATTATCTAGGGATCAGGATAGGCGCGCGTTTTAAAGTGCCAGGTTCGGGTCTTACCATGATGGTTACTCCAGTGGAAATTCGCTAACAAATGTAGACCGAGTATGGATTATCTTTCTGCTTCGGGTGCGGAAAGTCAGTGCAATGAATGCAGAACAATAGCCTACTCCTTTCAATAAAATTCACTAAAAGTTATTGGCAGGACAGGACAGGACTGGGGAGGTGACAACACATTGTATTACGTGCGCCAGGATTAACCAATCGGGAAGTAGCGTGTAGAGGGTAGAGGGTAAGCTATAAAGGATCACATAGCTTTTAGGTTGTATACAGAGCCAGCCTCGCCAATTGAATATTCATTAGTCCCCGATGTTTATTCGACTGTATTTTTTTTTTAATGAATACATTATATTGTTGAGTTCGTGAATGAATAGGCTAAAGCACAAGGTTTTTAAATTGCATTCGTGAAACAGGTGATTAAATTAATCATTGTTGAAAATAAACGTTTGTTGAGTGCGGAAAGAAATTTTGTTTTACTTTTTTAAAACTCTTTTTACTCTAATTTTACAATGTTTTCCTTACAAAGTCATGTATATACGACAAAAATGTCTTAAGAAATGATTTACTGTACTTGATTTGCTTTAAATGTTTATTCAATTTTGGTAAATGAAAGGGAAAATGCTAGCTGTAGGATTAGGTTTAACATTATTATTTTAATGTATTTCTAATGTCATTGCACTGCAGCTAATTGTTATTTATTAACATTTCCCTATATACAGGGTATTTCAGAAATATTTATGTGTCTGTAAATACCTCGCGACTATGCATTTAGTCGTCAATTGTTGTCTTTCCTTTCGCACACTGGGAATGTTTGCAAAGTACCAATAGTGCAACAGATGATACCATATATACGTGCTTGATACGTGCATATAATGGAGTGCACATTTACCTGTTATGATATGGTTTTTCCGTTTACAATAGCGTGTACGGTATGGTCTTATTCCGTTGGAAAAAAATGTGGAACGTTTTACAACAACCTGAAGGTCCTTATTCATGCGCTGTGCTTTGTCCTTACAGCTCCTCTTCCGTACCTACCTCACGGCAGGCTATTGCAAGACAAGCATTGGTGGCGACAAACTTGTATATGTGCTTGCGTATGTGTTTTTCTTTATTTTTCATTCTGAAAATTTACTATTAACATTCACAACATTTTTTTTAACATCAAAATGTTGGAAATGATTTCGTGAAAATTCAATAAAGTACATGTATAGAATTCGGCGAGTTACCGACAGCTTTTTTGTTAATTATATCTTTGCTGACTATAACTTATATAATTAGTTTGAAGGTATATTTACAAATATCTTGTTTTGTTTAAAGGATAAACACGTGAACCTAGTTTAGATATTATTTACTGTAGTTATAGTAAAAGATCAGCTGTTTCATACGTATTCCTAACGATCAGCTGATTACATTGAACAGCTGATAGGCAATAATAAGTTTCAAGTTATGTTGTTAAAAACTATGAAAAAAATGTATTAACAGCAATTATTATAAACGTTTATATTAATTTCGAATGTATTATAAACGGTTACAACGTGCACGTGTTCTTCAACTGAGGAAAAATAAGCGGAACTAAAGCAACACAACGTTTTCATATAATACGCGTGTACTGGTATCGAAAAAGGAAGACGAAAAAGAGACGGAAATATAGCGGCGAAATTCTTTTGGAAACATATTTCCGTTACTTTCTTCCGTTTGGCAGATTTTTTTCCTATTTACTCCATTCGTCCAAACTAAAATTAAAAGCTTCGCTTCAAAAATGTTTTCCCGCGACTTACACCAGTATCGCTACGAGTTAAAAACTCACAATTTTTCTTCTTAATTTTTTAAAATATTTGTTGCTAAGCAACTGATTTTCTTTTTTGTAATAGTTTTAAATGTGGACGCTAGATTGCACTAGTAGTTATTAACAATCAAAATTAGTTTTTTGACATTATGAAATTTTTGAGAAAATGATATACAATTTTAAAAGCGTGATAAACATGACTGAGGTAAGAGTATTTAATATGCTGCCTAGTTAATTAAAAAAAAATCCAAACAATAATTATGTTTAAACACTTAATAATACAAAGCCCAATTTAGAACGTTTGTTCATGCGCCACTTTGATTAAACATCAGAACATAATTGATGGATACGCTTACATAATTACGTGCTCTGCATACACTTAAACAGAAGGGTTGCTTATTCATCCCCTATCGCTGTGCCTAGGGGTAGGAAGATTACGAATGTATTGTATATCTCTGCAGAGAATGTTAAATCTTTAGCAGAATGTCTTAGAAGTTGTATCTCTAAACAGTTCGCATGTAAGGGAGGCTGTGTTACAATACAAGAATAAAGGAACATCAAGAGACAAGAGTTGTTTATTGTGGAGGGAAAATCTTCGGATCCTTGTGTTTTTACGCCAGGGTCTGTGTTAATGCAGTGCGTAGCAGAAGTATAAAGAGGTTCGGTAGTTTTGTTGAGTGACCGAGCTGGGCATGTTTTTGTTACCAAACTCGAGAGCAAACATTTAAAGGGTTAACAAGTTTATCAGAAAACGTTAAGTGGCTTATCAGTGTAAAATATTACTTTTTGAGAAACGCAGTATGGCAGCAAAAATTTTACGTACATTGACAATTAGATTTACGAATCTTTACAAAACTTTATATTACTCCTACAAGCCCGATACGTACGTAATTATGTTGTTAGAATGTTGTTCAATAGGTGCTGAAATAGACACTTGCTCTCGACTTTGTGAAACTGTTGAGCAATAAGTCTACCAAGATTGTTTTGAAGTCGTATAACTAGATTAGTAGGCCTATTGAATGAGACTAAACAATAGACTGGTTTGAATTATCGTTGTACAATTAATTATTCCTTTACTTGACTAGTAGAGGACTTTCTGTAATAGTAACTAAACTTGTTTTCAACTGAAACTCAATATTACCTTCTTGTTTTATTTGTATGCACCTTTAATTTTTTTCACCCTATAAGTTATTTTTATAGTAAAAATTCATTTCCCAGTATCAATGGATTCATAACTCTTTCTTTGAGTTAATCGATTACGCCTAAAAGTTGTTTCTGAATTTCTTAAAAATTGCATACCGTGTTTAAAGTGTGTGTGCGCGCGCACGTGCGGGCGCCTGCGAGCACACTTTTTACGAAACACAGATTTATAATACTAATTATTGTTGTTACCATTTCATTGTCAAGTGTCAGTATATTTAAAGAAATATGAGAAAATGAAGTCAATAATGAAGTAGAACAAAAATTGCGGCACACAGCTGTCTCGCTGACGTGATAGAAGCGAATTTGCGGAAATATTTTTCTTTATCTTACTCTGTTTAGAATTCGAATTTCACCATCAAAATTGTAATTAAAAAATTGCATATCGTGTTTAAAGTGTGTGTGCGCGCACGTGCGGGCGCCTGCCAGCACACTTTTTACGAAACACAGATTTATAATACTAATTATTGTTGTTACCATTTCATTGTCAAGTGTCAGTATATTTAAAGAAATATGAGAAAATGAAGTCAATAATGAAGTAGAACGAAAATTGCGGCACACAGCTGTCTCGCTGACGTGATAGAAGCGAATTTGCTGAAATATTTTTCTTTATCTTACTCTGTTTAGAATTCGAATTTCACCATCAAAATTGTAGTTAAAAAATAGCATATCTTAGCATTTTAACTCTTCGTATTATATTGGAAATACGAAAATAAACCTTGACCTTTATCAAAATATTTATTAATTTCAACTTTTTTTTAAATTAAAAATGTAACATATGCAGTCTGTATCACTGATTACAATGGTGAAATTTGAATTTCAAAAGAATTTAAAGTATAAACGTTATGCTTTTGTAAAGATTGGAAATGGTCGCCATTTTGAAACTGTTAAATGAATTTACTGTTTGGTTAACGAATATTTTCAAGCTATTACCAACTAACTGTTCATAGGTTTTCGTTAAAGAAACAAGCAAAAGAGCGAAAAATAAGTTTATTTTAGACATAATATTTATCATTAAATAGCGTTTTAAATTTTTAAATTCCACTGAACTTTTATTGGACCCTGACCGCCGCAAGGTTCATTTTCGTGAAATTTTAAACGCTAATCAGTGGAAATTTAAACGCTAATCAACGATGTTGAAATCAGATTTTCAGGAAAGTGGAAGATCAAAATTTTATTTATTTTTTAGAAATTCGATTCAATCACAGTCACAGTTCAAGCATTGATAATTTTATGTACTGTCATATTCTATTCCTTTGTTTTGTTAATTATTTAGTCAGCGATGCCATATTATCGCTATTTATATTTTCATAAAATTAAAGAAATGACAGTTTTGTAAATTTAAAATGAGGCTAACTAGAACAGTATATTTTATATTATTTGTGTTTAATTGATATTCCACTGTAAATTTTGCTTATATGTATCCAGTCATAAATAACTTATAATAGAACACTTTATTGATAAATTTTAGATAATTTTAGATCATGAAAGACGAATTACTGGGTGTTTTACAAAGTCCCGCTGAGGGCTTACCCTCCAAGTGAAAATGATGAATAAAATTCAAAAAATATATTTCTTTTCCGGGCACAATTTGTTCTGACTAACAAGCGTTTCGTGTGTGTGTTTTTATAATAGAAATGGTTTTAAATTTAGAAATACGTAAGACATTCAGTTTGCACTTTGCATTTGTAATTTGTAATGCAACAGTTTGTTCCCCGCAGGGGTGTAGACTAGCTGCACCTATTGAGAGGATTTAGACGTCCCTCTCGGCATCCGAGTCTAACACACACTTACACTTACAACACTACATTTACGCATTTTTAACACTTTACACTCACACTTATATTTAGGGAGGCGATAATAGCCTCAATGTGCTTTTCGCCTTAGTTGAAATTAAGAAATTTTTGACAGCGGTCAGGTTTGTTTTCATATTCTCAATGTAATTTGCAAGTGTAAAATAACAAAAAACAAATGCAACTGTTTGTAATATTGTTCCGGATACCCTTCTTTAGCAAATTACTTTCTTTCGAAGTGGAAACTTTTAGGAGCGACCGTGGTGATTTTAATGAAATTTTACTTGACAAAGTGAATAAAACGAGTTCTAGATCTGTGACTTCAATGGATTTTGACATACATTGTACTGGACATAAAACACGCAAGTGTGATACAGAAATGTACTTTTTTAAAGTTTAAAGTGATTTTTAAGTTTGTTAAATGAATTTTAAATGCGTTAAAGTTTCAAACAAAACTTACACAGAATTTTATGAGTATGAAGGCTGTTAAACAGAAATACTATAGCAGAAGTTTATTTAAATTAAAAATAAATAAAATACGTTAAAATTCGCTTCTATATTTTTTGGGTCCTTGTAAATTTAGTGCAGCGGCCTAAAGTCAGACAAAATTTTTAGCAACTGAAGAAAAGAAGCGTGGTTTTTTCAGTGCCTGGTGTATGAACTTTTTCTTCTGACACTACCATTATGTGTATATAAAAGCGAAGACTACATTTCAGATATTTTCAAAATGAAGGCCGTTTAAAATTTTTAACATCGCTTTTCTCGAACACCTTGACTGTGCAAAAACTTTTTACGATAGCAAACAGTGTTTCTTTGATTTTGTTTTATGAAGGCTACACGAGTTATAGTTAGACATCTAAGGAACTTCCTTGATAATTGTTTACCCCATAAAACAATCTAAAAAGAAAACATGTTTTGACAAGAACTGTCATCTTTCTTCAGACTACATAAAACGTACGGCTTTTAAGTATACAAATATTTTCTCGCGCAACAATTTTATAACAAGTGTGTGACGTTACAAATTTTAATCGGTTTTCAGTTTGAAAATATTTAGTCTTGTAAACCGATACAAATTAAAAATAACAGCTACACGAAGCTGTCTCGCTGACGTGATAGAAGCGAATTTTACTCTTTTTTAAAATACGATTCTGTTCCATAATCACCATTAAATTCTGTATATATTAGAAATTTTAACTTTCAAATTACCTACGAAAATGAACTCTGACCGCCGTCTGAAAATTATTTAACTTTTTTTTTGAAAATTAAAAACCCTAATTTATACAGTTTTTAATGCTGATTAGGCCTACGACTTTGAAAAGGAATTTTCAAAAACATTTAAGACAATAAAGTTACGATGTTTTTGATTTTTTTAGTATTTGAATGCCGGCGTTTTGAAACTGTTGAATAATTTTGCTGGTTTACGAATTTACGCAAGTAATTCGATTTACACACACGCGCGCGCGCGCACAATCCCTCAAAAAGTGTTCTAGACATCTGGTTTGGTGTTTATTTTAAAGTCACGGGTGACTTATTTTTAAGTCATTTTCCCAATAGAAATTCGCCGAAACATTGCGTATATAATAGCTGAGTTATAGATTAACTATTTCCAAAGTTGTAACGGTATTTTTATATAAAAAAAATTGCAATAGGCTAAAAACCGAAGAGGACGTTCTACGAACAGTTTTTTTCAGTTGAAGAATGAGCTCTTAGGGTGCCGGACAAACGTCGTGGTACACGCTGTATTTGATATTAATATTAGAATGTGTTCAATGATGGGAACTTGGCGAAATATATATTTTTAACAAAACTCTTCCCGATTAAGGAACTAGAACCGAAATAATTGTGATATAGTTTAAAATAGCGTCGTACAATTGTGCATGTGCAGCAGAAGTCAAGAGAGAGAGAGAGCCGACCAAATCAGCGGAGGTCCACATAAAAGACCCTCGTTGAAATTAGTGCGGTTTATGCGCTGGCGTCTTGGGTCGTGGGGCGTGGCGTAAAATCAATAGTAGCGACTGGGAGCGTCATCGTTGGGTGGCGATAGCGATGGCGATGGCATTCCCATACCCTACAACACGTGGCCGTCGTCTCAGACGTTTCCGGGATACTTGTACGTAGCCTCCGTCTCGGCTCGATGTAGGCCTACGTCCGTCTGATTTAGCGAGGCGTCTGAACGCGGGGGCGGGGGGAGGCGGTTGACAGAATGTTTGCATTTAATCATATAAAGTTCATTAATGTTAGGTATCGCTTAAACATGTTTAAACAATGTTCTTCCTTCGAGCCCTTAAATGCATCAATGAAAACCTTTAATGCAAAGGCAAGGATGATCTAAGACTTTCGGGTACCTTGAATTAAAAAAAAGCTATAAACATGTATAACATTCCTTGTGTGTTTCTGTCCATATCACTAGACATTAAATCAATTAATTAATTTCGATCAAATTTGGCATGCATGTACAATTTGCGCATGTATCGACTATTTTTATTTGAAAAAATAAATAAAAAATAAAGCTTTTTGAAATGTAGTCCTTTTTGTACCCAAATAAAACGTGTGGTTAATCGTTCGTTTAACTTTTAAAAACTGTTTACGGGAAAAAATCAACGTAAGTGATAGTGTACTGACTACTTTTATTTACTAACTTAGGGTGAATATATATTTATATATTCTACGCCTGCGCAGTGTTGCCAGATTTATTTTGTATATTGATGAAGACCTGCTTAGCTTCCAATGCGACATTCGACTCTTTGCGTATGGGTCAGTAAAAATAGTACTATTTATTATTCTGAAATATAAAATCTCTTGTTGTTTCTTCACCATTTTTAGTGGTTTATTGGCAACACTAACCCTAATAAAATTGTCCAAGTGTATGTTTGTCTATCGGTAACATAATTACTTCTCAAAATGAATAATTTCAAGTACGCTGGAAATGGGCATATTGTTAACAACTGATTTTGGCCCGTGAGCACCGAAATAGAGATGATGAAGCCGCTTGGCTCAAGCTAATCGAGGCCGGAAAGCGATGTCAACCCCTAGTGGCGTGTGATGTCGCTCCAGGAACAATAACTTGAAACTAATTATATGCAAAAACAAACATACATACTGTAATGATATTTATAAGAAGTCTTTTTGGAAATTGATTTAAAATAACCTAGGCTATTGATATTACTCGGTTTTCTACATCTATATCTATTCTATATTCTATATCTATTCGCACAAGTCAGAATAGACCCACATGACGCAGGAATAGACTCAACAGATGTTGAAGACAGGCACGCATACAGGAGAAAGATGCTCGGTTGGAAGGTCCCAGAGAATGAAATCCCAAAGAGAGCAGGGGTAAAATGGACGGAGGAGCGGAAGAGGATCCATGGGGACAGGATGAGGGAGGTGTGGAGGATTAGAAGGAACAAGACATGAGTCGGAGTGCTTTGCGTGATCCAACAGGGTCTATGCGCAAATAATAATAATAATAATAATAATAATAATATATATATATATATTAGTCAAACAACGTAGTAAGTCTGCTATATTGATCAATTCAAACACATCGGCGATGATAACCTTAACGGATTTTCGCCGGAAAAAAAATTCAAACACATTTTGTATTTTTACTAAAATTATGTGTGCTTGCTTAATATCGTGTTCATTAAGTCATCACACTTGTATGTTTTTTAAATGGTCTTTCCACACAAGCAGTATAAGAAGATATGAGCATTAGTGTTTTCACAAAGCAGCTGGCATATTGGCTACTGTTGTTAGTTGCTTACAGTTTATAAATAGCAGTAAGATCCCGCTGGAGATTTAATCACGCGAACAACAGCGAGGCCAGTCGCGAACACCGTTTCTTGTAATACGCCTTATCAATGTCATTTCTGTTCGGTCGGCAATAAATTACAGTGTCCACTCGCGATGGAGTCCAGATACGCTTGTTTTGACCGAATTGTCGGTCTTGTCAACGCTCGGCTGTACGAATCCATGAAACAGGCTGTTGTTAAGTGAAATAGTACCCGGTCTTTTACAGTAGCGTTGTGCAATGCGATTTGAATAGCGAGTCGTAAATTGGGGCGTTGTGATACGTATCGAAGGCGTACGGTATTGGAAAATGTTTATCTCTGGTATTTTCGAAATTCAACGAAGTGTTATAAATTATTAAAAAACTGCTGTATCGATTAACCGTCATTCTCGGGACCGTTGGGTGACGGATAACAGAAATAGGCTACCCTTAGTTTCGGCAATCAATGAAAATAACATTCTATACTCTGTAGCACACAATGTTTTATTATTATTATTTTTTGGAAAATGTAGTAAAACTTAAATTTTCTATTTCTAATTATGTATTATAGAAATTTTACATACACACGTCTTTAATACAGTAACTTATCCGTACTTAACTTTTTGACAAGTATTTACGTATCTTATGCGAGTACACCGCGCGCCTCACTTAAAAAGTAGTCACGTGACTGTTACGCGATCGACTTACACGCTAAATGGTGTTATCGTAAATGATGTGAGAGTGTTTATCTTTCAACAGAAATATTCGTGCATTCTTTCGGAATTTGCCAACGCTATTTGAAAAGTGAAAAGTACATTCCAGTGTATTATGAAGAGTGCATTCGATTATCAATGTTTGCTCAGGGTAGCAATTAGCGGCAGTTGTGGCCTAGTTGATAGCGGACTGGGCTTTCACCCGAGGACCCGGGTTCGATTCCCGGCCAGGGCTTGGCTTTTCATACGCTATAAATCATCCCATCGTCTGCATTAGCCCAAGTTTGCACAATAGTCGGACGTTAAACAAAAAAAAAATAAAAATAATAAAATGCAGACATCTATGTTATAAATAAGTCATGTACATTTACAGTGTTTTGTTTTTTTCTAGAAGGTTGCTTTTATTATTTAGTACAAATTATTTCTTATTAAAGACTGTTTAAAAACATCATATAACAGAATTAACCTGACGGTTAACAGAAACTGACGGTTAAAATGGTAACGGTTATTGAGACTTTATTGTGTATAGTGAAACAGGCTGTGCAAAAACATTGTACACATTTTCGTACGTTGTATTATTCGCAAATGACTCATATATGTTTGAAGCCTTCAACAGTAAAAACGGGTTAAATTCGATAAAAATCACTTTAGCTGATTGTGGAAAAAATCTAATATTGGTTAATTTTTATGGGCACGCAAGCCTTAAAAGTAAGATTTTTTTTAACGAATTTTGGAATAATAAGAAATTACCCGTAAATGTAAGCATTTTAAAATGCACAATTTCAACGAAATCGGTAACTTTTGTCATCAGTTATGCATAATTCCATATAGACATGCAGATCTCCAGTTAGGAGCCTCTTGAAGATTCAGAGAATCTTTTAATACGTTTACATATGTTTTTAATACGTAATATCCATCAAAGTCATTTTTTCACTTACATATAGTTTTACATGTTGGATCTAGTGAGAAATTAAAAGCTATTACAGTAAATCTAAGTTTGATTCTAAATGTTGAGTGTACTTGACCATTGAAAAGCAATCAATATGCATCTTATTAGTTTATTTAGTTCCTATAACTAAGATTTTTATTTCGTTCTATAACCTAAGACTGTTTATTAGTCTTAGGTTCTGTAAAAAGTTTTAGTAACTGTCATTTCTATTTGTGCCAATGTAATACGAGTTCCGTTGAAACTTGAATTCAATCAGTACCGGCAAGTATTTGCGCCGGTTTTTTGGTGTTGAAAGAGAACTGATCACAGGATTACAGTCACTGAGTGTGTGCGGTAACTTTACTTTTCTCGGCAGAAATACTGTTTTCAGACACCGCTGTAGCCGTAAAACTTTGCCCTGCCTACGTGTCAGTGGGGGGGGGGGTGACTTTATCGTATTGTTACTAGTCGAGTCGGAAATTATTGAGTCTGTTCGTATGTTTCGTCCGAACACAGCGTTGGATGCGTTTTGATCTGTGGGATTCTAGTTGCGAATATATTTTGCAGTGGATTCATATTAGGCTGTGTTGAACTTTTTTTCATGGTTAGAAAATCATAGACCCTTCGGACTACTATTTCAATATGAAAGTACATATGTATTAGAAATGGAGTAGGCGATATAGTCCATTTATGAATATAAGATGTTAAACCTTTCTTTGAAAATAAAATATATTGCAATAAAAACTTGTATAAAATTTGAAGTTTTGATTAATCATTTAAGTTATGTTGAAAACTTAATATAGCCTAATCCTTTATAGATCCTTATACAAAATATTCGTCATGATCTTCAACAATTTCTACTTTCAAACTGTAATGTCAACTGTGTAACAGATCCATGGAGGGCGAGACAAAAATCGATCACTCATCTCTCATTTTATTAAGGAGTCAAAGTAAAAATACTCCATGCACTTAACATTGAAGAGAAGTACATTTTTAAAGGTTAGAAAATTAAACAAGACCCTAAAAAAATGGAAATTTTGATTTTAAATTTAATTTAAAATTTTTTAACTCGTCTTTTTTTAATTGTCGCATTGAAACATTGCGAACAAAATTTCGATGCGTTTGTAATAACTAAAACGATTGTAGTCGAAGTTTTCTGAGACATAACTTTTTAATTTACTGTTAAAACGTTTTCGAGCAACGTTTGACAGTACTACATTATCATACTGAGGCAGACAATTGTATCGCTTTTACTAACGACTTTTCAGTGGAAAATGAGCTGTTGAAACAACCATTGTAAGTTAGACTTGGCATGTTAAAATGAACGCTGAATCTCTCTTCTAAATATTTTTTTAGAAGTTGTATAAAAATTAAAAAATGTAATTAATTAAAAATGTATTTGAATTATACATTTGTATATTACATTGAAAATACAGAAATTACACTGAAGGCAATTAGGGTTCATTTTCGTATTTTCAATGTAATTTGAAAATTGAAAACGTTTATGCAGATTGAAATATTGTTTATGAAGTGAAATAAGATTTGGAAAATTATTTTTATAAATTCGCTACCATCACGTCAGCGTTTGCCGCGGTTAAACTTTAGTTAAAATGTAATTAAGCTTATTTAATTACAAGAAGATGTATAGGTTTAAGAACAATACAATTTAAAACAATACTATGAAAATGCCAATTCATTATTGTTGGAAAACGTAAAGATGCATCGAATATATAACAAATTTTATTCAATTCTAGGTCTCGTAGACCCGTGAACGATGTCACTTCAGTATTAACACTGTTCTGGACTTTTTTTTACAAAAATCCTTTTCACAGGTTCCATTTAATTCGAAGCGTTGCAATAGGTTAAATGAATTGCTTTGCTAATGAATAGGTACGACCATATACTAAGAGTGTGCCCCATTTAATTCCGTCAATACGTGTTTTGCGTTTAAAATGTGTCCGCTGAGAATAATTCTTGCAACGAAGCTCACGGGGTTGAAAAAACTACATTCCCTCGAGCTCGACCCTAATTCGTTGTAGCATATTTTAAACAGTGCAAGGTTTAATAGTTTGGAAAGCTTGTTTATAGTGAAGCAGAATGCACCATTAAGAACGGATCTTGATTCTTTGCAATTGGCCACCTGCCTACAAAGGAGTTTCAGTATGGCGATATTTTTTAGGTGATGTTATTGTCCGACTTACGAAATTGTTGTACTTCGCCATGTTGGAATTGTAAAAACATTGTGTTTGCTTCTTTAATGTGCGTTTTAGAAGTATCACATTCGTTTTATGATTCTTTTGTAGAAATTAATTTTAAATACTGCATCACAAAACGAGTGGTCAATGTTTAGGTAAAGTAGTTTATTTTATTACTTATAAAGTAGTTTATAGAAAAATAAGTATGGCAGTAGTACAACGGCGTTGGTTAATAATTACACAAAAAAATTAAAGAAATTAATTTGTGCATAGATACTACTGCATAGATATCACCTCCAATTTGTGCATAGATACTACTGCATAGATATCACCTCCAATTTGTGCATAGATACTACTGCATAGATATCACCTCCAATTTGTGCATAGATATTACTGCATAGATATCACCTCCAATTTGTGCATAGATACTAGCACCTCCAAATAAATACTTGTTAATGATCTGCTTCATCGACTTTAAACGAGGTTAATAACTTGTACTTGACCCCTCGTTTGTCAATTTTTCGTTGCGTTATTTTGAATTCGATTTCACTGCACCACAAAAGTGCCGCGCGTTAAGAAATATTCACATCAATTACCTTAAGAACCTAACTTAATTCAAATGTGTTAATCTTAATTCGCTTTCCCTGCACCACAAAAATTGTCGTATGGGGCGTCAAAAAGTCTTCACTAAGGTTCTAGTTTAATTCAATTATGGTACTCTCAATTATATTTCATTGCACCACAAAAATTTCCGTACCGGGCGTTAAGAAGTATTCACTTCAGTTACCTTAAGATCCTAGGTTAATTCAATGGTACTCTGAATTCTGTATTTAAATGCCCCAAAAAAATTGTCGTACGCGGCGTCAAAAAGTCTTTACTTCAATTATCTTAAGATCCTAGGTTAATTCAATTATGGTACTCTCAATTCTATTTCACTGCACCAAAAAAATTGCCGTGCCGGGCGTCAAAAAGTCTTTACTTCAATTATCTTAAGATCCTAGTTTAATTCAATTATGTTGATCTCAATTCTATTTCACTACACCACAAAAATTGTCGTACCGGGTGTTAACAAGTATTCACTTTAGTAATTTAATAACCTAAGTTAATTCAAATGTTTTTCTCTCGATTTCACTGCACCACAAACATTACAGTACCAAGCGTAAAGAAGTAGTTTTAAAAATGTAATTTGTGTCGATATGTAGCATCGTCTTAAAAAGGCCTTGTAGGCTTATTCTTATTTCAAAATACAACACTGTATAATTATAGTTTCTATTACTGTTATTACCAAACTTTATAAATAATAATATTTCACTTATTTTATTCATTTTAAAATTTTAAACTTCTAATTCTACAATTATTTATTTAATATTTATTCCATTCTCGCCTTTCAGTATTCAAAGACAGTATCTATGGTAGTGCACTTGATGTAAGACATATTGTTACTCTGTGACTTGCTTCTCTGTGATAACCAGCTGTTTCATGAAATCTTCACTGTTTCCTTCCCTTTCAATTCGATTTCAGTTAAAACAAGTACAAAAAATATTACACAAACTTCCTCGCATTTTGTAGAGGTTGAAATAAATCAGTGAAATAGGTACGTAAAAACATATGTGTTGCAATCCCCTCCAAAACCGGTTCAGAAGATAACGAAAAAACATATTTTTTAAAAATTAATTAGGCCTAGATTTTGCTGAAATGTTTTTTTTGAAATTCGAAGGGAGAGAATACAAATTAGCCCAAATTTATCGAGTTTATTTTACAAAACATTTAGGAGGCACTGATCTATAGCTCAAGGTTTCGTTTTTGTGCTTACTGACTTCTTTTCAGCAAAATCGTAAAAACTGTTTTATAAATGAAACTTTTGTTGAGTTTTAAAAGTTTTCTATCGAAAATGGACAGAAAATGTTCGATTAACAAAAATGGTTTGAAATATGAATACATTTTACCTACTTGGCAAACTTTACTGAGACTGATGAATTCGTTTATGTTGATAGAACATGCACAGTCGAACAAACATCCTAGTAAAAAAAACTAGGATGTTCTTTTTCGGCCTCGGGGGCGGGATGGTACCAATTAATTTTTTTACATAGACTATTTTCTAAAAAAAGTCCAATTTTAATCCGCCAAATTATAAATTGCCAGTGCGGTTTTAAATTGAAAGTGAAATTAGACTTAGTTAAAAAAATAATTTCGGGATATTAATATAACGACATGTAACGACACCGGAAGTCCTCCGACTAACAGACGGATGTAATAATTGCACACAGTCTAGGTCTAAATACATCCGACGGTCTGTGACGTCATCGCATACAATTAACTTAATTAAACGTCCAGTTCGATTCTTGTTTACAGTGTTTACTGCCTTGTCGTACAACTGTACTCACTCTAACCAACTACAGTATATTTCTTTTCTTAATCTCCGCCATTGTACAATTTGTCGGTTATAAATTTTACAGACACACATTTTCACATATTTCTTACTTCGCTGCGCAATGTTGTCTGTGCCACATAAATAACGTTTCTTCCGCGTTAAAAAACAGTGAGCAACCAGTTCAGTTATATAAGATCTGCTGTCGCTAATATAGGTGGCATTAATATTTATTTAGATTTCCGTTTTTTGAATTTAGGTTACACTGACAACTTTCTGTTAGAAAGTTAAACTAATATGCATTAGCGAACTTGATTTAGCAAATTTTCGTTGGAAAATGAGTTATGCGAGATGCCATCATGGTAACATCCAGAACCGGGACAATGAAGTTAAAGCAATTCCTACGCACAGTTAGTTAAACTGTGTGTGTGTGTGTGTGTGTGTGTGTGTGTGTGTGTGTGTGTGTGTGTGTGTGTGTGTGTGTGTGTGTGTGTGTGTGTGTGTGTGTGTGTGTGTGTGTGTGTGTGTGTGTGTGTGTGTGTGTGTGTGTGTGTGTGTGTGTGTGTGTGTGTGTGTGTGTGTGTGTGTGTGTGTGTGTGTGTGTGTGTGTGTGTGTGTGTGTGTGTGTGTGTGTGTGTGTGTGTGTGTGTGTGTGTGTGTGTGTGTGTGTGTGTGTGTGTGTGTGTGTGTGTGTGTGTGTGTGTGTGCGTGTGTGCGTGTGAGAGAGAGAGAGAGAGAGAGAGAGAGAGAGAGAGAGAGAGAGAGAGAGAGAGAGAGCGTGCATGCACTTATTTCTAAAACATCGTATTTTTATGTTTACCATTTTGTTGAGAATATTCTGAAACCTTAGACAGAAGCTCCCCATATACGTAGGCCTATATGTGAAAATTACAATTAATTTTACCAGATTTAATTGTATTTAGCGTATTTCAAGTGTACGATTTACATACACTTGGCTGAGTAAAGTAGGGCGCACGTTTTTAATTTTCTTTGTTTTTGACCACGTTTTGTTTTACGTTAGAAATATTAAATTTCATAACGCAAGCATTCAGTTCAAGAATTTCAGAAATGCACAAATCAATATTTAAGATTCTGATAAAACTTAAAATGTTTGGAAACTGTTTCACAATTTTGCATAACCTTTTCTTCTATTTTCCAATACTTATAAAGTAAATAAAGTTATTTATCCAAAACTAAAAAAAAAAATACTTGTTAAAATATTTGTTAATGCGATTTTATTAATGTTTGTGAACTCGATTTTATCACACCAGCGAGACAGCTGCGTGCTACGATTGTTATCTAATTTTTATGAAACACCGTAGGCTATTGTAATTAATATTCGTAAAAACTCGTAGAGTTAACGGCACGATATAAATTTCTAAAAGAAGGCAAATGTTCGTTGTTAAATAATTTTTCTGATATTGGTTTGATAGTGATCATTTATTTTGGGTGATAAAAAAATAATAATTGATATTTATTAAGACATTTTGCCTGAATTTTTAAAAAACATATATGAAACTGCGTGTACGTTCAAGGAAAACTAAAAACATACATTTTTTACTTTTTTGAGTTAGTTTTTTTAAACCTATGTTCAGTTTAAATGTGAACATTAATTATAAACATTGAAAAATTCGTTTTTGGGATTATAACATTTGTTTGTAGCAAAACAATTTGACAGTTAGAATTTTGAAATCAGAAAGAATTTGTCAGAAATAAACAGAGGAGTGGCATGGAATAGTGACACTTCACTGCAAGGTGCAGTTACTGTGAAGAGTATCTCCATTGTAGCTAGGTTAGGGGCTTCAAAAATATTACTTTGGTCATTTACAAATATCTTTACTTTGACAAACATCTTTACTTTAATAATTTTGAATTATTAAACATGTTCAAATCTTATTGGTGTAGAGCCTAGTTTATGCTTCTCGTCATGGCTTAAGCAAAATTGATTACAGTAAACATGGGTTATAGAGGGAGAGTTAGTTACAGTTTGTTTAAAACACTACCCACGTCGCCTCACGACAAGTTTTTTGGGTCAGATTAGTCGAATTGTAATCATATCAACAGCTTATACTCAGCAAAATTGAGCAAGTATCTTTTGATTGATGTAGTAAGTCTGTAATAAATTGTAAACTTTTGTTTTTGTCTTCGTTATTTAATAATAAAATATAACCAAGTACTATATAAGTGTTGCTGAAAGTGCACACAAAGCATTCGTCAATCAAGCGGTACTACTGTACAAATTTGGTAGTGTGCTTTTATTTTTTAATAGTTGAAGTTACTAATCCAGTAAGTAAAGCTGAATAAGTGAGGTGATAAGTTGCCGTAACAGTGTAACCATCCGTCTTCGTCGTCGACCAACACCTTGCCTCAGGAACCTGGAAGTTACTGACTTCTGCAGTCACCTTTACAACCCGACCTAACATCTCATAATTAATAATGTATCTGTAATCAGCATTGTTTAATATGTGTAATGATTTTTATTTCCTTGAACAGTAAGTATCAAGCAAAATTCTTAGTTCCAATTTGAATTAAAGAACTACACTGAAATTTATTATTCTTTCTTGTACTGATAAACAATAACACGTAATAAATTGCTTATTAATTTGAGATAAATATTAATAATTAAAGTGAGTCAATAATAGACACGATGCGGAAAAGGAGAATTGCTTTTTGCGGCCATATAGCACGCATTCCAGAAACCCGACTATTTAGCTTTTTCTGGCAGATTAAAATGCAGAATCGGTTCAAAGAGATCCAGAGTGATTTAGAAGAGTTAAATTTGACGGTGCCTCAAATTGAAGGTAGAGCAGAGAAGAGGATTCTAAGGAATAAATATCTGCGATTCAAGCTAACATTTGAACGAGTCCTATACCATAACTGATGAACAAAGGGCAGCCAGGTCGGACAGGATGAAGAAATTTTGGGAACGGAAGAAGAGGCTGAAACGCTAGTCTCTCAATAGCGATGTTGAACTTGGAAGTGTATGGACTTTGAAGTGCTCTAATGAGGGCGTAAACTAGGGGGAAAAATTAAAGTTTCTGTTATAATGAGAAATTAATGGTTATTCAAATAACCCATTAGTGACTTCCTTGAATATTCCAATAAAAATTAATAATTATTGATTATCCATTAAACTTTGACGTCCTAAAATTGAAAACGCAAGGGTGTATTAAAAATTCTGTTTTCCTCCCATCGCTCGAATACGAGTAAAGTAAGCACGATTGTTATTTTACAGCCGCCTCGGTGGCCTAGTGGATAGCGTACTAGGCTTTCATCCCGAGGACCCGGGTTCGATTCCCGGCGAGGGCTTGGCATTTTCATACGCTATAAATCATCCCATCGTCTGCATTAGCCCGTGTGCACAATAGTCGGACGTTAAACACAAAAAAATATCTTATTTTACAATTCCACTGTTATTTTACAATTTATAGCGCGTATAGTAAAAATACGCTTTACTATAAAAACACGATTGTCAACTAAAAAATCCGCTACACGTAAAGTGATTAGCATTGTGACGTGACAGGGCGTTTCGAAAGAACGGAAACGACCAACTACAAAGTTACCCACTTCCGGGACCAGAACATTCCGCATGATGAGCGAGGGGCGAGGTCCCATACACCTACTTACACAACAATCATGGTAACAATTTATGGGCACGGATGGGAACGCTCGTTTGTTAGAAAAACGTAAACACAGTATATCAAAGCATAGTATGTTTTTATGCTAATTATTGTTGTTCCCACTTATCTATCAGCGGTCTTACACTGCGAAGAGTAATAAATAAAGTGTCTAGCTGTGGTTTTGTAATGACCGAACTCCTTGTTACACACCTACACACCTGGTGTTACTTGCTTTGTAATTTTATGTAAATATTGCGAGATCCGTCAGTCATTGTCTGAACTGATTCAGTTGTTTTGACAGGTTTGCACTTTTTGTAGAGTTTTATGTTGGCGGAATTAGTTTATAATTAAATGTCATATATATACTCAGTATTCTGGTGCGTACCAGTGAATTTAACTGTTGGCATTTATGTACTTTTAAAATTGCGAAACTGGTCCCAGACAAAGTATAAAACAAATATGATGATTGGAATAAAATTTTTATTTTTAGTGCTTCAATAAAATCAAAGGGACAAATAAATACAAAGTAGCGTACATTAGTTTCCTGGGCAGTGATAAGTTTTTGCTTACGGTTTTGTAAAATCAATATGGCGATGGCAGTGAGAGAAGTTTAAAGTTTATGATAACACCTCTTAAAGTGTTCTTTCATATTTTTTATAATGAAGACGTAAGCAAAACATAAAACAGTCAGGATTTTTTTTCGATTTATTTTCATTGCTCAATTGTTTGCAGACGATGTTGGGAGATAGTGCCTCGGCCGTTGACTGGATCCTAGACTTCCTTCATTGTCTGAATTTTTGTAATAAAATCTAATTTATATTTTTGTTATTGCTTTTTGTTAGGCCTCTTTTTTTTGGTGTTTAACGTCCGACTATTGTGCACACTTGGGCTAATGCAGACAATGGGATGATTTATAGCGTATGGAAATGCCAAGCCCTCTTAATTTATTTTTAAGGTGGTTTTATTTTGTTAATTAGTTTTAGGTATGTTTATATTTCTTTTATCTTGTTATTGTTGTAGGGCCAATTTAGAGCCTACAATAATTTGGGTGTATGTTATTGTTTTTAAGACTTATATTATTGTTAACTAGTTTTAGGAAACTATTTATAGTTGTTATTGTATGTATTATTATTGTTTTGTTTGTTGTTTTTGTAATATTTTTCATTTTTATCTGACTTGTTTGCTTGTTTCCAAAAATTATATTAAATAATTAGTGTCGCGCCTCGGCGATGATAACCCAAAAGGTTTTTCGCCGGAAAAAACGATTTATTTTCAAACCGTAAACTATTTTTATTTTAAATTTGGACGTTGAATTGCATTGTTAATCCCCATATAAGCTGTGGCAAAAATTTAAGCAAAATCTGACATACTGATTTTCAATTTTTTTTATTGACAGTTCACGGCTCGGCTTTGTTAACGAGTCAAACATTTTTATTTTGGTAATTTCAATTTAAGAAACTTTTAGGCCATTTACAGCACCCCAAAACTAAATTACTTTTTAAAAATGAGTGTTTTGAAAGTCGTGACTTAGTGGTAGAAAGTGTAGTGCTTATTAATAAAAAAACACTAAGGACAACAATTTTCTTCGCACCCACATCGTGCAAGTCTGTTGAGGCGCTGTTGAGCAACACTAAACCAAACGACGATTGTTACCAGAAATTTGATACGGCTCCTTGATAAATGGTTTCAGCACATTCTTGTCAACGTTTATTACATGCTTTTCATGGATTTTAACCGTTTAACTAAGAATTTAGCTTGAAAATATTTATCGCTTTTTACCATCGAGAACTAAACTACGATGTAAAATTCCTCTGTACTTAAGTTCGTAGAATATCGGATATTTATCTCCAGGTGAGAAGACAAAATTGTACTTACACACAGTACGTACATAAATACGAATTTGAACGACTGTTATTTGTGGATTACATCGGCAATAAGATTAGCGTACATAACCTATAAATTATTTCCGTATTTCCTGCCGCAACGGCGACCCCGGTAGTATGTTTCTATTAGAAAATACGGTAACACGGGCTGCAGTAGCGTATAGGATAACTTGTGTAGTTTATAGTTTTGTCGGCAAATAATTTATATTTATCATACTTGTAATTTATTTAATTTTACAGTTCTGTTGTTGTTATGCAAAAGATAACCGGAAGTAATCTTAACGTGTTGCCTATTAACACGTGAAAAGGGAATAACAGTGGCACGCAGGTGACGTGATGGAAGCTAACTTAAAAAAAATGTAATAATGGCTAAATATTTGTTTTTATCTCTCATTAAATAAAAATCTGATTTGAATATTATAATCAGCTGAATAAATTAGCATTTAAATTTAAGTAAAAAATACAAAAATAATTCTTGACCTAAGTCAGGTATATTCTTAGCGAATTCCATTTGGAAAATGAGCTACTGGAGTGGTCATTATGGTAAGATCCGGACTCGGCAACTTAAAATAAGCGTTGATCCTGACCTCGAGACACTTTTTGAGATCGTTAAAATTTTATGCGTGTGCGAGCGCGTGTGTGTGTTCTAGCAAGCTTATAGTCACAATTTTAGTCAGATTTGATTCAAATTTAGCACACAAATCGGTTTTGGTAGTAGATTCGGACTAATTCGTTAATGAAAAAATTAGTATAACAGTTTCAAAATGGCGGTAATTAAATTTTTTTTGAAAATCTGATTTCTCCAGCGTAATTACCATGAACTTGCATTTTGAGTATTCAAAATCCGTTAAAATTGCGTAAATTAATTTGACGACAGACAGGGTTCAGTGCTATTGTAATGGTGAAATCAGTTTCAAAAAGATAGCACTATATTAAAATAAATATCTGTTATTGAACCAAAAATAAAAATCATGTATCATGTTTTCTTTTCCTTTTTATTTCAATTAGGATAATTTGTTCGAAAACACGACACATGTATTGTATTTTATTTAAATAGTCTTGTATTTATCGTATTAATTGTTATTTTAATTACGATATTTTTCGAAAACACGCTAAATTAACGTAGTTATTAACAACATAACCTGTAACTTATTATAGCCTATCAGCTGTTCAATGAAATCAGCTATCGTTACGAATCAGTATAAAACAACTGATCTTTTAATACAACTACCAATATAAAAATTAAATTAACGATTCATTTCATATACTTACATCGGTCAAAGTTCTTCGTAGTTTCCGTAGTGTAGTGGTTATGACGTGCGCTTCTCACGCGCAAGTTCCCCGGTTCGATTTTGGGCGTAAACAGGAAATTTTAACTGTAATGAATTTAATATGAGACTTGCGACGCCTAAAAAATATACTAATATTTATCAATATACATGTTCCGCGTATCACACGATGTGCAAAAGTCAACATCACAACCAGTCCTAAAACAAGATACATGTTATAAAAAGTGCTTCTGGGCCGCTTTGTGCTGCGGTTATTGCTGATGGCGAAAATGAAGGGTAATTTATAAATAAAAAAATTAGTAAAATCTAATAAGCCGATTTGATAAGTTAGCAAGAGTCTATTGTTGATACCCACGGATTTTTGGAAAGTAACACATAAATTTTATTTAGACCTATTTTTAAATAATTTAATGAAACGAGAAAGTTTATAATTGTTTTCCACAATGGACTCCAACGAATTACTTGGAATACAGTATCATAAAAGAAATCGATGCATACATTTTCATCACAAATAAATTTTCCTCTACTGCGGTGAAAAATAAATTCGTTTCTCTTGCCGCAACGCATGCGCTTTGAAAGCAATATTCTGAGGTCTTGGTGTTGGGTGCATTGTTTAGATAAATCATTTATGATCCGTAGTGTAACTTGTTAGTGAAGCTGCACTGTCAACAGACACTGTCACTGCAATCTGTCAGCTATCGCCTGCTTCTGTTTAGTTAGTTTCATTCGCTGTAAATGTGTATTTTGGTTTAATTTACGTGATAACTGAGGCCAATATTACACCGCCATATTTCTTTGTCAAAGATCCACGATCAGATCTTTTGTAAACGGTAATGCCAACATGATATAGTTAATATAAGATAACATCATAGAAATGTGTAATAAAAGACCCATTATACCGTCTTTGACAAAGAAATGTGGTAAAGTAATTTTAACCGGCTTAAGAACTTTTATTTATTACGGGCCTAAAAGTGATTTCATGAAACAACTTCCTGAAAATTTAAAATATTTCCCATTTCCATTTAGGTCTATTAATGTCGAAGTTTTGAAAAGCTTTTATCACTATGTTCGTAAAAATCATTCATGTTCTAGGCTTACATCTTGTGGCAGCCAAAATTATACTTCCATAATGATTTAACAAAGCGAATGCTTATTCAAAAGATGTAGACCCCTTTTCCCATTCTGAAGGCCTGAAGTCGGAGGGGAGCAAAGCAATATTTTTTCATACAATTTAAAACTATACACTGGTGCATGAAGTTTTTTATGTGAAAATTGGAAATTTCTTGTAAATTGTTGGTCTATTCAACAACTGTGAATGCACAGATAAATTTCTTTATAGTAATACGATACTAATTAAGTAACATTTTTTAACAATTACCAAGAACATCGTAATTAGTTCGTTTTGTTAGTAAAGTTTAAACGAGTAACTGTTTGATAAAAGTAATTCATTTTATTTTAACGCTTTTATATAGCTGATATGTTCTTGCCAGATGAAAATGTACTGTAATTGTTTTTTAAATTTTATTTCAACTATTAATTCAGTGATTTCCATTAGACGACATTCAAAGAACCGTGAAATAATTACAGTATTATTAAAATAACAGGACGGGTGTGTTTTAAAAATGATATTTAAGAGAGTTGTTAAATACTTACGTAAATAAGTTAAATATTATAAATGACAAATATTGGATATATATTTAATTATTTAAATACAGTCTTATTACAACACTTCACAGTATGTGTCATAGTGAACAACTTCTAGAGAAAGGGAGACGCTAATAACTTCAAATAATTTCAGCTTTGTTTAACTGTATATTCAGCTTTGTTTAATACGGTTATTAAAAATGTATAATAATTACAATAATATAACCTCAAACAACAGTTCAAAACTGTATTTTTTTCTATTTTACTTTCCCACTATATACGAAGAGGATCCCGTTTTCAGGTTCCTTGAATCCCAGTTTCATGTCTTTCTGTGCACATCGCCAATGTTTTCCCCCTTAACGTCTATTGTTTAGGCCAGTTAGAATAATGAGAACGAAGGCTAAGCTTTAACGTTAAAGCAACAGGAGTAACTGTGACACGAACTACGAACCTTCAGAGAAGCAACACTCTGATCTGTGCTTTAGCCACAACAACCACAGAGGCCTGTGATTACAGGACAAGTTCCGTATGCACTGACAACGCTGAAGACTAAATTGTTTTGTTTAGTATATACATCCTAACAAAACAAGTCTTTCGTTATCAGAACTTTTTTCAGTACAGAACATTGTAGTAGAGTAAAAGTTTTGATAAGGGAAGTATTCCGAAACACGTCAACAAATATAAAATGCAGCTGTTTGTACTTAGCAATTAACAACATTCTAAGAGGAAAAAAGATGAATACATTAAGAATTTCAATTAAACTAATTTTTCGTTTTTGTTGATATTTGGCATGTAAGTCTGGTTTGCCCATATATTTTAATTTTGCAAAAAATCCTCAAAGCTTTTGTGATGAAAAAACTTAATTTTTTTTGTACTCGGCTCTGGAGTTTTTATATTGAATTTAGTTTATAAGTAGGCCTACCTAATATTTAATTTCGATTTATTAACGAACCTCAAATTTGTATTATTAAAATTTTTTGCACTGACTAAATATATTGTGGTTCTTCATATTTGACCAAAGTTTTATCAAAATATGAGGAACTGATTTTTAGAAAGTACGCTGATTTTCTGATTTTGTTTTATAGCTTCTGAACCACATTTCTATTATTATATATAATGCAGTTTGAGTACCTGTAATGTTTTTCACCAATTATTTCAATTTACACTAAATACACGCATGTTTATACATTTCATGTAACCCAATTTTTAGATTGTACATTGTTATTGTTAAAATAGTCATAAATTGTAAATGAAAAAAACACTGGTAACAACTGCACGTAGTAGGTGAATGAAGATGGCGGATGAGATAATGTAATTACTTTGATTAGTACAATATGCAGATTGTTACGTAACTCTTCAGTCCTGCCCTAATGTTATGCACACGAGTAGTACATGCACACTATTACTGTGAATATTTAAAAACTAAATTGTATTCATTTGCGGTAGATTTAATTTGTCCCGGTCATTTGTCTAAACTTTTTTTTGGTGAGCTGATGTATATTTGGTTTTCTAAAATTATACTGGACGCAGATGTAGGTTTAGATTTTGCATTTGCCAAAATGTAATTTGATTTGATTTTCCTGTTCGTAGAAACATTACCCTAATTAATAGTTCAAAGGTGATTGGTTAAATTTTGTAAACTTTACAAAATAGTGGTCAACTGTTATTCTTTATTCAATCAACACTGTTTTGAATAATGCGGTTTCGGATTTCCCAATTTTCTAGTCACAGATAGTAAAATTAAAATGTTTATCTCTCAAATTAGATTGTCACGTGATCATGTTACCTGACCTCTCCCCTGGTTATTCTATAGTAGCCTACCATTTAGTTTTAGTAAATAATTTGTTAAATTTTTGTTCATATAAAAAACTATTGCTAGAGATATTTTTAATAAAATAAAAATTACAAACTTTTTTTATTTAAATAATTCTTAAATGGTTGCGCATAAATAAAATTTATGCCGCCATGCGAACCTAAAATAAAATTATAAAAAATACAACTTTAAAAATCAATATAACGAAGTAACAACTGCTGTCAATAGTCATCCGTTTTGTGAGTTAAAATTACATTACAGTTGATACAGTTTTTATGAACTATATAAGACTGTGTACCAATAAATTGTCAACAATATTTCACCAATTTTCAAGACTGTATTAAAACTTTTTCCTATGATATTTAGCTTAGAATATTCAGGATGTTTTATTCGTTCCAATCTTTGAAGAATCTACATCGGTTGAGTAGTTTGTGAAACTGTTCTGGACCTAAAAAGAAAAACATGCATACAACTTCAGGCTGAACCTATTTAGTCAGCTTGCGTAACCGTAAGCTGTTCGATACTAATTATCGTGATTGATATTTGCTCACGTTATATGCTGATTAGTTGTCCCCAAAGTGGTTGCTGAAAGCCTCAGGGAGAGTGGGTCGACATGGGAATAGTGGTTGTATTTACAGAAGCGCTAAACTATACAAAGTGAGAGGCCCGCTTGTGGTTATTTCAAAATGAAGCACTTTTACAACTTGAGTACATATTTTGGTAATTCTGCAGATAAATTGTAAATATTTCAACAAGTATGACTCTTCTGTTACCGATAATATTTTCAAATTCAAAATGTCGTAGGAGTAGACGTGATATTTCACAAGAACTGAACAAGCATATTTTTAGGACAAAAATGCAGGATTTTAGGATGGTTTGCTATTACCCGATATTCCAAGAGCTACAGACAAAAAACAGAAAAGGCGATGAGAAAGGAAACTGTCAAAACCGCCTTTAAAGATTTTGAATGGTTTTTCAGTAAGGGATTATATATTTTTTGGGAATGTGATAGATTGGGCACGCCCAGATAATATTTTTTTCTGAAAATCGGTTTATCAGATGGTGAAGATACATAGTTTAGGTCGGCATTTGAAATTTAAATAAAATAAATTTAGTTCGGGCAGTAACTACTTGTATTTACTCAAATTAGTTGGCTATAGTACACTGATTTGATTTTTTTTTAACGTCCGATTATTGTGCACACTTGGGCTAGTGCAGACGATGGGATGATTTTTTATAGCGTATGAAAATGCCAAGCCCTGACCGGGAATCGAATCCGGGTCCTCGGGGTGAAAGCCCAGTACGCTATCAACTAGACCACCGAGGCGGTTACGGGATTGTATAAACACGTAAAAAATTCTGTATACATTTTGGATTTGACACAATACGACTACAGCCAAATTAAAAAAAAAATCCTTAAATCCGATTCTTGCACTTTTTGTTTGCGACTAACAAATTTTAATTTCTAAAATAAAATTAAATATTTAAACTTCCACGAAGCGATATTATTGATTAGGCGTTAAACCTTAAATTCTTGTTACCAGGGACGGTAAATAAAAACGTTCACAAAGAATTTGAAAGCAGGAAACCGTTGAGAACCACCGTTGACATACGGAAAGTATTTCTCTCCATATATATTGACGCCGGTTCAGGTTTGTATTCAGGTAAAGCAATTCCGTAAAGCCTCAATCCGTGGCAGTTCGATTAAACCAGCTGTATAGTGCGTGGCGGCGGGAGGTTTTCTAAAGTACTGCGTAATCGGAAATCGTTTCGGTGACAACAAAGCGAAATTAAAACCTTTCTTTGAAGTTTGCGTGTAACTTGAAAGTTTTATTTTTTCTGTTGGAAAATCACTAAAAGGTGTTTTTCGTTTGACCTATGCAGGATTATATCTGTGATCTTTTACATGGAAAACAAAAGCGATAATTACTACACCATCGTGAGTACTAAAAGTTAATTTTCTCCACATTCAAGTAATAGTAAAACTGGAAAAAAATGAAGCAGTTAATCTGGACAGCATAAAAAGTTAAAACATCGATGTTCCGATGGTGTTTAAACGTCGATGTTTTCTAAAAATCCAACACTCATATAGGAAAATCCAACACTCATTCCATCAGCCCAAAGCAGTCTACGTACACATATATACAACAATCGTAGACTGTAGAAAATGAAGTATTGGCATTTTGACATCAGGAATCGAGCTCCAGATAGCCAGAGTGTCATTGTCACCGTCTGAAGTGATAAGCTGAACTGCTGATAACAGAAGCAAAATGTGCTCCAGTAGATCAATGAGAAGGAATACCACCGGCTTTTTTATTTTATTTTATTATATTTTTTTTGTTTAACGTCCGACTATTGTGCACACTTGGGCTAAGCAGACGATGGGATGATTTATAGCGTATGAAAATGCCAAGCCCTGGCCGGGAATCGAACCCGGGTCCTCGGGGTGAAAGCCTAGTACGCTATCAACTAGGCCACCGAGGCGGCTAATTAAAATATTGATATATGGATATATCTGGATAAAAACATGAGCATCGATGTCAAAACATTTATGTGAAACATCGGTGTTTGCCATTCCTAGCAGTTAACAGAAAATCCTCAGTAGATGTTCGTTGAGAACATTCTAAATTGTTCAATTGAAACGAATCCTTTGAAACAAGTGCTAAGCCGAGTATCCTTTGCTGCTCAACAGAGGCTAACCCGGCGCCCAATTAGTGAGTCCAATCTAAAGGACAGTTTTTCAGAAGAGTACAACAAAAGGACTGCTGATGCTTTAAATCCTACAACGATCTGTTAACATTAACACAGTCTTGCTTTATTATAATTAGCCTTACTAGCTTTATACGGCAGTTAATATCTGTTGACCCAAATACTTTGTAAATTACGATATTCCTATGTAATCTTCGCTTAAAATTATGACGTCATAATGCAATATTTCTGCCATTAAAGTTTTGCGGCACTGAGTAAATTACAGTGAATCGTTTGAATATAAATATTGTTGTGCTATTACTGTCCCGCTATTCTTGCTTATTAAGATTTTGGATTTGTTTATGTTAAAACGAATTAATGCGTTTTGATTACCAACATACTTTCACTTTTGTCCGTGACTACATTCATTTCTCTATTCGTGCAAGATCGCACTGACCTATCTCGACTGTCACATCTAAAAGTTACACACGAGGATGAAATCTTCAAGTGAAAATTCCTCAGGCATGCAAGTTTTTAAGCCTCGTGATTTTAAGCCAAACGCACGGGAATTATCCAAGGATTTTACTCAATCACTCAGTCTGTTCCATCAGTTAACTTATAATTGCTTCGTGGGACAACGATATTTTGGTGGCTGTTGAATACTTGATGGCCGTGAATTAATTGGTAGTATTTCAAAACTAGCTTTGAAAAGTTACTGAAAAGTAGGCTTAATATTCTCATATAAATTTGATTAATAATTTCTGTATACCCAATATTATTTATTGTTTCTGTCAAGATATTCTTTACATTTAATTTGCCAAAGATATGGCTCACTTTCGTAGAGTTTAAGTCCTGCAAAAAATTAACGGCTATTTTTAAAACTCGTAGAAACGTGAAAGTTTGTAGAAAGAAACCAACAAAATAATAACAAAAATTGTTAAACTCGCGGATCGAAAACTATAAGTGATCAATGATAGTAATGATGATATTTAATCCAGAAGACAGATTGTGTCATGCGAGTTTGGTCTGTAAGGTCTGATCTGTACAGGCTTTCCTTTCCGAATTTTGCTTCTCAAGATCGACCGTGTGGCGATGGAAATCTTCAAAGTGTGGATTGTGAAGTCCAAACCTCGAGGATTTCCTTCTTGTGTATCTCGTGTATTGTGATCCTTTACTTCTAACCAATTCCAAACTGGGAACTGCCTAATTAATGTATACAAAAAGCAATTTTGTGCACCAGATTTGAAGCCAACACAGTTTTACCAACTTATGAACACATTCTAATGGTTGTAGGTTGTTTTAGTTTTCTGCGTTTCTCAGTAACGCATCTCTATTTTTTTTTTTTTTTTTTACGTCCGACTATTGTGCACACTTGGGCTAATGCAGACGATGGGGATCATTTATAGCGTATGAAAATTCCAAGCCCTGGCCGGGAATCGAACCCGGGTCCTCGGGGTGAAAGCCCAGTACGCTTTCAACCAGGTCACCGAGGCAGCTAACCCATCTCTAAACGTTAACGGTAAATTATAAATATTTTGTTCAGTTTCTGAGTCTAAAACAAGAAAAACTAATAGTTGCAAAAACATGACGAGAACTTTCTCACATTCAATCACGTCGCCAAAAAAATTCTTTTCGTGAGCTAACGACAAATAACTGAAAAATCTCTTCATCAGATTTTGGTCACAGATGAAAATTCGGAGTATTCAACAACAGAACACAGTCATCCTGAATATAGAACCGTTTTCAATCTTCTCTTCACCGACATCTGGACTTATTTTGTATTATTTCTGAAGACTGAAACAAATTTCAATAGAAAACAATTGGAGCGAGATGAAATGAGTAAAAAACAAAATTATCTGCGATTGTAAAGTGTTGCAGGAACGGCGTTAATTACGTAATTAAATTTGAACGAAAGATTGGCGCGGATAAATCAGCTGGCATTTTAAGTACGTTTTGTTCGCTTTGCTATTGTTAAATAATTGGGGAAGGGAAGTCGTTGATTGGATATGTAATTTGTTATTCTGTTCTCGACGTTGGTTTTGTAAAAGCAATTTGTTTTCGCTGTAGTTCTTTGTTGGTTTATTTAATTAGTAAAGTATTACTTTAAAACTGTTTGTCTCGTTTAGCAGAAATTAATTATTTTGGTTTTTAACCAACGTCAGTATAATGCACGTAAAAGAAATTTACGTCCTGTAAAGTTTGTTATAGAATTTACACCGAATATACAAATTTTCGGTTAAATATTCGGCTATATACAAATGTAGCCTGCTAGGCTATAGGTAGCAGACCACCAGGTCTATGATTTCGTAAAAATTTCAGCTTAATCTGTTAGATGGATTGAGATTGGTTGTAAATTAGGTTATTTCTGCATCTCACGATCTAGGTCACCATCTTTCGTCAAATTTAATTTTTAATTGTAGTTTATGGTAGTAATTGTCCCAAGTAGTAAATTCTGCATTAAATGTAAAATGCGAAAATAATTTATAAATCCCATTTTTTATTCGGCCTTTATTGCTTTTTTTGTAAATATGCAAATGTGAGAGTGTAATTTCCGACCTAATTTTGACGGTTTGTGGACTTGAATTTGCACTCATTTTAATGAGTTTAGAATAATTTCAGTGAAAGAACTGAGGAAAACAATGAGTGTTTAACATGATTAACAGAGAATGAGGCAGTCCTACAGTACAGAGTTTGTCCCGTAATTAGGTATTATTTAATACCTCGTACTTGTGAAATGACTGATAATTATTCTCGTGGTTGTTGAATCGCCGACTCCAAAATAACGGTCCAAAGTAAAATCATATTTTAACTAGAAAAAAAACCCATTCTTTTTGTAATTTTGCAAATTATTTCAATCCATTAATGAGTTCACCAATCAAGAAAACAAATTTTGTAACTCCAGTAACTCGTACTTGTGAAAATGACTAATTATTCTCGTGGTTGTTGAATCGACGACTCCAAAAATAACGGTCCAAAGTAAAATGATATTTTAACTAAGTAAAAAAACCATTCTTTTTGTAATTTTGTAAATTATTTCAATCCAGTAATGAGTTCACTAATCAAGAAAACAAATTTTGTAACTACAGTAACTTGTAATTGTGAAAAATGACTAATTATTCTCGTGGTTGTTGAATCGCCGACTCCAAAATAACGGTCCAAAGTGAAATCATATTTTAACTAGGTAAAAAAACCATTCTTTTTGTAATTTTGTAAATTATTTCAATCCAGTAACGAGTTCTCCAATCAAGAAAACAAATTGTGTAACTACAGTAATTGTTTTCGTATAATTTTATCAGTGTTTATTTAGAACAGATTGACACAATAGCCTACGTATTGACATCGATACTGGTACTGTTTGGTACTGATCTTATAAAGCTAGAATTGATTCAGCTTTGTCAGCCACTAGTTTTATGTTCCGTAAACTCAGATAAATTAAAACTATTTTCTTCTTCATTTGTGATCGGCAACTCATTTTAAAGTTGTGATAAATAAGCATCCGAATCGATTTCGCCTCTTCCTCCTATATTTAAATATTTCAATTATTTTAGCATTAAAAAAATCGATACATCCTCCAACACGTAATATTCCTGGCAAAGTAATGAGTGTCCTCTGACAAAGAGGCCAAATATCTCGGAATCACTCTTGGTTCCAGACTTTACTAAAGGACAATATACGTAAGAAAAGAGCAGAACTAGAACTCAAGTACAAACAACATTGGTTATTAGGAAGGAATTCCACACTAGCAATGCAAAATAAGATTCTGATATACAATTAAATATTTAAACCAATATAGCTCATAGTATCCAACTGTGGGATATGCTAAGCCAACTATGTAAGAAAAATTCATACTTTTCATAATAAGATTTTGCTAAATATGGTAAATGCCCAATGGTATGTTTATAATCGGGATATCCATCGAGACCTATGCATTCCTATGGTAGCTGAGGGAATTAGGAAGTTTGCTGGATTAGAGTACAACAGCAGAAATCATAAATTTGCTTGACAGCGATGTAGTTAGAAAGTTAACAAAACTTAAGTCTTTTGAACTGTTTAAGGATGAATCAGCTGAAGCCGATTTTTCCAAATGGTATAAGTAAGTGGAAAGATCTTCGGACTGATAGACAAAAAAACTTGGAAACATCAATGGATGAACTTTAAGTGAATTTAGGGTAAGCAATTAATTGTTGGTCCTAAAAAAAGGAGAACACACCATTTTAAAACTAAAATGTTCATAGTCCTTTTGTTTATAGAGTTTTTATCTTCATTCCAGACTTAGCAACTCTTAAAAAGATTCTAATGAGTATTGATCACTTTTTTAAAATTATTTATCGATCGTAATTCTAATAAGAAGAGAGAACATTGATTTCAAGTTTAACATTGGACTTATTGGACATCAATATAATGCCCGATATCATAAGAAAATAGAGAAAAACGGTTGTGAAACATTTTCCACATCTTAATTTTATGTGAGCGTATTTGATGTAACGCACGGAAAAGCCAACTAGATCTGAACCCGCGTGCTAGCGAATTGATCGTCTTTTCGTACTTTTGCAACAATGTTTTTACTTAAGGTAGTACGCAGTAGGCGGACGAAATGAATAGTAGCTCATTTTACCAACTCGGCTGCCTCACTTTATACAATAACTACATAGGCTAACCTATAAAGTTGATCGTACATTGTGGGTGGTTAGAGTTTAAATTAAATTGCTGTTAGGCCTACATTATAAATGATAGATTTGTTCAATACTTATGTTGGCGCGCTAAGGCACACCTAACTTCCCCCATTATTAGAGTCACACCTAATAAATAATAAGTTATACTGTTTCACTTAATCAAATTGGTAATAGTAGTTCCTTGCTCCACCAACACGTTCATATAACAACTGTTTAACAGCTGGTGCTCTGATACCGTACTTCCAAATGACAAAGTAAAATTTCTACAAACGCATACATGGTAGTGTGGTCTTTAATGGATCTAAATTTAATTATTTTAGTTAAAAATTAATTATTGTAATTAAAAGTGTAAGAAAAAAAAGTAAAAAGTTTGTGTCTGTTCTAAAAAATGTCGTAATATACGAGGTGTGTTCAGAAAGTAACGAGCATTTTTAAATTTCGCGGGCTTGGAGAGTCCGATTGTCAAACATTTTTTTTTAATTATGTTGGTATACATGCCCTTGAAGTATGATAAAACTTTCAGCTGTTTTCATTGTTGACTTTGTCTGTGACAGCCACTAAGGTTAGACGTGTTTTTATGAGCTCGGCGATTTTCGTTTGTTAAAAGAAATGGATCAAAGAATTTGTATCACATTTTGCGAAAAAATGGAATAAAGTGTAACAAAGTGTGTGAAATATTAACAAAGGCCTATGGTGAGTCTGCTATGAGTAAAGCAAGAGTTTACGAGTGGTATAAGCGTTTCCAAGAAGGTCGTGAAGACGTTGAAGATGACGAACGTTCTGGACGCCCCAGCACATCAACAACCGATGAAAACGTGGAAAAAGTGAAAGAAATAGTTATGAACAATTGCCGAATTACAATTAGAGAGGTCGCTGATGATGTTGGCATATCGATTGGATCATGTCATGACATTGTTTCCAGTGTTTTGTGTATGAAACGCGTGGCAGCAAAATTCGTTCAAAAATTGTTGAATTTTGAACAAAAACAGCGGCGAATGGAAGTTGCTCAGAGTCAGTCAAAATGAAGTCAACGACGATGCAGAATTACTGAAACGTATTATAACAGATGAAGAAACATGGGTTTACGGATATGACGTCGAAACTAAGGCTCAATCATCCCAGTGGAGGCATTATGGCTCGCCAAGACCAAAAAAGGCTCGACAAGTGCGGTCGAACGTGAAGGTTATGCTCACTGTGTTCTTCGATATTAATGGCATAGTGCATCATGAATTCCTGCCACCAGGTCAATAAGGAGTACTACCTACCTACAACTTCAACGCCGTTTGCGTGAAGCAATCCGAAAAAAACGCCCGGTTCTGTGAAAAAACAATTCATGGCTTTTGCACCACGATAATGCACCAGCTCACACTTCATTGCTTGTTCGTGAATTTTTGGCCAAAAACAGCACTGTAACGATGCACCAGCCTCCATATTCGCCAGACATGGCTCCGTGTGACTGTTTCCTATTTCCAAAAATAAAGAGAACCTTAAAGGGCCGTCGTTTTACAGTCGTAGATGACATTAAAAGCGCATCGCTGAAAGAACTAAAGGCTATCTCAAAGATCGAGTTTCAGAAGTGTTTCGAGGATTGGAAGAAGCGCTGGCTCAGTGCATAATCTCCAGCGGGGACTATTTTGAAGACGACAACATTAATGTAGAAGAATAAATAAATATTTTGTTCAAAAAATTAAAATTCTCGTTACTTTCTGAACACACCTCGTATGATTTCCTTATAAAAGTCAACTACTTGTATGACTACAGTAGCTATGTAAACATTGAATTTCACTGATAAAAAAATCAATTTAACTTGTGTTACTAATATCGGAACGCTATTTAGACCTCGCAGTATGTTCTCCACGACAGCGCTCGTAACTTTTCCCGCCAATTTAACCGGTAACCGTAATATTTACAAAAAAATGTTACTGGATCACCGTTATTGGACATTTTCTAAGCTCTTTCCATGAAATGGTCAAAATTGTGATAGGTTTTGCTCTTCAACTATTATTACACTAAATAACCAGCAACTACACTCTCAACGTTGAATGAAAGTCCTCCATCTTGAAACGGAAGTATAGAAAACATCTTACACATGTCATTTGGGCTTCGTACAAGATATTTTCGTACCACATTTTGAAACATTCGGTTTTTGCGTTTGGCCGAAACTGCGTACTTTGGTCATCGTTGAAATTAGGCGCCGCCATTTTGAAACGAAAGTAAATGGGGAAAATCGTACGCATACGTCATTTGGGCATTATACAAGGCATATTTTTTATTAAATTTCAAAACAATCGGTCAACGCGTTTAGCCAAAACGCGTAACAAACACAAACCAAATAAATGTTGAACGATCGAATTGAAACAGAGACTCGCTTCGCTCAGTCAATTATTTGCATATTTTGTAAAACTAGGAGGAGCACTCTGTTTTAATTAAATACATTTCAAAGGTACCGAATGGAAGTACAATTGGCAACAGTTGCATTAACGCGTGTTTACCCGGTTATTGTTTATTTAAACAGCCGTGAAGTAATTGAATTTTACAAAACCAACCTGGAACGCTTACCGATAAAACTAATGAAATTATGTTGATGGACTCCATTATAGTAGCAATTGTTTGCTTATGTATTGCTACAAAGGCTAAATTAATGTTACTACGTCGCCATGTTTGACGTCGTGTTCTGACCGAAGGAGTTTCTTCGGCCGACGGAGAAGCTGTGAAAAACGTTTAACGAACTTAGCGCTGACCAAAATGTATTTGCTTGTGTTTTATTGGATTCAGTGGGAAAGTGAGAGTGCCAATTCGGTAACGGTGCCTTCGGGCTGGCTGGGAAATCTGTCCACAGTGGTATCGCAATGCTGAACGCGAAACGTAACGTAGGCTACTAACAAATCAGAAAACATATTTTTTGGAATAAGAACAATAATGTGTATCACTTTATAGTTAGAAATTAATATAGACAAATATTCATTATAAACAAAATTATTGTATGTTTAAAGCCACATAAGGAAGTGAATATGTTTTGGCATTCCAAAAAAAATATTACTTATTTTTATTCTCTTAACATTTTGGCTGTTCCGAAAATACTCTATTGAACGTTTTACTTTCACTATGTTGAATATAATGATCTGCCTTCCCTAGCTTCGTCAATTCTACTTTTGCTGACGCGTTTCAGAGAACCTCCATCTTCAAAAACTTTTATCTATATTCACAGGAGTATAGATTTAGTTTTTGAAGATGGACCTTCTCCGTAACGCGTCAACAAAAGTAGAATTGACGAAGCTAGGGAAGGCAATTGACAATAATCCTAGCAGAAAAGAAGAATATGAAATGAATTTCAAAGTTTTACTTCTTAGCTTTGCGGATGAAACTTATTAATTACCCAGATAAAAAACAGCAACGTTTCTGATTAAGTCAGTTAAACAACAATCCGAACACTGATAATTATCCCTGCCCGCAGCTGTTTGACTGAAATGTTGGGAGCGAATTAACGCCTTTTTTTACCTCATACGAGGTGTGGCTATTAAATAACGAGACTGACACTGCGGCGGAACAAGTGCTCATGCGCCAACCGCCATTGACCGACAGCTGTTTAGTGTTAAGCCTTCTCTTCGGAATGCAGTTAGTCTCGTTTGTGTAACCAACACCGTTTAGTCATAACCTTCATTTCCGTTAGTGTTATTTTGTTTTGTCGGAAAAAATGGTTAGTGGTTGTGGAAAAAATGGTCGGAAAAAATAGAGCAACGAATTGTTGTTAAATTTCACTTCAAACTTGGAAAAACCGCCACTGAAACTTATAATTTACTGAAAGAAGTGTATGGCAGTGAATATCGCGGGCACGTGTTTTTGAATGGTTTAAGCGTTTTCAAGATGGCCGACAAGACGTTGAAGATAATTCGCTGCCAGGTCGCCCTTCAACGTCAAAAACGGATGACAATGTCGAAAAAGTTGCTAATTTGATTCGGTCTGACCGTGGATTAAGTATTCGTGCAATTGGTGAAACTGTTGGCATTGATAAAGAATGTGTACGGCAAATTTTACATGACAATTTGAACATGCGAAAAGTGTGTGCCAAAATGGTGCCAAAAATTCTCACGTTTGAACAACAAACAAGCAGCTCGCAAAAATGTTTGCACTGACACTTTGGATGCCATTGAAAATGACCCAAATTTATTGGAAAGGATAATAACATGTGATGAATCGTGGTTTTTTACGTATGATCCGGAAACAAAGCGCCAATCCATGCATTGGAAGATCCAAAAAAAGCAAGAATCAGCAAGTCAAAATTTAAAGCAACGATTGTTTTTTTCGATATTCATAGGATTGTGTACCTTCACTGGGTTCCTGAATCAAACAATTAATCAATATTATTACCTTGAGGTACTTGGTAAACTACGTGAAAGAGTAAGGAAAAACGACCCGAAATGTGGAAGGACAAATCATGGGTTTTCCACCAAGACAATGCCCCAGCTCATTCCGCGTTATCTGTCAAGAGGTTCCTGGCCAAGTACAGCATCCCAGTGTTAGAACATCAATACTCACCAGACCTTGCACCATGTGACTTCTATCTGTTCCCTAAGGTGAAATCTGCATTAAAAGGGACGAGATTTGTGTCCGTGGAAGCTGTAAAAGTGAAAGCGGCAAGAGTCCTGAAGGAGTTGACAGAAGATGACTTCCAGCACTATTTCCAACAATGGAAAATTCGCATGGAGCGTTGTAGGGATAGAGAAGGGGTGTATATTGAAGGTGATAAAAAGTTATTATGTATAAAATGAAAATAAAATTGTTTACAACGTCAGTCTCGTTATTTAATAGCCACATCTCATACAGTTATTTAAAAAATTGTTTTAACTGTAACAATAAGATTTTTGTTATTTTAAGGCGAAAAGCACATTGAGGCTATTATTGCCTCCCTAAGTGTGAGTGTAAAGTGTTAAAGTCGTAAGTGTAGTGTTGTAAGTGTAAGTGTGTGTTAGACTCGGGTACCGCGAAGGATGTCTAAATCCTCTCAATAGGTGAATAATCAGAATTAAAATTTGCAACAAAAGATCACTTTAAACTTTAAAATTAACGTTCAAAATACGGAAATGAACCCAGACTATCGTCTAAATTTATATTTTTAATTTCAGTATATTTTAAATGTTAGTTTATACAAGACCTTGACGATGGTTAAAATGGTGAAATCATATTTTCAAAATTGAGTAAGATAAAAAAAAATAATAAAAAAATTGTTATTGAAACAAAAATAAAAATCATGTAATGTTTCCTCTTCCTTTTTATTTTAACTAACGATTATTTGTTCGAAAATACGAAAAATTAATATAGCTAGTTTTTAACAATATAACCTAAAACTTATTGCAGCTTATCAGCTGTTCAATGAAATCAGCTGATCGTTACGAGTTAATATAAAAAACTGATCTTTTTACTATAACTACCATAGCTATTTTTTAACAATATAATTTAGCCTTTCAGCTGTTCAATGAAATCAGCTGATCGTTACGAATTAAAATAATACAACTGATATTGTACTATAACATTGGTAGTTCTTAACAACATAACTTAAAAATAATTATAACCTATCAGCTGTTCAGTGAAATCAGCTGACTGTTACGAATTAATATGAAACAACTGATCTTTTACTATAACTAGAAATATAAATTTGTGCACTCGCATCACGCGACGGGCAAAGTCTAACATCACAACCAGCCCTAAAACATGGTAGGCTACATGTTAATTTGTGCACTCGCATCACGCGACACGCAAAGTCTAACATCACAACCAGCCCTGAAACATGATAAATGTTAATTTTAACGATTTGGAATGGTTGCCGTTTTGAAACGATTGTACCAATTTTGCTGGTAATGAACTTGTCTAAGCTTGTACTACAAGAGAAATTCGCTTAGATGCGATATATTGGTATTCAGTACTAGATCAGTAAATCACGGTTATAGAAGTGATTATAACTTATATAACTTAGCCCACATGTAATCACAGTGAGAACAAGTAACAGTTGCGTTTTTGTATTTTTTGAGTCAAGTCCGACAACATTGTTTATTTATAGGATTGCAACAGCGGAAGAAGTCGTTAACGATGAGTCAACTTAAATAGACTGGCATACTGTACAATGTAATCATAGCTGAAATTAAGACTTTTATAGTCCCAAGTTTAGCGCACCCTAACCTAAACATTCGAAGAATTGAATTTATTTGGTGATTTTAATAGTCTACTTCCACGTAATGTTTGATTAGTAAAGTTTTTAATTAGCGTTTAAAGAGCCATCTAACAGTAAATCAGTTTTAGTGTGTGTATAGTGGACATACGAGTTGTGTAAATTAAGTAATGAGACTGGCAACGTAGCGTTCGATGTGGCAACACTGGGGACGCTGGATTTTGATCGGCGGCAGATGAACATATGGTACGCCTTCAGTACGACTTTATAGTGGCAAGTTATTTGATTTCCCGATAAAACTTCAGCTGGCCTAAGGAACCAGTTTTGTCAAGGGCCTAGGGTTTTCGCTGGTTTAAAGCATTTTTAGAAGGAAGAATTGCAGTTGAAGATAAGCCACGCAACGAAAGGCCTACTTCTTCAAGAACTGATGAAAATGTAGACAACATCCGGGATCTTGGGCGTTCAGGTCGTCGGTTGTCGGTGAGAATAATCGGGAAAGAGTTGAATTTGACTCACACCACAGTTAATCAGGTTTTGATCAATGCATTAAGGATTACAAAAATCTGTGCAAAAATGGTTAAAAACCTTTCGCAAGACTAAATGAATGTCAGGATGTGAAGGTGCTTTGACTTTTTGGATTCAGTTGAAAATGATCCCCACTTCTTGAAGTTTTGGGTGTTTCCAATACGACCCAAAGAAAACCAAGAGCCAGAGCATGACATGACACACCTCAAGCTTTCCAAGGCCAAAGAAGCAGTAATGAGCAAGTCGAAGTTCAAATACATCCTCACTTGCTTTTTCAATGAAACGATGTTGAAAAACTTTAAAAAGGGTCATGCACGTGAGACCAAACGACAAGAACGACTCGGTGTTACATCACGACACTGCGGCGCTTAGGTACTTAGCACTTAGGCAATTAGGCACTTAGGGACTTAGGCATTTAGCCACTTAGGGACTTAGCACTTATGTACTTAGGGACTTAGGCATTTAGGAACTTAGACACTTAGCACTTAGGCATTTACGCACTTAGGGACTTAGTGCTTAGGCACTGTGCTACCACACAGCAATCAATCAGGAAAAAAATATTCTGTGGATCTTCCGCCTCCTTATTCGCCTGACTTGAATCCTTGTGAGTTCTTCCTCTTCTTGAGACTGAAAAATCATCTCAAAGACGTCATTTAAGGACACGAAAACATTGAAAAGGCTGTAACCGATCCAGACTTCCAGTCTCTGAGTTCCAGCGCTGGTATGAGGATTGGAAGAACCGTTTGTGTAGCTTCACAAGGAAGGTATTTTGAGGAAGACAACATTGATTTGTAAATTCTTTTCGAAGAAGAACATTTTTAAAATGCAGTCATTCTTAATTTACATCTCGTATAAAATACCAACTGGATAATTTGATCAGAATTTTCGTGTAAAATAATTTTTACACTAATGTAATTTTTAAAAGTTTGTCAGGTTTGTGCATGAGTAGAAGTAAATAAAGTAATGTCGAGGGATATTAGATCTTATATGTTTGGCGAGTTACCCAGCAAGCTACTGTTCGTCTAAATGGTTGTAGTCTAGTCTGAACATTTGAACTGTATATTTTGTTTGTGTTTATTATTTCAGAAGTCTTTAGTTAATCCGTTTTTCAAACACTGTCCATCAGCAACTTGTGTAGGCAAACGTAGCAAAATCGTTAACGTTTTTAGAAAATTTGATACTTTACTAGAAACACTCTACTTTGATAGGCTACTCTATATGATAGTGGAGGATTAATACAATCGTTCTGCGCGTACGAACTGCACGAAATGACTTCAAACCTGTCGCAAACATTATTTTTGGCAATAACTTGGACAATTTCTAAGTAATTTGCTCGTTACGGAGCAAAAATTAACTTAATTTTTTTTCTGAAAATCTATTTTTACAATTGTAAACAGTGTGAAATGTTAATTTATGCCAATTAATTGTGTTAGTTATATTTTTTATAACTATTAAACAGTACGTTTAACGTAGTATATTTCACTCTGGTTACACTAGTGGTATTAATTTTATTGACTTTAATTCGGCCATCACGATAAGACTTTCCGGTCGTGATTATGGCCATCATAAGCATCACTTAAATTTGAAAATTAACCTCGATTGTCATCAGATGCGCGCGCGCGCACACACACACACACACACACACACACACACACACACACACACACACACAGAGGAGAGAGAGGGGTAGAGGAAGATTATATCTATGGAACATATCGTTATAATTTATTATTTTGCAAAAGTGAATAAATAATGGATTGTTTAAAGTATGTTTTTGCACTGCAATGTATTGATATAGGCCTACTAAAACAGTAGGCCTACAACCTTTGTTCCACTAACTACATGCGGAACAATGCACAATATACGTGCACCTAACAGAACAAAACGTGGTACATGTTACATGATGCTGAAGCTGTATCTAGGCAACATTGATAATCGTAATGCTGCTCCACCGCCTCCAGTATCATGGATATTTAATGCTTTGTTACTGGATTTGAACTTACTGACAACGGATAGTTTTTACGCTGTAAGTTATTCATTGGGCTAGACGTAACCTCTTTTCCAGCGACATTAAATAAACATGCGGCTTTTCTACGGAAAAGCTCTTAATATGAGGAAACAACTTGCTTGTCTCTTCTGGGGTCAAATCAGGGTTCTTTTACACGCTAACACAAATTGAAAGTGGAAGTCGCTATGGGTTGTTTTATAGTAGCTCTTGAAGGGGAAACTAGAGGCGTGTGGTGGGGGAACTGTAGGGGTAATGCTTGTTACACGTCAGGCCTAATATGTTATATTAACGGAACTAAATACGACTGAGCTCATTTTCCTTTCCCCCACCACTAATAGTTGTACTGAAAATCTCAAATTGGTATATTACAAATTTTAATATCTTCTTCCTCGTTAACTTCGATTTTATTACAACTTGTTACAAAAAAATAGTATTATTTTTTCCATTCACAGGACAGACCTACTATCCTTTCTCGACGCTCTCCCCTTTGCTGGCTATATCACAACTACCTTTCTCCCCATTTTGCAAATTATTTCCCTCACTCCAATTTACTGCTTCTTCATTGGTCTAAAAACGTAAACGTCTTGCTCACATGTCCGGTATTAACAATTTTTTGTAAATTTAATTGACCGACCGAAACGAGCTTTATGTTTCAGCTCGATATTTCGGTATTTGGTTTGTTTGTTTGTTACACAGTTTTGGCCAAACGCATTGACTGAGTGTTTTTAAATTTTGTACAAGGTACCTTGTGTATATTACTACTATTTGTGTCAGATTTGTCCCTGTCCCCTTCCTTTTCAAGATGGCGGCCTTTAATTTACAATAACGAGTGACCGATTGTTTTGAAATTTCTTACGAGGCTACCCTGTATAAATCCCGAACGACGTATTATAACATTTCTCCGTATATACTTCTGTTTCAAAATGGCGGCCTATGAACTAACGATAACGAGTTAAGTACGCAGCTTTGGCAAAACGCTTTGGTCTTCTGTTTTGTAATTTGGTACAAAGCCTTCAAAACGTATGCATAAGGTTTTTTTGCTATGTACTTTTAACTTTCAAGGCTCTGATTTAACTTTAATAGTGTAGTTGCTTGTTATTCCCTGTAATATTGGCTGAACGGCAAAACCTATCATAATTTTGACAGCTTCATGGAGAAAGACCTTACAATTTCTAATAAAGTTGGTCGAATAAAATGTTTCGTATATTTTACGGTTATCCCTTAAATTGGCGAAAGAAGTTACGACCGAAGTTAATTAAGGTAGACACGGCAAAGTCTTGAACTACCAGTGAACTACTTCTTACGCAGTAAGCAGTAACCCTGTAACATAGCTGGAGTCAAGAGTCACGATAAAGCAAACAGTGTATAGACTACCTTGCACATTAATTGGGAAGGAAGCAAACAAATGTAGCAAACAAACTTGAAGAATAGTGAAGTTTGTAATGTATTCTTTTTAAACTGTGGCGTTCCTTCAAAAGGCCTGCACTAGGCGAGGGACGTATCGGGGGATTTATAGAGGCGTGCTTCACAAATATTTACACAAGATCGTTTTCCATCGGCATTGACAGGCTGACGTCACACACATTTAAACTTTCAATAATTTTATTTTATTTCTTTAATTTTGCATTTTGAATTTTCCTAAACATAATCATTCCAAAGCTATGTATATATAAATTGTACGCGATTTTATATTAAAAATTTTTAGTCTTTTTTTTTTAGAATGGAAGGCCGTTTAAATCGTTAAAGGGTTTAGGAAACACCTGTAAATTAACTGTTTCCATATGACGCCAAATCATTTTTCTCTTTTTAATTCATTTACAGTCTTTTAGGAATGTATTTTTTAGTTGCATGCAATAAAATAACGCTTAAAGAGTTTTAAATATGCAACGCCATTAATAAATGATGTTTTATTTTCAGGTGAGTGATACATTATAAGCGGCCTACTGACCTTAAACAGAATGGCGCATCGTGACTTTGTAAGTACGATAAAATAAACAAAATAAACTTGCTCTCGTTAATTGTTATGAACTGTAGTTTAAACTTTGTGCTTAATATATACACTTCACGTAGCTGAGTACAACATGTTCCACTGTACTGCGCACTGTACTCTGATATTATACAGATGGTGGTTAAAGGTAACGGTACTTATATCACAACTAGTTTATACATTATCTTATCGTGGATTTAAGATCAGCTGTGTTAGTGAGAAGGATTAGTTTCGTTTTGTTCCTTTGTATTTCTTCTAGGCCTGTACATTAATTTCGGTTGTAAGAAAGACGAACAAAATCTTAAGACATTTTTCGATAGATTTGCACTTACAATTTCTGAATGTGTATTTTAAAATTCTACGTGACCTTTTCTTCTCTGTAGAGCAGTCGTGGACATTGACAAACATAACGGAAGTAAAATTAGAAGCATTTGAAATGTGACTCTACCGTAGAACCGTAATAGTGTCACGGGTAGATCGGATCACGAATGACGAAAAGGGGAAAATAAAGAGAACGTACTGACCGCAGTAAAAACAAGAAAAATACATCGGACACACTACAAGGAATGAAAACGTGTCTCTAATACTATTGGTTTACAGAGAAAAGTTTAAATTAAAAGAGGTCATGTTAGAAGATTACGAGGTGTGTTCAGAAAGTAACGAGAATTTTAATTTTTTGAACAAAATATTTATTTATTCTTCTACATTGATGTTGTCATCTTCAAAATAGTCCCCATTGGAGATTATGCACTTGTGCCAGAACTTCCTTCAATCCTCGAAACACTTCTAAAACTCGATCTTTGAGTTAGCCTTTAGTTCTTTCAGCGATGCGCTTTTAATGTCATCTACGGCTGTAAAAGAATAACCCTTTAAGGTTATCTTTATTTTTGGAAATAAGAAAAAGTCACACGGAGCCATGTCTGGCGAATATAGAGGCTGGGGCATCGTTACAGTACTGTTTTTGGCCAAAAATTCACGAACAAGCAATGAAGTGTGAGCCGATGCATTATCGTGGTGAAAAAGCCATGAATTGTTTTTCCACAAATCCGGGCGTTTTTTCGGGTTGTTTCACGCAAACGGCGTTGAACTTGTAGGTAGTACTCCTTATTGACCGTTTCACCTGGTGGCAGGAATTCATGATGCACTATGCCATTAATATCGAAGAACACAGTGAGCATAACCTTCACGTTCGACCGCACTTGTCGAGTCTTTTTCGGTCTTGGTGAGTCAGAAATCCTCCACTGGGATGATTGAGCCTTAGTTTCAACGTCATATCCGTAAACCCAAGTTTCGTCACCTGTTATAATACGTTTCATTAATTCTGCATCGTCGTTGACTTCATTTAGTGACTCCTGAGCAACTTCCATTCGCCGCTGTTTTTGTTCAAAATTCAACAATTTTGGAACAAATTTTGCTGCCACGCGTTTCATACACAAAACACTGGAAACAATGTCATGACATGATCCAATCCATATGCCAACATTATCAGCGACCTCTCTAATTGTGATTCGACGATTGTTCATAACCATTTCTTTCACTTTTTCCACGTTTTTATAGGTTGTTGATGTGCTGGGGCGTCCAGGGCGTTCGTCATCTTCAACGTCTTCACGGCCTTCTTGGAAACGCTTATACCACTCGTAAACTCTTGCTTTACTCATAGCAGACTCACCATAGGTCTTTGTTAACATTTCACACACTTTTTTACGCAAAATTCGATACAAATTCTTTGATCCTTTTAACAATCGAAAATCGCCGAGCTCATACAAACACGTCTAACCTTAGTAGCTGTCACAGACAAAGTCAACAATGAAAACAGCTGAAAGTTTTATCATACTTCAAGGGCATGTATACCAATATAATAAAAAAATGTTTGACAATCGGACTCTCGAAGCCCGCGAAATTTAAATTTCTCGTTACTTTCTGAACACACCTCGTATATTGTGGTTTTTTATGGCATGAATGAAGTTATTCAAGGCAGCTGTTGTTACAAATCATCCAAGATGGTTGCCGATATTCCAAACTGATAAAATAAAGAAGAAAAAATTTGTAAAATATTTTGGTAAATACAATTAATTTTGTTCTTTCAATGCTATCTTTGAGTCACATTTAGTAAAAAACTTTTTGATATTTTTTCATACGGCTGTATGTTCTAAGGGGGAAGAGAAAATGCTTTTGTGTACGGTGCCCGTTTTCGAAATTTGAAAAGTCAAACGAAGACTGTAAAGAAAAGTAAAAATGTTACGTGTACTGCTGGGACAAAAAAACGCTTTGCTAAAAATCGTGGCCAACTCATGATTTTTCTAAAATGTTTTTGCGAAGAGACACACATTTTTTTAAAATAATAAATCCTGAACGCCTTAGAATTTAAAATATTTAAAAATAAACCTTTTTTACCATCACAATCAGTGTTAAAATGTGCATAAAAGCTAATGTCATTTACGATGTTGAAATCAGATTTGGTGTTAAAACGCTTATTTTTAACGGCTCTTAAAAACGCGTTCTGTAGTTCTTAATCGGTACTTGGCATATTTAATGGTCCCACTCTCACTCTCACCATAATCCAATTACTCATTTGCTCAATTTCTCTCCAATAGCTTATTTTCCGATTGCAAGTCACTAAGCCGAATCAAGCGATCACTGACAAATTAAACTCAATTATTTGAATCTCGATACAGTAAAAATCAACTACAATTAAAATCGGACATTATTCATCATAACAAACTCCAATTGTTTGTTCACAATTAACAAACTCAGAAAATACAGTGAATGATAAATTGGAATACACAGTATACAAATTAATTTCGTTACTAAAATGCAAGCAATTAGTGAGTAATTTAATTGTGTTAATTTAACGCAAACACTTATTTATATCTGACCTGCATGCGAACAGGCAATTTAAACTGACGATAGGTTAGCTGTAATTGTTAATTAAAAAGAATTCAGTCTAAAAACAAATAATAATAATTATTATTCATTATAAATTTACTAAATGCTTGTAACGGAATAGCCCTATACAGAATTTTGTTAAGAAGAATATTTATTTGAATAATTAATGATTTTATTTATAAACTCACAGAAAATTTTGTCAAATTATAAAACTTTTGTCAATTTTGCACCAAAACGCTTTTTAATATGCCCAGAATTAATAACACAAAATACAAAAGTGCGGAAACAACGGGAAATTGCAAAAAAATGAAAATAAAATTAACAAACATAACCTCAAAATGACTACAGAGCGAAAATAGGAAACGAAATAATATAGCAGGTAATAAAATGAAAGAAATTATTAAAATCGTTTCTTTTGTAAAAGTCTCGAGAAGTTAAAAAATATGTAAATAAACAAATACTAGACCTACATTATAAACAAAATAAATACTATACAAATATGACACAGCTGTTGTTCAAAATACGTACTGCTAATGAACACAGCTGATTAGAGCTCAAGAAAAATGTGTAGAAATTATACAGCTTAAAAAAATATTATACGTATAATTTTTATACTTATCTGTTTGTTTCCTTATTACAAAAATGATTAATTGTAAAAAAAGTTTTACAAAAAAGTTTTTTTATTTAAAATAACACCGCAAGGAAAATAAAATAAGAAAAACGTATATTATAATTTTATGATATTAACCGAGCTATTCATTGGTGTGCATAATAATTGAATTGTTTGCTATCAGTCTGTATTTACATATGGACTGTTATTCCATAGTAACGAAAATGATTTCTAGTTTATGCTGCTCAGTTTTTACCGTTCATTTTCAATATTTCGATTTTCTTATGACATTTAATCGTGAAAACGTTTTATGTATATAATTTAATACTTATATAAATTACGATGCATGTACAGGTTATGTAACCTAAACGATTACTCGACCTCTAAATAGATAACAAAAATGCTGCAGAAAGGTCAATGACCTAACGGATTGGGGATGTTTGTCAATGTTGTCTAACCTCATTTGAAATAAGGGTTGTCTGAGCTAAGTTGAAATTTTAAACAGCAATTCATATCAAGTAGGATATTTCAATTGCTTTCATGTGAGAGAACAATATCACTGTTAGTAATTTATATATACAACTGTGTATGTGTATATATATTTCTATGAAATTATTGTTTCTGTTAAAAATTTATTATGTAGGCCTAACGTCAATTAATTTGCACAAATACTAAAAAACCGTATCACTGTTCTTGTTACTTTAGGCTGCATTTCAATTTAATGCAATTATTTTCTGAAACAGTGATTTTTAGATACCATTAATCTTTAAGATTGTGTGTGTTACCTATTGAAAGATACTCAAGCTGTGAATTTTAACATATATCATGTTTTAGGCTGGTTGTGATGTTGATTTTGCCTGATGTGAGTGCACAAATTTATATCGTTATATAATAGTACAGTTTGAGCTCACAAGTCTCATATTAAGTTAATTATAATTTAAATTTCCTATTTTTCCGCTAGGGATCGAACCGGTGACCTTGCGCGTGTGAGGCGCACGTGATAACCACTACACTACGGAAACTACGTAGAAGTTTGACCGACGTAAATGTATTAAATGAATCGTTAATTTAATTTTGATAAATATGTAATAGTAAAAGATCAGTTGTTTTATATTAATACGTAACGATCAGCTGATTTCATTGAACAGCTGATAGGCTATAAGTTTCAGGTTATGTTGTTAAAATTTGCTATGCTAATTTGTCGTATTTTCAAACAAATTATCGTAATTGTAGTAAAAAGGAAGAGAAAACATGACACATTATTTTTATTTTTGGTTCAATAATAGAAATTGTTTTTATTATCACTATTTCTTTTGAATGAACTAACTCTCTATTTTATCTGAAATTACGCAATTTACTTTTAGAAATGAACTTCAAAAATTTTAGTAGATATTTTAGTTAAATAATAAAAATAAAATCATTGAAAATATATGTAGCCTACATGTGGATTACTGTGACATGATAACATATACATTTTTCACTATGCTACTTACTGCACGTCTCAGCCTACTCCAATTTAACTAAGTTAGTTCTAAAGCCCTTGTAATGTACTGTACTGAGATAGCCAATCTGTCTTGAGGTTCCCAACGGATGAAAGATGGATGACCAGTATTATGAAAAATCTAACTCATAAGTATGTAGTCTGATGTTTTAAAGTGTTTCACAGCATACATTTCAAGTCCGCTATAGGTTAAACCCGAGGGTATCAAATGTGTTATGTATGTTATATTACGATCAATCACAAAGTTCAAGACTTTAATTTTTGGCATCAGAACTCTTGTTTTTGACTATAATAAGAGAAACCTGTAGGGTTACAACAACTTCACTACTACCTCCTCATGCACTTAATCTTAAGAATTATGTTAACAAATTGTGCAAAAATTTAGCACAAACTTTCTCACATTCAAAAATTTGGTCGAAAGTGATATGAATAAAAACTAAAAATTGGCCTAGGTTATCAAAATCAGTTAATCGAATGTACTAAAATTGGTCATAGATGTAAATCATAAAACAAGTCAATGTAACAAATTTGAAATTTTGGCCTACGGTTTGTGAGTAAATCGAAAATAACCGACGGCAATCGCGATTCGTTTTTGGTTCTTTTTTACTCCCTATTCGCAACAAGTTTGTTTTGTTTAAATTTGCTTCACTTAAGTCGTAATTCTTTATATATCTCAAAAACTGTATAAAGTAATTTTGAAAATTTAGGCCCATTTTTTTACTTTTTTCGAGTGCTACCAAACTATATTTTGGTGGCGTTGATTTTTTTTTCGGGGTTTTGATTCCCGTTCCAAGAAATCGCTACGTAGATTATCAGAAAAAAATTGCAACACACCAGTACAATTAAATGTATACAATTTTTTTGCCAGTTTTGAATAAAATTGGAGAAAAATTGCGAACATGAGAGTGCTAAAACACACACACACACACACACACACACACACACACTATCTATCTATCTATCTCTCTATCTATCTATATATATATATATATATATATATATATATATATATATATATATATATATATATATATATATATATAGAGAGAGAGAGAGAGAGAGAGAGAGAGAGAGAGAGAGATACAGTAAAAGAGATATTCAGTAAAAAAAAATTTATACAGCAAAAATATTGTTTGTGTCTGTGCCACTGCATTAACGTTACTTTACAGAAATGTACGAGGATTTTAATTTGGACTGGTGTTTTGTTTTACACAAAAAATAAATTGTATAATTTAAGTTTTCAAATGTCGAAGTGCCTGAACATTTTCTCAGTGTTACTTCTGTACCACATTTGAGAAAAATTTGATCGAAACCGTTGGAGTCAATTTTGAAAAATAATAACAGTTTCAAAAACAATTTTCTAGATATTTGGACAAACTAGACTTATATATCAATATTCTATATAGTCTCCAGCAATGTGCAGCGACACAAAACCCACGCTGACAGGGAGAGATGTCTACTAAATAAAAACTATGTTTTTTGATTCGCGCGACCTGAAATATCATAAATACATCGCAATCTCAAAATGGATTTTTTCACGATTTATAGCACCGGTCAGTATGCTGCATTTCCGAAATGCGCACCTTACGGTTCTTAGTTCGAGCCGCAATTATTCCCGTTGCTTTACCGCTAATTTAAACGCTACATTTAAAACGCTAATCACTCGTCCTTGTTACACTAATTGGCATAAATTATGGACGTTAAGGAAAAAACATTTTACAGAAAAAGTTCCCGATTTTATTTGGGTACAGTGACCGATAGGTTTCTTCTAAAACCCTCTATATCCGACCCGTTGGTTTTGATCCACGTGAAAATGTTTTTCCTAGGCGTTCATCTGCTTATTCGTTCTCCTCGCTTAAAGTATATATACCCGTCACTGTTCCATCTGTTTAAGAATCGATTTTGACCAAGATCTGGTAGCAACGAAGACAATTAGTGTATAAAAAACCCGCGGCCAGACTAAACTGGTACAGACGTGGTCAGTTGACAACAGGAGTCAGGTACCACTATAGCTTTGTACCTAGCAGACCGCAACTGCGTGAACAAAGAGAGATAGGTGTGATAATGAATCTTGGTCATTTTTTTTCTTTACAGAGAATTGTACTCCGTTATTCAGTGAAGCGGTCACTGGCCGAATTGGACATAGAGAATAAATTCCATTTGTAGGAATGAAGATGAAGAATGATTTAAGCGAAAAAGTTAAATTGTTTGTTCTTAGGTGTTTTTTCCTTCTTAACGGCCAGTTAGACTAATGAGGACGAGGGATGTTAACGGTAAGGCAAAAGCCATGGGAGTAACTGCGGCTAGAATTAAGAACCTTAAGATGCGCAGTTCAGAAACGCAGCAGAATAACCGGTGCTTTAGCTACATCAATCACCGAATCCTGTCCCATTCTAGATGGAATTAAATTATTCAATATTTTAGTGTAACATAATAAATCGGCAATACAAATAATTCAGAATTGTTGTAAAATGTGTTTAGCTCGAAGGTTTATTTCTTCTTTATATTAATCGTGACTTAACGGTGTTTTCTCATAGAGCTTTATCTTTCCCAAGAAACTTCCTTCCTTATCAATATCTACTCTTTAATATTCCACTTCACCTTCATAAGGATGCCACTCTATTCATCGAACGTTTAATTTTTCGGGAGTTAGTCGGTCAATACCTTCACCCACAACCTTTCAATAACGATCCGTTTATCGTCTACCTAACCTCCCTACTAGTCTTGCTTGAGGTTTTATTACAATAATCCTTGTTTGTTTCTATTGTTGAAAACATTACTGTTTTATAATCTACATTTTTTTAATTTGAAAAGCATCCTGAAGTAAGCTTTTATATTTTAAAGTGAATAAGATTTTGTATATTTTTATAGATTATTGTGTTTTGAAAATAAGTTTTGAATTGTCGCGTATATAATTATTTATATTCATTTTATACGTATTTTTCTAAGCTGTCAAGTTCAGAAAACGTAACGTTTGGATCTAAACAAGTATTCTATGTTTTCATATAACCTGATGCTTTTCACTTTTCTTCGTGTCTAGAAATTCCACTTGATAAAGTCTGGCTTCGATATAATCGACAAATAAGTTTGGGTTTAGATGATTGAGATTTCAACGTCATCAACAACAGTTCTCGGTTGTGAAGTTTGCCGCCTGTGCGGGTTCCGAACCTTTGTAAGATCTGACGTCTTACAAATTGATCTCTCCGCTTACCGATACGTTCCCGTCTTGCCAGACTTATTCATTAATACTAGGTTTTAAGAAATGTACGACGTTCTTTTTAATTGTACTTTTTGTTTTGCGTTGTACAGCGTAACAATCAGTTGCATAATTGGGTTTAAAATATTGCAAATAATTACCAAATTGCCCGTGCGAGATTTCGCACTGTGAAAGTTTTAAGTTAACACAGCCTTTTGAATAAGTATTTCATTTTCTTTAATGGATAAAAACGTGTTAGTTGATTTAGTTACCCTTGAAAAGGCTACATACAATTGTCCATGAGTAAAGATTACCGCCTCGGTGGCCTAGTTGATAGCGTACTAGGCTTTCACCCCGAGGACCCGGGTTCGATTCCCGGCGAGGGCTTGGAATTTTCATACGCTATAAATCATCCCATCGCCTGCATTAGCCCAAGTGTGCACAATAGTCGGACGTTAAAAAAAAAAAAAAAAAAATCGTGAGTAAAGACGGCATTTGGTAAATGCAGTCCTGCTCTTTGAAGTGTTTTTCCCTGTGACTTGTTTTTTCCTGTAGCAAACGTAATTTTAGTAGGTAGCTTAATATAACTGTATTTTGATATTTTCATTGTATTTCGTTTTTTATAATGTCCGTATTGTATTAACAATAGATAAATGCACGATGGAAAGAGAAATCACAAATATATTTGTGTAAAAACAGTGTCCAAAAGATGTGTTTGGTATTCGAAATGCTTGTTCCGGCTTTTACGACCGACAGGGATAGGGGACTGTCAGTAGGATAACATAACCTATAAGTTTATCAAGTAAATATTGAAATTGTTCTAAGTATGTTATGGAAAAAGGCGTATTTTAATGGGATTAATGGTGAATTAATAAGTTAGCTTGGTAAAATATACAAAATATTGTCTTATTTGTGACAGTTAAAAGTGTCTTTTATGTTAAAATTTTCAAGAAACAGTACGTTTTAGCGCAAAATTGTTTTGCAGTGTCAAAAGCCGATTAAAAATCTTTCTAAAGATACATCATTTATGTCTGTACGAATAGTATGCGCTGAGAAAAATGACGTTGACTTGAGAAATAAATATATGATATTTTTTTTATGTCGTATATCTATTTTCTGGATGCTGCAACACTTAAGCATTTCGTTTAAAATAGTGTGTTCTTGGTTAATACATGTAAAAGTTTGTTAATTATTACTTCGCTTAAAGTTGCTGATGTTTGTTGTTTGTGTCTCTACTTACGAACTAAGATAATTTTATTTCTTTGAAATTCAAAAGAAACCAGTTTACCTTACGAAGATTCTAAAATGAAAATCCCAGAGCTGTTACATGAATTATGTATGAGATTAAACGTGGAGTTGCAAGTTCAAAGAGTTTTACCGATTTGAGTAAACCGCCTTAAACCACCCTACTGTATATTGTGACGGGTATAAAATCACTTAAAGTAATCTCAGGAGACAGAATTTTCTAACTATTGAAGGGTATGCCTATACTTCGTAGGAAAAAATATCCATTCTTTTTAGAATCTTTGTCACAAATTGTACAAATCTAAAATAGATAATTTTCAAGTATAATTGATCCAAGATAGTAGCTCAGTACAGAGGTGGTTCAGGTGTTGAAGGTTTTAACTGTCTATACTTATAAATTAAAGATTAAGGGAACCTTTAACTTCTACAAGACTGCTTCAGTAGACACCAATGAAGCTATTGATTGTTTGTTGACTTGAAATCTGTTTTAACAGAAAACCAAGAGAGCTTTAAGTATAAAACACTTATTTTTGTTTAGATATGTTTTGTGTGAAAAAATTCATCCAGTATGCATATTTATAAGGCCTGTACAACTGAATTATCTCAAAATGCCTCTAACGTGACCGCTACATTAAAACTTAGGTTCATATTTATTGAGTACTATGCACTTAACTCGTGCCTTTTTTTCTAAGCACGCTAACAAAGAAAACATGCTATGATTATAATTTCAAATTTCTGTGCTAAAAATGGAAGTTGTATTTGAAAATAATCGTGTATATAGTATTATTAAAATCATAATTCATGTTTTATTTTCAGTAAATATTTCCATTTTAATAACGATTTTCACAAATTAATAATTTTAATAGTTCTTAAAATAATCTATATTATAAAAACTTACCTGATGACTTTATTGAAATTTTGTATTAAATCTTTATGTAGAAACTCATATGATCCGTATTATTTGCGTTTTTCTAACGATAACCGATTTCCCCAAAATGAGACCTACCAAACTTTTTTTATTTCAGCCCGAAAATGATGTCAGAAAATTCTACTGTAACCGTTAGAGCCGTTTTGAAAAAAAAATGGACTTGATGATCGATGTGGTTAAGTCAACGGTTAGTGAACTGCGTACCTCAAGGTCGTGGGTTTGTAACGCGATTACTGCCGTTCCTCTTCCTCACACGAACTGACAAAATATAAACGTTATGAGGAAAAATGCGGAAAGAACACATATTTATACATGTATAACATAGTACACTTTGAAACCAGCTGACTGAAATTGTTCAGTGGTTCATTCAAAACGGTTTTTTTCATTATCATTAGTTATTTAAGTATATAATAATGTTTAAACGCATTTTTCTAATTAAGACGAAATTGCCCAAAGATATGAAACTCACATAGATCGATTTTTTTTTAGCCCGAAAATTATATAAGTTCGCATTTTATTAAAACTCTTAGAGCTGTTTTCCTAGAAAAAACTTACATTCATACAAATTAAAAGCCCTACATACAAATATGTATCTAGGCCGTGTGTGTGTGTGTGTGTGTGTGTGTGTGTGTGTGTGTGTGTGTGTGTGTGTGTGTTATTTTAAGACGAAAAGCTCATTGAGGCTATTATTGCCACCCTAAATGTCAGTGTGAGAGTAAAGTGTTTAATGAGCCGCCTCGGTGGCCTAGTTGATAGCGTACTGGGCTTTCACCCCGAGCACCCGGGTTCGATTCCCGGCCAGGGCTTGGCATTTTCCTTCATCTGCATAAATCATCGACGCTATAAATCATCTCATCGTCTGCATTAGCCCAAGTGTGCACAATAGTCGGACATTAAACACAAAAAAAAGTAAAGTGTTAAAGTCGTAAATGTGTTTGTTATACTCGGGTACCGCGAGGGACGTCTAAATCCTATCAATATGTGCAGCTAGTCTGCAGCCTCCTGCGGGGAGTCCATAAAAATACATATTACCTAATATGTATTGTTCGCCTAATATTATATGATAATACTAATAATGGTTGCCTAATTTTTACTTATATTTTTCAGAACTAGTTGTGATTCGTTAACGCTATCTGTCTCCGCCATATTATTTTTTTCTGAAATGAAAATATAAACATTTTGGACAAAATGTGTTCGTGATTGCTAAAATTTCCTTGTTTCATCTGACCAGAACTGCCATCTTTCATCATTGTCTGAATTAGCGTTTAATCGCTGTAGGCTCTGTTACGTTGCGATAATTTGGGCTCACCCAGATAATACTTTTTTCTTAAAATCGGTTTATCAGATGGTGAAGATACAAAGTTTAAGTCGGTATTTGAAATTTAAATAAAATAAATTTGGTTCGGGCAGTAACTACTTGTATTACTCAAATTAGTAGTACACTGATTTGATTTTTTTTTTTTTTTTTGGTGTTTAACGTCCCACTATTGTGCACACTTGGGCAAATGCAGACGATGAGATGATTTATAGCGTATGAAAATGCCAAGCCCTGACCGGAAATCGAACCCGGGTCCTCGGGGTGAAAGCCCAGTACGCTATCAACTAGGCCACCGAGGCGGCTCACACTGATTTGATAGATGAGTATCCAGCCAGATATTACGAAACATATGATGAGCCTTATTTTTGGGAAGTAATTGATAAAAAAGTTAGCGTAATGTTTTTGCACCGTTCAGTTTAGTATGTTGGGGAGGGGTAAACAAAGACCAAGCGAAGCTAGTTGAACGGTCTGTTCCAACTCGAACGTTCGACATTTGGTTTGTGTGTTTGTTGCGCAGTTTTGGTCAAACATATAGACCAATTGTTTTAAAATTTAGTACGGATGTACCTTGTATGAAGCCCAAGTGATGTATGTGTAAGATTTTGTCTGTTTACTTCCGTTTCAAGATGGCGGTCACTTGATTTAACAATGACGAATGTAGCAGTTTTGACCAAACTGCTTAAGATCAAGATATCTTGTATAAAACCCGAATGAGGTATGCATAACATTTTCTCCATGTTATTTCATGGCGGGCTCTGATTTAACTGTGACGGGTATACGCGATTTTAATCAAACACATTGACCGATTATTTTGAAACCCTTTTAAAAAACTCGTAAGATGTGTAAGATTTTTTCTCATTCATTTCTCATTCAACGTTGAGAGTTTTATTTTTTGTAATACCGGCTGAACGGCAAAATCTTAATTTCGAACGCTTCATTATAATTCCAGTTACATTTCCCGTAATTATTACTGTTAACGGTTAAATTAGCGGGAAGAGTTACGAGCGCTGTATATTAATAAAGATATACTACGAGGTCTACTGTTTTGAACAACTAGTGTAAATCCGTGTTAAAAAAATCAGAAATAAAAATATTATCTTAAAATGAACAGTTGCTTGATATTATATAAAGATTACACTTTTGTTAAGGAAGAGAATAATCCTCTGAAACCCACATTATCTTCTAACAATATAATTTCATTTTTATTCAGTTCTCTCGGTAATGCTACCTGACACTGACAATGCCAATCCATACAGCAGACTACTTTATAAACTTAAATGTATCCAAAGTACCGAAGAAGTGTTATTTCTTGTGATTGTCACTTATTGTCAAAGTTATGAGACCGTTTCAATACTTGCCAATTGTAAAGGGGAACTTTGGTAATTTACAACTATTGTCGTTGACATCGAGGCAGGAATACAAACACTTGCCAGTGAAGTTTTGTTGAGTGATTCGCGTCCGGTTTGAAGGCGAACCGCGAACTTTTAACTTTTAGGGTAACTTTAAAGTCATTGTTTGTTTAAAAAAACCAGTTGAACGTATAAAATTAGGGTTTTTGTGTTTGCCATTCAACATGGATTGTTTTGTTAGCGGCAGTAATATATTATTATAAATCTAACGTATGCTTTATTCATTCTCATACTTTTCTTAAACATGATTTTTCCAATTTTTATTTACTGTTAGGGTTTATTCGCTAATAAACCCTATCTATCGTAAAATACGCTACTAGTAGTTCAAAGAACATCAGACCTCGCAGTGCGTGTGATATTTTCCGCCAATTTAACCGGTTACAGCAATATTTAGGGGAAATATTACGGGACCCAACTTTATTAGAAATTTTATCAAAATTATGATATGTCTTGCCATTCATCCAGTATTGCGTTCAGCATCTACACTCGTCATTGTTGAAACTGAGGCCGCCATCTTGAAACGGAAAATCTTACGCATACGTCTTTCTGGCTTTGTACAAAGTATCTTTGTATCAAATTTCAAAACAATCGGTCAATGTGTTTGGCCAAAACTGCGTAAAAACAAACAAAGCAAATGCCGAATGGTCAGGTTGAAACAGAGATCCCGCTTTGTTTAATCAGTTAGGTTTTTTCTGTTTGCCATTTAATAGAGGTTTTTTTTTAATAGACATATATGTTTTATAAATGTGTTTTTATGATCATACTTTTGACGAATGTTTATTTACTGTTAGTGCGGGCTTCTTTTCAGACCCGGGACCTTGAAATAAGCGCCGATCATTATCTCTGTCATTTTGTGTGGAGCCGAGTAAGCGCGCGTGATCAACAATTTAAAAATGGTGGTTTTTTTTTAATAAAACCATTTTTTAATAAAATGATGAAAAGATAAAACCTTTTTTATCTTACATATTCTGTTTTAAATCTGTTTTCACTATCGTTATCAGCCTTAAAATCCTCTTAAAGTTGCATTTAAAATATATAAATTCCATTGCAGATAGGAATATTAAGATAGTTGAGTTTTAAGATTAAAAATCGTTTATTGTGAAGATGTTAACGCTGATTATGATCATGAAGTGAGATTTTTTAATATAAATGCATATGATTAGAAAAATATTATTTCTAAAGAAATTTTATTCTATCACGTCTGCGAGGCAAATCTGTAAATATCGTTCTACTCTGGAAAATACTTGCATTTTTTTAAAGAAATAATTTTATTTTGTTTTAAATTCATTTAGTAACATTTTATATATATCTTCAAACATATTTTATCTAATCTATTAGAAATAATCATTGTGTATAACTTATTGTTTCCGTCTTTTTAAAGAAAAAACAAATACTTTTCCTATCCTAAAAAAGATCTTTATAATATTTGTAACAACCTCAGTACCTTTCTCCCTCTCAGGAGCAGGTAGAAAGTAATAAAGGTAATATATTTTTTTGGCGAAACACCCTAACGACCACTTTGTGACTGTTTCCGAAAATAATGAGGCCATTACAATTCGTCACCTTGAACTTGAACTTTGATTGATGCTCGGTTCCACTCTCCACTCGGCTTGAATAAGAATTGTCCATTTTTCAAGTAAACGAGCTGCTCAATGTTCAGATTGTAAAGGTTCGTTAGTTATGACCTATTCCGTGCTTGTTTGACCGTGACATGTCAAGCAGCAGCGGTGTGATCGAGAGAGCAGAGCAGCGAGCTCAACGCAGTGTCGGTGGAGGGAATCATTGGGATGGTAATTCTGGAGGAATGTCTCGCTGTAGCAGTTGTTGGAAAAGGTTTGTAACCTTGCAAAGTCACGTTTACACGAAGAGTAATACAGTGTGTCTGTCATACATACCAAGCCAGCAGACATATTTATAGGTACTGTACACTAGATATCTTTGAGTGTCTTTGTATAGTAGTGGTTATAATATATTGTAAAGAAAAAATGTTACGTAACGTCTTTTAAAATGATGTGAGGGATGAGCGTAACGGAAAAGAAACGCAAAGCTTGCGGTAGTAATGCAGTCTCGGATCTACGACGATCTTGAGGGGCGCAAGTTCAGAGACTAACTGACTTCTACCTCGGACACGCCGCCCTTGAAGAAATTTCAAAACTAAAAATTTTCAAAATTTTATCCTAATTTTGAAGGTTTTTGTTATATTTACAAGAAGTTTTAAATTGGTAGTTCTAAAAACAAAATAAAGTTAATTTACAATCTTTCCCAGGTTCAATTATTTTCCACAATATATTCGGTTCTAAAGATGTTGAGAAAACGTGGAACACTTATATTTTTCAAAATCGTCTCACCAAATTTTGCTCAATCTTTTGTCTTAACTGAAGTTATTGCGTAAAATTTGAATAGAGAATTTACGATTCACGTCTTTAACAGGAAAATAACAAAGAACCGGAAATGTCTTTAACTTATGTTATGAATCTTCTCGCATGAGCATGTGAATTATTTTAAGACGAACCAGCTTTACGTTGTTTTACGTGCTTAAACGTTCGAAAACAATTATTAAAATTTGTGCTATAATCAGATTTTATTAATTTTTATGTTTTATAACTAAACAGTTTAAAATTAAAAAGGACAGTCTACTCTTTCATAACAAATTTCAACAAAATCGGTCGATCAGTTTAGTTTCCGGAGATGAACACAGGCATAAAGGCCGAGAGACGTCAAAGTAAGAACACTTTTTAAGACTCGCTGGATCTGAAAGTGAATATATTAATCAAAATCGATTTTTTTCAAAATTGATTTTTAAAATTATTTTTTTTTATTTTTTAATTACTGTATTTTTACATGTAGGCCTGGTCATTGAATATAAACGGACTAGAAGCACAGTCACCATTAGAAAAAAACGTGCTCTATATCAGCGGCTAAAGTTCAAGTAATTGGACTATTTGCCGCTAGAAACGCTGCAAGCTGCAGGGACATGGGTGAGCCATTTGAGAAAGTAGATTTTTTTTTTACTATTGTACACACTATTATGCTATTAATGCCAATTTGATTGATTTTTTTTGTGTTTAACGCCCGACTATTGTGCACACTTGGGCTAATGCAGACAATAGATTGATTTATAGCGTATGAAAATGCCAAGCCCTGGCCGGGAATCGAACCCGGGTCCTCGGGGTGAAAGCCCAGTACGCTATCAACTAGGCCACCGAGGCAGCTACATTTAAGAAAAAGTGATCCCAAAGACGGAGATATGTGAAATTTGGTATACTGGTTTATCTTAATATTTGAAGGTTTACAAAGTTGATCGAGGCAAGTGTATCGAGGCGTCTTAGAAAGTAGATAGTACTGTTATCTAATTAACTGTAGTTGAACATTCTGCTACAAGTTGCCACCAGCAGCGAGTGCTCATAAGTGTTATCGTTCTAGTAAGTTTATATTCACTGATCTAGTGAAAAAAGCAAATAATATATTTTATATTTATTAATCATTCTTTAACCTAATTTTACAAACCACTGAAGTATTTCTTATTTTTTTTACATTATTTTAGTCAAATTATGATCATTTAATGATTTAAGGAGGTATTTGCGACAGAATAAGTCATTACAAAATAATTGCCTGACATTTCCGTCGTAATTTACTTTACAGTACTGAAGTTGCGATACAAAATGTGGGCTTAAGACTAATGGGTTAGTGCTGTAAAGGCGCTCTTCTGTGTAATTTAGTGCTACAACCCCCTTTCTTTCCGCAACGTATGTCACCTGCAATACTTCAGTCGTGGAGGCGTGTTCCGCTGGGTACAATTTTATAAAGAATATTGACAAGTATCGTTCCTCTTATTAAATTTAGATATAGTAGTATTAGAAACAAAACAACAGACGCATTCAATCCCAGCAAACATTGTTGGCCCCTTCTTCAGATATGGTTTCAGTGGGCAACGCAAACATTACAACTAGTAAACATTTTACATGTAATGAGAAAACGATGTGTAGGCTAACGTGATATTTTCAGCTGTAATTTAATTTTAAAAAAGAATTATAACATTGGTATTGCTTTTCGAGGCTGATGGAAAATTTTTTGTTAACCATAATCCGTTTTTTTTTTTAGTTGATACACTAAGTTTTTGGGTTTTTATTTAGACCCAATAATAATTTTATTTTTAAGAAGATATATCCGATATTTTCATTTTGATATTTCCCAAAGAGTAGTTATTTATTCGTTAGAGATTTAAAAAAAAATTTTAATTAAAACCTTTTAATAAACGGCTTCAGTTTTAGTGGAAAATTAAAGTTATGTTTCCAGATGTTGCTTGTATATTTTAGAATGTAATTTTGGAGTAATTTATTCGAATTGGTTTTTAGTAAAAAAAAACGCAGCCTTACCGAAATCGACAGTATCATAAATTAATATAAACCTTACTTTTTTAATACAAATCAGCTGATATTCTGTACTGGATTGAATCAGAAAACGCCTTAGTAAACGTTACTTCCAAAACAGTGTTGTCTTATTACACAACGTATGATATTGGCAGTTTTGTGAAACTTTTAAAACAGATAAATTAGCACTTATTAACTGTAGGAACTAAAAAATATTTTAAAAATGAATAAAATGGAGTTTACTGTCCCCTATGCACGGTGGCAGTGAATAGTTTTTTGTTTTTTATTAAATCGGTAAGCTATTTACCATTTCAGAACAAATTAATTGCTACCTACTAATGGATATACCTTATAAAAACAATTTTTTTTATTATATACTAAAAAAACCTGTTTTTATAAGGTATATCCATTAGTAGGTAGCAATTAATTTGTTCTGAAATGGTAAATAGCTTACCGATTTAAAAAACAACAAAAAAACTATTTTTATGTTGATTATATACTCCCCGCAGGATGGTGCAGACTAGCTGCACCTATTGAGAGGATTTATACGTCCTTTGCGGTACCCGAGTCTAACACACACTTACAACACTACACTTACTACTTTAACACTTTACATTCACACTTACATTTAGGGAGGTGATAATAGCCTCAATGTGCTTTTCGCCTAAAAAAAAGGTTATATACTAGTAGTTCAAAGAACAATACCCTCGAAGTAATAATATACAGACCGCTCCACGACAGCGCTCGTAACATTTTCCGTTACGAATTTTCCGTTACATTTCCCAACCAAATTTATTGGAAATTGTATGCTCTTCCTCCATGAAGTATTAAAAATTATGATAGGTTTTGCCATTCGTCCAATACTATTACAGGAAATAGTACAAAAAGTGACACTCTCATAGTTGAGTCAGTTAACGCTGTATTGAAACGAAAGTGAATGAGAAAAAATCGTACAAGTCTTTCGGGCTTTATACCTTCCTTACCAAATTTCTAAAACAACAGCCATTGCTTTCGATTAAAATTTCGTACATTCATCATTAAATCAGGGGTCGCCATCTTGAAACTGAAGTAAATATAAAACATTTTGTACATATTACGTCATTTGGGATTTATACAAGATTTTCTTACCTAATTTTAAAACAATCGTTTAATGCCCTTGGCCAAAGCTGTGTACATTCTTCTTGGTTAAATCAGAGGCCGCCATCTTGAAACAGAAGTAAATGGAGAAAAAATCTTACACATATTTTGGACTTCAAACAAGATACTTTTGCACCAAATTTCAAAACAACCAGCCAATGCGTTTGATTAAAATTCCGTACATTTGTCATCGTTAAAGCAGACGCCGCCATCTTGAAACTGAAGTAAATTGGAAAAAATGTTATACTTACATCATTTGAGCTCTGTACAATATATCTTCTTACCAATTTTCAAAACAATCGATCAGTGCATTTGGCTAAAACTGGGTATATTCGTTATTATAAATTAGAGGAAAATTTTAAGCATACGTTGTTCGAGGTTTGTACTAGGCATCTTATTACCAAATTTCAAAACAATCGGTCAATGCGTTTGGTCAAAACTGTGTAACAAACACCACAAACCAACTGCCGAACATCCAAGTTGAAACAGATACTTCTCTCTGTCAATAACTATTTGGGTACCTGTATGTATTCTCTGTCCAAATTGAATTATAAAATAGTTATGTTTTTCTGCACAAATAATAAAAACATAAGTTATATTAGTTCTGAGTTTTGTATTCCTTATTTTGAACAGTTCAAAGTAGTAAAGACTTATTAAAAGATAGATATTAACAAACAAAAATATACTGGAATTTTTTCAATAACTTTGAAAGATTTTTAGTAGGCCTACAATATTTTACTAAACTGTTAAATGTACAATGTATTTTTTAAACAATGGATAATAATCGTTAACTGTAAATATCGCCGCAAGATGGCAGTGACTGTTTCATAAATATATTTGTTGCCCAGATTGATTGTCTTTTTCCTTGTCACTTTTAACGAGTTTACCTACGACGAAAATAGCCGCCTCGGTGGCCTAGTCGATAGCGTACTGGACTTTCACCCCGAGGACCCGGGTTCGATTCCCGGCCAGGGCTTGGCATTTTCATACACTATAAATAATCCCATCGTCTGCATTAGCCCAAGGGTGCACAATAGTCGGACGTTAAAAAAAAACTACAAAAATTGTATACAGAGAAGTATTCAGTAGAAATTTCTGTTATTTCACTAAACAACGTGCAAGCGAGAAAAAGAATTAATTTGTTTTTACAATAGGAGACCGTTTGTTTGTGTTCTACACTAAATTATTTAATGGCCAGCGAAGTGTTCACACCAGGAAGAGAAACTGGGTTATTCCTGCTCTATATGGGGGTCTGAAGACAGTTACGTCGATGAATAACCGATATTAGTTCTGGCTTCAGGATAGTTTGGCGACTGTGTTTGTCCTGCCGCAATTAATTCCAACCTTTTCGACCTTCATCAATTTCTTCTTAACCAGAGGTAACTGAATATGCGAATTACCACATCTGAAAGTCTAAAATTCATTTTAAATACTGTAAATGTGGGAAAATATATCAGTTTTATATTTCTCATTGTTATTATTTTATTTGAATAAGTCATCACTGTAAAATTTGCACAGTTTACGAAATTCGAAAATACACGATTTTAATGTGTGCAGAATTCAGTGCTACGGTAAGACTATATTTTTAAAATGTTTTATATTTGCAGCCATTTTGAAACTGATATGCCTAAACGGTTTTTCTTGGTAACAAACATTTACGTTTTATTAGTCTGCCAAAATCAGTTCTATTTCATGTTTGATTTTTGCACATACAGGGTGTATCACGAAGAACGTGACAAACTTTCAGGTCGTGTTCTACTGGTGAAAAGATAGAAAAACGTTTAATGAGTCACACAGCTGTCGAAATATTACGCCGTGATTTCTGCTCCTCCCAGCCATACTGTATATCTTGGGCCGGCTGGCGGGCTAGCAGCTACGCATGCAAAACATAACGTATTCTTTTTAATTTAAATGCGGTCACTGAAATTAAAAAGAATGGGTCAAGTAGTCCTCTCCGCATTTGGTGGGCACCCGGTTTTATGACGTATATTAAGAGACAGATTTGGTTTTATACGGTTTTCGACATGCAATATTGAATAAAAAAGTCTCAGAACTGTTCCTTTAATAGTTTCTTTAAAAATGTTTGACGTAAACACAAAACATTAAACTTCAAAAATACATTTTGTTACGTTTTGAGTAAAATAACTTACATAGATAGTAGAGCTCGTCTTGGAAGTTTGTCACGTTCTTCGTGATAGAGATTTCCGTTTAAGGTTAGGTTAAACTTATTTTCATTGCAGTTGAAGTAAATGTTTTGAAATAGCCATTCTGTGTTTATTCCAAGAAAATATTGTTTTGGAAAAAATCAAAATCGAAATATTTTTTTAGGTTGCAGTGTGTTTGACTCTGTAAAAACAGATTTCACATAGTTTTAAAGGTAATTTAATTATTTAATTTGAGTGAAAATTACTTAAACAAACTATGTTCTGTAACACGTCTGTTGAAAATGGCGTAACACAAATAAAAAATTAGAAAAAAAGATATTTTATTTAAAGAAGTACAGAGGCGAACCAGTCTGTCGCTCTATATCTTAGAGAACTTGATAGGAACATTCTACACTCTCGCAACTTTTACAGGAATAATAAAAGCGTATTATTTCTTGTTAGCGATGCTTGTGGTAAACTTTGTTCGCTAAGAAACCGGTTCCCGGACCCTTATCGAACAACGTAATTCAAACATAAATTAAGTTTTCCGCTTGAACTGACGCGGATTAGTTTTCCAAAGTTTTCCCAAGTCGAGGCAATAAGATGCAAACTGAGGTAAGAGGAGTGCTTCGATTACGTCACTTGATTATACGTATTGTTTGCTGTTAGTATGTAAGCTGTAGATTAGGCTACTTGATATGCAATAACTTGTTTAATTTATGTAAGTTTGGATGTGTTGTGTTGAGTGGGTACGCTGTCATCGTCTTGCTGAATAGCTATCGTAAACTGCAGTTAAAACCATTGGCGTGATTGTGATTAAACCGTCAAGTCATTAAAACCCGTGTATTTACGTTTCTTCGGTTTATGTACAGAATCTATACTTGCCTGCAAAGAGCGTTTACAAAGGAAATGGTTAATTTCAACTTTTTGGACCAAAACTGAATGCTCCACATTACTTTACACAAAACTGTCAGATTCATTTCCTCAAAAGCGTTCGTGTCGGGAGCTATTAATAAAAACATTACATCGGTCTAGTTTTTCATAATCAGTTTATCAGATTTTAATTAAATTTTTGCCATGCATGCACGGGATCCTAACAAACCAATGTAATGAAATGATTACATTCGACGACAGTCAAATATTATTTTAGTTTTTTCGATTTACACCATAACCGTAATAACCTTTAATTTCAAATTTGCTGAAAAGTGATTTGTTATGAATCCTCATATAATGCCAATATTTCATTAAAACCTAATGATGACTTGTTATGAATCCTCATATAATGCCAATATTTCATTAAAACCTAATGATGACTTGTTATGAATCAATATTTTCATTAAAACCTAATGATTAAAATCCTAATGAATATTTCATTAAAACCTAATGATGACTTGTTATGAATCCTCATATAATGCCAATATTTCATTAAAACCTAATGATGACTTGTTATGAATCCTCATATAATGCCAATATTTCATTAAAACCTAATGATTACTTGTTATGAATCCCCATATAATGCCAATATTTCATTAAAACCTAATGATGACTTGTTATGAATCCTCATATAATGCCAATATTTCATTAAAACCTAATGATGACTTGTTATGAATCCTCATATAATGCCAATATTTCATTAAAACCTTAACCTATTTAAAACATTAAATAGTTCATTAACTGATTATAAGAAAGTGGGAAGACAATTTTTTTTTGAAATATGAACACACAAAAAATGAACAAAATCTGATGAACCAATTTTTTTTAGTTTTTTTGTCGTTAGCTCACGAATGTGTTTTGTAACGGAGGGATATATGAAAACGAGTGTATTCAGCAAACTTATAACACTGATTTACTTCTTAAACAAAATATTTTCTGTATAATCTTTCTTCTTACAGTGTGAAAATAAAAATTAAAACACAGAATCAATTCAGGACTACAGACAGACAAGGTAACAAAGAATCTTTTGGAAAATGCGTAACGTATTTGAACAAATACGCATTACTTCTGGCGAAATTAAATACTGCATTCTTTATCATAAACTAGTAGCTCAAAGAATTTTAGACCTCGCAATATATTTCTAATTAATATACAGAGCTCTCCACAGAATTCTTGATTGTTCCGCCAATTTAACCTGTAAAAGGAATTTTTTACTGAAAGTAGGCCAATTACTGAAGCCACTTTATTGGAATTTTTTATGCTCTCTCTCCACGAAGCGGTCAAAGTTATGTTTTGCGTTCAGCTATTATTACAGGAAATAACCCAACAACTACACTCTCAACGTTGAATCAGAACCGGCCATTTTGAAACGGCAGTGAACGGGGAAAAATCTTACACGTACGTCTTTTGACTTTATACAAGATACCTTCGTACCCAATTTCAAAACAGTTTTTGGCCAAAAATTCGTACACTCGTTTTTGTACTTCACAGGCCGCCATCTTGAAACGGAGCTGAATAGGAAAAATCTTATGCGTATGTAGTTCAAACTTTATATAAGGTACATCGGTCAATGCTTCTGGCCAAAACTGTATAAAAACAAACACACATATTAACCAAATGCCGAACTTTAAGTTGAAACAGAGACCTAGCTTTGCACGGTCAAAAATTGAATACTTTATCCTTAAAACATAAATGATCTTCACTAGATTTATTCGTCATTGTAAGTGTTATTCCTTGAAAATTAGTTTTCGTAGATACTGGTTACTGGACTATTTTTTTTCTAATGTGAGAACAAATTCTAAAAGCACAAAAGACATTTCGTAAACATAACTCACAGAAATGCAGATATCGAGTGCACACGGCGTTTACTCCATAACCAAACAGGGGGAATTAGGTTAATGGGGAGATTATGCGGATTATTATCAGACTGCCTGGCTCCCCTCTTGGCAGGCTAATCTTCTTCACCCACTGACTTAATAAGCATGCAAGGATTGTGCATTTTGTATTCATACACATGGAGGCCGATTTAAGTGCACGCCTCTTCGAACAATGTGCATTTAACAGTAATGAAACGGCAAGGAATTTAACGCCAAATAAGATCTTCATTAGTTTTTTGTTTCTCTCTCTCTCTCTCTCTCTCTCTATCTCTCTCTATATATATATATATATATATATATATATATATATATATATATATATAAACGATTTTTTTATATAATTTTAACAAGAAAATTTTGCGACAGTGTTATTACATTTTTACATTACATTGAGCATGGAGGATTTACTTGGTAGAATTAGTCAGTCAATTGATTCATTACAAATTTTGCATTAACAAGATGATAGGTTCTAACTAATTGTGAATTACGATTTAAGCTTTAGAGTCTCAAATATAGCAATATTTGTAGAATTTACAAGAATAATTCTAATGTGCTGCCAGCATATTGTTATTCAATATAAGCTAAAGGCGGTCAATTTAAAAACAAAATATAGTTTTTATATAAAATGATGATACATATTATAGTAAGACATTAACTATTTTTAATTACTGAAATCTATATTTCACACAGGCCCATATTAGACTGAATTGGGTTCTCTTTTTGTCTTTCATTCATTTCCAGCAAAATGACCTTTTGGATTTTTACATATGAGCCTCTATACATTTAATTAAAATTAAGTGTTTTGGCAAAAGAGACATTCAAGAATCCAGCTGAGGGATACTCTCTCTCTCTCTCTCTCTCTATATATATATATATATATATATATATATATATATATATATATATATATATAATAAAAACTTATCCACCTAGTTCAGTGTCAGATTTGATATAGTTCACAAGTAACTAACATTAAGAAAATGTATATTAATTTTTGTTACATATACATATACACGTCCTACAATAATTAATAATAATGTTTGTTTACATATTGCCTTTTAGTTTATTGCTGTAGGTAGCCTATTAAAATTTACAATTTGGTAAATGAAAGACCACACAAAATTAGCCTTCATGAAATTATGACCATGTGATTGGGACTAGTTTTCAAAAAATGTCAAGACATTTGTATAAATTATCATTTGATCTTCATGATATTAAGCTTTATGTATATTTTTTCTTGAAGTTTATTTTAAGAGAAATATATGTGTTGCAGGTTAAACTCCTTTCCAACTACAAGTTTTAAATTACAGTAATCATCACCTCTATTTTTAGTTTGGAATATACAGTTTTTATCAAATCGAATATGTGCCTATTTCATCTGATGAAAAGAATAAACAACTCAGCGTCACAACTTTATTTCCTCAGCCTTAAATAATATCAAGTTTAATAATTTATACTTACACAGTTAGTCAGATTTCACTCACAGAGTGGAAACTTGTAGTAAAGTAAGTTAAGCGTATGTGTGTTTTAAGTTAAATCAAGAAAAAACACTTATAGCCTTCTTGACATATATTTTGAAATGCATTAAAATGTAGTGCTGTTTCTTTACTCCCTGTTTTGTAGTTTTAAAGTTATATATTTTGTTGGCAGATTGGGAGGTGAATATTTATATTGTTGAGAAAAAAAAATTTTAGCATTACCAATTTGGCTGATCAGCAGCTTTATTATAAAATAGAACATTAGCTATCAGTTTGATACAAAAGTACAAATAGTTACTCAGTCTATATACTACTGCAAGGCATAACTATTTTAAGTTCAATAATTAAAATTAGAGGTAATAGCTTTGTATAGTTATAATATATATTTTTTCTTGTGATCAGTCTTTCAGTCATTGAGAAATTGGTTTATGTCATGGACAACATACAAATACTGAAATAACTATGAAGAAACTCCTGAACGTCTATTGATTGTATTTAAGTAATTATATAAAATATTCTACTGATTGATTATATGAATGATATATATAAATACTGATTGTATGTTACAAATAAACCGTAGTATTCTTAAGAAAGATGATTTTTCCTTGTGCTTTTAGATTCATAGTATACAACATATCCATAGCCTACAATTAAAAAAAAACTAACAGGCCCTAAACATTAGTCTTAACATATCTTATCTAGAAACATGTTTTAACAAGAGTTTGGAAGTAGTATTTTCTACAGAAAAGCTTTATTTTATAATTATAAAGAAGTAATATTTTCATTTTTGTTTTGCATTTCTAAAATTTTTGGTTTAAAAACTGGTAAAAGCAAATAAATAGCTGGAAAAACTGGTTATTACAGTGCTTTCAATCTTAAAGTTTTTATGACTAAAAGAAATAATTTTAGAAAAAACTATAATAATGTAAAATAAAGTAACCTAATATATCTTACACATATTTATTAAACCCATTTATGCTTACTTTCATCCATTCATATAAGCAGCAGCGATACCTGTTGATTTTATAATTGTATGACACACTCTAACCTTACCAGATCTTCACTTGGTAAAAATACTTATGTACAGATTTGTCTGATGAAAAATAATACTTAAAAAATTACTAAATTATTTATAATGAATCACCATATGTCATTACTTCATACATATTGATCAGCACATATATCATCAAAATCCCACATATTGATGTATGATTATACTACATTTTATTTGTATTTCATATTAGTATGACAAAAATTAAGTAATACTCAACATGTGTTAATTTTTGTTTTTTTGAATTTATGATTTTATAATTTTTAATGGAACTTCATACATTAAGACATTTATATTATCATTTGCATGTGCATGCATGAACAATTTATTATGTGAACTTTTTAATAATAAACTTGACCCAGACTCTTGAAAGTAGTCTGTAGTCAGTAAACTGAACATGAACTCAAATATGATACAGTGGGCAATAAAATAAGGTTAGTAAACTTCACACATCCCTCATTAGGTTTTTCAATTGTTTGATTATTTCTTCAGTCGGGCAAAAAAATTGATAGGATTTTATTTGATATGCTTTAAAACTTTACTTAAATGTAAGCTTAAATATTTATTTAAGTATATACATGAATTTAGCATTTTAGGATAAAAATTAGTGGTGAACTATTTATTTTATATTTAACCAAAATACTATAGAATTATTTAAAAAGTATCAGTAAGTGAATACTATAAATTTAGTAGCAGTAAATTTTGAAAAAACTTTTTATTTGCAAACCTTTTAATTACATTTTAAACCTTTTAGGTATAAGCTTAGGTTAGCAGGGATTGCAGCTGCAGATATACCAGTAGACCTACTTCCAAAAGTCTCCCATTAGTGGTAGATTATTCTTTTTAGTTTGCTTTGTTATGAAGTATCAAGGTTTTAGTTTTTCTCCTGTGCCCTTCACGTCTGTATATAAAAATAAGATTTCTAATATATATATATATATATATATATATTTACTATATATACTATATGAGAACACAGTCTATGAAAACAGAGCAGTTAAAATCCACTCTAGTTCAGTATATAATAAAACTACCACCTCATTTGACGTAAATTTATATAATAAAAAAAAACATAGCTACCACTTTGGGCGCCAGTTTATTTAATATTTAATTAAGTAATGCACGAAATTTTAATATTTATTGAGTGTGGAAAAATTTGAAGGTTTGGTTAATAAAGTACAATATCCTATAAACAACTCTCATAATTACAGACTGATCCTCAAATTGATTAATTATTGTTACAATACAAAAAATTAAGAATGATTTATTTCGGGGTGGTTTTTTGTTTCTAGTAATTGGAATCAAGAAAGTTATTGTTACCGTTCAGTCAGCTAAAGTTAACACAAAAAAAGAAGGTTGAAATATTTATTACCGGGATGATTATCGTGAAGAAACGTGGATTTCTTACGATAAAAACGTGAGTTTCTCTGTTATAAAAACAGTAATGAACTTCCTTTCGCAACCCTTGTATTTAGGTTCCAGAAGTACTTAATTTCACTCAACCAATAACGAAAGTGTTCGGCTAGGCCTACTTCTGGGCCAGTGAGATTGAAATATTTTTTAAATTTAAACTTATTTTGCCGTTAAATTTGTACGCAGCGGTTAACATAAACTTTTTTTTGATTTTTCGCAAATGTTTAGAGTCCTGTCGTACTTTCAGTGAACTGTAAAACCTATATTTTTCTTTTCCTAAAGAAATGACGTCCTTTTAGTTAATTTTTATTATAGTTTGCTTCTTCTAGTTTCCTTCTTAACTGACAAATTCTTTCAGTTTTCAAATGTCTAACTTGTCAGTTTTCAAATAGCTAAAACTGTATAGTTACATGCTAGTCACGTTATTGTATATTTGTTGTTGTTGTTGTGCGTGCGTGTGCGTGTGTGTGTGTGTGCGCCTCCTACAATTATTTATTATTATCTTAATTCAATAATTTTTAAATTATTAGGCTGCATGAAACACAAAGAATCCATTGTTATGAGTTTACTGCAAGGTAAAGCCCCATAACCTACAAAAAATTATGAAATTTTGTATTTGTCACTTTTTCTTGTTTTAACTCAGTAAATCATTTTTTGAATTTGTGCTACGTAATTTCCGGACATCTGTACACCCTTATTTCCGTGAACTTATCTATTGCAGCCTCTATCCTTTTTTCCCTAATATATTTTTATCTTAATTCTGAGTTCAAATTGTAATTCTGAGTTCTGAAAAGTCGTTTAGACTCAGAAATAAAGGTAACGTTATTACTTTGAAGTTACTTTAAGCTGGTATTGTTGCAATGCATACAGCTTATAAAATTAAAGAAAGAGGTGACAGTCAGAGCAGAAGTGTGCAGCAGTAACGACACGCTGGAGCAGATGCTTGTGCTTTATTTCCACTTGACGATTCCGTCTTCCTTCGTCGCGTGCCTTTTCTCTTCCATTTCCTATTTCGCAAATACGTTTGTCTTATTTACCTGCTCCGGGGAAACAATTTCAGTTCCGCTATCGGTACATCAATACAGTAGAGAAACTTAAATTTTAAATGTAAATATATTTTACTCTCAGTAAAAAGTTTTCTAGAAAATGTTTACAGTCGGTGTGAGTTTTTATTTTTTCGGTAACTCATTATTACCTTTTCGTTTGCAAACAAACGTCGGTTGCATCGTTATACAAAATATAAAATCCTACGCAAACTCTCCCGCATTCAGTTGTGTCTGCAAAACGTGTTGCCTAAGAACCAAAAGGTCGACCATAATTCTTAAAATCGAGCTTCGTTCGAAATGTGGTTCTTTATAAACGTTCATAACTCAAATCAGTATACAAAATTTAAAATAAAAACTGTCCCAGATTGAGAAAACGGCAGTAAGTGTTTTATTTTAATTTATGGTATTTATGTAGTGCAATTTTTTCAAAATGTGATTTTAAAATATTGTTTTCTTTTGTTACATACCTTATTATCCAATTAATACATATTCACTATTGAAAAATATTTTTTTAAAGTACTTACGATTTTAGGCTGTTTTTTACCGAACTATATTGTGACGTCATTGTTTACATGGATCATATTAGATTTCCTACACCGACTTACTGCTCATGCGCGTTATCACGTGCTAATAGACAGCACTTAATATGTAATAAGTATTATTTTGTTCGTTCTTGTAGTGAAAACGTTGTTAAAATGGCATCTGTTTAATTAAATAGGTTTTTCATCCAACAATCATGTCCGGGTTAGTTTCTTCAGTAGGCTATTGAAAGCCTAAAGGTTTTTTTATCGTTTCAGCGATTACTTTACCTACTTTCGCGCCGTAGCAATTCTGAGGCTATACGAGTCATTTTTATTTTCGATTTTTATCGTACTTCCTGTACTTTTCGCGCTTTTATATCTTGAATTATTGCTTTTGGACGTGCAATAAAGCGTTTTAGCGAAAAACCCTGAAAAATCGAAAACAACCTACACTGCATATTTACCTAATTTACTACCTAACTGTAAATTTATTGCGATTTAAAATTTCACAAAATTAGTGTTTACAATGCCCGTAACTACAATGATTACAATTAGATCTAATATACACATTACGAATCCAAATTATGTATTGTTATAAAAAATATGTGGTCGAAAGGTACAGATGAAACTATTGGCTGTTACAGTGGGCAATATAACGATAAAAGAGAATCGATTTTTGAAAATCGTACTGTTTTGAAAAACTGCAGTTTGCCTTTTATTCGAATTGTGTACACGAAATTAAGTTATAACACGACACGCATAATTAAAACTTGACCAAAAACTGTTGAGGCGATTTTAAGAAATAGGATCTGTTTGTTACCACGGCGGATGTATTTCCAATAAAATTTTATACAGGTTTTTTTTATTTGTGTAGAATATAGTTAAAAATAAGTAAATGGCTAGGAGATCTCACCATATCATTAGCAGAAATAATGTGTGTGTGTGTGTGTGTGTGTGTGTGTGTGTGTGTGTGTGCGCGCGTGTGGAAATTAAATTAATATTTGTGTTAACAGTTTTTTTCTATGGGATCACAGCACACTCCTGAAGGATTTATTTTTTGGAGCGAAGCTTTTAATGTTAGCTATGGCGAGAGGAGTGAATAGAAAAAATGTCTGACGAACGGAAGAATGCAACGGAAATATGGAACAAACGAGCAAACGAATTTCGTCTCTCTATTTCTGTCTCTTTTTCTTCCTAGTTTCCGATAACAGTACACAGGTATTATATGAAAACGTTGTGTTGCTTAAATTATTTTTTTTTAATTTTAAGGCGAAAAACACATTGACGCTATTATCGCCTCCCTAAATGTAAGTGTGAGTGTAAAGTGTTAAAGTCGTAAGTGTAGTGTTGTAAGTATAAGTGTGTGTTAGACTCGGGTACCGCGAGGGACGTTGTGTTGCTTTGGTGTCGGTATTTTTCCTTAGTTGAAGAACACGTGCACGTTATAACCGTTTAGAATACATTTGAAATTAATATACACGCTTATAACAATTGTTAATAATATTGCTAGTTTTTAACAACATAACCTGAAACTTATTATAGCGTATCAGCTGTTCACTGAAATCAGCTGATCGTTACGAATTAATACAAAAGAACTGATTTTACTATGACTACAGTAAATACTATCTAAGCTAGTTTCACGTATTATAACTACATTCCAAATTGCTAATCAGCAACAATGTTTTTTACATTAAACTGCACTTTCTTTAAAATTAAACCGTGACTAAAACTAGACTCAGATAAACCGTAATTAATTCCGAGACATAAAAAATTACTTTCATAACGTTGGAATGGAACATTGCTGGTATACGTTATTTCAGTACCGCGTCCCAGTTTTAATTTAGACCCGAGTCTAATTTGCATTAAATAGTCGGTGATAGTAAGTGTGGAAAATTTAATTCAATTATAACTGGTTTAATCAATTAGATTCTAATAATACTTCCGCAGCGTCTAAGTAGGATCAGTGAAATACTAGGATGCGGTAATAAGCGTGTTACAATGTGTCATTAAACAGTTACAATTTAATAATATTTTTTTTTTTTATTTTAAGGCGAAAAGCACATTGAGGCAATAATGACCTCCCTAAATGTAAGTGTGAGTGTAAAGTGTTAAAGTCGTAAGTGTAGTATTGTAAGTATAAGTGTGTTAGACTCGGGTACCGCGAGGGACGTCTAAATCCTCTCAATAGGTGCAGCTAGTCTGCACCCCCTGCGGAGAATATGTAAACAGCATGTTTACGTTAGAATACAACCAGGAACATTGTTGCTTTACAAGGCGATACTAAACCACATGTGTAACTGTTTCTTAAAGAATTTCTATTGGATAATGACCACCATGATAAGGTTTAGTCCTGAAAACTTGAAATGAGAGCCTATTTTGAACTGTATATAATTTTTTTAGGAGTCGGAGTCGTTAAATATATATATATATGTGTGTGTGTGTGTGTGTGTGTGTGTGTGTGTGTGTGTGTGTGTGTGTGTGTGTGTGTTTTAGCCCGCTCACGTTCACGTCAGATTTGTTTCCAACTTTGCACAAAGTATCTTTTGTATTTTTGAAAATCCGGTTTTACCGTCGAAATCAACGTTAAAAACGGCATAAGTTATCATTTTATATTTTCAAAATTAGTAGAGAAAATTAAGAAATTAAATTTGACGGCGGTCAGGGTTCAATTTCTTACTTTCAATACGATTTGAAAGTTTAAAATGCTTATACAGTACACACGTGATAATCCGGTACGTCATGTAATCCGCTGGTGTTTTTTTATAAAAAAAAGAATAATTACAATCGTACGTCAACAACCCCGACTGTGTTGTTGAAACGACAAACATGAAATTCGACGAGTTTCCGGACATTGAAAAGAGCTTTTTCCTGATTTGTGTAAAAAAGATTGGTTGAAACAAAGGTTTTTTTGTAAAAAATGACGGGCAAAGATGATTTTTTAAAGATAGTGACGGGCGGTTTGGTAAATTTATGAAACGGTATGCAATCTGATTTTTGTCTTTTACGGGTGAAAAGTACGTTGCTTTTTTGATGTTGTTGCTCCATACGTAGAGAAGTTTAAAAAAAAGTAAATAATTTCAGTTTAGGTCCGAATCAAGTTTACAATGCGGACGAAAGAAGTTTTATTTGATGGATGCGTCCACGAAAAACTTTCGGTCTTACGTACTGCTTACTATGTACATAAAGAAGTTGTAATGTTTTTTTTTTACGGTAGTGTTAAGAGTCTTATGTTTTTGTGATTTTTTCAATAATAATTCCATTTTAAACTAAGTTATTACAGTTAAATTGTTTGTATTGTATTGTAATTAATTTCCTGAATTTACATAGTAATGTACTGCAATTCTTACAGTACATTTCCTTTCCAAAAATCCGTTTCTTTCGGTAATACGTCACTAGCGATATCTGCTGTACGCCAGATTACAGCAAGTCTTCTGTATACGGTATGCAGATTTTATTGCCGATTATGATGATGAAATCGGAATTTAAAAAAAAGGGAGGTTAAACAAACTGTCGGAAATTCAATTCTATTGTGTCAGCGAGACAGGTGCGTGCGCTGTTATTCGTGTTACGTTTTCCTGTTAGACTGATAACCGACAGACATTATCGCGAAAACACAAAAGTGCTCACACTTTTGTGTACGCATGACTGTACTCACAGATCCTGAAAATAACAAAATTGATTTCACTGCTTTTTTTCCTGTCTAGCTGCACCTATTGAGAGGATTTAGACGTTCCTCGCGACACCCGAGTCTAACACACACACTTACACTTACAACACTACACTTACGAATTTAACACTTTACACTCACACTTACATTTAGGGAGGCGATGATAATGTGCTTTTCGCCTTAAAATAACAATAATAAGAAAAATTCCCGTTGTCTAGAATCAGTGTCTGCTTATACAAAAATATTTGGATGCAAAATTTTTTTTCGAAATTTACACAATTAGATAAATGATTTCCTCTCACACTGTCACTTTATTATATTTTCAGTCTCAACAAAAATGTTTTACAAACCCCAGTTCTCTATTTATCTAAATACTACTTTTAGTACAGCTGTAAATAAGTGTTAATTTGATCGACGCTGCCTTCTAAATTATCGTGTCTTGTTTATATCAGCAACATTTTCTTTGTCTAAACTTTAAGATATTAAAACTCATTCCATTGTATGTTTCCAACAGTTGAAATAAAATGTTTAAAAACTTTGTTCCGTTTATTTCTGCTGACATTTAAAGAGTAGTCAGTTTTGAACGTGAACGAGAAATATGTCTCCGGCGATATCAGTTCCGATTTGTTTTGTGTTACAAAAACTTTTTAATTGTTACAATGGAAACTTGGTTTTGCGAGTTACGTAAATATTTGTTATAAAAGAAAAGTTTTGTTTTGTTTTTGTCGAAGTATTTTAAAGTTTTTTTAATAAAGAAATACTTTAGGCAGACATAAGCTTGAAATGTTTGATGAATCAATGGTTTGCAATGAGTAAACATAACACAAATATGCATGGTTTATCTTTTTTTACATGATGAACAAACCAGTTTATTGATTACATTATAATTTTTCTTTGACATTTTTTTATTTTGTCGAAATTAATTAAAATATACTTTTTTATGGGTTACTGTACTCGAAATACATTTTCTGGTAAATTATAATTCATTCTGATTCATCAGCTGTCGTAAAATATTATTTATTTATTCAAAATAAACATAAATTGTAGAATGTCAAAAGGCTATAAAATTTTTTCACTTATTGTTTTTGACTACTTTTAGTGTCTTATGTTTACTCATTTGGACACTGCATATTCATATGTTCCGGAATGGCGGCAGTCTACTCCTTAAAGTAGGCAAAACCAATACACGTACTTTTATTTTGTGATAAAAATGATTTTATGCTTTTCTTGACACCACATATTAAATTACTGTAGGGGCCTACTTATGTTTATATCGCTAATCAGGAATATTTTTTTTTTAAATTACTGTACTCGTGGATTTCTAAGTAAACAATATTCCTTTTATGTATAAGGTTAAAAAGTAAAACGTATTTTTTTACAGTATTATGTGGTGTGGTAATGCGCTTAGGGGGAGGGGGGACGAATGGAAATTCATTGTATTTATTGAAACAGAAAAGCCTCGCAAAAAGGTTTTTCCTCCAGGCCTCACGCGGCTCTGAGTGTAGACGTTGAGTTGTTAACCCAATGCCTTTGGAACCGCGTGTATTCAACAAATCTGCATTGAATGACGTGACTTAATAACGCCACAGTCAGAGATTTTTAACTGTCGAGAACCCTAAAAGTGTTGTCGTTTTAAAAATGTGTTTTTTTTGTAATTTGAAAATTACCTTTTGAGGTTAAAACCTCGGTCGTTGAAGACGTAAATTTCTGTTCTTGAATTAGATTTTAACGTAGGCTAATAAGCTTCTATTGACACGACTGCATGAAGGATTCCAGGTCCCGCGTCTGCTTTATGCTCGCACAGAACGTCGGCTGTACGCGAGACATCTGCGCCGTATTACTGTTTCTAAGAACAAGGATTATATTTAGAAGCACGCTGCTTGGATGTCCTTACCCTCGTAACGTTGTTACCAGGGCTGTTTGCTTGCAAGAACCCACAAACAGTGGTGGCGTATCATTTATTTTGTTTTTTATCCGTCCCTATTGTTTCCAAATTGGAATTAAAATAACATGTTTTACTTTTGTTCACGATTCAACATTGTTTTGTTAAATGTTTTATTTGCTTACCCGCGATAATTTTGTTAAACAGCCTAATCATTATAAGACGTAATTCTAAATAAATTTAGATTTTTTTGTACACTATTTTTGTAAGTGCTAATAAACTATTTTCAAAACTGTGTTCTTATGCGGTGTACAAAGACGAAAAACTGTTTTATCAAAAACCAATATTTTTCAATAAATGTTTTTCAAATAAATGACTTCTACCGTCATTAATCCGTAACACATATTTTCATAGCTCTCTACACACAGAAATGTTTGTTATTATTATTTTACATTTCGGGTCCAAAATGTGACGTTTTCGTGTTTTATTTGCTAGACAGTCGAATTCTCTAATACAAACGATATTCTTTTAGATAATGTGTATTCATTTTGTTGTACCGCTACTTTCGGAATTCTCTTACATTAGTAAGTTAGAATATAACTGAACAAGTTCAAAACGCATAAAACCGATTAAAAGTTCTTTATAAATTTGCATACCGGATTGTTTTCGTCGCTTGATATTCAAATTAAACGGTAGCATATAATGCGTCATGATTGCCTATGCTTTTGCCGCCATTTTCAATTTCCCTGACAGTTGAAGTATATTTTTATAATCAACAGTGTGGCAGAACACAACATAATTTGTAAACAATTACCTTTGAAATGTTTACTACAAAATTTGCAACGTTTAGACAACGTGGACGTGAAAACATAATTCGTGAACTTTATTTTATCGTAAGTTTACAACATTACAAAAAAATGTAAATATTTAGGGTCCATAGCTGTTTTGTTTATTTAATGGAAAAGAATTTTTATTAAAATAAGTAATAAAATTACAGTATTTTTTTATCTTTCTCTATTTACCATTATAATCAGCGTTTTTCTAAATACTTTTTCTGTAACGTCCATAATGTCCATAATGTCATTTACATTTACATGAGGACAAGGGAGCAACGTTAACGGAAAGATAAAATATTAAAAGAGAACCCCGACCGCTGTCAGTTTCATTTGCTTATTTTCAGTGAAGTCTGACAATTCATGTTTTTTTATGCAGATTTTAACGTTTATCAGATTTTCAAAAAGTTTAAGATTAGAATGGCAGCCATTTTAGAACGGTTGAGCTATTTTTTCTGGTTGACGAACTTGTCAAAACCAAAAACTTGTGAAACAAAATCGATTTACAGTAGTGTTTCAATCATAAGGAACTAAAATTTCGAATCTAGAGGTCAAGATCGGCGCTCATAAGAAGGATTTCCGCTTTAACGTGATGGCAGTTCGAAAAGGTCAACAATTTTACACTAAAAATTCTTTAAATATAAAAAGTTTAACAAACCAGACATCTTTAACAATTACAATTCACAATAAACAACCTCCGAATAACAAACGAAGCTAGCCAATGCGTTCAGGAGTATTGGAACTGGAATAGGAACACGTTTATAAAGTGATAAATATCAGTCCCAACTGCGCGACGCGGTGTGGCAACAATTAATTACATTTTACGCTGTAATTGCGTTCTCTTCATGGTCACATTATGATTCACGATTGCTTTTAATTATAACAATATTGTTGTCCTTAAATTATCAGTATTTTGTTACTTGTTATTAGCCTTAATATTTCACGCGAGAGTTTTTTGCCGCAACGCCTTTCTAGCGCCTAAACGGTGACTAGAAAAGTTGTCAAACATAGCATTTCTGGTCAAGATCAAATATCTTTTTTTATCTTAAAACATTATCTCGAAAAGAAATGAAGGGTGTAAGATAATTTACATTTTTAAGAAAATTAGGTTAGTCTTTAATGTGGATATTAAGTGATAGATAATTATGATAGTAGGTTTCATCAAACACAACATGTAGTTCTGGCCTAGTAATAAACAATATAATGCCTGCGCGACCTTTCGCAGTTAATGGGAAAAAGAAACGCATAATATACAACAATGTACAGTAAGAAGTTGTACACTTCATCTTTAAAAATAGCCGTTAAAATTATACTTAAACTTTTGTGACCTGTTAATAAAGTAGTTATTCTTTATATTTAGGTTCACAATGTTCAGTATAATGATCTGCCTTCCCTAGCTTCGTCAATTCTACTTTCGTTGACGCGTTTCGGAGAACCTCCATCTTCAAAAACTATATCTATACTTTTTTTGAAGATGGAGGTTCTCCGAAACGCGTCAACGAAAGTAGAATTGACAAAGCTATGGAAGGCAGATCATTATACTGAACATAGTGACAATAATACTAGCAGAAAAGATGAAGAATATAAAAAGAATTTTATATTTAGATTATTTAATACAATGCACCTTACTTATTCTACTTTTGTAGGTAACACTATAACCTATAAAATTAATGACTAAATTCTAGTATTGAAATATTTACGAATTAAACCTAAAGGATTTTACATTAACTAAATTAGGTTTCATTATTCACTGTTTACTAAAAGCAGAGTCTTTTATTTAATAACATTTACATATTAAAACTGGCTTTAATTTTTTATGTCTTACCGCTTTTTAACGGCTTTCAAAACTGATTCGGTCAAACATTTTGTAAGTCTTGGTCACAGTAATAATTTAAATATTACTATGAACAATGTTTTTTCTTAGCAATTAGGTGTTTTGTTACACATACAATTGCTTACACTGTGCTGCACTCTCACGGGGACACTTTATACTTCTGGAATTTTGTTCACAGAACTTTTATTGGTTTTATTTTGTTGTAAAGCCTTAAAATGGAAATGTATGAGGCGTGTGAGTTCCCTGGTGTTCTGACGAACCTGTACCCCATATTTGTACTTTGAATAACGCAGGTCCTTATTTTTGGTACAAAACCCATCGGACTGTTTAGCATGATTATCATTTAAAGATAGGTTTTAATTATTTTTTTATTTTTTAGTCATAGCGTAATTCCTCAACTCTTATATGTAAAAGTGTATTTTGCAATACCTTTTATTCTCTATTTTCAAATATTTTCTTAACTACCGTAGATTTTCCGTGTTTTAGCAGCAAGTTTTTCATAATTTTCTGACTTATCGTTAATGCGCTAGAGGAGCACGATGCGGTAGCAAAATGTGTAAAAGCTATCTAGCAAATTACAGAATAGAATGTGTAAGAAAGTTATAAAATACGTAAAATAACAATAAAATTTATCGTAAACGTTGGCGACATTTTACTTAATTCTTGTAATTTCGACTTCCATCTTTGTTTAGCGAATATCAATTGAAAAATGTTTTAAGGCTATCATGGTAAGACCAAACTCGTGATTTGGAAATGTGCCCGATCACTAGGCTTATATTATACGTAGTTATTAAACGAAAAAAGTTAAGTACGTCTGTAAATTGTTTAAGGCAATGAGTAACTTTACAAGGAAAATCTAAGGTAACAATAATAGCCGTATACTGCGCGTTCTTTTGTGCTTCGCTGTTTAAAATGTTTACAATATTTTATCTAAGGATTTGTACATCTGCGGCTGTGAAAACAAAATTTAGAAAAATTGCAAAATGAAAAAGTGAGATTTTCTAATTTGGAATTGCCGCTATTTTCAAACTGTTGAACAGATTTTTCTCGATAAAGAACTGCTCAAGCTAAAACCACAATCCCTCGCTGGGGGTGCAGACTAACTGCACCTATTGAGAGGATTTAGACATCCCTCGCGGTACCTGATTCTAATACACTTACACTTACAACACTACACTTGCGACTTTAACACTTTACACTCACATTTACATTTAGGGAGGCGATAATAGCCTTAATGTGATTTTCGCCTTAAAATAACAAAAAAATCAAATGTTGACACACACACGCGCGCGCGCACACACACACGCACAGAGGCTAATTTAAGATGACACTTCTAACCATTATTGAAAAGAAAAGCGTCCAAAACGGCGTACGGAGTCCATGTTTTCGTGTTTTCGCTGTTTCACTTGAAGAGGGCTCACAGAAACGCATATCTTTTCTGAATTATTTCTTTTAGTTTCACAAAAGCGAGTATGATTGTTTCCCGTGATGTGTATTCAAGACCGCGTTACAAATGGAACACAGCAACTTTGCAGGAACACCAGAGGTTCGGAACTTACGTTAACAGCCGCCAAGTGGAAACTTTGAACATTTATCTCATCTGCGACAAAGCGGGCAGCGAAGTGTTTAAATATTCACGACACACAGCTGTTTCGCTGACGTGATGGGTGTGCATTTCACAAAAACAACGATTTTTAATCGTACTGGGCTTTCACCCCGAGGACCCGGGTTCGATTCCCGGCCAGGGCTTGGCATTTTCGTACGCTATAAATCATCCCATCGTCTGCATTAGCCCAAGTGTGCACAATAGTCGGACGTTAAACACAAAAAAAAAAATCTTTTTTGAAAATCTTACGTAATCATAATCGAAATCTTACCGTCATCGTAACTACTGCATATATAAGCATTTACTTTGTCAAAGTACTTAACAGAGGTTAGGTTTCTTATTCTTATAATCGTAATAAGAAGATTTAAATGCTAATGTATGCAAAATCGCTGATTACGACGGTGAAATTTCAAAACGTGTAAGACAAAGGATTCGTGATGTTTTAAATTTAAAATCACCTCCGTTTGGAAACAGATATACGAATTTTGGGCTGCAGAACTTGTCCAAATTTTGTACCAATCTTCGTGCTAAAATTGAGAACCTTTGTATGGTCCGATTTGATTTAAACTTGACATAAAGATCAATCGTGGTAATAACTTAGACGTTAACGTTGTTCAGCAAAATCCGTCTTACAGTTTCAAAATGGCGGCATCCAAAATATTTGAATATTTGTAACTTCTTTGATCATTTTTATTTTTTGAAGATCTGTTTTCACAGTCGTAATCGGCGTTAAAATTTGCGTAGACTTTCATTTAAAATTGTTTAAATTATATTGAAAGCAGGAACAACAGTCTGTTGGCGGTCAGGGTTCATTTTCGTGTATTTTAATGTATGTTGTTTGATTACGTCGCTGATTATTATGGTGAAATCAATTTTTCAAAAAAAAAATTTCAGGAAGGTCCAAACATTTCGAAAATATTATTATTATTTGTACTGTAAAGAAATCAATTTTATTATTATCAATTGTTTATTACACAAGATATTTCAAAACTTGTTTAAAATTTCAAACAGTAGTGATAACGCCATTATAAAGTAATTTCAAACAAAACGGATCTGTTTACGCCCAATCAAACGGCAGTGTCATTCTTATAAACCTTTGCAACAGCCAATAAAAGTTTATTGTTTGGATTTGATTAGTAGAATATTGCACAGCTAAAAAGGCAATTTTCTCTCTTCCTGCTCTCTGTTTTGCATTGTAGTGACTGCATTTGTCTTGTTCTGCTCTTCTTTCTGTTTTCCTGATTCATAAATTCTCTGCAGAAAAAATATTTTATAGTTGAGTTTTGTCCTTTTGGCCACGAACATAACCATACAGTTGTATCTCTGACGTGATTGTAGCGAATTTCAACAATCATATTTTTATATTACGTTTTTTAAAATATAATTTTACTGCCATAATTAAAAATCTACCATAAAATAAAATCTGTATAAATTAACATTTTAAATGTTTTTATTTTCAGTGGAATTTTTAAAATTTAAATGCTGATTAATTCAGATTTTAAAGTTATTGAAATCAGATTTTAAAAAAAAGTTTAAGATGAAAAATTATGATTATTTAACTCTATGAGAGGCAATGTCCGGTCCGAGCCTACCGGACGTCTGTTTTATATAAATCTAATCCCAGCTTTCTTTACCTCTAAAAATGTATTTTTCAAAAATAGATTTAAAAAAATATGAAGCGTTAAACAATAAGTCGTTTAACTTACCAAAACAGTAAAAATACAATAACCAGCGACTTACGAGATTTGTTTTTTTTTTTTTGGGGGTTAGGCCCACACTGGAGTACATTCAGTCATTTATCTTCTTGGTCTCATCTTCTTGGCGCGTTGTTCCTCCCAATACCTTTTCAGCCTTTGTGATCTCCTTTTCCTAAGTTCTGAGATTGTCATGCTCTTTCGGTCGCTTGCTTTTCTAAAGTTGAGTTTCATTTCCTTGTCCTTGAGTATGGCTTTCTCCTCCCCATTTCTCAACTGTTCCTCGGTTATCCCTAGGTCTTCCAGGTCTTGTTCTATCTCCTTGAGCCAATTATTTTTTATCTTTGTGCTCAACTGGTAGTTCAGTAATTTCTTGGTGAGCCTTTCTTCTGGGAGTCTGATCAGGTGTCCGTAAAATGCCAGGCGTCTCTTTCTGAATACGTCGATAAGGTGTTCGGTCTCCTTGTACACCAGTGCTCCAGGAAGCAGCCTGTGGTTCCCGTTCACTATGTGTTTCTTGTTGATGATCGTTCTTAGTATTCTTCTTTCCACTCTCTGGAGTTCCTCTGTCCTGTTCCGGCTTCTCATGTTAAAGAGCGTTTCTGCCGCGTACACCACTGCTGGCCTCGTCACTGTGTTGTAATGTCTGATCTTTGACTTTATAGATAGCGATTTTTTTTTGTAGGTGTTCCATGTTAATTTTGACGCAATCCTTAGTTTGGCTGTTCTGTTATCTATTGCCGTTTTCTCCCTATTATTTCTGGTGATGGTTTCTCCCAGATACTTGAACTTGTCGACAATTTTTATCCGTTCGCCTCCGATCTTCATATACCTCTGTGTTGTCCTTGTCGGCATCACTTCCGTTTTTTCGAAGGATATTCGGAGGCCAACTTTCCCTGCAATGTTTTTCAGTGACTCGATCTGTTGTTCTGAGTCCTCCCAACTGTTCGAGAACAACGGATATTTTTTCGGATTATCCAGCCGCACCGCGTGGAGGCACGGTACCACTTTCTGTAAGATGTAGAGGTGGCGAAAAAGAAAAGTGGCAACCGAGTCTATTACGGCCACAGGATTTGTTTATTGTATCCATTTTAAAGCGTTAAAACGGCCGAGCGTTCTAAGGCGCTCCTGTCCAGTGTGTTAGGCGTGAGCGGGTTCAAACTAGCGTTGCGAGATTACGAGATGTTTAATTCGATTGTAAAAACATTTCGAAGCTTCTCGATTGTATTGGACTCGTCAGTCGTCATTTGACGATTGTTTAGTAATTCGAGTCGTCCGACTCGCTGAGTCATGTAGTTTTATGTTGTTGCATACACCTACTGTAGGCCTAAATCATCGACAAAAACAATCGAATGAATCGTCAACTTACAATCGGAATAGATGTTGCAGGAAATGTTGAATAAATATTCCATTGAAATTGCTAAGACCTATTCCGTTTTTTTTAATGAGTGACTAAAATGTGGACCCTTCAGTTAAGTTTGGCAACTGCGGAAAAGTACTTATTTTTCATAGTATTTACATACATTTATGTAATTTTATACGTCTGCGCGCGCGCGTGTGTGTTGTGTGTGTGTGTGTGTGTGTGTGTGTGTGTGTGTGTGTGTGTGTGTGTGTGTGTGTGTGTGTGTGTGTGTGTGTGTGTGTTTGCTTTATCACACTCACATTCGATATTTGCTCCGATTTGATTCGAACTGGGCACAAAAATCGATTATGATAATAACTTGGGTAAGTTCGTTAAACAGTAAAATTCGTTAACAGTTTCAAAATGGCGGTAATTTCAAATGTTTACAAATTCATAACTTTTGTCTTAAGTTTTTTGAAAATCCGATTTCACCATCGTAATCACTGTTAAAAATTGCCATTTTGAATTTCCAGAATCCGTTGAAATTAAGAAATTTAATCTGATGGCGGTCAGGGTTTATTTTATTTTTAATGTAATTTGTTACAATGTTAGTATATGCAGATGCAGATTTTAATGGTGATTATGATGGTGAGATCAGAATTTCATGGTAAAATAAAGAAAGATACTTTTTGAAATTCGCTTCTATCGTGTCAGCGGGACAGCTGCGTGCCATGATTATGATGTCCAGTCAAAAACAATGAAAATATTTAGATCAAATAAAAAAATATTAAATTTTGTCTATGTAAAAACGTTTATGGTACTGACAGGGTTTAACGTTAGTTTATGGTACTGAAAAGGTTTAACGTTCGTTTATGGTACTGAAAGGTTTAACGTTCTTTTATGGTACTGTAATAATTATCGTTTGAAACATATAAATAGACTGGTATGTTAGCGATACTAACGTTTTAGTTGGGTGATAAAACGTATATTGGCTCCATTTGAGCCAATAAAACCAAAAACGTTATAGAAAAGTATGTGGGAATCGTACCCGCATTCTGATTTGTGGAATTGACCATTAACGTAGCTCTACGTGAGAACGATAATTATTGAAAAAGTTACACAATTTTCAAGATCCGCGAAAAAAATCCCATCAGAATCGGTCAATTTGTTTAGTATATTGGACAAACACAGTCCAATAGTTTACGAACAGACAAAGTGAAAGTTGTCTTTGTGCTCAGGGAAAACCGCGTACATCCATTGAAATATCAAGATCGATCTTAACACAGATTGATGAAACAGTAAAAGTCATTTATAACATTTATTTTGTTCGGACGTTTAAACAAATACTATTCCGTGAAAATAAATTTAACTGGTAAATACTTTACCGTCCTCCTAAAACCGGAGAGCGTGGGAAAAGCACTCTGCACCGGTCTACGGCAGTAACAATCAATAATTTATAGAGTGGTTTTTGTGGTCGTAAAAATGCAATTGCACTTAATGGTTATTGTTGACAATATCTCTGCGTCTACGAGCTCACAAACTTGGCCTGAAAATGTGCTTTGTAGGCTGTACGGGCACGTAAAGGCTTGCATTGCCGGCTTCTGAACATGAAGGTTCATTGAATTAAGTGTTCTTTTTTGCAACTGTAGGCTGTCCTTGAGGTGAACATTATTTTATGTGCCATCACAGTAAGACCCAGACTACTTCAGTAAATGTAGACGGCGTAGACAGTAAGAGCGTAGACACTATTCACCTCGTAGATACAATTCTGCGGGTAGACACTATTCAGCGCTTAGAAGCTCTTCGCCTCTCAGGGGGTTGCAGACTAGCTGCACCTATTGAGAGGATTTAGACGTCCCTCGCGGTACCAGAGTCTAACACACACTTACACTTGCAACACTACATTTACGACTTTAACACTTTACACTCACACTTACATTTAGGGCGGCGATAATATCCTAAATGTGCTTTTCGCCTTAAAAAAAAATAGACGCTCTTCAGCGCGTATACACTATTCAACGCGTAGGCACTATTCAGCGCGTATATTCGGTTCAGCGCATAGACAGTGTTCAGCACATAGAGACTATTCAGCGCGTAGACACTATTCAGTACGTAGACACTATTCAGCGCGTAGACACTGTTCAGCGCGTAACACTATTCAGCGCGTAGACACTATTCAGTACGTAGACACTATTCAGCGCGTAGAGACTATTCAGCGCGTAACTATTCAGCGCGTAGACACTATTCACTACGTAGACACAATTCAGCGGGTAGACACTATTCAGCGGGTAGACACTATTCAGTACGTAGACACTATTCTGCGCGTAGACACTGTTCAGCGCGTAACACTATTCAGCGCGTAGACACTATTCAGTACGTAGACACTATTCAGCGCGTAGAGACTATTCAGCGCGTAACTATTCAGCGCGTAGACACTATTCACTACGTAGTTACAGTTTAGCGGGTAGACACTATTCAGTACGTAGACACTATTCACTACGTAGACACAATTCAGCGGGTAGACACTATTCAGCGGGTAGACACTATTCAGCGCGTAGACACTGTTCAGCGCGTAACACTATTCAGTGCGTAGACACTATTCAGTACGTAGACACTATTCAGCGCGTAGACACTATTCAGTACGTAGACACTGTTCAGTACGTAGACACTATTCAGCGCGTAACACTATTCAGTACGTAGATACTATTCAGTACGTAGACACTATTCAGCGCGTAGACACTATTCAGCGCGTAACTTTTCAGCGCGTAGACACTATTCAGTACGTAGACACTATTCAGCGCGTAGACACTTTTCAGTACGTAGACACTGTTCAGTACGTAGACACTATTCAGCGCGTAACACTATTCAGTGCGTAGATACTATTCAGTACGTAGACACTATTCAGCGCGTAGACACTATTCAGTACGTAGACACTATTCGGTACGTAGACACTATTCAGTACGTAGACACTATTCAGCGCGTAGACACTTTTCAGTACGTAGACACTATTCACTACGTAGACACAATTCAGCGGGTAGACACTATTCAGCGGGTAGACACTATTCAGTACGTAGACACTATTCTGCGCGTAGACACTGTTCAGCGCGTAACACTATTCAGCGCGTAGACACTATTCAGTACGTAGACACTATTCAGCGCGTAACTATTCAGCGCGTAGACACTATTCACTACGTAGTTACAGTTTAGCGGGTAGACACTATTCAGTACGTAGACACTATTCACTATGTAGACACAATTCAGCGGGTAGACACTATTCAGCGGGTAGACACTATTCAGCGCGTAGACACTGTTCAGCGCGTAACACTATTCAGTGCGTAGACACTATTCAGTACGTAGACACTATTCAGCGCGTAGACACTATTCAGTACGTAGACACTGTTCAGTACGTAGACACTATTCAGCGCGTAACACTATTCAGTACGTAGATACTATTCAGTACGTAGACACTATTCAGCGCGTAGACACTATTCAGTACGTAGACACTATTCAGCGCGTAGAGACTATTCAGCGCGTAACTTTTCAGCGCGTAGACACTATTCAGTACGTAGACACTATTCAGCGCGTAGACACTTTTCAGTACGTAGACACTGTTCAGTACGTAGACACTATTCAGCGCGTAACACTATTCAGTGCGTAGATACTATTCAGTACGTAGACACTATTCAGCGCGTAGACACTATTCAGTACGTAGACACTATTCGGTACGTAGACACTATTCAGTACGTAGACACTATTCAGCGCGTAGACACTTTTCAGTACGTAGACACTATTCACTACGTAGACACAATTCAGCGGGTAGACACTATTCAGCGGGTAGACACTATTCAGTACGTAGACTCTATTCAGTACGTAGACACTATTCAGCGCGTAGACACTGTTCAGCGCGTAACACTATTCAGTGCGTAGACACTATTCAGTACGTAGACACTATTCAGCGCGTAGACACTTTTCAGTACGTAGACACTATTCACTACGTAGACACAATTCAGCGGGTAGACACTTTTCAGTACGTAGACACTATTCACTACGTAGACACAATTCAGCGGGTAGACACTATTCAGCGGGTAGACACTATTCAGTACGTAGACACTATTCGATACGTAGACTCTATTCAGTACGTAGACACTATTCAGCGCGTAGACACTATTCAGTACGTAGACACTATTCAGCGCGTAGACACTTTTCAGTACGTAGACACTATTCACTACGTAGACACAATTCAGCGGGTAGACACTATTCAGCGGGTAGACACTATTCAGTACGTAGACACTATTCGATACGTAGACTCTATTCAGTACGTAGACACTATTCAGCGCGTAGACACTGTTCAGCGCGTAACACTATTCAGTGCGTAGACACTATTCAGTACGTAGACACTATTCAGCGCGTAGACACTATTCAGTACGTAGACACTGTTCAGTACGTAGACACTATTCAGCGCGTAACACTATTCAGTACGTAGATACTATTCGGTACGTAGACACTATTCAGCGCGTAGACACTATTCAGTACGTAGACACTATTCAGCGCGTAGAGACTATTCAGCGCGTAACTTTTCAGCGCGTAGACACTATTCAGTACGTAGACACTATTCAGCTCGTAGACACTTTTCAGTACGTAGACACTGTTCAGTACGTAGACACTATTCAGCGCGTAACACTATTCAGTGCGTAGATACTATTCAGTACGTAGACACTATTCAGCTCGTAGACACTATTCAGTACGTAGACACTATTCGGTACGTAGACACTATTCAGTACGTAGACACTATTCAGCGCGTAGACACTTTTCAGTACGTAGACACTGTTCAGTACATAGACACTATTGAGCGCGTAACACTATTCAGTGCGTAGATACTATTCAGTACGTAGACACTATTCAGCGTGTAACACTATTCAGCGCGTAGACACTATTCGGTACGTAGACACTATTCAGTACGTAGACACTATTCAGTACGTAGACACTATTCGGTACGTAGATACTGTTTAGCGCGTAGACACTTGTCAGTACGTAGACACTATTCAGCGCGTAGAGACTATTCAGCGCGTAACACTATTCAGCGCGTAGACACTATTCGGTACGTAGACACTATTCAGTACGTAGACACTATTCAGTACGTAGACACTATTCGGTACGTAGATACTGTTCAGCGCGTACACTTTTCAGTACGTAGACACTATTCAGCGCGTAGATACTGTTCAGCGCGTAACACTATTCAGCGCGTAGACACTATTCATTACGTAGACACTGTTCAGTACGTAGACACTATTCAGCGCGTAGATACTGTTCAGCGCGTAGACACTATTCAGTACGTAGACACTATTCAGCGCGTAGATACTGTTCAGCGCGTAGACACTATTCAGTACGTAGACACTATTCAGCGCGTAGAGACTATTCAGCGCGTAACACTATTCAGCGCGTAACACTATTCTGCGCGTAGACACTATTCAGCGCGAGATATTGTTCAGCGCGTAGACACTATTCAGCGCATAGACGCTATTTGGAGCCAGTCTGCTAAACAAAAGGTCTAAGCGACATAAAGAAAATCCGTGAACTCACAACTTGTGCCACATATAATGAACCCACCATGTGTAGGTATTTAAGTAGTATTGATTTGAATTAATTTCAGTTTAGTGGGTTTAATGAATTTCAATAAAACCATAATTGTTACTTCATTAAACCAAAATTAGTAAATATATATAAAAGTACTCTATATGGTTTGTTACAATTCACTAACTAATAAACAAATACGTTATAGTCTTGTTGTATGCACATCCTGGAGAAAAAACGAAAAATACAGACAACATAAGATAAAATATATCTGTATCAAATTATTACTCTAATTTATTCTAAAAAAATATATATATATATATATTTATTGCTAAGTTTTAATTAAAAAATGTACTTCTGTTATTTAAATTAAGAGTTGTTAATTTGAAACTAGTTAAAACTTAATTTAATTATACTTGATATGAGATAAAGCACTGAAGTTACTAAATTAATTTTCCACATTAAAAATTGTCTTTTCGCAATTAATTCAAGTAGACCAGCCTGTACGTAATTATTAATTACATTACGTTATACAGTTACGTTCATTTGTTAGCAACAGTTAATTAAAACGTTGAAACGAAATAAGATACGTACATTTTGTTCAATGAAACGCTGAGATTTTGAAAAACTTCTTTCATTGTCCGTTCACTTTATTGCTGTATTACTGTTTTTTTTCTGTTAAACATACGCGAAGTGATATCGTATGTTTCAAGAGGGTCCTTCCATCCAAAGGTTTTTTTGCAGAGAACTGCTGTTCATATTATCACAAATGTATGGTACCAGAAAGTATTATCATATCTGACCTATGAAATAATATCACTTACCGGAAAGGAAACTCCAATATATTATTGTAAACCGCAGTCAACATTCTGTAGACTAGTGGTCCCGTGCGACCTTCGCAGTTAATGGGAAAAAGAAACGAATAATGTACAACAATGTACAGCAGGAACAGTGTTATAGCACATCTTCGTAAGAAAAATTATTGAAAACCATGTAGAACTACTATTTCTTGTCATTTTGAACTTCTGTTAAAATAGACGTTATAGTTATATTTAATAACTTGTATGACGTGTTTAGGAGTTCGGTGGTCTGTATGACTAAAGCATCGGTCAGTCTACTGCGTTACTCTACTGCGCATCTAATGGTTCTCAGTTCGAGCCGCAGTTGCTCCCGTCGCTTACACTGATCCCTCGTTCTCATTAACTGTCATAAAGTTTGGACGTTAAGCAAAATAAATAAATAAAATAAAATTTAAAAATTGTATGTCGTGTTAATAAATCGATATCGTTTATTAGGCATATATTTAGGTTTTTAATACACTATTACTTTTTTTTTACTTTCGTATTTAAAACTATGACATATAAAATTAATCAATGAATTTTACATTACATTTTACGTTACGTGTCTAAAATTAGGCTACAATATTTACTGTTTACTAAAAGCAGAGTATTTTATTTAATATCATTTACATATTAAAAGTGGCCTAGATTGTCTTACCGGTTCTACTTTCAAAACTGTTTCGGTCAATAATTATTTAAGTCTTGGATACAGTAATAATTTATATATTACTTCCAACAACGTTATTTTTAATCGATCAGCTGTTTTGGTGCACAAAATTATTTGTCACCTATGCTTGCATTGTGCTACACTCTTATGGTAACACTTTATACTGCTCGTGGAATTTTGTTTGCAGAACGTTTTGTCGGTTTTATTTTATTGTAAAGCTTTAAAATGGAAACATAGGAGGCGTGAGAGTTCCCTGGTGTTCTTACGAACCTGCAGGTACCCCATATATGTAGTTTCAATAACGTAGGTCCGTATTTTTGGTACAGTACCAATCTGAATGCTTAGCTGAATAAAGGAAATATTTCTTGAATAACTCGCGTACACAAAGAATCGAAGTATTGTAGGCATCTGTAAAGACAAAAATAAGAAAGAAGAGTATGGAAGAAACAGTAATCTTCTAATCCATGTCCATGGGACATCATGTAGAGATGGAGGTACGAAGATAAGAATTCATCAGGTGCCATTTCGGGAAACATGACCCCATTTTGGTCTTGAGAATATTAAAACTTTTCAAAATTGCTGTTATATTTTTGATAAGTTAAATTAAGCGAGGTAAATAACGAACCTCGCCTTTACTTCCCTTAATGTTGTTGAAAATCTGTTGATATTGTCCTCGTCTGATCTAACTTAAAATCTACCTAAAAAAAAACAAAACGCATGAAAGTCCGGTTTGTTATATTTTTTTTTTTTTTGTTATTTTAAGACGAAAAACACATTAAGGCTATTATCGCCTCTCTAAATGCAAGTATGAGTGTAAAGTGTTAAAGTCGTAAGTGTGTGTGTTAGACTCGGGTCCCGCTAGGGACGTCTAAATCCTCTCAATAGGTGCAGCTAGTCTGCACACCCCTGCGGGTACAGGTTTGTTATAAAATATAAATATAATATATAATATATAATGGTTTTGTTGCGAATTTAAAAAAATTGTAAAAAATGAAACTGACACTCATTGGTGCTATTAAAAAGGTGTTGAAATCCCGATAAATCAACCAATCCGGGTCTTGTGAGAAGGCCAGTTTCAAGGGATCAACAAATCAGAAGACGGGATTGTTGTACCTCTAACGTTGGTGTAAAAACTGGTCCTAATTCATCTTCATTAGTAAGCTCAGCCCCCCCCCACTCTCGTTAATTGTAATCCTGAATCTCGCTGCACACACTTTGACTTTATTGTATTTTTTATAAACTGACATTTTTACTTTAAGATTTACACGCACAATACATTTCGGTATCTTTGTATACGGCTCGAATATAGCTTTCAGGCGTCTAAAAGATATTGGCAAAGAAATGAAAACTGAACGGTTTTGATTAATTTGTTCCCTTGGATTTTCCTACTGTCAGTGTTTCTGGTTTGTTGTAGATAACATTTAACTGGAATTTTTAGTTCCAATAACATAAACTTGTGATAGATAATTTGTTGCATGTCTTTGCAAAAGTAAATTACAATTAAAAATGGGTTAAATTAAAAAAAACACAACTTATAATCGATTAATACTATTTTATACAAGTGTGTCTAGTATTCACTAGTCATATTAATACATGAATTGACATAAATAATTAAAAATGTCTTATTTATTATCTGTAAATATGTATTAAAACATATTCTTGACGGGTATTTCTGTTTTTCGCACAATAGTAAAAATAAATGTTTTTCTTCTTCTTCTTCGGGTGCCTATTGGAATATTGGCGATCATCCTGGCTATGATAACTTTGTTCACGACTGCTTTCAATATTTCTGTGTTAGGTTTTGACAACCATGTCCGTAAGGTTTTAAGCCTCGATATCCTTCTTCTTCCTGGCCCTCTGTTTCCCATGGACAGTCTAAATGTTTGGACAAATAAATGTTACAAAAATATTATACAAACTTTTCGGCAAAAAAACAGAAAATCTATATTTAAAAAAATCAGTTAGGCCTAAGTAGATTTTGCTCAAACTTTGGTTATATATGAATTCATGTCATATCTGTGAAAAGAATTTTAAATAAAAGAAATTTATCAGTAAATCAAATAAATAAAATTCAACTTTGGTTAGGTTTGTTTTTCAGTTTTTTTCATAATTCTTAAATCGGGTTATTTTAGATTATAGCGAACCATTTGTTTTTTTTTTTGTAGTCGCAGGTATTTAACCAGAATTTGATCGATAATGTTAGAGCCGATTTCGAGAAAATCTTATTTTTAACCAAAAAAAACTTAGAATACATCTTCGAAAAATTAAAAAAAAATGTCCCGAGATGTGGGCGCACGTGCGAAGTCAGGACGTAAAGATCTTTAAAAACCTCAAGATCGATTTTTCACGATGAAGTGAAATATTTTTTAAGCGTGAAACGTCTAAGAGTAATGGCCTTTCTTCCAGAAATTGTATTTATTACATTATTCCGGAGGAAAATAATGTATGCCTTGTTTTTTTACAGAAGGTTTATCTCATAACTGAGGCTGTTTAAAGAAAGGTTAAGTAAATGTAGGCTAACTGCTCACAGATACGGATCCGACAGTCGGTGTAGGGTACCTGTTACCGCGCATTATCACGCACACTGCCCACTGCACACATAATCTAACAGTCTGCATCTGCTGCTGACCTTATTGACACGAGCGCCGTTGTCTGTCGGTCTCTATTGTCCCCTCCTGCCTGTTGATTTAATTTAATCCCTCCTTCGCCCTACTGTGAATCACCAACATGCCACCCATTACTTCTGGCTAGTACATTAGTCACTGCTTAAGATCTGTTAAAACTCTTGACAACTTAATTTCCTGTGACAACTAGCTCAGGCGTATTGTTTCTTAGCATTCGTCAAAGTATGCGTAATCGTTCTGCAAATTTTTGAAATTGAACTTTACGTTTTTAATTCTGTACTACGAATCTTGATGTCGTAATAAACGCTGTTTGTTTTTGTTCTTGAAAGCAAAATACTGTATCACCGTAGATTTAAAGCTGATTTGTACTTCCACATCACGTGGCAATAACTCAACCACTGTACTTTTCGTCTCTTCGCAGACAATCTGAATACCTATTTTTAATGACTTAAAATTTAACAACTGTTCTCAAGTCCTGTTACTGTTGCATCTGTGTATTTTTACTTATAACTGCTAACTGAAGGAATAACTAGAAGTGCAGGTGAAATGTTTGATCCTGAGTAGAACTATAAGTAGGCCGATGGTATTCTGTTCAAAGTATTGCAACATGTATACTAACTATCTGAAAGACATTGATTCATAAGGACATTTAGGAAAATCAGCGACACAAAGACTTTTATACTTTTGAAAGTGTTGCCAGGGGAAAATATAAAATATCATCCAACTAGAAACTTCAGTTTAATAAATGCATTTATTGTACATAATAAATTACACCCGTACAAAACTGTAGTCGTTTTTTAGTATCATAAATAACACAGTTCTTAATCAATACCGCTACCAAATACTTCGGCAGACATTTCCCCATCAATCACACCCTCTATCTGCGTCTATAACAAATATATCAAACGCCATGTTAATATTCATTACGTCCTTTGTACAATGTATTCACGAGAGTATTGCAAGGACTTTAGAACTAGTTTGCTCATAAATCATTCAAACATCGAGATTAAGGTCAGAAATCTGCACGTTCCGGCTTGGTGAAGCTGATTTCAATAAGCGAGATTGAAAAGTAATAGGTAAACATTTGATTGAAGAAACATCTTCGCCATGTCCGTTGTCTGTTACATGAAGTAGGGTAATTACATTACTTCGTTTTGGTGTCTTCGGTGACCGCAAAAAGTAACCTATTCACCAGTAGCTTGGCCAAGGAACACCACTCTCGGTTATTACTTAGAATGTAATCAAGAATATTGAATGCAAATCATATCCAATCAGAAATTAAATGAAAACAAATACTGACTGTTTTAATAAATTAAAAGACAACATGGTTAATTAATTTCAATAAGTTAATAAATAAAGGACTTGCATAGAGTATTCAAATAGCTTCCAGTTAATTAAATTTCTTCTACAATACTTTGGTAACGCCAGAAACTCTGAACGGATTTCAGATTCATGTGGCTTCAAGTATTGTAGTTCATTAACTCTAAGAACACTCTTGAGATACGTATTAAAGATATTCTGCGCGGATTTGCTAAATTTTAGTTTAGATTAAATTTCGTCAGTTTGTTAATGAAATAAAACGTTGCGGTTACGTCTTTGTGGATGTTTTTCAATAATATCTCTCATAAAATAGATTTTATAATTACAATCTACAGTTTGCGATAGATAAAGTTAACAAATCACACGATAGAGTCGATCATTTTACACGTAATGTCGAAAGAGATCTGGTAGTTTTACTGTTTGATCAATGCTGTACTGTAATGATAATGAAATAACCGCATCAACAAAGCTCTTTTAGATACTTTACCGAAAGGTTGAGGTAACAGTAAAGTGATGGCAGGTCATTAACGTGTTAGCATATCGTTAATTAACTGAGTCCTTAATGAGTATGCCAATAAACCTAGACTGTTTGTAACTTAAGGACAGTATCGTGAAATGGGAATATTAGTTTTTTCAACACAAATTTATTTTATAAATTTAAAAACAAATTTACTTAACAAAAGACACGTACTGTCATTCCATTGTTTAATGTTATTAATGAATGGATACCGAAAGAAATAAATTTTACAAATTAAGGAAGGTTTGTTGTTATCTTCATGTATATAAATTGTGATTAGAAATCATTTTAAAAAGTATTTATAATAGTTAATTTTTACTACATTCATGCTGTCTTTTAACAGTTTACCTTAACTGCTATTTTATTATGATAGCACCAAAAGCACGCAACCTTTAGGAATAATTCAAGATGACTTTTATCCTTAAAGTTGAAAATTAACTGTTTTCGAAGCAGTTATTACGGAATACATGTACACGCAGTTTTACGAGACACGTCCTTAATTACCTGTACAAAATGTATATTATGTTTTTAATACTCAATTTCGATTACAACAGCAACAAAACTGTTGTTTTCGATAACGAACTATGTACAGTTTCCTCCTTGTTTATACATTTAAACGTACTTTGCGATCAGAAGTAGCAGTGAACGGAAATACTATGATTACAACAGCAACAAAACTGTTGTTTTCGATAACGAACTATGTACAGTTTCCTCCTTGTTTATACATTTAAACGTACTTTGCGATCAGAAGTAGCAGTGAACGGAAATACTATGATTACAACAGCAACAAAACTGTTGTTTTCGATAACGAACTATGTACAGTTTCCTCCTTGTTTATACATTTAAACGTACTTTGCGATCAGAAGTAGCAGTGAACGGAAATACTATGATTACAACAGCAACAAAACTGTTGTTTTCGATAACAGCAACAACTATGAACTATGTACAGTTTCCTCCTTGTTTATACATTTAAACGTACTTTGCGATCAGAAGTAGCAGTGAACGGAAATACTATGATTACAACAGCAACAAAACTGTTGTTTTCGATAACGAACTATGTACAGTTTCCTCCTTGTTTATACATTTAAACGTACTTTGCGATCAGAAGTAGCAGTGAACGGAAATACTATGATTATAACACCAACAAAACTGTTGTTTTCGATAACGAACTATGTACAGTTTCCTCCTTATTTATACATTTAAACGTACTTTGCGATCAGAAGTAGCAGTGAACGGAAATACTATGATTATAACAGCAACAAAACTGTTGTTTTCGATAACGAACTATGTACAGTTTCCTCCTTGTTTATACATTTAAACGTACTTTGCGATCAGAAGTAGCAGTGAACGGAAATACTATGATTATAACAGCAACAAAACTGTTGTTTTCGATAACGAACTATGTACAGTTTCCTCCTTGTTTATACATTTAAACGTACTTTGCGATCAGAAGTAGCAGTGAACGGAAATACTATGATTACAACAGCAACAAAACTGTTGTTTTCGATAACGAACTATGTACAGTTTCCTCCTTGTTTATACATTTAAACGTACTTTGCGATCAGAAGTAGCAGTGAACGGAAATACTATGATTATAACAGCAACAAAACTGTTGTTTTCGATAACGAACTATATACAGTTTCCTCCTTATTTATACATTTAAACGTACTTTGCGATCAGAAGTAGCAGTGAACGGAAATACTATGATTATAACAGCAACAAAACTGTTGTTTTCGATAACGAACTATATACAGTTTCCTCCTTATTTATACATGTAAACGTACTTTGCGATCAGAAGTAGCAGTGAACGGAAATACTATGATTATAACAGCAACAAAACTGTTGTTTTCGATAACGAACTATATACAGTTTCCTCCTTATTTATACATTTAAACGTACTTTGCGATCAGAAGTAGCAGTGAACGGAAATACTATGATTATAACACCAACAAAACTGTTGTTTTCGATAACGAACTATGTACAGTTTCCTCCTTGTTTATACATTTAAACGTACTTTGCGATCAGAAGTAGCAGTGAACGGAAATACTATAATTTGCCTCAGTTCACGTAGCAGGAGTCTAGCAGCTGCTACCGAACACATTGAGGGAAGTCACGTCATCGTTTTAATTGTTGACTCTTGTATTGCCTTTCCCATTAAATAGGAACGCAGTAACGTATGCTTCCTAGGTCGGTAGTTCCTAGTGGCCATCAATGGTGATCGTGAGAACAATTGAAATTCAGGTGTTGTCAAAAATTACTGCACAAAAAATTTAAAATTCCCATATGTGTACAAGGTGTGTTCAAAAAGTAACGAGAATTTTTAAATTTCGCGGACTTGGAGAGTCCGATTGTCAAACATTTTTTTTATTAAGTTGTTTTACATGCCCTTGAAGTATGATAAAACTTTCAGCTGTTTTCATTGTTGACTTTGTCTGTGACAGCCACTAAGGTTAGACGTGTTTGTATGAGCTCAACGATTTTCGATTGTTAAAAGGATCAAAGAATTTGTATCGAATTTTGCGTAAAAAATGGATAAAGTGTAATAAAGTATGTGAAATGTTAACAAAGGCTTATGGTGAGTCTGCTATCAGTAAAGCAAGAGTTTACGAGTGGTATAAGCGTTTCCAAGAAGGCCGTGAAGACGTTGAAGTGACGAACGCCCTGGACGCCCCAGCACATCAACAACCGATGAAAACGTGGAAATAGTGAAAGAAATGATTATGAACAATCCCCGAATCACAATTACAGAGGTCGCTGATGATGTTGGCATATCGATTGGATCATGTCATGACATTGTTTCCAATGTTTTGTGTATGAAACGCGTGGCAACAAAATTCGTTCCAAAATTGTTGAATTTTGAACAAAAACAGCGGAGAATGGAAGTTTCTCAGGAGTTATTAAATGAAGTCAACGACGATGCAGAATTACTGAAACGTATTATAACAGGTGACGAAACATGGGTTTACGGATATGACGTCGAAACTAAGGCTCAATCGTCCCAGTGGAGGAGGCATTCTGGCTCGCCAAGACCGAAAAAGGCTCGACAAGTGCGTTCGAACGTGAAGGTTATGCTCACTGTGTTCTTCGATATTAATGGCATGATGTTTGAGCATCATGAATTCCTGCCACCAGGTGAAACGGTCAATAAGGAGTACTACTTACAAGTTCAACGCCGTTTACGTGAATCAATCCGAAAAAACGCCCGGATCTGTGGAAAAACAATGCATGGCTTTTGCACCACGATAATGCACCAGCTCACACTTCATTGCTTGTTCGTGATTTTTGGCCAAAAACAGTACTGTAACGATGTACTGGCCTCCATATTCGCCAGACATGGCTCCGTGTGACTTTTTCCTATTTCCAAAAATAAAGAGAACCTTAAAGTGCCGTCGTTTTAAGCCGTAGATGACATTAAAAGCGCATCGCTGAAAGAACTAAAGGCTATCTCAAAGATCGTGTTTGAGAAGTGTTTCGTGGATTGGAAGAAGCGTTGGCACAAGTGCATAATATCAAATGGGAACTATTTTGAAGGTGACAACATCAATGTAGAAGAATAAATAAATATTTTGTTAAAAAAATTAAAATTCTCGTTATTTTCTGAACACTCCTTGTATCTTTTCTTAGCTTCGTAATGGACCGATAACATTGTTGCATTCCGACCTGCTTGGACGATATTCTTGCCGGCTTTTGTTGTTCATGAGTTTTTCATCCCATTAGTTCCGTTCACTTTCCCACACTACAATGTGCATAACTGAAATGTAATATTATTTATAAGTGACCACTTTTCAGAGAGTAAACTTCGAATTCGCACTAAGTACGCACACGTTCAGATTTTATAACAATCCACGCCAGCGTGACGCGAGCTTCGCTATTCCCCCGCAGGAATTCGCCACAAGTTCTTCCTTCCTTTTGACATCCTGCTGCTTCGTCTTTGTTCTTGTTGGAGCTCGTTTAAAAAGGGAGAAAACAAAGAGGTGCTTCTTTTGTTTTCATCTCTTAAGCTCTTTGTTGCGAGAAATTAAACAAAAATATAATCCCAACTTCAGAGGAAAACGGCAAGAAGGTAAATCCAGTGCCTTTTATATATTTGGCGACAGGGATTTATTTCAGTTCGAAAGTTCGTTTACTGATTAAATTGTTTGAAGTAAGCCTACAAAATAATTGTATTACAGTTAAATATTAGTGTTTAAAAAATTGTTTTTATTTATCTATGCAATTAATAATTAAATTAATCGTAATCAATTTTTTGAATTTGATGGCTGTGGTAAAACTTCAGTTTACCATCAATAGAATGCGCTGGGGAAAAATTGTCGTTGTATTAACGTGAGGTTCCCAAACGTTTTCAGTAGTGACCCTTTTTGGTTCAGTGTTTCTTCATTTCCCTTGTTACTAAAAAATGGAGGGAACTAAAAAGTGAAATAATTAACGTATTTCAAGAATTTTCTCAAATCTAAGTGTTGCGTATAATCATAAATAGTATCAACGAAAGTAGTAAATGAAAACCCATGCAAATCGTATGGCAGTAGACTTACTGGCAAGCCTATCAGAATGCTGTAAAAAAATTATTATTTAGTTCTTTAGCTCCTTGGACCCCCTAAGTATGTTGTACCGAAATATTGTTCAAGTTAGTGTAAAAACGCTGAAGCAAAACTGCAGCAGTAGTATAAACATTCAGTTTTGTTAAATGTGTAATTTGAAATATTGGACAAATATATTTTTATTTTCAAAATGGGAGAGGTTAAATGAAAGTTTAAAACCATGCCGCTTATAATGTGGAGTTAAAAATTCAATACAGTTGATGAAGAATGTGTAAGTTAATGTTTATGAAAATGGCTGAATCAAAACTGTTTGTACTCTTTAAGGTTTAATTTCAATTCAGTAGACTTTTTCTTTTTCTTTTAATATTCATTATCTGAAGTAGTTCCCTTCTATAGTTCCATAATTGCTAATCATCCAAAATTAGACAGCTTAATAATTAACAAGTAGCTGGCATACATTCAGACATACCGCAACACTTTGGCGTTGTCTGGAAGCTCTATCACTGTAACTAATCTACATCCACTTCTCCGACAGTTTACAATTAAAATGTTATTCAATTACTTTGCACAAACAATCTCTTCACGTAATCGGCTTTGCAGTGTTAGTATTAGCTACGTTATGATCACAATTTGCGTAACCGCAATACTCGAGTAATCCTTCGTACTTACGTTCCTAATAAAGTTTATAATTTAGTCGCTAGTGTTATAGCTTTTCTTAAATTTCATTAGAGTCGAAAATTATTAAAATTATTGTAGAAGTAACGATTGCGGTTGTAATTGTAACTTAGGATTTCCTGTGCGCTGTAAGCAGTTGTATATTGTAATAATACCAACTATGAAAACCAAAATGTTTGCAGTGCGCTCAAATTACGTGTATCTTAGTTTATTCTGAAAACAAAAATGGTACTTATTGAGTCAGACTAGAGAAACAATAACTATATATAAAAATATGTTATTAACAATAATGATTAATATTATTATTAAATACATCATGTGTAATAAGTAAAATTTATCATTGGTATTTCCAAATCATAAACATTTTCAAACAAACTGTTCAAGCTAATTCTATAAATGTTTAGTACCAACAATATTAGAAGCGTAATTGCTAGACGAAATGGGAAAGTAGATTAAAGAAAAAGATGAAACTAGGTACTAAAAATTATTCTACCTTTTCAAGTCAGAAGAAAAATATATTTGATTTAACATAAGAGTCCAGGAATAGTTTGAAAACTTGTGGAGAAAATATAGAGGTCACAAAACGTTTTCAGTATTTCTGTTGCTTTGTCACAATTGTGGGCGGAGCGTATGATGGTATTCGAAGTATAATGACTAAACAAATGTTGATTTTGTCTTTAGTAATCAAAACAATATTAAGAACGCCGCTCCCAGAAAATGTAAATATTGTTGTCCTGTATGGATGCAGTACATGGAAAGTGTCGGGCTCTGCAGCAGGGATGCTGCAGTCTTTGAGTCGTAGAACGCTCTGTAACAGGGAAGAACAATCTTGGGAGGCTTTGCATCAGGTAATCTGTAGTCTTATGAGTTGTAGAAGTCTCTGTAACAGAGAAACTGCAGTCATATGAATCTTAGAAGTATCTGTAGCAGAGAAACTGCAGTCTTATGAGTCTTAGAAGGCTCTGTAACAGGAAAACTGCGGTCTTATGGGTCTTAAAAGGCTATGTAACAGGGAAACTGCAGTCTTACGAGTATTAAAAGGCTCTATAACAGGAAAACTGCGGTCTTATGGGTCTTAGAAGGCTCTGTAACAGGGAAACTACAATCTTTACGAGTATTAAAAGGCTCTGTAACGGGGAAGCTGCAGTCTTTGAGTCGTAGGAGGCTCTGTAACAGGAAAACTGCGGTCTTATGGGTCTTCGAAGGCTCTGTAACAGGGAAACTGCAGTCTTTACGAGTATTAAAAGGCTCTGTAACGGGGAAGCTGCAGTCTTTGAGTCGTAGAAGGCTCTGTAACAAGAAAACTGCAGTCTTATGGGTCTTAGAAGGCTCTGTAACAGGAAAGCTGCAGTATTATGAGTCTTAGAAGGCTCTTTAACAGAAAAACTGCAGTCTTACGAGTATTAGAAGGCTCTGTAACAGGGAAGCTGCAGTATTATGTGTCTTAGAAGGCTCTGTAACAGGAAAACTGCGGTCTTATGGGTCTTAAAAGGCTATGTAACAGGGAAACTGCAGTCTTACGAGTATTAAAAGGCTCTGTAACAGGGAAGCTGCAGTATTTGAGTCGTAGAAGGCTCTGTAACAGGAAAACTGCGATCTTATGGGTCTTAGAAGGCTCTGTAACAGGGAAACTGCAGTCTTTACGAGTATTAAAAGGCTCTGTAACGGGGAAGCTGCAGTCTTTGAGTCGTAGAAGGCTCTGTAACAGGAAAACTGCAGTCTTATGGGTCTTAGAAGGCTCTTTAACAGAAAAACTGCAGTCCTATGGGTCTTAGAAGGCTCTGTAACAGGGAAACTGCAGTCTTACGAGTATTAGAAGGCTCTGTAACAGGGAAGCTGCAGTATTATGTGTCTTAGAAGGCTCTTTAACAAAAAACTGCAGTCCTATGGGTCTTAGAAGGCTCTGTAACAGAGAAACTGCAGTCTTACGAGTATTAGAAGGCTCTGTAACAGGGAAGCTGCAGTATTATGTGTCTTAGAAGGCTCTTTAACAAAAAACTGCAGTCCTATGGGTCTTAGAAGGCTCTGTAACAGGGAAACTGCAGTCTTACGAGTATTAGAAGGCTCTGTAACAGGGAAGCTGCAGTCTTTCAGTCGTAGAAGGCTCTGTAACAGGGAAGCTGCAGTCTTATGAGTCATAGAATGCTCTGTGACAGGAAAGATGCAGTTTTATGAGTCGTAGAATTGTGTATTTTTAAAGTACTGTACAATGCAAGATGGTCCGTTGTAAAAACAAACGAAATGAAGAAGATCAAATTGCATTGCAGGCAAAAAATTGAAAAGAAAAAGTAGACGTACAGATAAGAAGAAAAAAATGAAGATGGATGAGACTACATTAATAAAAAAATCAGAAGCTGTAAAAAGGAAGGTGTTAGAATGCATAAAGCTCGCGGAAAGTCAGAATAACATGGAGAACCGCAGAGAGGGCGGAATGAGGTGAAGGTGTTTTTCAAACAACAGATTGAAGTTCCGCTGCTTCGTGGATGCTTTATGCTTAGACAAAGAATAACAAGGGATTACGTGCAAGTAAGGGTTGTTTACTTTTACAATATAATATTTATTCGCAATTTTCATTGGAAAAATGAGCTTTTGGAGCGACCATCATTGTAAGACCGAACCAAGACTCGGCCTTGGAATGAGCACCAATCCTGAATCTTTTTTACTATCTGATGGGTCGTTGAAAGTCATTAAAATCATACATATATATATATATATATATATATATATATATATATATATATATATATATATATATATGATTCAAGTTTAGCAAAGCCGCCTCGTTGGCCTAGTTGATAACGTGCTGGGCTTTTAACCCGAGGACCCGGGTTCGATTCCCGGCCAGGGCTTGGCATTTTCATACGCTATAAATCATCCCATCGTCTGTATTAGCTCAAGTGTGCACAATAGTCGGACATTAAACACAAAAAAATTCAAATTTAGCACAAAAATAAATTTGGCTTGACAAGTTCGTTAACCACCTAAATGCCATTTCAAATCTTTTAAGAATTTATAACTTTTTTCTTAAAAAAAAGTTTATTACAAATGTTTTTTAAATGTTTTGTGTAAATGTTTTTGAAAATATGATTTCACCGTCGTAATTACATATACCTAATTACAAACATTATACTGAAATACAATAAATGTAACGGAATTTATACAGAAATTATTTTTTAATAAGGTGATTTGAGCTGGTTCGACGTGACCATTTTCTTCCAAATATTGTGACGGGGGGAGAGATAAAGGGCACACTCTGTATTCCGTCCGACAGCATTTTGTAATTACATATACGTAATTACTGCATATATTAGCATTTTGAATTTTCAAAAATTGTTGAATTAAAAAAACTTTAACGACGGTCAGCTTTCGTTTTCGTAATTTCAATGTAATTTGAAAGTTTAAATTCCTAATATAAACAGACTTTAAAGCATATTATTATGGTGAAATCAGAATTTGAAAAAAGGTTAAGATAAAGTATAATACTTTTGAAAATTCGCTTCTATCATGTCAGCGAATCAGCTGCAGCAATTTTCTTATTCATTGAATTTGAAATTTAATCACGTCGCTAACTTTTTTTAACTTTGGCATTTCAAATATGGTTTTAGTGTAGACGTTATCCAAAGAACATAAAGAGTAATGTACGCGAAAAGGTTTGAAGAAAGGGTTTAAATACCCGCAATACATTTACTATAGTAGAAGTTACAAAGCTAGGAACCATAGAAATTATTATGTTCTAATTATAATATTGTTTCCGTTGGAAGCAGCTCGAAATATTAACATTTAGATGATTAAGTTAAGCTTTTGAAAAGACTGCCATTTTGAGTATGGATGGATTCGCTGGTTAACGAACTGTTACAAAGACAAATGTTTTGTGCAAATTTTATTTTCCCGTATCGAAAAAATCATTTAGTTTTTCTTATTAAATGCTGATATTTTTTGGAAATACATCACTGTAGCGAAACAGTGGCGTCACGAGAATATTTATAGGCCTATACAGTTACATTATTCACATATTTGTTTTATAAAAATCACTTTTAGATGTTTATTATTTCTTTAACTGTTAAGTACAGTTTCCTAATTGTTTCAGTGTACAGGTTTAAAATACAGAAGTTTGCAAATAAAAATATTTATTTTAAAATCCGTATTTATTTCAATTTGCGTGACATTACAGGATATAAATCCCTCCTCCCCGTCTGAGTGCAGGCCGCTAATGGAAACTTATGACTTTGATAATAATTCCAGACTGAACTTTGCTCACGCCCTTTGCTTTCTGGGTGTTCTGTGTGTTTTAATATTGTTTCGAATTAGGAATTAGTTTTTCGTTTACTTCGTTACTTTTTTGCACGTTTTAATCATGAAATCTGCATGCAAGTTTAAAGCATTTCAGGAAATTAATACGGATATTTTATGGGGTCATCATGAAATGCGAACATTTTAATACAAAACGTTTTTTTCTAATAACAGCGATTACATTGGAGAACTTACTTATTAGAAAAATAAATATATTTATCTTAAGTCATCTTGTTTTTAAAAAATGTTAGAGAAGTGTGTGTGTGTGTGTGTGTGTGTGTGTGTGTGTGTGTGTGTGTGTGTGTGTCCTGTATCAAAATGGCTGTTATACAAAAACCTTTAAGAATGCGTATTTGAAAATCTAGTTTCACCGTCGAAACTACTGTTTGAATCGGCATAAATCAGTATTTAAAATTTTTAAAATTAAAAATGTGCATGTTTTAAGAGTGACTGTACTAAAATCAGATTTTCTAAAAAGCTAAAGATATAAAAATGTCTAAATTATACTGCAATCAGAGTTCAGTGTCAGGTTCATCTAGTGTAGTGGTGTGTCTAAAAATGTATGCTTTTTCGTGCCTCCTTTTTGTTGACGAGACAAACAGTTGTAGTGATTTTTTTTCTATAACAAATTACAGACTATTTTTTTAAGTATTTGTTTTCTAGCTTAAAATTTTTATTTTTGTGACCATTCTTTTCAGCCATAATATTTCCATTACTTCGTGTAAATTCATTCTTTATTTTGGATTCTAAAGAATCTTTGGAGAAATGTATTTTTAGAAGTAAAGAATATCATTCATCGCGGAATCTCTCGCACAGCTTTGTTGGAATGTTTTTAACATTTCCCAGACAAGGCAAACATCCTTGGACTACGTCTGCAGTTTGCATTTCATTAGGAAATCAGAGATGAATATTTTACGACAGGAGATGCAAACCTCGAGAGGTTTATCATTTCAGAGAATAACTTGGTAATGAACTGACGTTTGGTAAGCACCTCGTGTTTTAGTAAATGCGTTTTGGCGATGTTGAACTTACAGTAAGTGCTTTGGTGAGCGCTACTTCGGGTCTGGGGATTTAGTAAGTTTTTCTTTTTTAAGATCTACTGGAATTTTATAAAACTGGTTTTACCGAGTATCTCAGTAAGTTTATCTTGATGAGGGCGTATCTTGGACCTTCGTAAATATCTTCGGCCCTCGGGTTTTAGTAAGTTTGTCTGTGTCAGAGCGCTTTTGGGGGGAGGTTAAATGTCTTATAAATATTGTCTAAAATGAAAAATGGTGTATAAAAACTTTAAATAACGATATTTTAAGATTTTTTAATTGTTGAACTACTTTGAAAAAGATTTAAAATTTTTACTTCTAATGAGTTTTTCCTTTTCCTTTCGAACGAGAATATTAGAGAAAATGATGTAGCATACGGTAATCTGTTTTGGTTTTTATATACGTTTAAGAAATATATCTTGAATTAAATAAAAAATACTGTATTCATATCCGTATTTAGGAAACCGGTAGGCATTGACCGATAGGACTGTCAAAACATTCCCGTATGTCTTCTTTATGCAGTCATTTCATATAGAATCTATATAAACTAAATTTATTAAAAACAGGTCGTCATTTTTTCAGTAAATTTTAGTACAAAGAAATATTGACTTAAAGTTTGAAATTGAAATTACTTCCAAAAACAAATCTTTTAAGCCTGTGTTATTTCAGTTTTACTTTTAATTGTACAGAACATACCTAAACATTATACTGGAACACAATAAATGTAACGGAATTTATACAGAAGTTATTTTTTAACAAGGTGATTTGAGGTGGTTCGACGTGACCATTTTCTTCCAAATATTGTGACGGGAGGGGGAGATAAAGGGCACACTCTGTATTCCGTCCGACAACATTTTGGGAAATAAATAGCCTCATCCATCAGAAGCGAGACCTGTGCTCGCCGACGTTACGCGCTGATCACAGCTGAGGTGAACGAAAACTTATAACAAATAAAATAAATTGAATGCATATTTCATGAGGATTGAAAAGCTCACAAGTGGAATAAATTATATCGACTACCTACAAATAAAGAGATAAACATAATACAGTTCGGGGATTCAGTTTGTCTGTGTAATATATCGAGGATAAATGGGAAACAATGTTTCGAAAAATGTCTAAAATATAACTTGGTCTTCCTTCCAATTTTGTTACAACTCTATTTTAGAATGCACAAGTTTGGTAAAATACTGTATTATAATATACTTTATCCAAACAATAAAGTTATAATATTTACCATAACGTTCATTTTTTCTACATTGATAACTGAGTGAAATAATGACATCGTGAAATAACTTTACTTTCGTAATAAAACTTGAATGTTTATAATATAAAATATCTTAATCTAACAAAAAAATCGATTTTAATGAGTCTCTCTTTTCAGATTCATTGAATCGAGAAACATAGGACATACTTGTAAGTCTGGGCATCGCTTAGGGCATACTTGTAAGTCTGGGCATCGCTTAGGGCATACTTGTAAGTCTGGGCATCGCTTAGGGCATACTTGTAAGTCTGGGCATCGCGTAGGGCATACTTGTAAGTCTATGGCCATCGCTTAAAGCTAAACGGTTTGCCCGATTTCGATTAAATTTAAACACTACATTTACTTTAAAAGATCATATCTTGGGGCCATTAAAAATGCAGCTATATTAGCAGAAAAACCCTTTTGCATTAAGTAAAAAAAAAAGTTTCTCAAAATACCCTCTCATAATTTCAACAAAATTTAACTCAAGCTATAAAGTATTGAAAAGAAAACACATGGTTCGCTATTTTTTGTTAAACACAGTTTTGGAAATATTGTTAAAAATCGGTATTATTACTATAATCAGCATCAGATTTTAATATTACATGAAGACTTATTCCACTGAACAAAATTCGAAATATAAAATTACGTTTCTTAAGTCGAAAAATCGACAGAACTCAACGTTATTTTTTCAGTTAGGCCCGTACATATATTTTATTTTAATTTGGTCTCTTATTTTTAAAAAACGAATTATTTATTTGTTTTGGTCATCATGACAAGACCAGTTTACCGCGTCGACCCTGACCCCTGAATCATTTTTTTTTTATTAACAGTGTGTGTTATAAGTTTGGAATTTAGGTCCTATTTAATGCAAACGACAAAATGGATCCACTAAAATCCACAACAGTTTCAAAATAGCGATCATTTCGATTTTAAAAAAAGTCATAACTGTTTATTCTACATTTTTTTAAAAGTCATTTTCACTATCGTAATCAGCGTTTTAAATGCTGCTTACATACTTTAGTGTTAATTATGAAGAAGAAATCATGTTTGCAAAAAGTTTAAGTTACCAACATTATTGTTGGGAAACCGATTTAATTACGTTAGCGACAACGTTTACGCCATTTTGTAATATTTTGATTTTACGTCAAGTCTAGACTGGCCTTTTACCAACTCTTGTTCGAACATTTTATTGGCCCATATAATAACAATTGAGACAGATAATAAAAGTTAGGTTAGATCGAGCCTTGTAATTCAGCTTGGTTTCCGTGATGGTTATTTTACATGTTACACAGTGCATGCCGCTGCCACATTAGCTGTAGAAAACTCGACTATAAATCCCAGCTGTTGTCTTAAACAAATGTTCCTATTTATTTCCAAACATTGTTAAAACAACTTATCAAGATAATTAATACTATTACAAATTTGGCTGCTTAATTTTAAACTTCTATTTAATTTAATTTAAAATTCAATAATGAGACGATGCTTAAGAATGTTAATTGTTTGTATGTTCTCAATTAAAGGCCAAAACGAAGAAATAAACATTTTTTCTGTTTGTTTGTGCAAACATGTCTTTAAACAAAATGTGATATATTTATGAGCATATTTATTAGGATACGTACTTCATATGGACATACGCAAATACTTTATTGAAAACTAGAATTTGATTTTATTTGAAGCAGGCGTATTGGGCGAAGTGGTTCAAAGATTTCCTGGGCATCATTATTGTCGACTCGTTGCCATGGCAACAACTATACGTTTCTCCAATATCACGGCACCACCAGACAACGTTCAGTTTAAATTCCCATCGTATTCTTGTTATACTTTGTTGGTATTTAGAATACGATTCTTTTTGAAGTATATTTGGTGGAGACAGCTATTCGTCTGATACTTCCTGGTTAATCAACATAGTGGAAGCGTTGCCATGGAAACGACATGTTCCAGATGTCTCCAGTATCATGGGTTATGATCACCATCGGACAATGTTAAGTTTAAATTCCAATCGCATTCTTGTTATACTTTGTTGGTATTTATAATACGATCCTTTTTTAAGATTTTGGTGGAGACAGCTTTCGTCTGATACTTCGTGGTCAATCAACATAGTGGAAGCGTTTCCATGGAAACGTCAACATGTTCCAGATGTCTCCAGTATCATGGGTTATGATCACCATCGGACAATGTTCAGTTTAAATTCGACTATGATGTCTCCAGTATCATGGGTTATCACCATGGGTTATGATCACCATCGGACAATGTTAAGTTTAAATTCCAATCGCATTCTTGTGGAAGCGTTGCCATGGAAACGACTACATGTTCCAGATGTCTCCAGTATCATGGGTTATGATCACCATCGGACAATGTTAATTTTAAATTCCAATCGCATTCTTGTCAGCTTTCGTCTGATACTTCGTGGTCAATCAACATAGTGGAAGCGTTTCCATGGAAACGACTACATGTTCCAGATGTCTCCAGTATCATGGGTTATGATCACCATCGGACAATGTTAATTTTAAATTCCAATCGCATTCTTGTGGAAGCGTTGCCATGGAAACGACTACATGTTCCAGATGTCTCCAGTATCATGGGTTATGATCACCATCGGACAATGTTAATTTTAAATTCCAATCGCATTCTTGTGGAAGCGTTGCCATGGAAACGACTACATGTTCCAGATGTCTCCAGTATCATGGGTTATGATCACCATCGGACAATGTTAATTTTAAATTCCAATCGCATTCTTGTTATACTTTGTTGGTATTTATTTATCATTATTGTCGACTCGTTGCTTCATGGCAACAACTATTTCCATGGAAACGTTTTCTCTCCATATCATGGTACCACCATCGACAATGTTAAGTTTAAATTCCCATCGTATTCTTGTTATACTTTGTTGGTATTTAGAATACGATTCTTTTTGAAGTATATTTGGTGGAGACAGCTATTCGTCTGATACTTCCTGGTTAATCAACATAGTGGAAGCGTTGCCATGGAAACGACATGTTCCAGATGTCTCCAGTATCATGGGTTATGATCACCATCGGACAATGTTAAGTTTAAATTCCAATCGCATTCTTGTGGAAGCGTTGCCATGGAAACGACTACATGTTCCAGATGTCTCCAGTATCATGGGTTATGATCACCATCGGACAATGTTAATTTTAAATTCCAATCGCATTCTTGTGGAAGCGTTGCCATGGAAACGACTACATGTTCCAGATGTCTCCAGTATCATGGGTTATGATCACCATCGGACAATGTTAATTTTAAATTCCAATCGCATTCTTGTGGAAGCGTTGCCATGGAAACGACTACATGTTCCAGATGTCTCCAGTATCATGGGTTATGATCACCATCGGACAATGTTAATTTTAAATTCCAATCGCATTCTTGTGGAAGCGTTGCCATGGAAACGACTACATGTTCCAGATGTCTCCAGTATCATGGGTTATGATCACCATCGGTCAATGTTAATTTTAAATCAATCGCATTCTTGTGGAAGCGTTGCCATGGAAACCATGGAAACGACTACAGTATGCTTTACCAGACGTCTTTTAAGTATCACAGCTCGTGGTGAGTGCACCAACAGATAAATGTTAATTTTAAATTCCAATCTTTGGAAGCGTTGCCATGGAAACGACTACATGTTGTCTCCAGTATCATGAATGATCACCATCGGACAATGTTAATTTTAAATTCAATCGCATTCTTGTGGAAGCGTTGCCATGGAAACGACTACATGTTCCAGATGTCTCCAGTATCATGGGTTATGATCACCATCGGACAATGTTAATTTTAAATTCCAATCGCATTCTTGTGGAAGCGTTGCCATGGAAACGACTACATGTTCCAGATGTCTCCAGTATCATGGGTTATGATCACCATCGGACAATGTTAATTTTAAATTCCAATCGCATTCTTGTTATACTTTGTTGATCTTTAGAATACGATTCTTTTTTAAGTATACTTGGTGGAGACAGCTATTCGTCTGATACTTTCTGGTCAATCAACATAGTGGAAGCGTTGCCATGGAAACGACTACAGTATGCTTTACCAGACGTCTTCAGTATCACAGCTCGTGGTGAGTGCACCAACAGATAACGCTTTTCCTCCGTTAACTTTAAATTCCAAACGCATTCTGGTTTTTATCAGAGTGTATATTTTGCAGACCGTACATATCACGATAACGAAGTATTTCATTTATTATGTATTTATACGTGCTATTAAAAGTTGATATGGTCGTAAAAAAAATATTTTGAAAAAGCAAAACTAGGACGTCAGTGTTTTTCCGGTTAATATGACATCGAACACGTTTTATTTTGTGAAATTTTATTTTTTACCCCTTTATGTTTAATTCCGTTGATTCGAATTTAAACGCCTATTTTTAAAATTAGGTCGTGCCTGAAGCATTCGTGTTGCATCAAAAACCTTTCTGTTGTTTGCATTAATAAATACTGTAGCGAATCAATATTCTTTCATTAAAGTTGGTAAATAAATGCGGAACTTTTAATTATTTCTGTATCTTTACGAGTTTGTTCCAATATCACGAGGTTGCAGTGTCTGCACGCTAGTCGACAATAAAGTACGTTATTCGATGTTCGATGTCTAGAATCGATTCTATCGACAGGCAAGAAACTATTCCTGCATTGCGTTCAGCACTCGAACAATTTATTAATTTGTTTTTCTTAGATTAACTATGAAAATTGTTGAGCAAACGTATTACGACATCACGTTGGTGCTTCGGTATAAATAAAGTATAATCGTTGACTGTTCTAATAAAATATTGAAGTGGGCTGACTGCAAGCATTGAAGCAGACTGTTAGTAGCCTATATCCGTGTACTCGATCCTCATACGTCTCTAAGTTTTTTTCTATTGAGTTTATTAATTTTCAAGTATAAAATTGGATGATGTTTTTGTTATATATATCTTAACTGTAAACTAAGAACTGCTGTAAAAAGTACAAAGTTCCACATTTTTTTAAAATTTGGTTTAAATGTATAACTGAAACTTGTGTTGAAGTTGTTAACAAAACGTAGTTTCTATTGATGTGTTTGGGAACTGTTGACAAGAAAGCGTCAGTTCGAAACAGTTGTATTAACAATGCCTGTCCGACATCTTGTTTGATATGATTTTTTAAATTTTATCTGTACTATATTAGAAATTAAAATTATGATTGTAATAATTAGTTTTGAATGTTTTAAATAGTACAGACAACAATTAAACAGTATTGACAATGACTCGGAGAAAATTATGGAACTGCAAACATACTGCTTGTTGTTATAAACAGTAAGGCATATAAGACAGCAGTTTGAAGAAAAGCTTGGGAAAAATAGATCACAGAAAAGTCTAAAGGAGTCTAGAAGTGCAAACCGAAGGGCCGTCACGGGACGACGGGTCTAGCTGGACTGTCAGAAGAATTTCCGCACGATAATGGACAACTGCGAGGACAGAGACAGTAAATAGACTACTTTCGTGTTGACGAACATAGCTTTTGATTATCTCGAGTTATAATTATTTTCAGTAACGCCATTTTAATGTTTTCAGTAAAACGTTCAAGTACTTTGTGAAAAGAAAGTGTTAAACATTTGCTTGTAGCCTATTAAGGCAATAGTTTAATATATAGCCTGGTGCTATGTAACTATGAAAGTTTCAAGTAAACGCAGCCTTTTCAATAAGCTGCCCGTTGGGGTGATGGCGGTAGTTGGAAGGAAGGGATAATATGTGTAAAAAATAATTCGAAAATCGATCGATTAACAATAAATTAAATGCACTATGGAAGGAGAAATCATAAATATATTTGTGTAAAAACAGTGTCCAAAACATGTGTTTGGTATCCGAAATGTTTGTCCCGCCTTTTAAAACGGGCAGGGATAGGGGACTGTCAGTAGGGCCACATAACCTAAGTTTAATGACTTTCACGTAAATATTGCAATTGTTGTAAGCACGTTATGCAAAATGCGGTATTTTTAATGGGATTCTCTATTCGTTATTAATAAGTTAGCTTCGTGAAATATACAAAATTTTGTCTGATTTGTGATACCGCGCATGCGCACCCATTATGCCGTTTTGTCTGTCACAGTTCAAAGTGTCTTTTATGTTAAAATTTTCGACAAACAGTGAGTTTTAGCGTAATGTCAGAAGCCGGTTAAAAAATCTTTCTGAAGATACCTCACTTATGCCTGTACGAATAGTATGTGCTGAGAAAAGAGATGTTGACTCGAGAAATAATATATGATAGGTAGGCCTAACTGATCGCTGGAAGAATAAATATTTCAAGGAAGTGTGATGTTATAATTTATTTGTATACTGGACCACTGATGGAAAGTTGGGGAATATTGTCGAACCTGTTTTACTTAACTAACTATACTGAAAAAAAATTCGATTTTGTTAAAAAAAACTTTTTAAGTACCCAAACAAAATCTAGCCTAAGTTCAAGTCATAGAAATCCTTATTAGAATTAAAAAAAAAAAATCGGCATATTATATTTCTTTTAATCTTTTTATCAGAGCTCAGATTGTTGTAATTTACTGTGAGGATTCAAGGCAGCGTACTGAACTTTTAAGTACTAATCGAAGTTTCGTAACTAAATTTTAAACAGCTTGAATATAGAAATAAATAAACTATTTTAAATGTTTTTAAAATAATTTCTAATAACCTTTTCCATATAGATAACAGATCCTAATAATGAATCAATTTCTTAAAATTATTTTCTCCACAAGCAACATCCAAAACAGCGTAAAAGGATTTTTCAATTCCTTTGATTTTCCTCGTAGGTTAAAAATATCTTTAAAAGCTACACTTAGCCTTTAAAAAAAATATACAAGTTTTTAAAGGAAAAGCATGCAATCTACTCGTTTCAAAAATGTGCTACAATTAATAATTTATGTGATGCGATTATCAGCTGTAAAACTTTGTAAAGTTATGGAAAATAAATTCAATTTCGCAAAAAGTGGAGCAAAGTTTTAATGTTTTATGCATATTTTAACGTCCGGGAATGCACTGTGTGCATAGTTAATAAGAAAACATATTTCCTGTAGGTTTTACTACCCGTTTTGTGTATTATTAGACTAACGATCCCACAGGCCTGTAAAAACAACGTGTTCCAGGAATTGGATCACCCAGCGCGCATGCTCGGTACACCACTGACACTGTCATTAGTCTGTACTCCCCTTGCACATCATCGTTACTTTCACGAGAAACGAACCAATTACAGTTTCTTGGAATAGAGTGCGATAGATATATTTTTTTCATTTTATCTACCCTTATTTTCTCCAAATTACAGCTTGCACAGGTTTTTTTTTGTAATTAAATCCTTATTTGAGATTCATCTTAGACAATACGTTTTGGTATTACTGTATTTGATTTGAATCTAAGTATGTAATAATTTATACCGCATGAAATTAAAAAAGTGTTTTAATTTTTATAACTTTTGAAGTGAAAACGATTTGTATACATTTTCACAAAAAATATCGTTCGTAATATATAAATTTAATCACACCAATTTTATGAAAAAATTGGTTTATAAAAAAAATTCTAAATCTTCATTTATTTAACGAACTAAGTATTTTGTAAATTTAGGGTCATTAATGAAATTCTTACACTAACTTGGTCCACGATACGTTTTTCCTACTGTAAATTTTAAGACATTAAGTCGATAAAAAGTTGCAAATAAAATATTATGGCACTAGAGGAAACAGTTCAGAAAGCAGTAACATATATAAAATATTATGTCAGAAAAATTTAATATTAAATAAAGAGTTGAAATATATGAGTAGACAATACGTCACCAAGAGAGAGAAAAGGGTGTGCATATATTAAAAAAGCTGCATCATTTGTTTAAGTAATAATTATACCAATAAGTCACATTCAGTTGGATATGACTACAAAACAACTTGGAATTAATTAGTTTCCGTATAAATTAAAATTATATTAAACATATTTAATTAAGTAGATAGTATATTTTGTGAGAAAAACTCAAGACAGACGTGGATAATTATGATTTAATCAAAAACTGCGACACGTAACTGTCTCGTTGACGTGATGGAAGCGAATTTTCAAAAAGGAACAATACGAAAATGAACGAGCGTTAAACAGGATAAGTGGAGGATGATGTGCCAAAGCTAGAGACTTGACATTTTTAGTGTACCTTCTTACAACAATGTCGATGTGCACTAAGAGAGGATTTTGAAAAAAATTATTTTAACGCCATTAAATTAAGTAGATACATGTACGATAGCCTACTTACCCAATCGAAATTTAATTTATCATCGTATAACCGGTACTATAATAGCTAAGATTTGAAATTTTCAGGGTTACCACTACATTTGAAAAACGATTTTCCAGTATTCAACCCCTGAAAAGGTAAAAATGAGGTACAACAATTTTTATTAGAAAAATATGTTTTTCGGCTGACTTTCATAAAACGTAACGTAGTCACTCTTAAATATAAGTAATGAAATATATTTTTCACCGTTTCCCAAAACTCATTCCCTAAAGAGATTGAAAGGGAGTATAAAATGTAAAAAGGGGTATACAATTTTGCATTGAAAAGATATTTATTTTGGATCGTATATTCTAGAAATATGCTATGAAACACAAATAATTAAATACATAATTCAAAATTTTTCAGAATTCTTTCCCTAAAAGAATAAAAATGTAAAAAGAGGTATATTTGGAGAAAAGAGAGTTTTCATTGGAGAAAAATATTTTTATCGGCTTTCCTTAAAGTAAACAAAATATTCTAAAACAAAATCTATGATACACGTAATTCAGAATTAACCCCCCGAATTTATCCCCTAAAAGGACAAAAATATAGAAGAGGTTTGTATTGGTGAAAATATTTTTTATCAGATTTTCTTAAATTCGAATGGAACACGTTTGAAGACAATAAAACAACGTATTCAGATTATAATATTTTTTCATATTCACTGTAAAATAATCACAAATTTAGATGATCACGCTTTTATGAATATATTTTTGTATGTTCATAAATTATTACATTACTGAAACAGTTTAAGTTTCGTGGGCGAAGTCGCGACGGGTAATGCTAGTATTCTATATGAGAGTTACTTTAAAACAATCTTTGCTGTTACGTTTGTTTAATTTTCAATATAATATAGATTTATTCCACACGGGTGCAATTCATAAAGCTTAAAAATATACTTATGCCAAACCTAAAGCGTTATCTCTTTTGTAAGCAGTCGTTAACGAGCTCACGCGATTGTATTCTAGCTAATAAAATGCAAACGCAACACTTTCAACCAGCAACGCTCCCCGTGACCGGTTTTAATACTAGAGGAACTCGTTCTGTTTTTCCATTCATAACAAAAAACAGGTGCTCTGAAGTGTAACCGGGAAGGGGTAGATTATCATAGTGAGGGCTGGGGATATGGCGTGTGCTGAACCGTTTAACAATACCGTCATGCAATAGTAGCATTGCTATGGGGGTGGCGCATTGTTGTTTGTGATAAAATGCATTTAACTCGGTCATATAAACAGGTAGAGGAGTTAGAACAATTAGCACGCAATAGGACGTAAAATTCTGTGTATTAACTTCCACGTACTTATTAGGTTGTCAAATATAAACTGCAGAACTTTCTATCAGTTAGTGTCTCAGTTATAAACTAGTTCTGTTACAGCTAGAAACTTACCAGAACGAGTAAAGATTAAAATATAAAATGCAGGGTGTTCCAAAATGTCACAAACGTGACTTTTTCGGTATATAGATATGTATGTAACATTAGTTTTACTGTGTTAGATCGAAAAATAAGCAGATAGTTTTGAAAGTTTAGTATTTTTCTTTGAAAAACTGCAATGGTTCAACGTTTTAAACTGACCATTTTAGCGGCTGTTTCAAGTTAAAATTGTTAAATGTTGGCTTTTAATTTTTCCGCGGTAAAAAATGGAGTGAGCGTGGATAAAACATGAAGTAGATTTAACAAAACATCATGGCGGTCCACGAGTTGAAGAGATCACTCATCTAGAGAACGCCTAGATATTTAGCTTACTTAACGCTAGGGAGTTTTTGCAATTCTAAATGTAAAGTTTAAGCAAAGTGATAGTCATCTATAACACATTTCCAAAAATATGTTTTTTTATTGTTTACACTTTTTTGAAAATCGAATCACCACCATAACTAGTAGGCTATATATCTGGATGTATTAATATTTCAAAAATTTTAAATTATATTGAAAATTGAAAATTAAAAGCGAACATTAACTTCCGTCATATTCAGTGTCTTTATTGTCAGTGGATTTTGAAAATTCAAAATACAAATTTGTGTAGATTTTTACGGTGATTACGATGCTTATTTGTAACGACCTCCATGTTGTCAGGATCGGCGCTCATTTCAAGCCCCTAGGTATGGATCTTGCTATAATGACCGCTTAAATAACTAATTTTTTAATTAAAAATTCGCTAAAATCTTTTTTTTATTTAGAACGTAAGTATAAACAAATGTTTAATGAACATCATTATAAATTGCTCGATCTGTTGTATAATGTTACAGCCTACTACTCATTTTGATTCTTGAGAAATTATTCAAATCATAAATTTATTTTAAAGAATTACTAAATAATAAAATACACTTCAAGTTAGTTGATACTTCTAAGATTATACATTAGATATCGCTTTCCAACAGTAATTCAATTGCGTACGGTAAGGACAGACAGATAGACAGACATGCAACACGCATCACGTAGCACGGGTATCGATTCTCATGACCTGCAACGTCATTCAGAGTTGGGAATTGAAGCATGTGGTCGATCGTGTACGTGTTGTTAAACCATCGAAGCGCGACGCTACGCCGCGTCTTTGCTGAAAAATATATGCATGACACGAAGAATATAGGTCTCTGCGGTTGGAGTACAGTAGTGCCAACCTTATAACTCATATTGTAACTAGTGGGCATCGGATTGTAGATATACATATAATAATGCTTCATATGGCCAGCCTTATAACGTATATTGTAACTAGTGGTCATCGGATTGCAAATATAGATATAATGCTTAAAATTTTCAACGTTATAAATTTTATTGTAACTAGTGGGCATCGGATTGTAGATGTAGCTATAATAATGCTTCATATTGCCAGCCTTATAACTTATATTGTATATAGTGGACATCGGATTGTAGCATTCATAATCATAATGCTTAAAATTGCCATCGTTAAAATTGTCATTTTATTATAATTTGAGGACATCGGATTGTAGATGTAGCTATAATAATGCTTCATATTGCCAGCCTTATAACTTATATTGTAACTAGTGGCATCGGATTGTAGCATTCATAATCATAATGCTTAAAATTGCCATCGTTAAAATTGTCATTTTATTATAATTTGAGGACATCGGATTGTAGATGTAGCTATAATAATGCTTCATATTGCCAGCTTTATAACTTATATTGTAACTAGTGGCATTAATCATAATGCTTAAAATTGCCATCGTTAAAATTGCCATTTTATTATAATTTGAGGACATCGGATTGTAGATGTAGCTATAATAATGATATTGCCAGCATAACTTATATTGTAACTAGTAGTGGCATCGGATTGTAGCATATAATAATAATTCATAAAATTGCCATCCTTATAACTTATATTGTAACTTTGAGTCGGATTGTAGATGTAGATTAATGCTTCATATTGCCATATAATAGATATCATACATATTGATTGTAGATATAATAATACTTCATATTGATTGCCATCCTTATAACTTATATTGTAACTAATGGTTATCGGATTGTAGATGTAGGTATCATAATGCTTCATATTGCCAACCTTATAACTTATATTGTAACTAATGGTAATCGGATTTTAGAAATAGATATCATAATGCTTCATATTGCCAACCTTATAACTTATATTGTCGGCGATGATAACCGTAAAGGTTTTTCGCCGGAAAAAAATAACTTATATTGTAACTAATGGTTATCGAATTGTAGATGTAGAATCATATTATTTCTATTTTCAATCTTTCAATATATATTGTAACTAATGGCCATCGGAATGTAGATGTAGCTATCCATAATGCTTCATATTGTAACTAATGGTTATCGGATTGTAGAAGTAGATATCATAATGCTTCATATTGCCAACCTTATAACTTATATTGTCGGCGATGATAACCTTAAAGGTTTTTCGCCGGAAAAAAATAACTTATATTGTAACTAATGGTTATCGGATTGTAGATGTCATAATGTTTCATATTGCCAACCTTATAACGTATGTTGTAACTAATAGTCATCATATTGTAGATGTAGATATAATGCTTTGGCTTAGAGTGGACAAGGCTACCTTACATTTTCAACTCCAATGGCAGTGGGAGTTTCACAAAAATATTAATTGATCAAACAGTATTATATAAAACAATATTATTTATTATTTCCATTTTAACTTTTCAAGCAATTGTGTTAAATTGATTGACGTAGTTGTTTTATATTCTAGCTACAGGTATTTCGCTTTTACAAAGACATCCTCAGATGTAACCCACACTTTACATAACTAAGTTCTTTTGCATAGATCGTTTATTTTAAAGTAAATTTGTTTAATTTGATACGGATTCATATAAATATGAAAAAAAACCCCTGCTGGACCCAAGTCCGTCCTCTAATGTTATTGTATAAAATGTCGTAACATCTTTAGAAAATAACATTAACATTTTTATTGTAACAAGTACAAAATCAGTATGCTGTTAAACGTATTAGTCTGAATACAGGGTGTTTCTGAAATCCGCTAATAAAATTCAAGTGGTTGTATCGGTGAAAATAAACAATCCGAAAACACCAGCTATCCGCCATTATTTTTTTACTAAATAATTTATGTCTCTAAACCTTTAAATCTTATTAAAAGATTGACTTGAAATTGTGCTTCGTATTCATCAATGATAAGTTTAACAAACTAATTTTGAGTTTCTTTAAAATTTCTTATCGATTGTGTAATTTATCGAACAAAGGGGTAAGGCAGCATCCATTAGTGAACTAAAAGCCTTACATCAATGGTTCTTGTGATATTATAGGAGGAGTAAATTTATACTTTAACGAACTACTAGAGCTCTCAAGCTCAGTCTGCTCTCGTCACTTCGTGCCACGTATTTTCAGTTGGGTCTTTAACCATCTTCGGCCCTACGACCTTTCATTTTACTTAACAGACTTATTACAAAGCCCTGTAAAATATTCTACTTTTCTAACACATAAATACGTTAATATAAACAATTAATAATAATTTCTTATGATATTAATTGTAAAGAATGACAATAAGCTCGTTAGTAGAAATAATATTATCGAAAGAACGTATCGAAATCGGCTGTTTGGGAGAACATTCGCCACGCCGTAGACTGTAGACCGTTGATATTACGTTTTTATAGTTAAAGTAGAGTTAGTTTTGAAATAAGTATCAACTTTAAACAAATAAAATCTGCTTGGAAAGTGTCCTAGTTATAATGTAACTAACATAGCTTCAGGAGAAATGTACAACGGTTAAAGTTAAGAACTAAAAAAGCATAATCCTTTCCTAACGTTTTAAAGTTCTGCTAAACCAGTACAACAGTATTACTATACATATTAGATAGATCGATAAACGTCTTTATTGTAAGCCAATGTACACAGTATGATAGTACAAATATATATTACAATGTAAAAGGTCACACATGGCTTCTGGTCATCAGGGAAGTCGCCTTTCAGATCTTAGTTTATTAGACTATACTGGAAAAAACACGTTTTCTTTTTCTTTTTTCACAAAAAGTACTAAATCTCAGTTATTAAAAGATACACAAAATTTAACAAATAATTATTGTTTTTATAAAGTTTAAACCTTAAAATTCTTTTTATATTCTTCTTCTTTTCTGCTAGGATTATTGTCACTATGTTCAGTGACAATAATAATAATAATGATAATAATAATAATAATATGTTCTATGCCTTCCCTAGCTTCGTCAATTCTATTTTCGTTGACGCGTTTCGGAGAACCTCCATCTTCAAAACATTATGCGCAATAATGCCTTCTCCACCGTTTTATTGTTTAGAAATTAAACAATAATTCCATCCACTCACTACACCAGATCTGTACTGCCACGCTTGTCCGAAGTAGTTAACGAGTACAGTCCAGTTTTCCCATTCAACTAGTCGATAACTTCACCTCTATCCGGCAAGTCTGACTTCAGCAATCTTCTTCTCAATTGTAAAAACACCGGAAAGAAATAGGAACAGGTCTTCTATTTTGTTGAAGTTACACAGAAAGCAATCAATACGGTTAAGTCACCTCTTCATGCATAAAGTTTCCATATTCCACTTGCATTTTGCCAACGATTGTCCGCATTTTTAGTCACTGGATCTAATTTGAATTCCCTTTACAGTTCAGTTATCGATGCTGTTATGAAAGGTTTCTTTCACACGCTGCTCTCAACACGTACATTCACAAAGACGTTCTGAAATATCAGCATCAACAGTATCTTCTGGGATATTACTACGCATACTGCTGAATACAAAGAAACAAATTATAGTAACATGCATCCCTTTTTTATAAGCCAGATATGAATGAGTGCCTCGCTGAATTGGTGAAAAGCAGACAAATGACAAAAAGGGATTTGCGTTAATCTCAGTGTAAGCGTCAGCTTAAATGTGAGAGACGGAAGAATGCGGGCGGAGATATTGCGGCTCAGTTTAACCTGTCAATTTACTCGTATATATTTGTTAAGTACCTTTCTTTTATCGGATATATCCTACCGGATCTGTTTACGAAACCAAATATACGCGGAAAGGAAAATTAGATTCTAACTTAGCAGGCGTTTGGTGTTCTCGTTCGTATAAATAAGTATACATACAAACTAAAATGAAATACTCTAAATATATACAGCGAAATAATACCATTTTGTTTTTGTTTCAGGTGAGAATGTTACTGATCTTAGTGGTTTTCAAGAACTGAAAATTTTGGTAAAGTACACAGCAAATATTATTTTGGTTTGCAGTATAATTTATTGTCAGAATTCAAGAAACAAGTAATTTTTTCAGTCACTGCGTTATCGGACTAATTTGCATACGAAGTGTTTTTTTTTTTTCAAGAAATTTTCAGAACCAAATAGAATACAATGTAAAAGTACTTTCAGAAGTGTGGTGGCTGTTATTTTATCCAACAAATCATTGTTAATTGAAAGAAATAGATTGGGACTTGCTTAATCGATTAATAATTTTTTGAAGGTACAAACTAAAAATTATTCAACAATAATTTTTGTCAACAATTACCCAACAGTAATAATTGTCTACCGCCTTCTCTTACAAGTGTTACAGCAAGTTTCAGTTGTACCTTTGTTGGTCAGTGGACTGGTAGCAGATATTTTTTAAATTAGGGCGAACAATACTTTGACACTTCCTTTACCTTAACAATAACAAAAGTGTTGAGGGACAATAATACTATACAAAATTATTAAATTTATTTTCAGTTTTCGTGTTTTCCCATAGACTATTAACTATGTGCGTAATTATCTTTTAAATACACACATTTAGGATAATATGGATATCTGTAATGGTCTGCTTTATAATGTAGGCCTAGACCGCCATCAGACCTAATGTCTTAAAGACACGCTTGTCTACTTTGACGATAGTTAAACGTTTTAGATCAGAGTTTGATTTTCGGAATTTTTTTCTAACCGTGTGTATTTTAAACAGTATTTCACACCCGGTGTCTAGCCAGCAAAAACGTCTTTTCTTTAAATTGTTACAAATACAGATAAGGATGAACTTATCTATTCATTGCAATACAAGAAAATTATTCCACTTAATCACATTACTATTAAGTGCAACGGCTTCTATCTTCTAAGCCTCCCCACAGAGTCACTGATCTCCCCAAGTTCCAGCATCTCTGTGTTGACATGGTTCCTTAATCTCCTCTTGTGTCTAACCGCAGCAGACTTTATCTTCGACAGTTTCCACAGAAGATTTCTATGGATATCGTCGTTCCCGACGTACCACGGTGCGCCGATAGATGCTCGTAATACCGTATTCTGGCAAAATTGTATAATTTGAATGTAGGACTTTTTAGTGAAACACCACAACTGTAAACCGTATGTCCACGCAGGTCTTAGGACTTGTTCGTAAAAAACGTAGCATATTTTAAGTGTCTAATTCAGTTCTTCTGTCGAGGAGCCAGTACATTTTCTGTATTTAATGTCAAGCTCTACTTTCTTCTTTTTGATGAGTGGCTTCCAGTTTAATCTAGCATGTAAAGTCATACCGAGGTAATCCACTTCCTTTCAGATTAATGATTCAACAAAGAAGTGACATAGAGTTAAATCAACTCACGTAAGATTCACAGTTAAGAAAAAATAATTCAATGCCTGTATTTCTAAAAAATCTTGACAATATGCGGTTTTATAAAAATTCCTATACATGTTATTCTTCCAAAAGCGTATTTTTCCGTTTCAGGAGGCTTCATACACGTGCTCATAAATTTCCGCGGGCATCAAGTCTGCTTTTCCTACGAGTGCTGTTGGGAGGGTTTACTGTCGTCAGCCTTTATTGGGTGTGATAGTCTTTTCCCGTAAGGAAGATGTGTTTATTATCAGGAAAGAGGTTGTAGTAATCGCGGCTTAGCTCATCACGTTGGTACCAAACCAGTTTGAATAAAAATTTAAAAAATCTTCATTCTCGCATTCGCAAGATTCATGTTTTGGCGCAGAATGTATCACTCGAAGAGGCGTGAGTCGTTACTCACAAACCAAAAATCATGTAGCAACAATTTTATAACAACTTTAACAAAACAGCATCAGATATAAATGCTGGTTTTAAAACCAGTTACCTCATTTATAAATAACACATGTGAAAATTGAAAATGTGTTTCAGATTGTCTTAGCATTTAATATTAAATTAATATTTAGTTCTTCACAGCAATGGACTTGCACTCTTTCAATCTGACGTATTTTGTTTCTTAATCGGTATTTTAAAAATCTGTGTCCATTGTACTTTCAACATGCCCGGACATTAAACAAATATAGTACAATAATTTTCCGACTTTGTAGTTTACACGCTAGCGTGCTCACTTGATTGACTGCGAACCTATTTTATGCGCTTAAGAATTTATTGCGTGCAGTGTTTGCGCCACCGGCACGCATTGTGCGATACCTGGTCTTTGTGCGTGTCCCTGCAAATATTTACAAGGGTTGTAAAACCCCCTAGCAATACGCATGCCACTGTCCAACATTCAGGGTTTCGTTTCAAGGTTAAATAGTTTCGAGTATTGGCGTGTCTACACGCGTGCTAGCGTATATTTCGTCACAAACATACTCACCAGTCGCAATTCGCGATTACGAGATGTTTTATTCGATTGTTTCGATTGTAAAAATATCGATGCTTCTCGGCTGTATTGGACTCGTCAGTCGTCACTTGACGATTGTTTATCTATTCGAGTCCTCCGACTCGGTGATCATCTAGTTTTATGTTGCTTACACTACTGTAGGCCTAAATCATCGACAAAACAATCGAATGAATAGTCATTTTGCAATCGGAATCCGATAAATATTCCAGTATATTCTGACAGTTAAGTTTGACAACTAAGTGGTATTTTTCATGTATTTACATACATTCATGTAAATGTGTGTGCGTGTGTAAGCACATTCACATTCGCAATTTTGGTCTAATTTGATTTGAACTTAACACAAAATCGATTATGATAATAACGTGGCATGTTCGTTAATTAGCAAAATTCGTTAACAATTTCAAAATGGCGCCAATTCAAATGTTTACAAATTCATATCTTTTTTTACTTAAATAAAAGAAAATCCGATTTCAACATTATAATTAGTGTATAAAAAGCCGAGGCAGCAATCAGCAGTTTGGAACCGTCGTCCTAACAATTGTCGACAATCGTCAAACATCTCGATTGTTCAACCCGACAGTCATGTCAGAACACGTCAGTTTACTGAAAGAATCGACTTGGCTAATTGTAGTTGATCTATGATTGTTCCTTATGTAATTGAAAGACCTTGTGATTGTTGCGGTGGCTGTTATTGATCACAATTACAGCTGCTGACAGAAGAAGAATGGAAGCTAGAAGGTTCAGTTTATTTTTTAGCAGACCTGATTGAATGACTTTGTCGTTTCGAGATTTTCTATGGTTTCCTGTTTCTTCACTCTGGGAAGTAAACGTTTTAAGAACGAAAGAACGGTAATAGTTTTCTCAGGGACCGATGATTTTTTTTGTAAATTCTGCCAGTACATTCTATTATCGAGAATTCTTTAGATAGAAATTCAGACTGATTTTCATCATGATCACAATCGATAACAACTTCGTTACATATTTCTATAAAGTTGACATCGCTTAGTGTGGACAATTTTGTTGACGTGTTAGTCCGTAATAGTATAACTTCTATTGACTGAAAATAATTCAACCTGTAAAGTCCTTGCCAGTCTTCATGCGACTGATTTTATAACAGATTGTACTGGACGTACAGTAAGCCTACTCATTATGTTAGTGCGAAAGAAGTAAGTGGTATATATTTGATTCGAAACAAACAGGATACGAGTTAATTGAGTTTTGGAACACGGTTAGTCAGATTTGAATAGCTTCAACAGAAATATTATTTGGGTCGTTGCTCCATTTGAGAAAAAAAATGTAGACCAAGCGTAGCCGGGATTCTTTTAGCAGCTGTTCCCTAAGGTCGGCTCTCTTCAAAGGAAATTCCGCTTAGACGCTGAAAATAGGTTATGGCTTGTCTAGAGTGCAATAAAGTTAATATATGAGTATGTATCTTGAATGGAGATTTAGAATATTCTGGTAAGGTTAATTTAGAACTTTAATAAAATGTATATATATATATATATATATATATATATATATATATATATATATATATATATATGTATGTATATATCATGTAATTACAATAAGAAGGAGTATTATAATTTTTTACCTTACGAAATGTATTTATAAACTCTAGTTTTACAACATAGTGTTTTCGAATGCAATTATGTTTTCAACCCTTGTTAGAGAATTAATTACTTCTTAGTCTGGACAAAATTTAAATATATAAAATCGGAAGTTTATATGTTTCTCCGGAATAGAAATCAAAACTAATAAGTTCGTTACCATAACATTTTACTTAGCCCACGTATACGAGGTGTGTTCAGAAAGTAACTAGAATTTTAATTTTTTGAACAAAATATGTATTTATTCTTCTACATTGATGTTGTCGCCTTCAAAATAGTCCCCATTGGAGATTATGCACTTGTGCCAGCGCTTCTTCCAATCCTCGAAACACTCCTCAAACTCGATCTTTGAGAATGCCTTTAGTTCTTTCAGCGATGCGCTTTTAATGTCATCTACGGCTGTAAAACGATGGCACTTTAAGGTTCTCTTTATTTTTGGAAATAGGAAAAAGTCACACGGAGCCATGTCTGGCGAATATGGAGGCTGGGGCATCGTTACAGTACTGTTTCTGGCCAAAAATTCACGAACAAGCAATGAAGTGTGAGCTGGTGCATTATCGTGGTGCAAAAGCCATGAATTGTTTTTCCACAGATTCGGGCTTTTTTTCGGATTGCTTCACGCAAACAGAGTTGAACTTGTAGGTAGTACTCCTTATAAACGGTTTCACCTGGTGGTAGGAATTCATGATGCACTATGCCATAAATATCGAAGAACACAGTGAGCATAACTTTCACATTCGACCGCACTTGTCGAGCCTTTTTCGGTCTTAGCGAGCCAGAATGCATCCACTGGGATGATTGAGCCTTAGTTTCGACGTCATATCCGTAAACCCATGTTTCTTCACCTGTTATAATACATTTCAGTAATTCTGCATCGTCGTTGACTTCATTTAGTGACTCAACTTCCATTCCTAAACAACTTCCATTCGCCGCTGTTTTTGTTCAAAATTCAACAATTTTGAACGAATTTTGCTGCCACGCGTTTCATACACAAAACACTGGAAACAATGTCATGACATGATCCAATCGTTATGCCAACATCATCAGCGACCTCTCTAATTGTAATTCGGCAATTGTTCATAACTATTTCTTTCACTTTTTCCACGTTTTCATCGGTTGTTGATGTGCTGGGGCGTCCAGAACGTTCGTCATCTTCAACGTATTCACGGCCTTCTTGGAAACGCTTATTCCACTCGTAAACTCTTGCTTTACTCATAGAAGACTCACCATAGGCCTTTGTTAACATTTCACACACGTTACACTTTATTCCATTTTTCACGCAAAATTTGATACAAATTCTTTGATCCATTTCTTTTAACAAACGAAAATCGCCGTGTTCATAAAAACACGTCTAACCTTAGTGGCTGTCACAGACAAAGTCAACAATGAAAACAGCTGAAAGTTTTATCATACTTCAAGGGCATTTATACCAACATAATAAAAATAGTTTGACAATCGGACTCTCGAAGCCCGCGAAATTTAAAAATTCTAGTTACTTTCTGAACACACCTCGTACATTAGATACTGGGTTAAGTTTTTTTTGCAGTTTTTTTCTGCCGTCAAATCGAAGTACAAATAATAACATTGCTTAGTTATCGCGTTAATTGTTGCATTGCAGTTGTACAATAGTCACGTCGGTATGTTCTGCCTGCAATAGGCCTACTATGTCATCGATCGATCTAAAGTATGCATAGATTAACATAACCTCAACATTTTTCATACCGTATCGAAGCGTGGGTTTTCAGCCAGTACTTTATAAAAAACCTAAGATATTTACAATTACTATAAAAAACCTAAGATATTTACAATTACTACTTCTCTCAAAGTCCGCTGTCTGATAATTATCTGTGTTTTTTAAATGCTTATTTAATTGAAGAGGTTAATGTATCAATACTAATTTTTTCTGAACACGTTATATCATTATTGTTTTTTGTATTAAACGGAATGATTAAATTTTATCATCATTTCTGAACAGCTGCAAAATTTACGTAGCACAAGGCCTCGGTGGCCTTGTGGATAGCGGCCTCCCCCCGGCTTTCACCCCGAGGACCCGGGTTCGATTCCCGGCGAGGGCTTGGCATTTTCATGCGCTATAAATCATCCCATCGTCTGCATTAGCCTAAGTGTGCACAATAGTCGGACGTTAAACACACAAAAAAAATATTACGTTTATTATGCGGTGAGATCCCGCTAATTCTATTTTATATACTTACTTACGTAAACACCCACAAGTATCTAAGCAAATGAGGTCCGCCCATACAAAGCCCTACGTGCATGGGTAAGGCTAAAGTACACTGGGAGGTCGCCAGGTATCCCAGGGCTCCGTTTGATACATAATTAGGCCGATGTCATTCCCTCCATCAGGACGGATTGCTTTATACTTTGTGTTAGCCATGTTATGTAGAAGTGTGTGTGTGTGTGTGTGTGTGTGTGTGTGTGTTTAGTAGTAGGTGAGTTAGAGAAGTATGAACGAGAGGTACGATAATATTGCTAAGATCATCAGCTACCTCCGCCGTAAACTAAGGACTTACGGAACACTCTGTATACAAGAGGAAACATACAATCTGTTAAAATGTATCATGTGGCAACCAGTTTTAATCTGAGCAGGCCACTGACGATTGTTGAATCTGTGAGCGCATGCACTATGATGTTAGAGGTCAACCTTTCATTCTAATAGAAATTATTCGATATTTTATTTATATAAAAGTCTAAAGTTTTACGTTGAAGTTATTTCTGAATAGTTTTCAGCAGCACATCAGTGAAAATTTAAAAAAAATCTAGTTTGTAACATTTAATAATTTTACCGAAAATAATTTTTGTAAAAAAAGGAATGATTTTGAAGTGATCGCTGACGTGATGGAAGCAAGTAAAATAACCGTGTAATTATATTTATTAAAAACGAATCAAAGTCAAAGGTCTATACCTAATAAAAAAATCCTATAGTATGTAAATAATTTAGTTTTTTTATCTCGGCTGAAAGCACAAAATAATCTGCACCCTCAATCGATATGTCGTTTATTATTATACTTTGTTAGTTACTTGTCTTGTCTGTATATGTTAAAGTTGATACGAGTAGGGGTAAAAACACAAAATACTATATTTTCCTTTTTTAATGTTTTTTGCATCTGGCTCCAAGCCATCATTTCAGTGTAGTACAATTCACCGAGGTTAGTATCGATATATCGCTAAATTGTATTCGATATAGTTGAAGCTATCGAATACAGCGCAGTATTAAACAGGGAATTGATTGCCAGTAGACAGACGTGGGTGAGATGGGGTAGTTTCAGACAAAGAGGTGAAGTAACCAAATATTTGAAGTATTGCCTCCGGCGGAGTAAAACTGAACTGCATTGAGGACGAGTGGAACAATCAGGTCTGTGAACAGACAAAACGTATTCAGGAAAACTGAATTTGCAATACTTATTTCGTTTTTAAACGTACATAAAGTAGTATGTTTAATTTAATATGTAAATTACGTGTTATTGGATTGATCAATTTATAAATATTAAATCAAATTGTATTAATAAATCACTTCCTCGCGAATTTCCATTACGAAGTGAGCTTTTGTAGCTGCCATCATGGTAAGATCAATTTCCGAGACCATGAAGTGAGCGCCCATCCTGACATAGAAACAAGTGTGACGGACATGAATTAAGGAGGGTCTTCCATATCCACTCCACACATGTCCACTCTCAAGAACTATGTAGACTTATCAGTGTCAGCGTTAGTTGTCACATTTACAACTGTAATTATACTATTTTTCTTTTGCTTGTAACAACGAGTCAAAATCACGGGTCTGTACCAAATAAAAAAATCCGATATTAGAAGATTTAATTAATGGGAAAATTCCAGAATTTCAAACTTAAAACAATGTTATTATCGAATCGTCTGTAGAAAATGGGCTATTAGAGCGGCCATCATAGTAAGAACCAAACCCAGGTACTTGAAATGAGCGCCGAATCGGATTTCTAGAAAACGTTTTCATGAAATTTAAATGTGTGTGTGTGTGTGTGTGTGTGTGTGTGTGTGTGTGTGTGTGTGTGTTTTAACCGTTTCAAAATGACGGTCATTCCAAAAAAACGTTAACTTTTATCTTTCGCTTTAAAAAAATCTGATTTCAATATTACCATCATAATCGGCATGAAATTTGCGTAGGTTAATACCAGCTTTGAATTGTCAGTTTAATTTCAAAGTTATGCATTACTGAAGTGTAATGCGGACAAATTATTGTTGGAAATTTGCTTCGAAGTCAGCACTGAATATAAACGGAATAGAAGTACAGTCGCCAATATAAAAAGCGTGTGCGGTTAAAATCCAAGTAATTGGACTATTTGCCGCTACGAACGCTGCAAACTGCAAGGACAGGAAGTGGAGACGTTATGAGAAAATAGACAGTACTGTTATTTATTTAACTGTAGTTGAACACTGCCGCAAGATGCCACTGTGCGAGCGCTCATAAAGCTCTCGTAAGGGTTATCATTATAATACGTTTATATTCAGTAACGTCAGCTAGATTATACTAATAATATTTCTTTAACGAAATATAAAGATTTAAAACAAATTACAGTATTACAATTCACTGATGTAAAAGCAAACAAGTTAAAGTTGTACCACATTAATCGCTGTAAACAATGAAAAAATAAAATAGGGCGTTTTTGTTTGTAAACAAATATTTTGAATAGAACGTATAAGATTTAGATACACGTATTATGTGGAAATAAAATAAAACTTTAAACAAAAGTGTTCCGGGTTTTGGAAGTTGCCAAAGGCATCCCATTAACTATAGGATTACCTTACTTTATCTTTTTGTCTGAAGGCTTAAGACAAGGACAACTCCCGCCTACCAATTTCATCAACTTTTCATTTAAATCAATAGGCTACGGTGCTGTCCCTTTGTAAGAGTTTCAATGTTGGTAATATAATTTATTATTTCCATTTTCGTAAATTAAGTATTTCGCTATGATTAAGCGAGAATGGGATCACAATTAACAAATACGTATGTCGATAAACTTTTTTGAAATTGATATGTAATCTATTCTTCTTTTCTGCTAGGATTATTGTCACTATGTTCAGTATAATAATCTGCCTTCCCTAGCTTCGTCAATTCTACTTTCGTTGACGCGTTTCGGAGAACCTCCATACTCTAGATTATAGATATAGTTTTTGAAGATGGAGGTTCTCCGAAACGCGTCAACGAAAGTACAACTGACGAAGCTAGGGAAAGCAGATTATTATACTGAACATAGTCTATTTTATTACTTTGTACAGTATTTATCTTTATACTTATATTATGACATCTTTTTTTTATTTTGTAATTTTGTCTGTTACTTTGATCGAATTGTTCTGCGGGTATATTTTTCTGTTTAAGTTGATGTAACCACCAAGCATGTTTACATGCTGTCTTTTCGAAATTGAAAGCGTTTCAACGTTAAGTGAAAATATAACGATATTAAGATTTCTTTAGCTGCTAATTTATAATTAATTATGAATAAATAAAGAATATACTCACTTACATCTATATTGAGAGTGTCAACCTTAAGGCGTAAATTATTTATTAAGAAATAATTCATTCTATGTTCGTATGCACTTTCTGTGTTGTGACAAGAACAAATAAGGAAGAATTAAGCGAAATCCAAATAGAGAATTACACAACTTGTGTTCAATTATTGTTCAGTTTACCTCACAAGTATTGACTTTATGGTTTTGTTTACTGAACTACCGTATTTCTGGCAAACACGTAGAGACAATGTTCTTCGAAAAGATTGTTTCCAGAGTTCATTCTTCCGTTCTTCAGCGAGCGATCAAATTTAATGAGTAAACCGTAACAGAACGTAGCTTCAGAACAATAACAAATCATTAAGTTGTTCGTAATGACTGTATACGCTGTAATAAATATAGCCGATGCTTATTTGTTGTTCAACATTCGACAAAAGTTACATCCCTTGTTCCCTTGTTCTGTTTCCGCCCCTACGTGTTTTACGGCTGTCTTTCCCCTTTGGAAACTTCTTGATCTAACGTCGACTCGTGCATTTGGAAGTTTTCCAAAAGCCCATCAATTCTTCGGTGAAATAAAAGTAGAACGATTTAGTAAAGCTCTCCTTTATGCTTTACAAACTTCTTTTCTGGCTAGGTTAGGTTATCGCGGATCGCCACATTTAAAGACAACTTTAATGTATTCACAGGTTTAATATTCTTCGTGTATTATTAAAAATTATCTAAAGGTTTCCTTGAATTGTTGAGTAGTTTTCCAAAAATATCAAGGAAAGTATGATTTTTTAAAATTTTCAATCGATTTTTACAATACTTGTTTTGAAATAACCAAGTATTTTTTTAATACAAAAGAAGTACTTTCCAATTGGTATAGAGGTTACTGTAACTAATTCTTGGTTAAGTACAAGGACGGGATTTTAATCCCAAGGACAGATAACGAAATTCCATAGTTTTTCGTCTAATAAAATAAATAAATTATTATTTCCATTTCCAAAACCATTTCCCAAAACTCATACCCTAAAGAGATTGAAAGGGGGTAGCAAATGTGAAAAAGGGATGTATAGTTTTCAAATTGAAGAAATATTTGTTTTGGATCGTATATTTTATAAATATAGTATGAAACACAAATAAAGAAACACATATTTCAACATTTTTCCGAATTCATTCCCTAAAAAAATTAAAATGTAAAAAAGATGTATAATTGGAGAAAAAAGAGTGTTTTCATTGGAGAAACGAATTTTTTATCGGCTTTTCTTAAAAGTAAACCAAATATTCTAAAACACAAATTATGATACACCGTGATTAAGCATTTTTCACTCGAATTCCCTTAAAAGGAAAAAAACTTAAAAGAGGTATAGGCCCTGAATGTTTGTATTGGAGAAAAATATTTCTTATTAGATTTTCTTAAATTCGAATGGAACACGTTTGAAGACAATAAAACAAAATATTCAGGTCATAATAGCTTTTCATATTCACTGTAAAATAAACAAGTTTAGATGATCATGATTTTATTAATATATTTTTTATGTTTCTAAATAATTACATTACTGAAATAGTTAAAGTTTCGTGGGCGAAGCCGCGACGGGTAAAGCTGGTAATCAATAAACTATTGGAACAGGATTTGTTTTTAACTGAACATATTAGATTACTTTAAAAGTTAGTGAATACAGTTTTCAATTCATAGTTACTTATTAGTTATTACAGTACGTTACAAATTTTATTTTACAATCTCTAAAAAAACATCCACAAGAAACTATCGAAAAAAAACGGAAAACCGGTCAATTTTTCGGCTATAGTGTATTTACGATAATTTCAAAATCGATTTAATTCACGATTTACTAGTATTGTTCAAATGTAAAAACAAACATGGTTATTTTTTCTTCTCGATAAAGTTTTACGTAAATTAAATATTACTGTTCTTACGGAATTCTAAACTGAATAAATTGTCTTCTTAAGGTATTTTGACTCCTTTATTAATACAAAATAAGTCTTGATCATAGCGTGTCCGAGCTCGCATAGCTCTTATTTTGTTCTGATTTCGTCACGTTATCAGAACGTAACGTATGAAAGTATCACTGTTGTTAAGAACTTTGTTATTCATTATGCGTGTTATTTTAGTCATTGTCTAAACAGATAGCGTACATTGGCAGCACTGTGATTTAATATTAATATTTCCTTGATCCGTTCAAATAATGTTTTCTTGATCCGTTTAAATAATGTTTTCTTGATCCGTTCAATTAATATTTTCTTGATCCGTTTAAATAATGTTTTCTTGATCCGTTCAAATAATGTTTTCTTGATCCGTTCAATTAATATTTTCTTGATCCGTTTAAATAATGTTTTCTTGATCCGTTCAAATAATGTTTTCTTGATCCGTTCAATTAATATTTTCTTGATCCGTTCAAATAATGTTTTCTTGATCCGTTCAAATAATGTTTTCTTGATCCGTTTAAATAATGTTTTCTTGATCCGTTCAATTAATATTTTCTTGATCCGTTCAAATAATATTTTCTTGATCCGTTCAAATAATGTTTTCTTGATCCGTTCAAATAATGTTTTCTTGATCCGTTCAAATAATGTTTTCTTGATCCGTTCAAATAATGTTTTCTTGATCCGTTCAAATAATGTTTTCTTGATCCGTTCAAATAATGTTTTCTTGATCCGTTCAAATAATGTTTTCTTGATCCGTTCAAATAATGTTTTCTTGATCCGTTCAAATAATGTTTTCTTGATCCGTTCAAATAATGTTTTCTTGATCCGTTCAAATAATGTTTTCTTGATCCGTTCAAATAATGTTTTCTTGATCCGTTCAAATAATGTTTTCTTGATCCGTTCAAATAATGTTTTCTTGATCCGTTCAAATAATGTTTTCTTGATCCGTTCAAATAATGTTTTCTTGATCCGTTCAAATAATGTTTTCTTGATCCGTTCAAATAATGTTTTCTTGATCCGTTCAAATAATGTTTTCTTGATCCGTTCAATTAATGTTTTCTTGATCCGTTCAAATAATGTTTTCTTGATCCGTTCAAATAATGTTTTCTTGATCCGTTCAAATAATATTTTCTTGATCCGTTCAAATAATGTTTTCTTGATCCGTTCAAATATTGTTTTCTAGATCTGTTCAAATGTTTTCTTTAACCTTTCAAATAATGTTTTCTTGATCCGTTCAAAAAAAGTTTTCTTGATAGGTTCAATTACTGTTTTCTTGATCCGTTCAATTACTGTTTTCTTGATCCGTTCAAATAATGTTTTCTTGATCCGTTCAAATATTGTTTTCTAGATCTGTTCAAATGTTTTCTTTAACCTTTCAAATAATGTTTTCTTGATCCGTTCAAAAAAAGTTTTCTTGATAGGTTCAGTTACTGTTTTCTTGATCCGTTCAATTAATGTTTTCTTTATCCGTTCAATTAATATTTCCTTCATCCGTTTAAATAATGTTTTCTTAATCCGATCAAATAATGTTTTCTTAATCCGTTCAAATAATGTTCCTTGATCCGTTTCATGTTTTCTTGATCCATTTAAATAATGTTTTCTTGATCCGTTAAGATTAAGTGGTAAGAGAGGACCTAATGGTCCTAACTTCGCCTCAGTCAAAGGCATTTACATATTAACTGAAATGTTACAAAATTTCGACATCATTCGTTACATACAGTCTAATAGAACAATCATGTATGTGAAATAAAATAGTGAAACACAAGCCCTTAAAGCACGGACTGAGCATTGCCTATCGTTAAAAGCATGTAAGCGTCCTGTTTCTGGTTCTTGTAAGTTTGTACATTAACATTTCCCGGCGATGTACACGGACTCGCTTATCAAATATAATCTGTATATTAGTAAGAAGAACGCATCAGCTGATTGTGCCTTCTGCATTGCATAAAACGCGCCAGTCATTTTGATAAAACCGTCAGTAGAGTTCGATTTAAGTGCTCTTTTGAAAAAGTCCACCTATTTAATGCCCAATCATAAACATGATTTTTGAAGCATATACTTATTTTTACCACACTGTAAATTCTCGAGCAATGGAAAAACTGAAAGTTGTTAGTAATTTTTTCCAAAATTGTTTTTGCTTAGGTCTGTAAATACACAAATATGTAAATGTCAGAAAATCCTGAAAAATCTTATTTTAATCGAAACTTGATTTATAAATATCCAGATTTTTCTGACAAAAAATGTCAAAATTAGAGTAAGGGGGAGCTCGAGATTTAGAACTTTTGAAAAGTCCTGGCGGCTCTATATGTACTCTAACTCTTGTGCAAAACTATACACATAATCGAAATCAATATCGCTTTTAGTTTGAAATAATACCCCACGCTAGGTAAATAAAAAATACCCTTAAATTTTACCCCTTAATTACTCTATATATTTATTTTCAACACATTTTTTTCTTTGGTTTAGGCCGCTACAAAGGCAAGTTTTATATTAATTGGTCACGTCGTTTATGAGTAACAGGCGAGTTACTGACAGACAGTCACCCGCGCAAATTTATAAAAACCCATAGACAAAGCCAACACTCCTTATTATTTATCCTTTTTATTAGATGAAGCTAACAATAATAGTAAATAAGTAAAAGAAAAAATATCACAAAATATTTTCTACTTCAACATGTTTCACACACAGATTTTAATGCTAAATAATACCTAAGGAATATTTAAACAATAAACAATGTTTTCAAGATTGCAGTTTCAGTAAACAATGGAAACGCCAGTATTGATTTAAGTTAAGAGTTGATGGGATTGGAAAGGCGAGGGTCGTCCTCGTCTGAGCCTTTAGACAAAACATAAAGAAAGGTAATCCGAAGGTTAATGGAATGCCTTTGGCAACGTCTGCATCGGAGTCAGACTGCCAACATAACAGAAATAAAAGTGTCCCGGGCAGCTTTCCTAAGGATCACTAATACACTGTTAGTTTTATTGTTTTACTCATTGTTTGAATAAAATTTGCACAAGAATGGAGGCAGTGACAAACCTTTAAGATAACGAGGAATATGAACGTATCAAATTGAAATTTTGACATTAAAAACATGAATTATTGATGATTTAGAATGAAGCGTGCATTGTATCAAACATTGTAGGCATACATGTCACTGGATAAACATCTCATGTAGGACTTTAGGGTATTATCGGTTCTGGAGTTCCTACAATATATAACTACTATTTTAATGAAAGCGTATCCTGCCTGCCTGTCTACGCACTCGTTTGAAGATCCCAGAGGCTGAGTCTGTTTTGTTTAAGCTTAGTATATTAGAACCCATACTTTGAGACGATCTTATGTTTACTTCTGACTATACGAAGTATTTAGAAAGTATGGTGACGGTGGGGGGGATATAATTCAAAATTTTTATAAATGTTTCCGTTTTCTGACACCCTGAGTAAAAAAACTGTTCATCCTGTCTGGGTGTCTGCAGAAATAAACCAGTAAAAATTAATAAAAATCTGGTTTTTTAAAATCAGTTCCAACTTTTTATAAAATTTTACATGAATTATTCAAACAAAACGTAGCCTATATTATCTCTGAAAAAACCTGTTTCGCTGTTATCGACAAAATACGAAACAAATGTTGACGTCATATGAAGGTTCATTAATTCAGTTCAGTCTAACGAATTGGAAATAAAATAAACAATTTTTAAAATAAATCGAATATAAACGAATCCTGATTTTCGTTAGGGTTGATTTATTTTCCATTTTACTCCTAAACGGTAAGTTTTCTTAATTAAATTTTGGTACGCTGGCTTCAGTTATGAGTCATCGTGTATGACCACAATTTTAGCAAAATGTGATGAAACAATTTTGTGAAAATAAGCTGATTTTTCGAGTTTTATCGATAGTTTCCCAACTAGTGATGTAAAATTCCTGATAATTTAAAACTCGGGGTAACAGTCCATGGAAACATTGTCGGGAATATTCCCAAAGTCCATGAATTCCCAGGAATTTATTTTGTTATTTATATTGACAAAATATACCTAAAATTATTAATTATAAACAAATTAAGGAAAAAGCTATCAATAAACTTTTTTATTTCTTATTATTTTTACCGACTCTAGAACTAAATTAAAGAACTCTTAGGCCCGAATTCACTCTGCTGTTAATTCTTGATAATGTAATAATATGCACGAACCGTATTTGTAACTGATAAGAGCATGAGATGATAATTACAGTTACCATAGCATCTTTTATTATTACAGGATGTTTTATTGAAAAGAAAGAAATAGAGAACAAAAATCAAATCTTATATTCTTAAAGTTTTATATAGGCTAAAATGATCAACGGAAATACAACAAAGAAACTTGTACTGCTTATGTTTAACTTAACTTATATTTATAAAAACTTATATTTGATTTTGTTGCTTGAATTGTGTTGTTTAGGCCCTAATTGCGTAGCTTTAATTTTCGTTGTCCTGTGTGCATGTGGTATTTAACTATAACTTAAATTTAAAGTATTTAATAAGAAAATGATTTAAAAGTTTGTAGTATAGTAAGTTAATATTTTTCAGTAAGTAAAACTATGGAGACTACATTAATTCGTCTTGTCTTACTCGGCAATTTGGAAACTTATAAATCAAAATTTGTAATTTAAATTGTTTAAAAACATATGTTACAGTAATTTTATCAGCTTTTCAGATGTTACTCATGCGAGTGCAATTTAAAAGTAGTAGGACCTGACAAAATACTTGAAAACCTAGTAATATCTAACCCCATAAAAATTTCCACATTTTGGGAACTTTCCGGAAATATTCCCATTCCGTAAGTTCCTTCCCACTGGGATTATTCCCGGCCCACATCACAATTTCCAACTGAATATTTTAATAAAATATTTCATGTGAGAAGTTTGTTTAATGTTTCACCTTTTTTAGACTACGACGTAAAAAATAAGTCAAAAAATACATATTTTGATTGTACCGGACTCGTTTGTTGTTTAAATAAAATTCAACTGATATCTTGTATTTAATTCAAGAGACAGTGCAATTAATTGTATGAATTCCAATACAAACACCAGTGTTAAGGTAAAATTAGTTGCGGGATGATGGCCGGCCTGATTCACATTCCTGTTAGGATTGGTTTCTACTTTTCTCTAATTAAATTACAAGAGCTGATGTAATTAAAGCACGGTACAACACCTTCGACTGTGCTTTCATTAGAGCAGAGAGGCTGATGTATTGACATAAAGTCGAAAATCGTTGTAATTGTTCTTAAATTTCGAAAGTATTGTTTAAAAATGTATTACCAAATGTAAACGTGATTAAGCTGTTCTCAGCGGAATTTTTTATTTTGGTAATTTATCTGAAATAATTTTAAATTAAAAACTTCAGAAATATTGTTTTGGTTCTAAAAAATAATGGTGGCCAAAACTGCTCAAAAGATTAATTAAAATTTTTAAACCTTATTTTGTCTTTATTTCATCTTTGGTTTTGTAATACAAATTAAAAACGCACAACAAACACAAACACTAGGTCTATTTAGGCCTACGTAAGTTCTGTGTGCTTTACAAAATATTTATTTAAAGAAATTGAAAATAACAGATGCTAAAAATAATTTTAAGGTTAAATAACATTAATATTCATAATCCTTGTGGTTATATCGCATTTTATTGTTTTCAAATACCATTTGCAATCCATATTTAAGTTGTATGTATTCTAATCGTGCTGTTTATCTAATTTAACCTTAGGTAAAATTGGTTTTTACAAGTTTCCTGATTATATTTTATTAACCTAAAGAGGCCTAATGTAAAAACACGTTTGTTCACAATAGATCAAGGTAAATGATATTTTAGCCTACAAAAGCAAGATTGAGCAACTTAAATAAAAACGTCTTTGTGAATATCGTTACGAAACGACATCTGGTTTCAACATATTCTTGACGACTATATATATATATCAGTATTATTTTAGTACAATGAAGCAGTGATCGCATTTCATCTCACCTAGTTTTGCTGTTCTCCTTAAATTTCCGGTACACTCCCCCTCTGCTCTCCTCCCCTCCCCCATTAATCCGATAACGCTCCAATTTTACACACCGCTGTGCACAGTTAGGGCGACGCATAATTACTGAAGTTATGCGTATATATACGTGTATGTGACAACATTACAGTAACACTCTGACACTAGGTAGAAACTGTATACAAGACGATACAAAACGCACAAAACGCACCGTACATCACTAAGGGTAGTACAAACATCACTTAGAAGGCTACGATTAAACATGTGAAGACTATAAAATTACTACGTCATTCAGAACAATAGAAATATCGTAAAAGTCATTACAGTATATTGTAAATATTCTCAAGGGAAACGACCATAAAGGGCTTATACTAATATCAAAAAATACGATTCAGAAATCACATAACACGATACTACAAAAATCACATAACACGATACTACAAAAATCACGAAAGGTGATACAAAAATCACAATAGGTGATACAAAAATCACTATGGATGATACAAAGATCACATGAAAAGATCATAAGACAAACATTATAAGGCAATATAAACATCATAATACAATAAAACATTTTCGAATGTCTCACAGCCTATACAAACATAACCCATGACGATGTGAACATTGTAAAACTATCCAAATATTACACGGCAACACAAGCATCATGAGACGATACAAACGTCACGATACCAGCGTTACAAAACGTTAGCAATGTTATACAATACGATACATAAGTGACATAAAACATAGCACAATTCGATAGAAACATCACTTTAGCCGATATAAATATCGTTAGACGATACAAGACGGTAGAAACATCACACAGTACAATACAAACGTTAATCACGATGATGCAAAGAACATAAGAACATGCAGTACATCAGAAGACAAAACTAACATTACAAGACTATACAAAGTGCACAAGGCGATACATACAGTGCATCACAAGACGAAACTAACATTGTATGACGATTAAAACATCACAGGACAATACATACAGTACATCACAAGGTAAAACTAACATTACTAGACGATACATACAGTACATCACAGAACGAAACTAACATTACAAGACGATACATACAGTACATCATACTTCACAAAATGATACATACTGTACATCACAAGACGAAACTAATATTACAAGACGATACACAGTACATCACAAGATGAAAATAACATTACAAGAGGATACAAACATCACAAGACGATACATATAGTACATCACAAGACGAAACTAACATTACAAGACGATACATACAGTACATCACAAGATGAAAGTAACATTACAGGAGGATACAAACATCATAGGACGAAACTAACATTAAAAGACGATACATACAGTACATCATACTTCACAAAATGATACATACAGTACATCACAAGACGAAACTAACATTACAAGACGATACATGCAGTACATCACAAGATGAAAATAACATTACAAGACGATACATACAGTACATCATACTTCACAAAATGATACATACAGTACATCACAAAACGAAACTAACATTACAAGACGATACATGCAGTTACATCACAAGATGAAAATAACTTTACAAGATAATACAAACATCACAGGACGAAACTAACATTACAAGACGATACATACAGTACGTCATACTTCACAAAATAATACATACAGTACATCACAAGACGAAACTAACATTACAAGACGATACATACAGTACATCACAAAACGAAACTAACATTACAAGACGATACATACAGTACATCATACTTCACAAAATGATACATACAGTGCATCATAAGACGAAACTAACATTACAAGACGATACACAGTACATCACTAGATGAAAATAACATAACAAGATAATACAAACATCACAAGACGAAATTAATATTACAAGACGATACATACAGTACATCATACTTCACACAATGATACATACAGTACATCACAAGACGAAACTAACATTTCAAGACGATACATACAGTACATCACAAGACGAAACTAACATTTCAAGACGATACATCAGTACATCACAAGACGAAACTAACATTACAAGATGAAAATAACATAACAAGATAATACAAACATCACAAGACGAAACTAATATTACAAGACGATACATACAGTACATCATACTTCACACAATGATACATACAGTACATCACAAAACGAAACTAACATTACAAGACGATACATACAGTACATCATACTTCACACAATGATACATACAGTACATCACAAGACGAAACTAACATTTCAAGACGATACATACAGTACATCACAAGACGAAACTAACATTACAAGATGAAAATAACATAACAAGATAATACAAACATCACAAGACGAAACTAATATTACAAGACGATACATACAGTACATCATACTTCACACAATGATACATACAGTACATCACAAGACGAAATTAACATTACAAGACGATACACAGTACATCACAAGATGAAAATAACATTACAAGAGGATACAAACATCACAAGACGATACATACAGTACATCACAAGACGAAACTAACATTACAAGACTATACATACAGTACATCACAAGATGAAAATAACGTTACAGGACGATAAAAACATCACAAGGCGATAGGTACAGTACATCACAGGGTGAAACTAACATTACAAGACTATCACAAGAATTACTGTATTAAATTGTGCGCTTGATACAGTAAAATGAAAAAAAAAACGAAGAACCTACTTGGTAACATCTAGGTGAAAATATAAATATAAAACACCTTTATGCACCTAGTTGATAGGCAGCGCTAGTAGTAGTCTCATATTCTTCAAGTGCTGGAAAGAGGAAAGAAGTAAATATAATAAGTGCATGTAATATAATATGTACATTTTAAAAGTAATTTTACATTACATGAATAATACATGTTATATTACATACAACACCCGTTGAAGAAGCAGTTTCCATGAACAGCAACAGTTTTTATCTGACAAGCTGCTACCCGTAAAAAATTCAAGAGTGTGGAACCAATAGGAGTAAAACAAAATATAGCAGTTGTGTTTGACGGCCCGTACTTTGTACTCTGTTTGCAAATTTCTAAAAACCGTATACAAATTTTCTGACTTAACGTTTTGATTCTATTTTTGAATAAAGTACGTATAGGCAGACGAAAAGAGGATTATTGTATTCATTTAGAGATCCTAAAACGTTTAGTTAATATGAGAAAGTCTGTAGAACAAGTAATGCTTAAAACGATAGAGTGAAAGAGGATTATTGTATTCATTTAGAGATCCTAAAACGTTTAGTTAATCGTAGAAATTCTGTAGATCAACTAATGAGTAAATGTTCCATTATTACTTCTGTATTATACATGTCAATATTATTATTGTTTCATTTTTCATTAATTTCTTTTATATCTAACATTTTATGCTTTTTATTATACAATGTAAATAAATTAAAATTGAGCGAGCTGTGACTTGTAATCACTTGTAACAATGATGTTTAATTCAACAAGAATTATAATATCAACAGTTGATCTGTGAATATTTTCAGACAGTGGAATTTAGCAGATTGTATTTTCAGTTGAAACTGTCGCTTTAAAACTGATCGTTGAAACAATTGTTTAAACTGATTGTTTTAATAATATAATAACAATAGAATATTATCGAAACAACACCTGTCGCGTACTAAGTCTTGAATTATTGCATGTCTACGTTTAATCTACAGTATTGTTTGTCGAGGAGTCATATCGATAAAAGTAACAAATAAAAGGAATCGATCATTAAGATTGAATGTGTTTTTTAAATAATCTAGGGGCTATGTTACGGTTATTAAATAACAGACAGTTTTCAGGCATTGAGTCAAGGAAAATTACAACATAAACTTCTAACAAATTTTCAACATTTTCTCATTTTTTTGCTGAACATTTTCTGTTCCTTAAAATTCAACCTGCTGATCTGTTACTAGCTACGTTAGAAACTACGTTTTCGGTTAATAAATCATAATCACTTTTCCGAAAAAAATTGTTCTTAATTCAACAACAGTTGAACGTAACTTTGCAAAATTGTCAAAGTTAATTGAGATAAATTAATAAATAAAATAGATAATTTGTTTAGATAAAATAAATAGATTAACATAGATAAATTTTAGCTGGTTATTAAAAAGAAGTATTTGTCAAAATATTTTCTACAGTTTTTTTAACATTTTCTTTAATTTGACAGTTTGTTTAAGATTTTATTACCATCTTTCAAGGTCATAAAATGATCTACTACTGTTTGATAGAACTTCATCTTCTTTTGCCCTCGTTGTTTGAAGAGGCCTTCAGATACTTTGTCAGATATTCTTGACAATATAAATTGTAGTATCCACAAGTTTAAATTAATAATCTATAAGAGCTTCTTGACTGTCATCTAACGTTCAGTACGTGAAAGATGTTTTTTATAATCCTTTTTCAACAGGTTAGCTGTATTTAATGTAAATTAAAAAGAACTTAAATAATAACTGTCTTATGTTTATCATTTTTAAATAATGTTATAACTGTTCTTTGCTCGTCCTAAATACTCTATAAAGAGCTATTTAACTGTTTTCAAGCGTTGCCGAATCTGTAGGTGGTTTTGGCGTTCCCTGTGATTGAACAAAATACATTTAATAAACAAAAATTCGTCCATATTTTCATTTTTTTTTTTTTTTTTTTTTTTTTTTTTTGAATCCCAACTTTGTTTGGTGCTCATACACTACGTATTTCTATTCCAGTACTCGTTTCATCGGAATATATCCTATTGGATCTATCATCAGTTACTTCATTCCACATCCTTCTAAAATAGTCATTATCGATCCACTTCGTTATGTTTCAAAAAAACTTCCTTCACACGGCCAAATTTTTAACAGTAATTTTTGTCTCCTGTACTGAACTTCTAAATTCATTCAGAATACGGAAATGATTCACTTTGTAATTCAAACACTAATATCCGATGATGAAGTGACATTTTAAAAACAGCCGCCTCGGTGGCCTAGTGGATAGCGTACTAGGCTTTCACCCCGAGGACCCGGGTTCGATTCCCGGCGAGGGCTTGGCATTTTCATACGCTATAAATCATCCCATCGTCTGCATTAGCCCAAGTGTGCACAATAGTCGGACGTTAAAAAAACGTGTACGCAGTATGTAAAGAGATAGATTGACCGCCATTTTGAAACTGTTGAACGGATTTGGCTGGTTAACGATCTTGTCCTAGCTATTTTGTATCTTCTAGGTTTGTATCAAATCGGACCAAAATTTCGTAACGAACTCTAAACAAATTATATAAAGGATTTGCACTCATTTCAAGTTTCCAATTCTGGGTTCCATTGTAAACCACCTGTCAATAATGTACGTGCAAAGGTTTTAACGTTTTCAGACCCATTATTTTAAAATTTGTGAAAACTGCAAGTCACGTAGTTTTATGAAATGGTTTTTCATCCCCCAAATTAAATACGGGTCGGAATAGAGTTCGTAACCAAATCGTAAAATGTTCACGAGCGGTGTAAAAACTGTTTTGTTATGAAATTTTAATGGCAGCGTTACAACACGGCCGGGCTGGTTGGGGATGAGCAGTTTAATTGTGTTTATTATGACCGCGTTTATAAAATGCTTTGTTTGTTTTCTTTTGAAAAGGGGATTTATTTTATTTTGCACTAATTGCGCGAGTTTTTTTTTAAAAAAAACATTTAGTTTAAAGATATAAGTAGTGGTATTTTTTAAATTTTGTTTTTAGTGTTCCATTAGTATGCACTAACGACCCGTACGTTTTCTAGGGATTATTTTTTGTTACAAAAATGTAGCAATACCAAATTTTGGATGCTTAAATGTACAAAATTGAAATGAAATTTCAGAAACAATATAGATAGCAATACTATAGACTTAACCATGCGATACACATTGTGTTATAGATTATACTCGAAGGAAGGGATAATAAACCCCCAGGCAGTGCTTCTGACGGACCAAACCTCTAAAGTAATAGTTCATCAGATTGGTGCCCCATGCTACTGGAGGTCTGTAAGGTCCTGAAACCAAAAAACCCTTGTTCCTGCTAGCAAGAGTCTCACAATCATAAATTATGTCCTTCAGTTTCCTCCTCTTTGTTTCATAACCTACACACGGTTTCTCCGTGGTACATACCTATCCTGTTCTTGTATCAGATCACAGTATCCACTAAAAAGGCCCAAGATTTCCCCTTGTGCTGTGCCCAGGATGTCTACCATCCCTCTAAATCCTCCATGATGAACCTTTCTGAAGAGGCGCTTGCTATGAAGATACCCATAAAGGTTATTCCACCTTGTCTGGTGGTACTTGTTAATCCACCTGACAACGAAAGAGAGATTCCTAAAGCCGGCTCGGTCCGACAAACAGATGCAGATCCCAGTCCAGCCAGTGTTAACCTCTTTATACCCTGGAACCCAGTGAAGAGTAACCCGGTTTTCCAGGGACATAGCATTGTGTTTCTCTCGACACTTCCAGACCAGTTTATAGGATCCACAAGTGCTTTGATTGCTGCCTAACTCGTTGACAGAATATTGCTTTTAAATTCTCCCGATCACAGTCATTATTGGTCATAACGTCAGCCTGGAATACTGTTGCATACTGTCCCAGGGCAACAGATTTCTTTGACTTTGATCTCAGGCAGTACACCCCAACACCAGTGCCTGTCTTTGTCTTGAAGCAATCTGATAAACAGTATAAAATTGTTACGCTGATATTCTGTTTGGGTTTCTGTTTGTTTTGTATACAGAGTTGTTTTCATGAGGAAGAGGCAACGATTTGACTGTCCTTATTTTATATTTTGATTAAACACAGTTATTTCCTCACTGCCAGCCCTTCCTCCATCTTATTGCAAATTATTCAGTATTTATTTATTTAAATATATATATCTCTGTACTGCATGTAACGTCATAAACACTAATGAATGCAGTCGGCAGACTTTACAATTTAAATGTACGATAGTTACAGTTGATGACTGTAGAGAGCGTGCTGGAATCATACAGTATCAGCTTTGCATACACAAATCATGGAACTCAGTGATCCGAAATAATTTGACCTATTTCTGCAAGGAAAGCTATAAAGTTGCGATATAACACCTTATCGAGTTACTTCAACAACGTGTCTTATTTCATTAATCATTTGTTTACTGATGTTATTCACTTGTACTGCTTTGCTCTTTAAAGTTCAAATGCAAACAGAATGTTTTACATCTTATTTTATTCCTTCGGAATCTTGTTCTTCAGTTCTGCAAATTATTTTCTGATGACTGACAAAGATGTTTTTTTAAATATTTTAAACTTTTCTGTAATATTTAGACTATGGTAAAATGAAAATGACTATAGTACGTAACACAAATTACTTTCTTAAATAATGTGCATGGAATGGTAACATTTGGATTATCTACATTGTTAGAAATGAAATTTTTATTACGGTTGCACAGATATTCATGAATTACGTTTATCTCTAACCGCGCCAAATACAGTAATCATGTTCAAACACGAGAAAAATACAATTAAAAATATAGTGAAATGGAAATAGGGAAATATATTTGAACAAAAATCTACCGAACCAATTTTTTTTTTTTTACGTCCGATAATTGTGCACACTTGGGCTAATGCAGACGATGGGATGATTTATACCGTATGAAAATGCCAAGCCCTGTCCGGGAATCGAACTCGGGTCCTCGGGGTGAAAGCCCAGTACGATATATAATTACCGAAACGATTTTGATTGTTTTTTTTTGTGAAAAAGCGACCAATAAAATTTATTTCGGTAATCTATTTAGTATTACTGAAGTCATCATCATCATAATTTTCAGCTAAGTTAGTTCATTGTCGGGCATAGGCCTCCCTTAAGTGTATTCATCTACGATTGTTTGCCTTTTTCATCCAGTTGAATCTTGCTAGTCTTATGATGTCTTCATATCATCGAGTTTGAGGATGTCCTCGTCTTTTTTTCTCTGACCAAGGTCTCCATTTGCTTAATCTATGGATCTATCGCTCATGAGAGATTATACCCATATGGACCGACCAACTCCTTTTCTGTTTGGTTATTCTTTCGACTACATCGTTGATCTTCGAAATTTTTCATTTTTTAGTCTATTCCTCAAAGATACTATCAACAACCTATTTTTCATTGCTCTTCTACTCAAATACATTAGAACAAAATCTTAATAACAATCTTGAGTAATTCGATTTTTAGTAATTTTTAAAGTTTTTTTAATAATAAAAGGTTAGTAAAACTGCTCATAAGTAGAAGGTACGACACGAAGAAAAATTTGACCTTAAAATCAGCTGACAATGACGTCAACAATCAGTCGATTTCAAGGTCAATTTTTCCTCAAGTGTCGCACCCTCTACTCATTTAATGAAAAAATACACAAAAACGTCCGTGTAAAAACTACTTTTTGGGGAAACTGGGCAGACCTGAAATCGGATAAATGCACCAAAATCACATGATCGATTTTTTCACGATCACAAAAGTTTTTACATTTCTCTTACAGTAATAAGGGGCGAGTATTAACAACTTCAACGTACCAAAATTTAACGACTACGAGCTCCTTTTGAAAGATTTTATTTCTTCCAAACTTTCACTTGATTGGTTTAGACCTTTCTCGATTCCCCTTGTTTACGTACAAAAGTTTGATGGATCACAATTTCGTAGGATGTATTTGCAAAAACTTGAGCTTCAATTTTAAGTTCGGGCAGCACAAATTACAAACTTTCCTGCACAATTATAAATGTAATTCGCACTGTTGTTTTTTTTAAGATGGATTTCGTTGACACAAATGGTCCCTGTCAGTTTACAAATTATATTTAAAATAGTTAAAAAATAATGGAAGGATTGGCCACGCTGGATATGAAGATCCAATATCCATTAGCGGCCCTTTTGTTAACGCCCTCAGCACCTAGTTAACCGTATCAATTATGCGTTGTCCGTAACAAAGTGTGGCGGTGCTTTCAAGTGTTTAATTATTGATATAGCCGTGATCAATGATGTCCCGCCATTTTTAGTCTAAATATTTTGCACTACCGCAGGTGAAATGTTCATCAAATATTGATAATTAGCAGTAAAACTTAGTTTAAATAATGCTTTATTAATTTTACTTTTCTTTAAGAAGAAATTTGTGTACGTTTTGTCGTAAATGAGTAATGCAAAAAGTAAAACCTTAATTGTAATAATATTTTTAACCGTTTGATTCTTTGTAATACTTTTTTTAATCGATTTATTACTGGTTCTATTAACTAATTTGTTGATTTTATTAACAATTTCTTTAGATACTGAAAAATAAATAACATAGCGTTAATTTAAGCGTACAGAAACGTTAATGTTGTTCCAGCAAAATCGTATTTTCACTTTAACCAGTGCCTAGTAAGTAATGTGCAGATTGCCTGGGTAATTTGAGAAATGAAAAATTTTCGGAACTTTAACGGATCGCCTTAGTTAATCTGCACATTACCTGATTTCTGCACTTTAGCGGTAACATACACAATGCACGACGTTTCGATCGTCTCCTTCTCAAGTGCCTAACCGAATACCAAAACATGCAACTTTTTTTGTTTTGTTTTTAACGTCCGACAATTGTGCACACTTGGGCTAATGCAGACGATGGAATGATTTATAGCGTATGAAAATGCCAAGCTCTGGCCGGGAATCGAACCCGGGTCCTCGGGGTGAAAGCCTAGTACGCTATCAACTAGGCCACCGACAATAACCCCGGGTGATAACGATTATTAACACCTGTCATTCTCTTTCTTTCAATTTCCGAGACTGGGATCCAGTAATTGTAATTCAGTTCATTTTTAATAAAGGATAGCATAAAGGCCATATTTAAATGAGGGTTTGACTGATTGGTCTGCTTATTGTTTGTATATATACAAATAATGAAAATTGACTGAATTAACAATAGTAATATCAAATATACTATTATTATGTAACAATTTTAAAAATACAATTTCTAACGCTTATAATGTTAACACTTTTCATTTAAGAATAGTCGTCTGCTTGGAATCACTTAAAAGATGTTTTCACTTAAAGTGAAAAATATATAATTTAGCTCCTTCAAACAAAGTGTTTAGGAAGAATTTGAATAAAATTTAAAATTCGAAAGTATATATAAAAAGAAGTGGAAAAATTAAGCCTGACTGCGGTCGGGGTTTTTGTGTTTTGTTTTGAACCGTTAATTTCGTATATTTGTAATTTTCTTTACTTTTTTTTAGGTATTTAACGTCCGACTATTGTACACACTTGGGCTAATGCAGACAATGGGAAGATTTATAGCGTATGAAAATGCCAAGCCCTGGCCTGGAATAGAACCCGGGTCCTGGGGTGAAAGCCTAGTACGCTATCAACTAGGCCACCGAGGCGGCTTAATTTTCTTAACTTGAGTTACAAATATATAACGCTAAAATTAAAACAAATTCTAATGAACCGATTTAGAGAAACTTTCGAACCGTATTGTTTAGCACCTGCACATTACTTTGTATTATTGGTAACTATATTTGAGTACAATTTGATCAGAATCATTGAAATAGTTTAAAAAATGCAGTTGTTATTCATTTTTACAAAGAACAAAAAAGCGCTTGCAATCGTGCAAGTAAACATCTTTTTAAACACAGATCTGAAAATATGAGCATGTATTGAAATTTCAAAATTGATTTTCTTTCACTTTATTCGAAAAGTGAAAAAGTAATTGCAATAGTTATTTTTGACAATCAATGCGTGCTTTCAAAGTATCGTAATGTTAAATTATAATTGTAATAATTGCATTCACTATGTTTTTTTTTCAAAATTTGAACAAGGGTATGTTTTCAACTTTGCGTTTAAGTTTGCTTGATGATAACGGACACGTAAAGTTGGCAGTTTATGAGGGGCATTATGCTTGCTGCTTGTGAAAATAAAATATTATATAGCGACGTAAAATGTTTGCCAAGGTAAACGGAACATTAACAGCGGTAATACTGTATCGGCAAACTTACTTGTTAACGCGCTGCAAAGTTGTCTTTACTTTACTGCAGGTATATAGGACATCCAATATGTGGCGCTTTTGTCGCAGTGATATCCGTGAAATGGAACTTATAGATACGCTATGAGATGAGTTTTAATATCAGACCTTTTATTTACACACACACGCGCGCGCACGCTCACACACATTGTTTATTTAAATATTTTAATACCTATAACTCGTGTTGTTAAAGAAAGGCAAGTAGCCTTCCGTTCTCGTCTAGAATAATAATAATAGAATTAAAATGGTGTAAAAGTATACGGAAGCTTTGACACATTCAATCGTTTCCCGGATTATCGCATTTAAATCCGGTAAAATTTGCCTATAATTACCAAAATTCTGTTCGTCAAATATTGTTGAAATTTTGGTCATATCTGAAAAATGATAACTCAGTTTTTTGTATCAAATAATATATTTTGTTGTTGTCGATTTTAAGGCAGCCGCCATTAAGGCTATTATTGATAGCGTACTGGGCTTTCACCCCGAGGACCCGGGTTCGATTCCCGGCGAGGGCTTGACATTTTCATACGCTATAAATCATCCCATCGTCTGCATTAGCCCAAGTGTGCACAATAGTCGGACGTTAAACACAAAAAAACGTATTTTAAAACGAAAAGCACATTAAGGCTATTATCACCTCCCTAAATGTAAGTGTGAGTGTAAAGTGTTAAAGTCGTAAGTGTGTGTTAAACTCGGGTACCGCGAGGGACGTCTAAATCCTCTCAATAAGTGCAACTAGTCTGCACCCACACACACACTGCAGGGTACCACCAAACTAAATATAAATATAATATAATTTACATACACATATATATACATATATATATATATATATACATACACACACACACACACACACACACACACACACACACACACACACACACACACACACACACACACACACACACACACACACACACACACAAACTAGTATGGTATACATCGTAAAAAACCGACGGCGGTCAGGGTATATTTTTGGGTTTCATTCCATTTATTCTTGACCTGTAAATTTCACTGACTTAAATTCTTCATAAAAATTGCATCAATCTTCTTCTTATTGACTTAATCTGAACACTGATTTTGAAAAGTTAGCTTATGAAGCGGTTGTTTTGGAGATATAACGATATTCCCGTGTTGTGCATTACCTTCGTATAATGATACATAGTGGAAAGGAATGGAAATATTTGGGGGGTTTTTCACAAACTTGGAAAGTTTTCAAAAAGTGGGAATTTATAAAAAGAAATAGATATTACTAGGTTTTAAGTATTTCAGCAGTTCCGTCTGCTTCTAAATTGTACTTAAACACGTGTTAAACGTAATTTACACAATGAATTAGTATTCTCTAGTCTTTCTTACTGAAGCTTTAAAGCTTTTTCTTATTTAATTATGCAGATATTTTAATTTAGGTTACGCCTAAGCCTAATCGTATTAACTTTCTCAGCACTAAGGAAACCCAGATTGTTTTGGTTTGAAATCAAACAGTGTTGTTGTATTCAATACAGGATTAAAAATTACAAGTTCGTTTGTTGTATCTTCATGTTCATTTTATAAAATTTTAAATAAGAAGATTTGTTTGGTTCTGTTTTTTTGTTTTTTAGTTGGCATTTTAGAAGGCATCAGATTGTATAAGATAAGATGCTATGGTAATGGCAGTTATCATTTTATGCATTTATCACTAAGTACGGTACGTTTGCATTATTAAATCATCCAGAATTAACAGTACAGTGAGTTCACGAATCTTTTTAAAATTTGATTTTGAACTTTGTAAAAACAACTTTCACAACTAAAAAAGGCTTATTTGTATTTTCTTTTTTCTTTTGTTAAGAAATAATAAATACTTTTATCGACCTAAAATAAACTTAAAATTCCCGGAAAGTTAGAATTTCTGTAATATTCCCGGCAATGTTTCAGGAAATGTTCCCTGAGTTTTTAAATTCCGGACATTTTTCATCACTACTTACGTATGACCAATTGGTTTGATATTAAAACTTCGTACACCAAATCTTATTGTACGATTCAAGTACCGTCTCTTCCTTTTGATGTCTTTTGTAATCAGCCCTATCTTCTATTCTAATCATCCGATTGTTATGAAACTTACACATAATTTAATAATATAAATATCTCACACATAAACCAGAAGTTAATCGGGATTAAGAGTGGGCATACAAAAATTCCGTAAATGTTCATTTTTAAGAAAAATAAATTTGTTTTATTTGTATTTTAGGGTGGTCGTTTATACACTTGAAATATATTTTTTGTTTTTTTTTTGTGTTTAACGTCCGACTATTGTGCAGACTTGGGCTAATGCAGACGATGGGATGATTTATAGCGTATGAAAATGCCAAGCCCTGGCCGGGAATCGAACCCGGGTCCTCGGGGTGAAAGCCCAGTACGCTATCAACACCGAGGCGGCTAAAAAAAATGTTAACATATTTTTATCGTGTTTTGAATATTTTATAATATTTAATGCTACTTATTCTGTACAATGTACAAATGTACATATATTCAAAAACATTTTCTTACCTGTAGACTATGGTTCCCGTTTGTGCTCACAAAATGTCAAAGATATTTCAATGATAGAAAGACAATGGATAACGTGAAGTTTAAATAACAGTGTTTTTGTGTCGTGTTTTACGCGCACCAGGGTGAATTAGTATTTTTCATGCGTAAGGGTGAATTGTTGTTTTTTGCGTACATATTCTTGGAACTGAGGATGTCTGTCTTCTCACCTGACCACCGTTTTTCTACCTGACTATTCCAAGAACGTGGGAGGTTTTGCTTGTTTTCTGGAAACCCTTGTATACGTAATCAGTTACGTTATTATGGAACCTAATTATGTATAAATAATTAATTTCGTGGTAACGTTTGATGAAATTTAAAAACGAAATTAGGTAGACAGTAGTAAAAGAAACTCATTAATTTTGCAACATTACTGAATGTTTCTCATGCAGACTACATTTTAGGAATATTTTTAAAGGGTGTAAGAATGACGGAAGTGGCTAATTATTATTTATTATTTCATTAAACTAAATTATTATTTGAATTAGTGAGTGAGTCAGTGTTGGCTAGCTTTATTCGGCCAAATGTAGTAGCATTAAGAATGAATTTGTATGTTTTTAAATCAACACTATCAGTTTGTGCACATATTTGTGGAATGAATTCACGCATGGTTTTATCCAGGCTTAGCATAATGTCTGCAACAAACTGACAGTACGCTTGAGGTTGTTGACATTTTTGACATCGTCGGTTCAGAAATGCTTACTCCTAACGGCATCTGTGCGCGAAATACACGGCACATTTTTTTCTTTCCCTAGCGTAAAACTGTGTGCAATACAGTTTTCAATTTTCAAATTTAATAAAGCTTACAAAACTGAACGGCAAGGTTTTTATTTGTATTACTGCAAAGCTGTTTATTTTTGAAAATTATTTTTCTAAAAGTCTTGGAGAGAGTTGTGTCCATTTTTTATTTTAACTATATCTCACTGAAAGAAACGTGAAAGTAACAAAATGAAATTTTGTACTATTAGGCTACGTACTAATAAATGTGATGAATGAAATGGCCACTGTTAAAGAGTGGGTGAACGCGCTATGATTGCGTTTTGAACAAGCCTCCATTAAATGTAATGAGTGGGAAGCACTCGGCGAATCGGTTAGTTAAATATCCACATCATAACCGTTCACCCTTCGCGATAACGTCAGGTCAGTGCGTGCTTAGCATCACACACTGTACTGTTACTTGTGTGTGCTCGCGCGTGCGCGCGCGTGTGTTTTCAAACTCTTAAATTCGCTAGTAATACTGTTAATTTATTAAAATAAATATATTCAAATTCCACAAACAATTGAAACCAATACGATTTAATTAAACCACGTATTAATTAAACAGAGTTGATGTGCATATATACAAGATCCATATTTCATTACATATTAATTGTATATTATCAATTTGCGGAATGTAATTATGTGATATTATTTGTCAGTTCACAAACAAACTATAGACAAATTTATGTTACCGTATTTTAAAACGGTTAGGTAATATACTTCGTTAAAAATTTTATTCGATAAGGAATTAACGTTTAACCAAGAGAAAATTATGACCTTGCTGTTTCATAATGTTCTAATAGCGATAACATCAAATGTTTCAGAACCGAAGCAATTATGTTGCTGTTTTTTTACAAACTAAGTTTACACAAAGTAGATCACTTTACAATTGTCTCTGTTGTCGCTGACATTCGTAGCGTTCTGATACACCCATCATTTTTGACGCGGTTTTTCAAAAACTGTCAACGTAGCATCTCAAACATTTTAAATAAATCTTTATTTTCATTATTGCAACATAGCCACCTGACTCATATTTAAGTAATTAGGATTACAACCTATTCTTCCCGTTAGTGGTCTATCTACCTACATCGTAAACGTTACCGCGGTTTCGAAACTCTATCGTTTCATCTTCAGGCCGTGATACAAAATGTTAAATCCCTCTGTTTGAGGTCGTCACAAACACTGAACCCAATTACGCGATTAAAATACGTACGATGAAATTAGGTGTGGCCTATTAATATCTTGAAAACCGATAAGATTTAGGATTATGACCTATTCTTCCCGTCAGTGAGAGACATCTGCTCACCTCGTAAAGGCTACTGCGGTTTCGAAACTCTATTGTTCCATCTTCAGGCCGTGATACAAAATGTTAAATACCTCTGTCGAGGTCAGCACAAAGTCAAATAAAACATTAAAAACATAGTCACAAACACTGACACGCTTCATTATTCTGAAAAAACCCCGCTGAGGGGTACAGACTAGCTGCACCTATTGAGAGGATTTAGACGTCCCTCGCGGCACCCGAGTCTAACACACACTTACACTTGCAACACTACACTTACGACTTTAACCCTTTACTCTCACACTTACATTTATGGAGGCGATAATAGCCTCAATGTGCTTTTCGCCTTAAAAAAATCTGTAAAAAATGTCGGTATTAAAATTAAATACTTTTCGTAGTTATTATGTATTGGTACATGCTGTTCGGTTCCAGATCGCCACGCTATCTGTCGTGGATGTGCACAACCACCTACATATAATAGACCAACAGACATTTGGCTACTGCTTTTTTATACGCTACAAATTTAAAACGATCTGAAGGAGTGTATCCTTTAACTTATCGATTGATTTCTTTCACGATCTCAGTTATGTCTTACAATAAGAATGGAAATCTATATATGCATATATCTTAAGAACTCATATCGAGTCTTCAAACCGGTTTGCTGTAGTCTTGTAAGAGATACATTCATAACTTGTACAGTAGCCACTCATTAGGTTTTTGTATCGTAATCGAATTTCCGTTCGGAAAATAAGCTGTTGGGAGTGGCCACAAAAATCGATTATGGCAATGACGTGTTAAAAGGTAGTTTAACAGTTTTAAATATTTAATAATTCATAATTGTTTTCGCGGGCAGGGTTTGTTTACGTATTTTCAATGAAAATTTAAAGATCACTGTGCAGTTTTTATAGCTGATTACGATCGTGTAATCAGAATTTCAGAAAGGGTAAGATAAAGGAAAATACTTTGGAAATTCGCTTCTATCACGTCAACGAGCAGCTGCATTCCGCGATTATTTAATAGAAGTGGTATTCAATAGAAGAGCGTCAAATTCTTCAGATTCAGCCATAACTCATTTTTTACGAAAATAAAATGAAATGAACAGAACCCGCAGGCCAATGTTGGTATGGTAAAGATAGCGTCTCCTAGAAGATGTAATCTCTTTGTTTATAGCTCCTTGTACAGAAGAGAGTAAAAATGGGCAAAATCAATTTGGCGATGAAATTATAAACAACAATATGTGAAACGATAGATATTTTAATGAAATTTTTTAATTTTCACTGATACAGTGAAAGAGCCCAATGTTTGCACTTTGACAAAACGAGGGGGGAGAGGAGTGGTGGGGGTATTAATGGGCGTGTTGTTTGTGCGTGCTTGCAAATATAATTAGCAGATTTGTTAGCGCCGAATTTGGAAATTCCAATAATGGAGTGTTTTAAAAGCGGGACGGGGATCAGTAAGGTATTTGAATAATACGCGCATTGTGGGGAATATTTCCACTTTCTGATAAATAATACCAGTCGCTGATTACTAATGTTTAACTGCGCTTCGTAAATAAAGTATTATTGATTGTAATTACAAAATGCGGAAAAAAACTTGTTTAAAAATCTAACAGTTTTACGGTGATAAAAATCAAATTTCGTTTTAGTTAATACAAGAGTAGTTTTACCGAATTGGTTTTTACTCGGAACAAAGTGGTAGTAATTGTTTGAAAAATCTCATAGTATTGTTGGCGTTAGTTCGTGCGCGCCCATACCAGTAGCCTGTCCCAAACCTGCTGCGCCTCTGTTCTAGTGGTGGGCTTAAGAGCGTTTTTCTGTTAACAGTGAATGCCCTTAGCAGTTATTGAACATCTCTCTCTCTCTCTCTCTCTCTCTCTCTCACACACACACACACACACACACACACACACACACACACACACACACACACACACACACACACACACACAGGGTGAAAAATATAAAGATGACGTATATTTTTCACCTTTTAAACAAACTGTACTGTTATGACCACACAGCTGAAATTTGGTGTATTAGTACCAATGAATGCACCTCTTTCCTGCAAAAATCAGAACAATTGAAAGTAATTTTTGAATTCATTGTTAATACTACCCACATGGTTGCAGAATTTCTTATATTGAATTTACAAACAGTTAGTTTTAACGTAGGTCCTGGGTTCAAATCCTTTAATTGAAAAACAATCCCTAAAGTTAATTAACGCCTTCCCTAATCGCAATTTAAAAAAAACAGTGGGGATAAACAATAGAGTAACTATTAGAGTATAGAGGTATTAGAGTAGCTGTGTTATTTCATTAGATACTTTTTAATACATTACTTTACTTGAAGACTTAAATTTAGGTTAGAAAATTTCTCCTTTAACAGTAGGTGTTTTTTTCATCTAAAGATTTGAATCAGAAACCTGTTAAAAAAGTACTTGTTTGTAAATATAATTAAGGAAATTCAATAAGTATATGTGTAGTACTGACACGCCAAATATAAGCTTAGCCTTAACAGTACAGTTCCTTTAGGGAGTGAAAAATTCTGTTATTGAACCAAAAATAAAAATCATGTATCATGTTTTCTCTTCCCTTTTATTTTAATTACGATAATTTGTTCAAAAACACGACAAATTAGCTTAGCTGGTTTTTACCTAAAACTTATTATAGCCTAACAGCTGTTCAATGAAATCAGCTGATCGTTACGAATTAATATAAAACAACTGATCTTTCACTATACCTACTAATATAAATTTGTGCACTCGCATCACGATCCATGATGGCCACTGCAGAACGGCCTTGACGTTTAATTCCACCCCTTCACATTAGTAATCCCTTCATCATGTAACAGAGCTAATTTGAATGAAAATAATAGCCTTCCAAGTCGTTAGTTTCAATACATGATTATTATTCAATTCTTGCTACTTAAAAATAATTAACTTGGGGTAATTGCTAGGGTTCACCCCAGCCCCTAGACGGCTGCGAAGTGCATTCCGTGCACGTTTTGATTGCTAATAAAAGTTCACTGTAATTTTTTTCAACTTGAAAATGCCAAGCCAACGTTTTCTACTTTCTGAAACTGATAGAATGTTAACAATCAGTAACTCAGTTTAAATGAGTTTTATTGTTGAGGCAGTTCTATGCTGTATTATTTAATACCATTGAGATAAAGTCTTACGACAAGAACATGTGTGCGTTGTGGGATAGTCCAAGGAATATCATTTACATGTAAAGCGGTTTCGGCGGTATATTTTTGACCCATTTTCGGAGTTTACGACCTCTAGGCCTGTCGTAGTATTAGAATTCTACGTGCATTACTGATAAGATTTTACGGTATAAACCCTTCTTTACATGATTTCTTTTATTTTTTATTTGAAAACACAAAAATTCGTTTTATGAAAATTTGTGTTTTGAAATCAGTGAGGTACTTTTTTTTAGTTAGTACACCTTTTACTCGGGCATTTCATTTCAAATTCCTATTTATTAAAAAACAGTTGTGACGAAAACAAAATTTAAAAATTCTATTGTTGTTTCAAACAGTTTAATAAATTATTGCTTCAAAATGGCACAAGCTTTCCAACTTTTTTTATTTAGGCGTTCAAATTAGGCCTAACCAGGAAGTGACAGACCAAATAAGCCAAAACATCCTGTTAGAAAACTGTAGATGAAAAACTGAAAAGCCTATTTGTCAAAATCGTTTTGTTCATTTACCATATTATAATTGATAAATTGATCATAAATAGACCTTATAAATTGTCATAAATTAGTGTGCCAATTGTTTAATTTGGTTGCCAAATTTATTCAGGAATTGTAAAATTCAGAATTTGATTCAATGAGTTGGATTATGAGTCCGTGTAAGAGCAAAATTTTAAATAAATTCTCGTTTTGAGAAACTGTAGAGATTCTGATGCTTGGATTAAAAGTCCGTGTAAGACAAAATTTTTAGAAAATTCTAGTTTTGAGAAACTGTACAGATTCTGATGCTTGGATTAAAAGTCCGTGTAAGACAAAATTTTAAAGAAATTCTCGTTTTGAGAAACTGTAGAGATTCTGATGCTTGGATTAAAAGTCCGTGTAAGACAAATTTTTAGAAAATTCTAGTTTTGAGAAACTGTAGAGATTCTGATGCTTGGATTAAAAGTCCGTGTAAGACAAAATTTTTTTGAGAAATTAGAGATTCTGATGCTTGGATTAAAAGTTCGTGTAAGAAAATTTTTTAGGAAATTCTAGTTTTGAGAAACTATAGAGATTCTGATGCTTAGATTAACAATCTGTATAAGACAAAATTTTAAAGAAATTCTCGTTTTGAGAAACTGTAGAGATTCTGATGCTTGGATTAAAAATCCGTGCAAGACAAAATTTTTAGGAAATTGTAGTTTTGAGAAACTGTATAAATTGTCTGATGCTTGGATTATAAGTCCTTGTAAAACCAAATTTTTAAGAAAATCTAGTTTTGAGAAACTGTAGATTTTTTCTGATGTTTGGATTTATGAGTCCCTATAAGACCAAATGTTTAACAAATTCTAGTTTTGAGAAACTATAAAGATTTTTCGGATACCTAAGAAGGATAGAGACAAAAAAGTGTTAAAATAACATACATAACATATATTTCGCTAGTTTTCAGTTTTTAATTGGTAATTATTGCTGCGTAATTGTTAATTCTAATTAAGTTAAAATATCAAAAACGTTGGTAGAATGTCAGTGCCAAATTCACAGTTATACTCTTATCATTGGTAGAATTTAAAGATCATATTATTAACGTGCGAATACTCTCAGCCTCATGCGTACAGTATTGTTACTCATAATTGGCAATAAACTGTAATAGAACAGAAAACGTTTTTAACTCTCTGCTTTAAATTTGCAACCGAAAGTTTCAACAACACAGCGATATTAAATACTTTTTTGACAGAAATAGCAGTCGCCAGTTTCGTGCAATAAATTAAAGGCGGGAATGTAAATTACGTAAATCAAACAAACAAGTAGGAGGGTTTCCGTGATAAGCTCGCGTTTGTAAATTTGGAAAGGGAGCTCCGGACCCCCGCCCCGCGCCCTCGGCATTGCCGTATTTTAGGGCTTCTTTAACATCCGATCTGTAATGGATACCTTAGTGTAATTAATGGCCTGCGATTGCTAAGGGTTCAATGTTCTCCCCGGTGTACAATGTATCGCTATTTTCACATAATAAACGTTTAACTTCCAGCGTCTAAACGGTATGATGGAAACAGGTATGAATCTTTTGTATCAAAGCAAACGGGAATATGGTTACTTGTACTGTTTTTTTTTAAAACATAATAAAAATTATATATATAATCACAGCTTGAACAGTTTTGTTAATCGCCAAAATTCGTTCATCACTTTCAAAATGGCGGTTTTTTAAATCTTAAAAAATGAATTACTTTTTCGTTGTAAATATTTAAAAAAATGTAATTTTAACATCGTAATCAACGTTAAAATCTGCAAAATTTATCATTTTGAATTTTCAAAATTAGTTGAAATTAAAAGATGTAATTTTCCGGCGGTCAGGGTTCATTTTCGTATTTTAAATGCAATTTCATAGTTTAATGTATGTGCTGGTTTTAATTCTGTTTATGATGGTGACGTCAGAGTTTCAAACAGAGGGTAAGATAAAAAAAATTGTTTCCATCACTTCAGTGGGCTGTGATTATTTTGGAACTAATTTTGCTACGGTAATAAAAGTTCTGGTATCTTTGAAACAAGCGTATAGTTTGTGTTAATATGCCTGCAAAGCATTTATATTTGATTTAGCCTATCCTTAATATTTAATATTAATTTCTCCAAATGACAAAACCAATTCATATTATTTACAATCCGTATTGCAAGCAGTTTTTTACTGTAGCAATAGATTAAATACACAAATCACAGAATCAGATCGAGGTTAATGTGGTTGTCTTGTTGTAGAAATATCGTCTAATTCAATTATTTTTGCGAGTAACTCGTTTGGCTCCTTTACCCTTTCAGTTTATACGAAAACTTTTGTCATAAAACTATTCGCCAGAAAACACCATCACACAGAAGACTGGTTTTACGCCGTCGTAATAGCGGCGAAAGTAACGTACCGTGTTCAAAGGAATTCTCTTACGTGCGTCTTTTTACGAGTCAAAAAATTTGGATTAAACAATTAAGTAAGTGTAATTTTTTTTCTTAACGCCCATACTTTATGCCAGTTAGACTAACGACGATGGACCAGCGTTAACGGTAAGGGGAGAGCAACGTGAGTAACTGCGGCTAGAACTAAGAACCTTAAGCTGCGCAGTTCAGAGACGCAGTAGACTAACCGGTGCTTTAGCCACTTTGACCACCGAGTCCCCAATAATTGTAAATACAATTTTACGTTTATTTTTTAACGAATTTCCATTGTTAAATGAGCTATTTGGACGGTCATGTGGTAAAACTCGGTACCTTGAAATGTGCGCCAATCCGGAGCTCTGCTAGGACATTTTTTGAGGTGTCGTTAATTTTTTTTATTTAGTAAGTGTGCGCGCGTGCGTGTGCGTTGAACTATATATATATTGCGTTCGAAATTTTGATCACATTTTATTCTAACTTGGCACAAAAATCTGTTTTGGTTATAACTTGGACGGACAACTTCGTTACCTAGTACAATTTGTTAAACCGTTTCAAAAAGCCATTCTAAATCATAACTTTTTTACTAGCGTATTTTCATTTAAAAAATGAGCTATTAGAGCGGCCATCGTGGTGACACCTAGACCCGGGGCCTTGAAATGAATACACCGATCAGGATCACAAATTTAGATCACTTTTTGAGGAATCGTTAAAATTTGTATATATATATCATTGTTGTCAATCTCAAACGTAATAATTACCCACATCAGACATAAAATTACCCGCAAATTACCACACAATTATACACATAAAGCTTAAATTTTGTCTCTCAGTTTTTCCCCAATAGACATTTTTATCATTTGAGTTAATCGCAAAAAAATCTCACAGATGTTGTTTAGGTTCTAAGAATTTAAGGACAAATAATGTGAAGTTGGCGGACACACATACCCACCCCGATCCCAAAATCGCAAGCCGCCTCAGTGTCCTAGTTGATAGCGTACTGGGCTTTCATCCCGAGGACCCGGGTTCGATTATCAGCCAGGGTTTGGCATTTTCATACGCTATAAATCATCTCATCGTCTGCATTAGCCCAGGTGTGCACAATAGTCGGACTTTAAAAAAAAATCGCAATTTTTTCAATTCGTTTATATCATCAAAGCGAAAAAGAGATTTCTTCACGAGACCATACAGATCCTTGACCTTCAAACACTTCCTCAATCTTAAAAAATTGAATTTTGTTGAAATATGATAAAAAAACAGTATTTCCCCCGTAATTGTAACAGTGAATTGTAATAATCATTTCTTTTAGACTCAAGTAATACGGTACCCACAGCTGTAAGATCGTATTGCATGAAAACAAGCAGTGTATATAATATTCTCCAAAATTAAAGTTTACCTAAAAATGAGCTGACTGAGGAACAGAAAATGCGATCCGAGCTTGCATCACATGTAAAAATTATTCTGAACACAATATAAGCCACATAGTATAAACAAATTTCAACACATATAATGTAGTCAAAAGAGAAATGCGAATAAAGTAATTTTTCTTGATAATTTTTGTAGGCTATCTCAGTGAGACCAAAATTATCAGCCTTTTTTCATTATCCTCATGACTACCCACAAGCGTCAAAATTAACCGCCAATTGGCAAAACTGATGTGTTTGTGTGTGTGTGTGTGTGTGTGTGTGTGTGTGTCCGCTCACTTTCGCAGTTTTGGTTCATTTGGTTGAAACGTGTGCAAGAATCGATTGTGATAGTAGTTCGTTCAACGGCTCCAAAATGGCGGCGATGAGTGTTTAAGCATTCGACACTTTTTTGTCGTGAATTAGTTTGAAACTATAATTTTTATCGTCGTAATCATTGTTAAAAACTGCATGTAAATCAGCAATTTAATTTTCAAAATCAATTTAAAGGAAATTAAATTTAACGGCGGTCAAAGTTGATTTTCAATGCAATTTGAAAGTTTAAAATGTCAAATATATGTAGATTGTAAGCTGTTTGCGATAGTAAAATCAGAATTTCAAACAAGTGCAAGATAATTAAAAATACCTTTTGAAAATTTGCTTTCTCCACGTTGACAAGACAGCGGCGCGCGATTATTTGTCGGCAAACGACTTTGTCTTAATAACTTAAATTTATATAGCGTCCGACAAATGGTTGGGAAAATATAAGCAGCTTATTCCGTAGTCGGTAAAACCTTAATTTAATCTTCAGCTCGTTGAGGGAAATATTGTTTTTATATAACGACAGCACTCGTTATTTCACGATGTCTGGAGTGGTTGTCAATTGCATTTCACGTTGGAGTGTAGAATTATGTCTGATTGCTTGGCAAAGAGCTTCACCTTAAACTAGACCCGAGTAGTCGGTCTGAGAAGCATCAACTTGTTTCTTTATTACTTTCTTAATACATTTTACTTAGACTAATGGTTTATTTAAAAAAAAAGTTTCATTAGAAAATTAGTTTTTGGAGCCGCTGTCAAGGTAGAACCCTTTTTTTTGAAATGAGCGCTTATACTGATCTCTAGATCACTGTTGTGTGTGTGTGTGTGTGTGTGTGTGTGTGTGTGTGTGTGTGTCCGCTCACTTTCGCAGTTTTGGTTCATTTGGTTGAAACGTGTGCAAGAATCGATTGTGATAGTAGTTCGTTCAACGGCTCCAAAATGGCGGCGATGAGTGTTTAAGCATTCGACACTTTTTGTCGTGAATTTGTTTGAAACTATAATTTTATCGTCGTAATCATTGTTAAAACTGCATGTAAATCAGCAATTTAATTTTCAAAATCCATTTAAAGGAAATTAAATTTAACGGCGGTCAAAGTTGATTTTCAATGCAATTTGAAAGTTTAAAATGTCAAATATATGTAGATTGTAAGCTGTTTGCGATAGTAAAATCAGAATTTCAAACAAGTGCAAGATAATTAAAAATACTTTTTGAAAATTTGCTCTCTCCACGTTGACAAGACAGCGGCGCGCGATTATTTGTCGGCAAACGACTTTGTTTTAATAACTTAAATTTATATAGCGTCCGACAAATGGTTGGGAAAATATAAGCAGCTTATTCCGTAGTCAGTAAAACCTTAATTTAATCTTCAGCTCGTTGAGGGAAATATTGTTTTTATATAACGACAGCTCTCGTTATTTCACGATGTCTGGAGTGGTTGTCAATTGCATTTCACGTTGGAGTGTAGAATTATGTCTGATTGCTTGGCAAAGAGCTTCACCTTAAACTAGACCCGAGCTAGTCGGTCTGAGAAGCATCAACTTGTTTCTTTATTACTTTCTTAATACATTTTACTTAGACTAATGGTTTATTTAAAAAAAAAGTTTCATTAGAAAATTAGTTTTTGGAGCCGCTGTCAAGGTAGAACCCTTTTTTTTGAAATGAGCGCTTATACTGATCTCTAGATCACTGTTGTGTGTGTGTGTGTGTGTGTGTGTGTGTGTGTGTGTGTGTGTGTGTGTGTGTGTGTGTGTGTGTGTGTGCGTGTGCGTGTGTAATATGTTTAACACACAAAAAACTTTATTAACCGCATTTTTTGGGCGCCAATTTATAACATAAAAATTATGTTTATGAATAAAATAATTTACAAAATAAAAAAAGTAATTTGCAAGCTCATTTGCCTTAAAGGAAAACTTAAATTTTATTCATTTAACTGAATACTCAATAGCTCATTTCAAATAGAAAATCACCAGTAATAGCCTTCAGTTATTATGTACACTTTTGCCACATGTGAAGCAGTAGCTTCCATTCTGATGTTTCCATTTTTACAGCTGAATGTAGGAAATATGTTTCCACCGTCGCTATTCTTAGTCCGAACGTGAACTTGTAATATAACCGAGTAAAGCAACTTTTGTCCAGTGTATTGACTGCTGCCGGGAACTCCCGGTCGTCTGTAGATTTTGAACAGATTGTAAATCCCGATACCACCCGTTCTGTGTTGTGAAATATTTGGCGCTCATAAAAATAAACGATCACCGAGTTGGCACCGGAACGATAGAGTAAATGAATTATTTGTTGTAGGCTATACATACAGTTCAGCAGATAGAATACACGCTGTACAATACACATAAACTATTGGAGTTTTTTTATAAGCGCCTGGCGATACTCCAACGCTAAACAATCACTGAATTTTGTTTAATATGACCGACAATTTATATGCGATTAATGTTTTATATGTTTTGCTATCCGCTTTCCAATTATTTGAAACATTTCAAATGGAACGTCAATATTTTTAATGTAAATATAAATAGGCATCGTGAAGTAGTAAGTAAAAGGAATTATTACTTTTTAGAGACGGTATCGCTTGTTGTAATTTCATTAGTATAAATAACAAACATAACCTAAAAGAGTAATTTAAAGGAAACAGCTGTTTAAAAAACATCTGTTTGACTCAAAATTATCAGCTGATAAATCGAATAGTGATGGGCAAGGTCGTTCTTTTCAACCACCCGTTATTTTTAAACCTACTCTTTGAAGACCTCTCGCCGTTCTTTTCACGCATGGATAGACCTCATATAAGAAAGATATTGTTAATAATTTAACGATTTTGTTACGGATTTTTTAGTGGAAATACTTTTTTCGTACGTATGAAAAAATGTAAGGAACCATATAACTACATATTTTACATTATATGTTGTAGGGGTTATTACAAATATTGAAACATTATTTTTAAATTTCTTGTAAACTAAACTAGCTCATTAGTTGGATAATTTAGTTTTACAATTAAAAACTTATCTGAATTATATTTTTACATAAAGAATTAAATAAAAAAATTGTTGCATGCTTGTTAAAAATATAATTAAAAAATTAAATTTCTAAAGGAAACATACAAATACAGGAAGAAACCGAACAACGTAATAATTAGTATTTAAAAATATAATTTGTTGCAATTTTTACTTAAAAGAAGAACGAAGCAAAGATTGACCGGATCCGGATCCCAGTCTCGGTTTCGGAGGGGGTAGTTTACATGCTGTGTGTGGTGGGGATTGCGAACGATGGAAGATGATCCGTTCTTTTTCAGCATGCCTATCTGTTGTTGCATGTAGTCTGTGCTGCGATCTATATGTACTGTAAAGTACTGGTTCAACAATCGGTCTCGTTCATAACTTGTCCTCATAAAGATCCGTTCATTTTATCCAGTTCGTTCGCGAACGACACGGGATCTTGGTCGAATCGAACGTAATTTCTACAACATCGAAGCATTAAATTTAATTGGATAATATTAATGTTTTTAAATTGTTACTAAGAAACTATTAGGGCCTACATAAAATGTCATTGTTAAGAAATAATAGGAGTATGTTTCAATTTGGTTTTACAAAGATTGAAATCTGAACACAACTTATGTTAAACACGTACAATTAATTCAGAGTGCTAGGAAACTGTTATTTAATAGCCGTCATCTAATAGATTGCATCGTTTAGCTGTGATTATAACGTATAGCTGAACAGTTACTGTTTAATGAAGTGTTACGTTCACATGAAGGTTATGTTTGGAAATTATCAAACGATGTTTCTTTACAGTTCTAATTTATAATATAACTTTTTTGTTGTTTAAATCCTAAGGAACATTGAATTACAACGTACTTTACGTGTAGGCAACATTGGCGTGATTACGTGAGAAAGTATAACAATATGCAAATATCTGATAAAACACGAGTACTCGAACAGGCGACAAGTAAACAAAGATCGTTTCAGAGATAATATTTTTGATGGACGCTAAATCCACGAGATGAAGCGTCCAATGCGAGAGACGAATATCGATCAAAGAGTCCGGGGTGAAGTGCGTGCTATAGGGGGTGTAAAGCACGCTTCAAGAGCACGTAATTCATAGAGGGTGGGTTCCACCCCTAACCCTAACCATCTGCTTAGACTTAGAGATTGCTTTCTGGATATTTTCTTTGCTGAGCTTTAATTCGTTATTTATCTTACATTACGAAGGTTGTATTTCGCATTATGGAAATTTGCTTCAGGATGTTTTCGTTTGTTTTCCGTAGTACCGAAACTATTTTCTCGCAAAAACTAACGGCCGCGCGTTACACTCAATATTTAAAATGTTTCTTGCAATACGTGCCGGAACTACAAAAAAAAAAAAAAATAAAATAAAATGGCCAATTGACGTGAAAACTTCAAGAAGTGAATATTGTTTATCTTTGGTTTATTGTACTCTATTTGATTAAAGTAGTTACAGATCTAAAAATAAATTAATATTTGCAAATTCCTGACCAAAAGATATGAAAAACTAATTTAATTTAAAAAAAAATAGATTATAAAAAAAATTCCTACAAATCTGTGACATTTTTTTGCGCTTATGAAATCATAGCTTTTTCTTTCGTGCAAAGTGGCGAGGTAAACGAAATTTTTTCTTGTAAAATGTTTTGATTTTCTCCATTTTTACTGACCAGTTACGCTAGAGATGCGCCGCAGTGTAGATACTAACGCTTGTGCGAAAACATAAAGGTAATGCTGACAGTATTTGGCTTTTAAATAAGAATTTTGTTTACATAAAGCCTTATTTTTTTATTTTGTCTCATCGTTAGTAATCTTCACCTCAGTATAAAGTAGAAAAGCATCACGCATTGTGTTTATTAAAGTACGATTATTTCGTTCTAATAATAATACAGTACATTAAAAATAGATTTAATTGACAGAAGTACAGGCATCGCTTGGATATGCAAATCAGTTGTAAACACTGTGTTTGTTGAGACGTTGATGAAGACGGCAGCTGAAGACGGTGGGGACGGGCACAGTAATTTATAACGAGGACTGTTGAAGACATTAATAACTAGGAGGGATGTTTCACCCTATCGGGTAGGGGTGCTAAATACTATGTCTATTGTGTATACGTATACTGGTCCCTCCGCCCCCCCCGCTTGGCTTCAGAAGAGGTAACTTCGGCTCCAGTTACGAACAATGTTCATTTTGTCCTCATTGTTTTTGACGTAGAGGTTTTGTGTTGCCCTAAAGTCAAAGACACGTATCCCGCGCTGCCTTTGGCTTTCATAGTGTCGTAGGGCTTTGTTGCTCCAAAATTCAGGGGCAGACATTTTGTACATTGCGCAAGCTTACTACATAATGGCTTCGATAGTACACGGTCCGGGTTATATTGTTATTTTGTAAAATTATTACGGAAATCTACATGTTTACTTCCATTTCTGCAGATATCCGCATATTGTAGTTGGATTTATATCAGAAAAGGATTTCGAGCGGTGTTTGTGTTAAATAGACAGCTGTTGTGTTTATCAGATGGTAAACGAACAGCTGTTAAAGTAGTTTTCATCCCATCGTTGAACATATCACGATATTGATGTTCACTGTTGTTCAGCGAATGATATTTGATATCTGTTCGAAGTAGAGGAAATCATAGGCGCAATGTTCTAACTAAAACCACCTCATTGAAGATTAATCCTGTCATTCTCTTTCTCCTTCTAGGTAAGTAACAGTGACTGGTACCAGTGTTAGGTCAGTAACAGTGACTGCTCGTAATTAAAATTATTGTATTTGATGCTCTTCTTTTTAAAAATTATGTACAAGGAAACAAACATGTATAAAAAGAAAATTTATTCAGGCACTAGATAAAATCCTAAAAGTAACTTACAACATCAAACATTTTTTATACTTTAACCTAAATTGTTACAATTCAAGTTTAATCTAAAAATGAAATCCATTCTTGTTTTAATTTGCGTGAAAAGATCAGTAATTTTTCCTTGATCTCTGGATGACAAATGAGGAAATGTTTATCTATTGAAAGCGCTACAAACTCATCTAGATTTTTCGAATTCATAGTGCTTTTTAAAGAAGTTTTTTTTAAATCAGATAAAATAGGTGCAAGCAGGATAATAATTTAATTATACACTTTATCACATTCAAAAATATGGTACACCGTTTCAGACACAACACACGTGAAGTAAGAAAAAGACAACCTTTCATCAGCACGCCATGGTTGGCACTGCGGGATCGACAGTTCTCTCTCTCCCTTGCAGATTCCTATATGCGTATGCGCACAACAAACACCTCGCCGTTGGAACTGTGAAGCATACAGTTCCATACACAGATTTTTGCATCTTTTTTCATAAACCGCAACATTAAGCTTAAGGATTATATATTTTATAATTATAAAGAAAAAATGACTAAGTATATAAAATATTATCAAGTGGAACTGTGTGTGCTGCAGTTCCACAGAGCCGATACGCGAGCCGCTACTAGCAATACCGTAATACAGAGTGTTTTTGGTTTTCAATTTCTTCTGTCAGTATAAATAATACTGAATACATGAAATCTAGTAGGAGATCTGCCGCTGTAAGCATAGACTGTGTATGTTGTCCTCTAGAGCAAAAGCGAATTACCGAGATGGCGAGTGAGAGGATGACTTGGAAATTCGATATTCTGTTTCTCTTTACATTTTGGCCCTTCTCGTCTGCTCTGAAGAGAGCGGTAAATGTATTAACAGTCGAGCAATTTCACAAATATAGGTTTCGAAACGCAGACTTTATACAAGACCTGCGCTTCTTAACGTTCTAGACTGAGGATTCTGCTTCTCTGCTTATTCTAGGTTCCGGGGCATATCCCCATAGGTTGTGGGTAATGAGGAGGCTGGCCTGAAATGTGGATCTGAGTTTATCGGACCCGAGCCGGCTTAAGTTGGTCGGATCTGATATCATTAGGTGGATTAGCAAGCACCAGCAGGCAAGATGGGATAACTTTAATGGGCATTCCCATAGCAAGCGCCTCTTAAGACCAGGGACGGAAGATATCTTGGACAGAGCACAACTCAGGAAAATCAAGAGGCTCAGTACAGGCCACTGAGGGCTGAGTAAGGACAAGAACAAGATAGGTACGCACCACAGAGAAATCAAGAGGAGGGAACTGCAGGATACTTAATTCATGATCGTGAGGAGCTGATCAGTGGATTGTTGGAATTTAACTAAGGGTATCAATCTGCTGAACTAGTATTAAAAAGATTTAATTGCACAATAAGTCCGTCTATCACAGTGCTTAATCTGCTCCTCGGCAGAATACTTCCACTTTAATCTAGATGCCATCTTTGATAAGAAAAGGAAGTTTGTTTCACTGTGTCGGAATCACCAGACTAAGTATATTTCTAGTCATCCTGTAATTTAATGCAAGTAAGCTATGCAGTCAACGTGTCCTGTAATTAATTATATAGTACAGAAAATAAGTTCACCAAAACGTTTATCTAACCAGACTGAAGATCGGATCTAATCTCTTAGGCCCATGCAAGTATTATTAGCGAATTTGCGTTAAAAAACCAGCTGTTGAGCAGCCTAAATCGGGACTATGAAATATGCGATCTATATCTGTAGAAGAAGTTTTGAAAGGTCGTTACAATTTAGGCTTATATGCGACATTAGACCAATATTTGATTCAAATATGGCACAAAAATTAATTTTTGCAATAGGCAAATTCTGTCCACGTTAAAATCTGAATAACATAATATTTAAAAAGTTTAAATTTCATTGCAAGTATGAAAGTGAATCTAGCGGCGGTCATGGTTCATGTTACTTACTATATATTAAGTAGTTAATTGATAAATTACTATAGAATACTGTGTTCTGAATTTGTGTTCTTAAAAAAATATTAAATGACCTAACCTAACCTACCATAACATAACCTTACCTAACCTAACTATTACCTAACCAATCCATAACCTAATCTAACCTAACATAACCATAAACTTCAACATAACTATAAACAAAACGGTTTCTACCCTGACTGTTAAAAATCATGTAAAACAAAAAAAAATTATGAGTTCTAGAGATTTTTAATGATCGCCATTTTGAAACCGATGGACTGTTCTTTCTGGGTGACGAACATTTTAAGCTACCGTCAAAATAAATGTTTGTACAGTTTGATTTTTACGGTTTGCAATTCGTTCGAGACAGTTGCGTGCAACTGCAATTTTAATAAGGTGGGTAAAAAACATTTGCTTGTTAAAACAAAAACCAAATATTAAATATTATCCAAGTTGCAATGAGTTTGTAGAACAAGTTGTTTTTAGAAAACACGGACAAAATTGTAATAATTATTCATTCGTTGACAAGTTATATTCTTATTTAAAGTTGGCAATTACTGAACTACAGTGAAGTTATTGAATAGGATCTCTGTTGAATAGGCTACAGTTAGAAGTTACAGTTCCGAACTTAAGGTAAGGTAACTCCTGCACTACAGTGCTTCTCTGGATCTGCTAATTTAATTAAAATGTGTTTTCATCTCCGCGGATGTCCATTAAGTCAGATTCTTTTTTTAAATTTCATTTCCTGACAGTAATAAACTTTTCTTTCCCCTTTTCATCCCGTTATAATTAATATTTCCAGTTGGTATTCAGTTCGGATTAAAATATTCAAAATCTGAATTCTTTTTTGTAATATTTTCGCTTGAACGCGTATAGATTTTTCTGATGTAAAAATAGATTAACTAAAACTTGGGGGGGGGCTCCGCTGTTGACTTTCCTCTCCGACCCTCGAAAGAGACTGACTTTCGAACTAGTTAAGGTGTTAACGCACATTTGTTTTATAATCTGATTATAAAAAGACTGTCATACGAAAAAGAATCCTGTAAGATTAATTTTCGAAAGTCAAATCAAAATTGAAAATATAAAATATTAATTTATTTAGATATTTCTAAGGGTAAACTATCCTGAAAGTTAATGTGTGGACCAAAAGGTGGCGTATAAAACTTAACGAGTCTGAGTCAAACCATATTAAATGTACTTATATAAAAAAACGTGCCAGTACTAATAAGTAGTAAGATTATTCCATGGTGAAATGAAGTTAAATATTTGGGAATTAATTTGGATTCAGAGCTGAACTGGAAGTCTCACATTACAAAGAAAAGAAAGGAGCTTGAGATTAATTTCAAGAATATTTATTGGCTATTCAGATATAATGCACGCTTGAGTGTAAGTAATAAATTGCTTTTATACAATCAAGTTCTTTAGCCGGTGTGGAGCTAAACACTCAAAATTTGGTGACTTGCCAAGAAAATCCATATTTTCTTTGGTAATGTAAAGAAAATCCACATTATTCAAAACAAAATATTTCGAATAATAGTAAATGCAAAGAAAGCACATATGCAAAGAAAATGAAAACAATAGCAACGAAGCATGAAAAACGACTCCAAAACAATATTAATGCCAGTGTTCAGCAGGTGCTAGCACTTAGGTATTCGGAATTGCTGCATAAAGATTTGAATGAATAGTTGCTATAGAAAGAACTTGGATCGGGGCTTCAAGAAGGCACGTATTCATATTCATACCGATAGTCAGGCGGCAATAAAAGCACTTGCGGGTCCTATAATACAGTCCAAGCTCGTCTGGGAGTGTCGGAAGAACCTTGACGCTCTGTCCCTGGGTAACCGGGTAACTCTTCACTGGGTTCCGGGGCATTGGGAGTTGAGGATAATGAGGAGGCAGACCGACTGGCTGGACTTGGATCTGCATCTGAGTTTATCGGACCTGAGCCGGCTTTAGGGATTTCTCTATCGTTGGCCAGGTCCGCCATTAACAGGTGGATTACAAGTCAACACCAGGTAAGATGGGACAACCTTCATGGGCATTCCCATAGTAAACGTCTCTTAAGTAAAATTCCTTTTGGAGGACTTAAAGGGGCAGCAGATGTCCTTGGCAGAGCACAACTCAGGAGGATCATGGGGCTCATAACAGGGCACTGTGGTCTGAGGGTGCACATGAACAGGATAGGTATATACCACGGAGAAACCGTGTGTAGATTGCGCAGGAAGGAGGAGGAAACTACAGGTCACATAATTTATGATTGTGAGGCTCTTGCTAGTAGGAGGCTAGGGGTTTTGGTTTCCAGACCCTAGGGATCTTCAGCAGAGTGAGATAGTCAGTGGGTTGCTGGAACTTATTAAGGGCACCAATCTGCTGAACTAGGTATTTTAAGAGGTTAAGTTGCACAATAGGTCAATCGATCGCAGTGCCTGTGTTTGAATTATCCCTTCCTCTAGTATATAATCTTAATCTTACGTATTCTGAACGAAGATTTCGTAGATCTAGACCTTTGACTTGGTGCAGTGATATATCAGACTAAGAGACTGTAGCTATCAGTGCCATTTAGTGAAATGAACATCTGACACAGCGATATGTTTTAAGTTAAACTACTCGATACGTTTGTATTTAGTTGTGGTCCTCAATAAAATTTTTAAAAAAATCTAAGGGTTTGAATTTCTGCCATTTTAAAACTTCGGAAAGAATTTTGCTGGGTAACAAACTTATCCATGATATTACCAAAATCTATTTTTATGCGTTTTGAATCAAACGGACAGTGGTAAGCAATAGAGTGCTAAAGCATACCTTTATAAAGCCTAAACTAATTTAACATACCTAAAAATGTTTAACTGACCTTAAAAAATGTTAGGGATCGGTGATGTTTTCAAGGTCCTTACCATGATGATAATTTCCAAATGAAAATTCGCTAAATGTGTTCTCAATTAATTGTAGTGCAAAATAAATTCTTTCAAAGGAGTTGTAATAAAAAGTAAAAATTCTTTTCAAAGTGTAATAAAAAGTAACGATGCTTGTACAATATAAAAGCACGCCAAAATGAAATCAAAATGAATTTTACTCCCACTTTCTGCTGCAATATGCAATGCATCGTGGTTGTAAAGGTACTTTTTCATTCGCTTATTATTTAAAGCCGTGGAATTGTTTTTTGACGTGAAATAAACGACGGGATAAAATTGCACCAGGATGGCGGCGTGCAGTCAGACGTTGTTATAGTTATGGAGGCTAAATTACCGGAGATTGTTTCTTTACCTTACCGTCGCCGGAAATTAAAGTGGTCTGGCAGTTACTGACTGTGAAATGTCGTTTAGCTGTGTTTTGTTTACTCTAAATTGTTTACCTAACCTAACCTAACCTAACTTTTTGTGCAAGAAGTATTTCATGTTTGTACTGTACGACAAATTGTTTAGTGTCGTAAGTTTGTGAAGGCAATGTAAACAGGTACACCCAAATTTGTACAACGAGTAACGTAGCAATTTTGTGTAGAACCTACCATGAGAGTAGATTTTAAACTGCCATCAGGGGTAGTGGAATTTAGGGTTAAATTGCTCCCAAAGGTCAGCTCGGACGGTATCGAATTACCCCCAGCAGTCACAACTTTCTGAAATCAGTTAAATATATAGTAGAAATAAGTTTTTTTTTTTAACATCCGACTATTGTGCACACTTGGGCTAATGCAGACGATGGGATGATTTATAGCGTATGAAAATGCCAAGCACTGGCCGGGAATCGAACCCGAGTCCTCGGGGTGAAAGCCTAGTACGTTATCAACTAGATCACCAAGGCGGCTAGAAAATTAAGTTGTAAATTCGTTATAGAGTTCATATTTCTAAATTCGTATTTCACACTTCCCAAGGTTGGGTTAGGTAGGGTATGTAGTGTGTATGTAATAATTTTAATAGATATACTATTTAATTATGATTTTGGCACTTATTATTATTAAGAAGGTATTAAAATAAAACCTAGACGCTGTATATTAGCAAATGGAGATTCGTACCTCCACTGATCATTGGGGGAATGAGACCAATGCGGGACGGCCGCCTCGGTGGCCTAGTTGATAGCGTACTGGGCTTTCACCCCGAGAACCTGGGTTCGATTCCCGGCCAGGGATTGGCATTTTCATACGCTATAAATCACCCCATCGTCTGCATTAACCCAAGTGTGCACAATAGTCGGACGTTAAACACACAAAAAAAAAAATGCGGGACGTGCCTTTCCTGCAACATACAAGGATGTTTAAGTACAGAACTATTTATCTGTAATATTGTAGGTGTGTAGTATACAGCTTATGTCATAGAAATGTTATAAGAGGAACAAAAGAGACATGTCATTGTCAAGGATTGGAAAGTCGGAACAGTGTTTCTTCATGGAACAATTCTAACAGTATGCGTTATTTCAAAGTAATTTACTTTATTTTCATAAATGAAGTAATACACTTAAACATACACTAGAATACGGAGTTGTAATGTTTTTAAAATTGCAAGGTTTAAGTGTACTGTATAAAAGTTATCACTGATTGATTACTGTATTACTTTATATAAAACACTTGCTAGAAGATAAATTGTTTTTAAAGTAGGGAATATATGATTCAAAAGCTTGATAAAACTTATATATACTTTATTATGATTTACAAAAACTATTATACGATATGTAATAGTTTTCTTCCACGTGTATTAAAAAGACGTGGAAGAAACGTTTCCACATATTTCAACTTTCCGTGTAACTGTTTTCATACCTCTGTTTTACAGCTAAACGGTTATTAAATAACGTTTTAAGTAACACTTTAATCTAAAGTAGCAGTAACGGTTGTAATTGTTAAGAAAAAATAACGCTTAAATTCATCACTATAATAGTTATTGCTAGTTTTTGTCTGCTCAATTATGACGAGGACGAACTGTACCAGTGTTGCCAATCTCAACCGTTATAATTACCCACACAGCCAGGCATAAATTATCTGCACATTAGCAAAGTCAATAATGTATTTCTATGCACATTATTGACTTCGAAAATATATTGTTTATATATATATATATATATATATATATATATATATATATATATATATATATATATATATATATAAGGAGGTGCAGACTATTGAGAGAGATTTAGACCTAGCGATACCCGAATCTAACACATACTTACACTTACGACTTTAGGGAGGCTAATAGCCTCAATATTACACATTTACACACACACACACACACACACATATATATATATATATATATATATATATATATATATATATATATATATATATATATATATATATATATATATATATATATATATATATGTGTGTGTGCATACTGTGCGTTGCATATATGTAGGCATATATAATTTTTGTGAAGTATATATATATATATATATATATATATATATATATATATATATATATATATATATAGAAATCGATTTTTATAAGAACGTAGCAGAAATACGTTCAACCGTTTCAAAATGGCGGCTATTCCAAATTTTAAACAGATTTTCGGATTTTCGTATTTTCAAATTTAAAATATAAAATGCAATTTTAATTAATTATATTAGTGACATCGGATTTAAAAAAGATGTTACTTTGTGTTGTTTTTCTATCTATTCAAGACCTATAACTTTTGTTTCATTTAAATTGTCGTATGACCAAAAAATTGATATAAATTATAGAAAACGTTTTCGAGAAATTACGCCGTCCATATTTTCTGGTGTCGCTCACGACATGCTTCTACAGTTGACAGTAGAGCCGTATTGAAAACACAGAAGGAAAATATAAATGACATGTTATCAGACATGCGCAATGCTTTGCTCCATTAAATTAGTTTTATTGTACGCAATCAAAAAATTATTTTAATGGTTTTGTTTCTATTTATAAATAAATATAAAATAAGGTCAGCCTGTGTAGGTGCACTTATTTCCACGAAAAGAGGGTAAAATTTATAGTCTCGATTATTATGGACTCGGCGTTTCTGCAAAATGGCGGATATGGTGCAATAAAAAGGGCTAGAACATTCCCTCATTGAATACTAAAGCCAACTTTCATCCTTGAATTATCGATTATCTTCGGTTGACGTATTAGTGTCAACCATTGTTAGTAATATCGATTATTGAATTACACACAATTATATGATGTATATTTTTAGAGGTGTTTTTAAATTGAAAATGAGGTGACTGTCATAGTAAAATCCACCGGGACCGTGAAAACTTTAATATAGCTTTAATATTGTATGATTAAAATGCTTTCAGTTCGGATAACCAACAATTGATATACTCGTTTCATTGACAGTATTGTTTTTTCCTGATATTTCTCAGTTTTTTAAATTTCAAATTAATGGAACATCACGGGAGGAAAGAGGAAAACCACCTGCTGGTAGACTGTGAGGGATTGCTACTAGAAGAATAGTTTTTGAAGTTGCCAATCAGGAATGAGGGATCTATTTACCTTGAATCATCTCCAAATTCTGAACGTCATGATGAGATTATTACTGGAGACGATATTGTAACTGAGAGTCTCAGGAGTGTAAGAAGGGAGGCACAATCTAGATCTACGAATCTAGATCTGTATGAAGATCACAGAGTGTAACTGCGACCTAATATCATTCATTCATATGACGCATCAAACTTGGATATTCTTGAAAGTGAACAAGTCCTGTTTTAATCGAAAAATACAATATTAACATTTACTTACGTTTTTTATAACCCAGTTACGTTACAATTATTACGTAACTGGCTGGGCTTAGTAACTATAAATATGATTTTATTACCTTTCACAAAATGTTCTTATTTACCTGATTTGAGAGTTTAAATCTGACAAGTGATTTAGTATAGCGAAAATACAGTCCAAAAGTATGTCACATTACGAATCAACAGTGTTGGTCGGGACTAGTTTCATCAATCGAACCCAGTTATGATTTAACCACAGCCATTTGAGCTGCGCTATGTGAGTCACTCGCTTCGCTCACAAACCGCGGATTTGAAAATATGTCATGGATACTCGTTACGGGTGATGAATTTGTTGTGAAATATTTCTAAATTAATTGGAAACTGCAGTTTTTAAATAAAGATTTAAGTTAATGTAAACGCAAAACTCTATTAATCATGTAGTCGCCTTAAATCATGGTATTTTGGACGCCGAAAATGTTTTCTTTAAGTTATCCTTCAGTGTAGCTGTTTACTAAGAGATAATTTCCAAAAACTGTACCACTAAGGAGTTGAAATATAGGTACATATTTGAAAAAGCCAAAATACTGTACATCGAGGTGTAAAAAAGTCTTTGGAGTTGAGTGTTATTAGCGTGAAAGTATTTCTTGATTTCTAGGCGGTTGCAGAGAGAAAGTTTCAAAACAGTCCAAACTTAGGGATTAAAATAGGGGTTAAAGTGTGGGACACAAAAAGAGGTTTCTCAAAATTCGATCGTGAAGGGTTAAATTGGTTTAGATTTAAAAATTCACCGCTGGCAAAACCTCGACGGGGATATAAGTACTACCATTCCGGGATTAATATTTAATAAACACCGATTTAATTTAGTTTAATATTGCACGAGTTATAATTTTCTGCCGCATAAAGAAAAGAAAATAGATTACGAAGAATTCAAGAAATATTGCTTTTTTTACTGACCTTGGTTATAATTTTGTACATTAAGAGTAATTTAAAAGTAATAAGTAAGAAAATTAACATATATTAATGAAAAAATAATAATCTGTTGTTTTTTAAATATTTATTTAATAATTGCATATTCGTGTTATTATTATTTTGTATTCGATTTATTTATGTATATAAAACAATACTCAACGATTCGATAATATCGATCTGCTCTCTTTCTCAGGTTTCTGAATAAACACAAGCAGAAGCAGTAATAATATGCTTAGACCTACGTTAAAATACAAACGCTCAAATCCGATATCATTGAATATAAACGTACTAGAATTATAACCCTTATAAGGGTGCTTTTTTGACTATTGTGCTCACTTGGGCTAATGCAGGCGATGGGATGATTTATAGCGTATGAGAATGCCAGCCCTGGCCGGGAATCGAACCCGGGTCCTCGGGGTGAAAGCCCAGTACACTATCAACTAGGCCACTGAGGCGGCTTTTATAAGGGTGCAGTAAAATGTGAAGACTCGCTGCTGGTGGCATCCTGCAGCAGAGTGTTCAGACTACAGTTAAATAGATACTGTCTATTTTCTCAAATCTTCACCCTCGGTCCTTGCAGCTTGTAGCGTTCATAGCGGCAGATAGTCCAATTACTAACTCTTTAGCTGCTGATATCGAGCACGCTTTTTATAATGGTGGCTGTACGTCTAGTCCGTTTATCCAGACGGTCTATCCAGAGCAGACTAAATAAAAAGGGCTGCCTTACCAAAACTGATTACAAGACTGATAAGCTCATGCAGCTACCTAACTGTGAACAAATTGGAGAAATATGACAAACATTTAATATTACCACGCAAATGTATAGCATAGTTCCTTTTTGAGCTCTGTAAACTGAACTCATTTTGCTGGGTAACGAGCTTCTTAAATGTTTACTTCAAATCAATTTCTAATTAAATCGCACCGAAGTGGCGAACGCTAGAATGGTGTGTGTGTGTGCGCGCGCGCGCTTGTGTGTCAGCATGCTCAGGTTCGCAGTCCGATTCCATTCAAACTTGGGCACCAGGAAATTTTAATCAGCAGTTTCAAAATGACGGCTATTTCAAACATTTAAAAAATCAAGTTTTTTTTGTTTTAAGTATTTTAGAAATCTGATTTCATCGTAATCAGCAACAGTTGATTTTGACTTTTCAGAATCCGTTTAAAAAAAAATAATAATTTGACGGCGGTCTGGGATCATTGTCAGTGCAATTTTGATTTTAAAAATTATAATGCCGATTGTAATGATCAAGAATTTTGAAAAAGGGGTAATGTAAAGAAAAATATTTTAGGGAATTCGTTTGTATCACATTACCGGGTCAGCTGCCCGAAAATGTATTCTGTAGGTCAGGATCGGTTCACATGTCATATTCACAGATGTGCTCTGGATTTTACATAACAGCTGTAGCTTAATATATAATGAATATTCGTAAATTAACCGATGCAATAAAATACGTGGCACAAAAATCACGCGATTATTTGGCCAGCTGATTAAATCAGTTTTGTGTGATGCTTTGGTAGGTGTATCTTTGTACCATTTTTATGATTTCTTGTTAAGTGAACGCGCTCAGTAACTTACAATAATAATAACATCTTACCAAATATTTTACCGTAACGAAATGATTTTTTACGTTAAGTTGAACAAACAATAAAGCAATTTTAATTAAATTTCTAAGTTATTGTTGCGTGGAATGTGCATCAGAGGGTGTAGAGAAGTTTTGGATTTAATTAACTTTTGAAAACAGAATTTCGGTTTAATATGCTTGTAGTTTCATAATAGATGTCTCTTGAAGGCAGCATGCAAACAAAAGCATTACAAAATGATAGTAGAGGTATTAGTACGTTTTAGAAATTATTGTTTTAATGAATTATTAAATTTTGAATCGCTTGTTATTAAAATTTTCTGGAAAGTTGATACCGAATAATTAAAATCAATGATTTTTTTTATATGAAACCTGTTTCTAGCAGCTTATTAAACGGGTAAAACTGTAAAGGTATGTATTGAAAAGGTGAATTAGCGAAAGGTGAAAATGATTTGAATACATTTTCAGTGAATTAATATTGGAAAATGATTTATTGGATCGGAATTCATGATAAACTCGGAAAATGGACTTGAAAATGTGCTTCTTCCTGAACGTGTTGCAATTTTTATGCGCTTTGGTTTTCATATTCGGCCCAAAAATCGGCTTGGACAAGTTTGTTACTCAAGAATATTCATTTACTAATTCAAAATGGCAATAATTTCAATTTTTTTTTCAAAAATCTGATTTTACAACCGTAATCGGCATTAATTACTTTAGAAAAAATATTTTAAACAGATTTTTTTAATTCCTTGAAAAGTACGAAAATTAACCTGACGTCAAAACTCATTTTTGTATTCTTAGGTGGGTGGTCACCAATTGCGGAGCGGAGCGATCTACGCATTCAAAACCTAACCTATTGTTTTCAATGTAACTGTGGGCACTGCAAGCGTGACGGAACTGAGCGAAGTTAAGCGGCATCGATGGGCTCCGCTCCGCGTAGCTTCGACTATGTCTAGTTTCGGTTTTGAAGCTGACTGCGATTCCACCTTCACGCTCAACACACCTCCAAACGTATTATTTTCTCTTACCTAGGTTACGGTTTTTAAACAGTAGTTTTTAAACGCGTTCTTTAAACTGATTGAACTGCGCTTCCGGTTGCCGTTCATCTTCATTTCGCTCAGCTTCGCTTCGCTCGGCTCCGCTCAGCACAACTCCGCTCCGCAGTTGGTGGCTACCAAGCCTTTTAATGTAATGTTAAATATAAATTTGCGCATATTTTAAAGTTGATTTGATAGCGAAATCATATTTACAACAAGGTTCCGTTCGTTTAAAAGTATACTGATATGAATCGTACTTAGATAATCTTTGATATAACATTTGTACTATCACAATAACGTTATATAACATTTGTACTATCACAATAACGTTATATAACATTTGTACTATCACAATAACGTTATATAACATTTGTACTATCACAATAACGTTATACATCATTTGTTACTATCACAATAACGTTATATAACATTTGTACTATCACAATAACGTTATATAACATTTGTACTATCACAATAACGTTATATAACATTTGTACTATCACAATAACGTTATACATCATTTGTACTATCACAATAACGTTATATAACATTTGTATTATCACAATATCGGTATATAATATTTGTACAGTGGTACAGTGGTATACGATCTTAATCCGTTCCTGGACCGGGATCAGATCGTAAAAAAATCGTATCTTGAAGATCGCTGATTTGCATCGCCTCCAATGCCTTCAGGTCGTCAGTGTTGAGCTCCTCCTTGTGCTCGTCGAGTAGGTTGTCAATGTCAGCCTCATCGACAACAAGCCCCAAAGACTTTGACAGAGAAATAATCTCCTCCAATGGAGCAGGATCATCCACAGCTTCTTCTTCAGTAGGGATTTCGAAACCCTCAAAGTCTCGTTCTGCAACCACAGCTGCCCAGAATTTCCTCCATGCTGAGTTCAAGGTGCGCCTTGAGACCTCACGCCATGCCTTTTCTATGATTTTTAAGCAATGGACAATGTCGTAGTGACTCTTCCAAAACTCACGGAGTGTGAGTTGCGTGCTCTCTGTCATTTCGAAGCATCGTTTGAAAAGGTGCTTCGTGTAAAGCTTCTTAAAATTAGCAATGACAATTAAAATTAGCAGCAATTAACCCACTCAACAAATAAAAGCCTCGTGACGTATAAAAGCTTGAATAGTGACGTATTGAGGCTTGCTGAGGCTTGCTTAGTGACGCGTGAGGTTTGCCCGTAGCGCGCCAACTTCAAAACAATTTCAAGCGGCAAGAGATATTGGGATCGTATCGCGAAAAACGTATCGTTTCGCGAGCACGAATATTTGCGATATTCCACTTCGTATCTTGAACACATCGTATCGTGAACCCATCGTATCGCGAGGTTCTACTGTATTACACAATAACGTTATATAACATTTGTACTTTTACAATAACGTTACATAACATTTTTACTATCACAATAACGTTATATAACATTTGTACTATCACAGTAACATTATTTAACATTTGTACTATCACAATAACGTTGTATAACATTTGTACTATCACAATAACGGTATATAACATTTGTACTATCACAATAACGTTATATAACATTTGTATTATTACAATAATATTTGTACTATCACAATAACGTTATACATCATTTGTACTATCACAATAACGTTATATAACATTTGTATTATCTCAATATCGGTATATAACATTTGTATTACACAATAACGTTATATATCATTTGTACTATCACAATAACGTTATATAACATTTTTACTACCATAATAATGTTATATAACATTTGTACTATCACAATAACGTTATATAACATTTGTACTATCACAATAACGTTATATAACATTTTTACTATCACAATAACGTTATATAACATTTGTACTATCACAATAACGTTATATAACATTTGTATTATCACAATAACGTTATATAACATTTGTATTATCACAATAACGTTATATAACATTTGTACTATCACATTAATGTTATATAACATGTGTATTATCACAATATCGTTATATAACATTTGTACTATCACAATAACGTTATATAACATGTGTATTATCACAATAACGTTATATAACATTTGTTTTATCCCAATAACGTTATATAACATTTGTACTATCACAATAACGTTATATAACATTCTCTTATTCAAAATTAAAAAAAAAACATGTATGTTTACTTTGTCTTTTTTTTTTGTAGCTAACTAATGTAAAGTGTACATAGGTTATGATGTTTATTCCGTGGGGATTTTAAACGTAAATATGGAATTTATGATCCTGCAGTATAACAGGTAAAACTAATAGGAGTGTGGAATGGACTACGTAATCAAAACCTAATTGTTTTTTTCTTCTGTAAGTGAGGCCACTGAAAGTGTAACGAAGCAGAGTCAAGTGGCGTCACTGGACTACGCTTCGCTTAGCTTCGACTTTGTCTAGGTTCAGTTCCCCCACCACGCTGACCATACCTCCAGACTAATTATTTCTCGTTACTCAGGTTGTCGTTGCCTGGTTACAGTTTTTAAACTTAGTAGTTAATAGAATCCGTTACAGTAGGCAAAATATTTACCAGAAATACAAACTCGTTCTTTAAGCTGACTAAAGTTCTCTTCCGGTTGTTGTTGATCATTCCGAAACGTTCCGCATTTGGTGAACGCCTGGCCTTAGGCTTCGTATTGCTATTGTTGTAGGTCATTGATTATGCGCAATGTTTACGAACTTTGTTGCAGCTGCTGCAATATTTCCTAAATGGCCACCGCTTCCTGCAATACAAGGTCACAATGGAATACAACAGCACAAAAGCGTTTTTTACTGGTGATATTCTAAGGTACTGTAAAAAATAAATACAGTACGTACAAAGCAAACACGTTGCAGCTTTAGGCCCTACGCGATATATTTGTAAGGTTAAACACAAAGCAACTGTAACTCTAACGTACCTTGGTGATTTATTAACGAGAGTGAACTATTGGAGCGGCCTTCACGGTGAGCTCCAGGACTCGGGACCTTGAAATGGGCGCCAAACTTGACCGCTACATTACTATTTTAGAGGTCACTAACAACAATACACCAAAAATTTAATATACAAGCAACAAATACACCAGCATTCAAAGCGTTATTACAACAATGCATAAATTAAATAAAGTACTCGAGATGGACGTGTTAAAGGAATGCAAAAATGTATAAATATCATAAAAACAATTCAGACTATGTAATAAATGGAAAATTAAATTTAAATTCATTGCATATATGACATAATGAAATAATAAAGAATCCATATTGGTTACAAGACTTCCTCTTGTCCACGGTACTTAAGTGATAAGAATCAGTCGTCTGGTTAACATCACTCTTGTAGGAGTACCTGCTATTATATTTTTAAAAAAATACTCGAAAAATAAATGTTCCAAAAGTGTATATGTGTTTTTTTGTACAATTTTCCAATAAGCCGATGTTATAACTGAACATTAGCCTTACTGATGTCAGCAGATGAAGAGGAAAGTCTGTAATAAAATGAATGAATCATTCCTTCAAAAGTAAAATTAAAAACAACAAAAAATATAAAGTATTTTTTTAAAAATTGCACAAAAATTGAAAACTTGAAAAAAAGAATGTTGATCTCACAAGTACTTTGGAGCTAATGTTGTCATTCTGCTTGGAACTTAAATTATGTCCACGTAAAATCATAAAAGAAAACAAAAATCCAGACTATTCAGTTTTATTACAGTTCAAAAACTATTTTCTTGGGATCCTTAATGAAAGAAAGGAAGAATAAAATTAGAATTTTTTTATTATTAAATGCTTTAAGCCCTCCAGACATTTCAAAGTTTAAATATGCTCCGATTACGTCACGTGTGGGAAGAAGCTTGTCGCAATGTAAAGCTTTGTTTTGAGATAATCAAAAAAAGTTTTATTTTACTTTAAAAAAACATTAAATGCAATGCCAACAAATGATTTTTAATATAAACTTCGTTTTATTGCAAATTGTGTTATTTGTAGGGTTTTGTGTATTAAAAAATATTAGTAAATAATTACGTTTTAATACACTTTCCAACTATTTATTAAATGTTTAAGTGCTTGCCATTTTAAATAAATACAATTCCGGGCCCTAGAAGATATGCATGTTCATAGAAGTTATTGATAATCATACGAAACAAGAAGCCTTACTTGTTTCGAGTAGAAAAAAATTAAATAAAAAACGTTTTCGATTTTATAACTAATAACAATACCTCCCTTATAACTTAGCTTCAAGGCTTAAGGTGCTGAGAAGTTAATAAATACTGCGGTAACGTTGCACAAACTTTCTCGTATAAAATTTTAATTTAAAAAAGGTAAAAAATGTACTCAGACAGAATATGTTTCTTAATCTCTCAACAATGTCTGTTTAAGAACAGAACAGACATCGACAATGTGGCAAATCTAATAATCCTAATTTCTCAACATCATCTAAACAGATCTTGCTCAAATTTTGATCACACATACATTAAGGCTGAGTAAATTGAAATTACAGATCGAGAATCTAGACGTAATCTTTTTCGTATTTGATATACCGATTTGCGTTATAAGCCTCCTCCGTCTATATTATAAACGTTTTATTAAAATCCAAGGGTTATTGTTATTCAAATAAGTTAGCCTGAAATATACGTTTTACAAATACAGCGACAAGATTATTATTGTGCAAACATTATTACCGCGCGCTCAACGTTTTATATAATGCAAATCTATTGCACTATAATCGGTTATTTTTTCGGTTTACAAATTTCCATTTAGATTGTTTTTAATTTCGCTCGTAATTGAAAGGATTACAACAAAAACACAAATTTAATCCGATTGTAAACGCCAGATATAACCGAGTGTTGCTCGGGTAATAGAAATTATGCTGTGCACACAGTTAGGCAGTCTTTTAATTTTAATTTATTTTATAGACTATACAGATTTGCGTAATTTATTAATTAGCTTATTATTTATCTCGCAGGATTGTATACATTCACTAAAATCCAGTTTACAAAAATAACTGCGAGCTCTTATCGCTGATACAAAAAAATTAGCTGTATTTTACAAAAAAAAACCAAGCCATAACCGCCATTATTTTTATAACTATTTGTTGCACGGTTTTTTGAAGATTTGTTTTGATAGTCGTAATCAGCGTTACAATCTGCATTAAGCATTATTTTTAGTTTTCAAATTGCGTAGAAAATACTTACACGAACCATCGACTTTAGTCTGGATTCATAATCTATCGTTCGTAATTTTGGTCCGATTTGGTTCAAAACTTCATACCTTTAACCCTGGCAAATCTTTTAATTTCGTTAAAAAATTCTGTCATTCAGAATCGTCAGAATAATTTTGAAAATCGAACCTAACAGTCGCAGTCAAGGTTAAAATCTGCGTAAATTAGCATAAAAGAACATGGCGGCAGTCAGGATGCATTGTTATTAAAAAATACGAAATTGTATTTTATAAAGTTCTTTTGAAGATTTTATTACATTTTTGTTACTTTTAGAAATGCTCTTCCATCACGTCACCTTGATTTTTTATTTTTTTTAACCTTGTTGGCTACATTTTTTGTACCACGACTTTAAAAATTAGGCGCGTACGGACTTTCTAATCACCCAGTACTTAAATCACATTGCTATCAAATTGTAACGAGGCAAACCAAGAGTTATGAAAATATTTTTTTATACTAAGAGAACAAATTTACATTGAAAACATATGCAGCAAATGACTAAACCTAATTCAGTAAAATAAAAAAATAATGAAACCTTCATTTTAAATTACTGTAGTGGGATTTAAATTACATTTCAGACATTCCTAATGTGTTTCTATTCAAACGCGAAGAGCTTCAGGTTCAAATAAACAATTTACTGGTGCATCAACTCCGCCGTTTTCATTCTACTTCTCATGAGAATAAACAGCTGTTCCGTTGTGTAGTATTCCAGTTAGCCAAAGTTACATAAACATCTCATTACGTATTCAAATTGCATTTAGAATTTTTCCCTCGAAATTAAGGATTCCTAATTGGGTCGCTTTTATAATTTGTAACCATAACGTAGGACAAAAAAAAGGATAGACACGCTCTGTTCTGTTTTAATTAACGAACCGATAAGTTTTAATTTTTGAGGTTATGATTACGTTTTTGTTTGAAACGTTATAAGTAGAAACGTCCACCGTGTTTGTGCATTCCGCTGAGACGAACGGACGGTGGATGATGTATTATCGCGTCTCGCGAAGTTTAATGTTTAATTAACAATGTGCAGGTACAAAAGCAATTTAACAAACTTAGTTTGGCCTCTGGCTTCTCGACTTAACGTCGATAGTTAGTAACTTCACTTCTGCCAGACAGAAACACATAACTCATCAACGTTTACGGGCTGTAGTCTGTAGTATTTATGTTGTTGGCACCCATTCTTCCGTTGAACTCTTCATACATGACCGTGCTGGAATTACAGTTTGGCAAGTAGTTTTGTATTTACGTTATTGAGCGAGCAAAGCGATGTCTGTTTCAACTCAACTGTTTGGCATTTGCTTTGTGTGTTTGCCACGCATTTCTGGCAAAATGTGTTGACCGATTGTTTTGAAATTTGGTACGGAGGTACCTTGTATAAAACCCGAAGGATATATGTACAAGATTTTTTTCCTATTCACTTCCGTTTACAGATGGCGGCCTACGATTTAGCGATGGCGAGTGTACGCAATTTTAATCAAACGAACTCGTGTGTGTGTGTGTGTGTGCGCGCGCCAAAATTAGATGCAGGCACAAAATTGATAACTTCGACAGGAACATTTCCCCAGTAAAATCTCTTCTAGTGTTTCAAAATTTGCTTCAAATCATAATAAATCGTAACGTTTTTCTTACATTTTGTTAAAACTATTTTACAATCGTAATTAGTAAAATCTAAATTTTAAATTTTTTAATTCCATTGAAAACAAAAAATGGTACAATCGAGTTCATTTTAATTTTTTTAAATGTAATTTGAAAGTTTGAAAGGCTAACTATGCAGAATTCAACGTTAATTGTGATGGTGCAACATCATTTAAAAAGGTTTTGTTGCAATACAGTATTATTGCCGGAAATTCGTTATGACGTCAGAGTAACAGCTGAGTGCTACGATTATTTATTTTTTGTTTCTTTGGTACACCTGTATATGTTTTCGCGAGAAGGTCTTTCACAGTAAATCATAAGATTATGTATTCTATCGGTTCTTTCCTGTTTATCCGCTGTTAAAAGCAGGAGACAGCACGTAGCCTAACCTAACCTTTCAACCTTCACGTATATTTGCGTTTATATAAGTTAGGTTAGTTTGAAAAATCCAAAAAAATAATTTTCAGAATACGTATCCTAGACTTTTTCTTATTTGGTTGACCTTTCGCCGATTATATATGTACATTTAAAACAAATCTGCGTTGAAAGGTATGTTATGAAGCAGTTCATGTTCGAGCTATTGAGATATTGACTCGCAGAGAAATTTATTTCGACGAAATTGTAATTTAACAAAACATCGTTCTTTAATACTTAGTTTGTATTTAAACTTACAAATACTATATTCATCAATACACGACGTCTAAGATCAATTAACCACCGGGGATTTGGAACCGCGAACATTTTCAATTGCCTAACTAATCCATTTCGTTCAAAACGGACACAACAATACAAATAGAGTGTAAGATGCGCGCGCAGCACCCAGTAATCCACCGGAGCAAGGAATGCCTGAGAACGTACCTCCGTGTCCGATGTGTCTATTGTGAGTTATTGCAATTGTCTCCCATTGCTCGCTATACAATTGCACTTCACACTTGTTACAACCGGCTGCAGACATGGCATCCACTCCCAGTCTACTTGGGTATTACATTACATCCAGGACAAATTGTTTCTCCTGCTCTCCTGCTACTTGTTCTACTGGGCAGATCGATACAAAAACACTTCGAAGACGGGAAACACTTTCTCAGATACTCGGAAAGATTAGCATTCACTAAGGGAAGTATTTCATTTTCCCGATAAAGTTGCAGAGGCCTTCATTTAGGGACTACAAAAATGCGCATTACGATTTATGGAAATGGTTTTAAATTCACAAAATATCAAAGAATAGAAAATAATTACCACCACTGTGTGGCTTACCTTTAATGCAAAATAGCAATAGGTATATTTTGTTAATAAATATTTTTTTAAATACCAGTTACTTTTAACTTCGAAAATTTACAGTTAAGGCCGGGCTGCCAAATGCCGAGCTGGGCGGAATGAAGATGAACGGCAACTGGAAGCTGAGTACAGTCAGTTTAAAAAACGCGTTTGTAACGGATTCTGAGAAAATATTATGTTTAAATACCGTAACTTAGGCAACGGCAACGTAGGTAACGAAAAATAATAAGTTTGGATGCGTGGTCAGCGTGGTGGGGGAAACGAAGTCAGCTTCAAAACCGAAACTAGACAGAGTCGAAGCTCGTTTTTTTCAGAGTTAGTATATGTACTGCCGAAGCAAGACATGTAGATTTTTGCTGTACACTTTAGAACAGGCGACATATAACTGACTAGGTCACTGCACTAGCTGCACCTATTGAGAGGATTTAGACTTCCCTCGCGGTACCTGAGCCTAACAAACACACACTTACAATACTACACTTACGACTTTAACACTTTACACTCACACTTATATTTAGGAAGGCGATAATAGCCTCAATGTGCTTTTCGCCTTAAAATAACAAAAAAAAAAAACACAAAAATCAGAGTTTGTTACATTTAGAATTCAAAGTAATGTGTGGAAATACACGTAAAGTATTGCGATAACAGTGCGTTATTGACTTTTGTAAATTCAAGAAATATTTTCTTAAAGGATGTTTTTCATTTTGTGTGACAGCAATCATCGTTATTAATTGACTATTATTTTTATTTTTCATTAAAAAAAGCGTAATGGACATACTCGGTGTCTTAGATTTGGCATAATATGCTAATTAGCTTCTAAGCGGTTGTTTCTTGAGCTGGTTAATTTATAGCGACTGTACTAGTGACGGGAAAACAATAGGTCATGGTGCCGACTGCTTTGTGGAAGAAGACAACTTCTGAGTTTCCCTACATTCTGTGTTCTATTCTTTCTTTATTCTGTAATTAATTAATTTATTCACACCTGTAGACAATATAAACTTTATTTGCAAGCATAACTAGCTGTTAAATACTTTTTTAAATCAGCGGCGAGGCCAAGTGTAGACTACCTGAATGTTGGAAGTACTGTAGAAGTAATTATCGTGTTTCATCAGTTCGGAAACCCACATTTTTTCCTATTCTGATACTCAAAAAACAAGCGTCTTATATTTGATGTCAAAACGGTACCAGGTAATCTAAAAAGGCTTCTATTTTCACATTCCGCGAAATGAACCCTGGTTAACTGAACAATAGAACAAAGCGCACGTCTGCAAGGTCATTCACTGTGATAGCCCCTCCCCCTCTAAAATTATGTCATTTTGTTTCCAATAGCTAGTGAGTAACTAATGTTTCCATTTCAATCTTATGCTGTAAAGAGTGTTTTTATTTAAACATTATGATTCGGCAGTGAAACGAAATTACGTTATTCCCTGGAAAAAATGGAAACAGAGCTGCAGAACAGGAATTATAGATATATTATCGGTATTAAAATATGTAATTTCATTATTAACATAACCTTAGTAACTACTTAGTACTAGGTATCATAATCTAGAGGTTTAGTTTAGTACATTTAAGTGTTCAAGTGTTGATCATATATTTTCCAGTACAGTAGGATATATTTATTAAATTCGATTTTTTTAAAAAGTCTGTCACTTTGTAACGTTTCTTAAAAATTGTCTGTAAAATACACTGAGGCCTCGATGAATCGATAAAATACGGTAATAATGTTATGTGGATTCGGAACAAAATACTCGCTGATTCCCAGGATCAAAGCACTCTGAATGTTTCGTGTGGATTATTCACTTTCGAAAATATTTCATTTGGTCATTTCGATATCGTCATTATTGACATGCTCGCGTTAGAAATGACTACAGTGTTCAGATTCGGTAAACGAGTTCGACTTTGTAACTTAAATTCGTAAAATTCTTGATTAATAGTTTATATTTTGTTATTTGAAAAGTTAAAAGTGTACCATAATTTAGTTTAGACGTAAACAATAAGGTTCGGGCATGAGTGGTTGAAATGATTATGCGCATGCGCAGATCGTTCGTAATCGGAATAATATTCTGAATGTAATGTATTCGGGAATGGAACACTACGCATGGACTTGGTGATATCGGAATGCGCACAACAATTCTGCGCAGCTGGTTCGATTCCGAATATCCAAGTTATTCGATTCCGACCGTTACGGGTATCTTTATCATCCGTGTTACTAGTATAACTTGGTAGTGGTAAAAGAGTAAGGAGCGGTGGTAGGTTTTTTTTTTTGTGTGCAATATATTAAAAGAAAATTTGACTCAAATATAATCCCATTAGAGTATTTGCATGTTTATTATGAATAAACTAATGCTCATCTGTACCTGTCTACTGTTGTAGGAATAAATAACATCGGCTCCGATCAGAGCCGGTGATGCACGAACAGCCTATTACGAAGATTGACGACGTTTCACGGGCATCAGCTGAGCCGATTAGTGTTGATGTGTTTAGGTGCGGAGAGAAATACTGTTCAGTACTCGAAACATGATTACAGTAAACTGATGAGTCACCTCTTGTCTTGGTGAAGAAGGAACGCCCGCGTTGTTTTCTTACACAATATCGACTTTATGGGGCGTTGTAATTAATAATTGAGAATTAAAATTCGTTGATTCTTTCGAAAAATCAGAACACGATATCGAAGTGAAAGGATTAAAGATTTATACGGCAGTCATTCAGTCATAAAAAGATTTACAGTGACGGAGTTCTTAAACCGTTCATACATTTATTGGGTTGAACTCGTCTACTTATCTAGTATGCTCGACATTGAGCAATGTAAACATTTTAACGTGTATCATGTTTTACGGCTGGTTGGGATGTTGGATATTGCGTGATGCGAGTGCACACATTTATATTGATATAATAGTATAAATATACTATTAAATTAATTTAATTAATTCATATTAATTAATTAATATGAGGCTCGTCGCGAGTCTCATATTAAATTAATTATAATTGAAATTTCCTATGTTTTCACCCGCGATCGAACTGGGGACATTGCGTGTGCGGGGTGATAACCACTACACTACAGAAATTACGAAGAAGTTCAGATATGTAAATATCTGAAATAAATCCTTTATTTAATTCTGATAAATATGTAATAGTAAAAGATTAGTTGCTTTTATGTTAATTCGTAACGATCAGCTGATTTCGTTTAACATCTGATATTCTATAATAATTTGTCGTGTTTTCTAACAAATTATTGTAATTAAAAAAATGAAGAGAAAACGTGATGCATGATTTTTTATTTTTGGTTCAATAACAGATTATTTTTTTTATTTGTAAACTAGGTGGGTCAAACGTTATGTTGTTATTCTTGTAAATTCAGTGCACCTGGTGTTTGATACAGAAGGAAAATCGTATAATAAATAGTTCAGTATTTTGATTAATTCAGTAGTTCAAGCAAAGTTACGGTAATTAGGGAATTTGAGTTATTTATCTATTGATCCGTTACAATTTATGCAAAACTGTGATAACAATAGAAAGTCTAAGATCTGATGGAAAATGTAGTAAAGAATATGGAGTGAATGAGATGAAGTTTAAGACTTTGACTGTGTGTCTAGAATGACTTATGTGCTACTAAACATGAAACCAAATGGATGTTTTAAGAAATGAGAAAAACAGCAACAATACATTTGGTTGTACCTATTGAATACTGAAAAGTGCAGGCCTTATTGAAATGTAAAATGTGTAACTATAATGTTAACACTTTTGAAAGTTAGACATATTTTCCTTGTGAATCAGTCAATGATCATGTTTAGAAGACTACACAATCTATTACACATTTAAGTATTATATAAAATAATTGTTACAGATCATTCACCTGAGTTCAAAAAATATACATAACCTAAAAAAATATTGCCTTTCTTGTTCATACATAAAGTTTGTGTTTGTGAAAGTGAAGGCCTAAACTCTAATGGAGATATTTTGAAGTTTGTTCAAGCTCAGGTTATGGTCAGCTCTGGAAACAGTTTACAGCTTTCTGTCCTGTGTAACTGGTAATGTCCACATTAACTTACAAATAATGGCCGTTGTTAAATGCACGCCAACTTGGCAACATTGTACCGTATCGCGTTGTATCAGCTGTGATTTAATTTGTAACTTGTAAACTGCATTGTAGGCCTATACAGTTAACATTACCTCCACTGTAGAAGGTGAGTAATTTTGTAATAACATTGCGTAAATTGATATGCTGTTTGTAGCATAAAATAAAGTATGATATGTAAGAAAAACTAACATTTTTATTATTTAAAACAAATCTAAGTAACTGAAAGAAGTAACATTTTGGACGTTTTCGGTGTTAGTGTAAGCATTGGAAGGGATCAGTTTTGTATACATATGGCATATTTTTATCGCTTTCAAATTAGAAAGAAAGCACAATTAATTTTGCTATATCGCGATCTGTCACCGCTGTATTGAATTTAATCCGCGGTGTAATACCTTGTACGTAGTATCAAGCACGATCTACTCTGTTTATTTTTGATCCGTAATTTTTTACTCGCGACAACAAAAACTGTTAAAAATATAAGATAGGGATATTTATGCAGAAATTCCATCATCTGTCTAAGCATGCAGTGTTGCCAACCTCGTTCACACAATAATCCGTATTCATATTGTTTCACGTAGAATAGTTTTTTTGTTGGTAACATTGAATGGAATATTTGTATTTGTAGTGCAAGAAGAAATTTCGTTCGTGTGTTAGATTATATTTGATAAATATAAGGTTTTTTTACAGACGGTTGGCAGACATGTAAACGTGAGTATATAATCTCCCTATCGTATGTCACAGACAGGTGAACATTCATTCAGTTTTCTGTGCCTCTTTGATTCTGAAATTATAACAGCTTAGCCTGGGTCTGGTAAACGACAACCATATAATCGATTAAAATTATCACCACAATGGTGTCCTCTTGTAGTCGAGATATTCTGTAGATTTTTTTGGTTAAAGGGTTTATTATAACGCAAAGTAACTAAATATAAAAAGTTATCAAACAAATAACAATGGATTGCTGAAATATTCGTTTGCCTAAAGTCTAAAGAGAACAGAGAAAATCGCGAATTTTCCCTTAAAGTTTTTTGCGGTAAATTTCGTTTTGGAAAAGCTAATCGCATCGCTGCATAGATTTCTTTTTTCTACACAAATCTTTCTTCTGATAATTGTCTTGTACCAACTAATTGTTATGAATTACTATCGATAAATGTTTACTCAGTTTTTAGAATGACAGACGACTACGAATTTATAGGCGATAGTTTTTCAGTTATTGTCGATTTATGATAACGCAAAATAATATACAGTCGATTCTTTCGATACTCTCTTGAAAATGATTTGTTTGAAGAGAATTTAACAGTTTTTGTGTGCGATTTAACAACATGAATTTTGATAATATTATCTCTTTGAGAAATACTACAAATCGTATTTATATTTTTACAAAAACTGACAAAAATAATTTGTGAATCATATTTTTATATACTGTAGCGCCTATTCAGAATAATGCGTTTCTTTTTTTAGTAAGTCCATAAATTGAATTTTTTTGTAAAAATCTTTTGTTTTCATCAACTTTTTTGCATACGTAAAACAAATTCTAAATTTAGAGGAAAATAACTCTAAATATATATAGGCCTACACCAAACATAATTATCTCCTGTAACATAATTTAGAAATACTAATTTTACGCTTCAAAATATGTATACAACCTTTAATAATATGTAAAAGTATTTTTTTAAATTTACTATCTTACAATAGTAAATTTCCCTTCCAGAAAGTTTGAAAAATAAAATCTTTGTATGGTTTCAGAAAAAAACTTTTATTCGCTACATTTTTATATATCTTTATTGGTCTAAAGGTTTCGTAAACTTATACGACTTTAATTATTGCTTTTAGAAAATTTGATGTTCTTGATAATAATGCCAGTAGAGAAAAATAATATGAAATACCGTATGTGCGCTACAGTTTTTAATTTACTGCGCATCCAAACGATCATGGAAGGCTTGTAGCCAAGCGCTAGGAGGAGGTTGATGACAGGGCAAGGCGCGTGAAGGAATCCAAGTTTTTCCGAAAACATTTACTTCTTCAGCGTTACTCTGGAATTTTTGTTAAGTTAGCAAACGGTTATTATTAAAGTAAGCTACTGATTATAAGATAATTATTTTATTATTCTGTTGTTTATTTAATGGCCTGCAATTTTTCCTTTGAAAGAATATTATTTTTGTACAAACCGATGTTTTGTGCAAGACTAGTACAACTTTTCCAACAGCAAGGACGGGCGCATAGCTGAACACCTTCAACTGTACTCTAGGCTTATATGTACATTGTTGTTTGTTCCAAATGCTCTACATTTTTAGAGCAAGAAAACATAGGAAGAGAATATAAACAAAACTTCAACTACGTAAAAATATTCTCTCGCACTTTCCTGAACAAGAAAATCTGCAATACGTATAATTTATTTGAAATGTTTACATTCTACAGTTTTGTAAATGATAACTTGCACAAGTAGTAAACAAAACGTCTGTCAGTGTAGAAAAATTTGATTGATATGGTTTTAAAGAACTACAAACATTTATAACTTTGCAGCGTAACGTTTAGGCGCTATTGGAGCGTTACTAAAATATGCTCTATTAGACGTATAACGGAGGTAAATAATGTTCTAGTAATTTGAACTTAAGAACAACTTGTATTCATCTTTAGGTTCGTGCTACGGTCAGTGGCTCCCTGCTCTCACACAATGAATATTCAATTGACTCAGCTGATACTCGGAACCAAGATAGCTTTGTCCACATGGCGTAGCCTACAGCTGAGTGTGCTCTGCTCATGTAGTGCTGTTGATTGATTCATGTTGACTTCTGCATCTAACAACGAATGCATTCAGAAAAATGCCACATAATTGTGCTATTACTGTTTTTTTTTCTTCATTTACTATCAATCTTCAATGAACTTTCGTAAAAAATTTGTAAATTTATAAAATTATTGTTTTTAGGTAATTTGATGTTCTTTATAATAGAAGCAGCAACAAAATTCAGCTAATGCCAATAGAGAGAAAAGATGCAATAACGCTTGTAACGTTAACCTACTGCGCATCCAAACAACAATATACATATAAGCCTAGAGTACAGTTGATGGCGTTCAGCTATGCGTCCGTCCTTGCTGTTGGAAAAGTTGTACTAGTCTTGCACAAAACATCGGTTTGCACAAAAATAATATTCTTTCAAAGGAAAAATTGCAGGCCATTAAATAAACAACAGAATAATAAAATAATTCTCTTATAATCAATAGCTTACTTTAATAATAACCGTTTGCTAACTTAACAAAAATTCCAGAGTAACGCTGAAGAAGTTTTCGGAAATACATGGATTCCTTCACGCGCCTTGCCCTGTCATCAACCTCCTCCTAGCGCTTGGCTACAAGCCTTCCATGATCGTTTGGATGCGCAGTAAATTAAAAACTGTAGCGCACATACGGTATTTCATATTATTTTTCTCTACTGGCATTATTATCAAGAACATCAAATTTTCTAAAAGCAATAATTAAAGGCGTATATGTTCACAAAACCTTTAGACCAATAAACTATAATTATTTCCAGTTCACACTTGAATATGAACACCATCACTGTTGGCCATTGTATTGATGACCTGTAAGACTATTGTTTAACTTAAAAACATTTTCCTCTCTATATTTTGTCTTGGAAGTATAATTTTCTTTTTTTGTGTGTGTTTAACGTCCGACTATTGTGCACACTTGGGCTAATGTAGACGATGGGATGATTTATAGCGTATGAAAATGCCAAGCCCTGGCCGGGAATCGAACCCGGGTCCTCGGGGTGAAAGCCCAGTACGCTGTCAACTAGGCCACCGAGGCGGCTAGATTTTCATAAAAGCTCTAATCAATACGCATCCGAAAAGCGTTTGAATTTACTCTATGTTTAATTTAAAAAAATTATTTTAACATTTTATAGATAAAAGTTATTCATTTTCCGTACTCGATAACTTACCAAATTTTAAGAAGTAGGAGAAATTCAAAGTCTGAAAACGCATTGATCACAGTTTTGAAATGAGATGGCAATCATCAATTCTAGAAGAAATCATAGAAGAAAATTTCGGTTTACATTAGTCTTATGATACTGTCACTGATAAATACAGCAATTTGAATATGATAAATCATAATTTCAGTTGTATGAATCAATTTTGAGAAAAATCTTGTTAAACCAATTTTGAAAAATTCAATTTCTTAGAATGTCGCCATTACCGGTTTCCCCTGTTTGCTTCTCACCGAAATTTTTCAAAATTCACAACCATGTGTTTGCTAATTAACTAGAAAGTTAGTGCCTTTTCACATTTATGTTCTTATAATTTCCGTGAATTTTCTTCCTTTACGAATATTATTGTTTTTGTCTTAATATTCAAACTGTATACTCCAGTTAGACTAATAAAGACTACATTAACTGCATCTCGAACTCATAAACTTGAGGTGCACACGTAATTTTATTTTCATATCAAATCATGACCTTTTAGAACCACGCTATTGTTAAAGAAAGGTTTTTCATTTATATCATGAGTCTGGTGTTGGAAAAAGTGTTTGCGAGGTTTTAAAGTTAAACACTATTAGTCATTATCACCATAACAAGCCATTACACAATTGTTGAGGGTTGAATAGTTATGCGGTTTTGAAAGCACGACTGAGCTTTTTAATGTGAAGTTCATTTAACCAATTACATTCACCTGTTTGTTCACCGTTTCCGGGAACAACTGGAACGCCAGTAAATTAAGGGCGAAAATTTCAGTTCAGTTAAATAGGGGTTCGTTTTTATAAATCGCTGAATTTTAAAAGTTTAAAAACGTATTCAGTAAAATTATATTATGAGTTTAATTTTATTACCCATTTATTTAATTCGTTCATTCATTTACTCATTATTAATTATATTATTTTTTTCATTGGATTTACAATATGTGTACAGGGTGTTTACCGGAAATCGCATGGTTTTCGAAAAGCCACTTGTTTTTAAATTTTGAACCAAAAATTTATTTTTTTTTAACAATGTGTTCTATAAAACTCGGAATTTTAAGAAAATCTTACAAAAAATTAAGTAGCAAAAATAACTTCGCGTAGATGGCGCTGTTGACGTTCCCTGAAGTTACGCGTTGAATCTTGTAACAGTTGTAACATTTCTCTTCGGATGGCTTCCTTCAACTCTGGTAATGTTCGTGGTTCTTCAACGTAAACAGTGATTTCAAGAAACCCCAAAGGAAAATCCAGGATCGTCAGATCGGGGGTGAGTAAGGAACATCTCCAAAATGAGAGGTTACTTTTCCGGGAAAGCTTGTCGGTTACGTTCCATCGCAATTTAAGCAGTGTGGGCCTTATACGGGTGGAACTTGAGGTCTTTAATAAAAACATTTCTTACCGTAGAGGCAGAAATGCGGAGGTTTGAGACTCGCTTCCTCAGCAAACTGTTGGGGTTCTCCAACGTTACGAACGGTTTTTGCTGCCCTGGAGGTTTTTTCATCAATGATCCTGTTGTGTTCACATTATACATCCACCTAAAAATTGTGTTACGATCCGGAACCGGCCCACGCGGCGGTACATTGAAAGTCTCGTTGGGACTTAGCGTTAGCGTAAAATCTTCTCATAAAAAAAACACGATACTCGATGTTCCACATCTTGAGTGTAACTGAAACTTCCAACTCCTCTCTACACAACAGGACCTTTGCAACTGCCATCCCGCCACTACTTGCCATGTACTACCCATTACAAAAACATGCGGTTTCCGGTAAACCCGTTTTGGAAATACGTGTATAAATTTGTTCGTTGAAATTATCAATGCATTTCGATTTTTATTGTTGTATTTATAATTGTATTTAATTCGTCCTGAAGAAATTTACCAGTAGTTCAAAGAACAGTGCCTCGCTGTATACATCTAAGGACAGTAACTTACTGACCACAGCTCCACGACGACGCCCTGACGCGTTCGCTTCATTTTCTACCAATTATCAGATAACCATTGTATTATGAAATGTATAACTGGATCAACTAATATTTCTCCTTGAAACGGTCAATATTTTGATAGGTCTTGCCGTACAGCCAATATTACAGAAAATAACCAGCAACTAAACTCGTCGTCGTTAAATTAAAAAGAAACGGAAGCGAGTGAAACAAAACGTTATGTCGTTTGGGTTTTACACAAGGTACATTCGTACCAAATTAAAAAAAAAATCGGTCAATGCGTAATAATCAAAAATGCGTAACACACAATCCCAATGCCGAACGGTCGAGATGAAACAGACATCGCTTCCTAGGTCAGTTATTTTCGTTCCTTTTAAAATTACGTTTCTCCTTTCTTAGTTTTAATTAAAGAATTAAACACAATATTATTGTCTTTAATGATAGACCTAACTATTATTTGTTATTAAATTGTATTGAGTATTTAAATATTTTTATTTTACTGTTTCACAACATTCCTGTGTATTGATGTAATCATAGTTTATTGAAGTAGCCGCCTCGGTGGCCTAGTTGATAGCGTACTGGGCTTTCACCCCGAGGACCTTGGTTCGATTCCCGGCCAGGGCATTTTCATACGCTATAATTTATCCCATCCTCTGCATTAGCCCAAGTGTGCACAATAGTCGGACGTTAAAAAAAAAAATTATTGAAGTAGGCCTACATAGATTGTAAATTTAATAATATCAAAGTAAACAAATTTAATTTCAGGACAGTTAAAATAATGGCTGCACGCAGCTGTCTCGTCGTTAGTCTGTAGAAACGAATTTCAAACAAGTAATACAAAAAACAAATTTAAGTCAATTCTTATTTAGGTCATGCGCTTCCATCACGTCAGCGAGACAGCTGCGTGGTGCGATTCCTAAAACCAACATAGGATAGAACATACGCATTATTTAAATCAAATCCTATCGTATAGTCTTCAAAAATATGCGATATTAATATTTAACAAAACTGTATTAACATCAAGTGTCATCCACTACAAGTTTAAATGTATTTGAACTTTATCAAGTCATGTAGTGTGTACAAATATTGATATTAATATTTGACAGAAACTATATTTATATCAAGTGTCATCTATAAAGTTTTTAAAAAATATTTGAACTAAAGGGATGAATAGAAAGTATTTTATTAACGATTGAAAATTTGAATATATATATATATATATATATATATATATATATATATATATATATATATATATATATATATATATATAGGAGTGCGAACTAATGAAAATTGTATTTCACCATCAAACTAAGTGTTTACACGGCGTATTTGCAAATATATTTCACTTATTTCAGCATTTTGAATATAATTTGAACATTTAAAATGTTTGAGTTGTGAAGATTTTATACTGATTACGATGGTGAAAGCAGATTTTTGAAAATATATAATAAACAAGTTATGTATTTTTAAGATTTGTAATAGCCGCCATTTTTAAACGGTTGAACAGATATTACAGGGTTCCGATCTTGTCCAATATATTGAAAAAGACGCAATTTTTAACTTTTTTAACAATAAACTACAGAGCTGCCTCGGTGGCCTAGTTGATAGCGTACTAGGCTTTCACCCCGAGGACCCGGGTTCGATTTCCGGCCAAGGCTTGGCATTTTCATACGCTATAAATCATCCCATCGTCTGCATTAGCTCAAATGTGCACAATAGTCGGACGTTAAAAAAAAAAAAATATATATATAATAAAATTAAAAAAATAAACTACAGGTCAAAATCGGCGAGGGTTTCAAATTCCTGGATCTTGAATTACGAGTCTTACAGTAATGGCTGCTCCATTAGCTAATTTTCCAACTCATTTAAACTCACAAACACAGTTTTGGTGAGGTGATGTCATATACAAAAATAATTTTCTAAAAGTATTTGAATCTGCGTTTTCAGTTATTGTACACTGTACATTACTACATGTAGGCTCTGTAATTGAGCATTAAAAAGAAAGTAAAATAGAGGTCCTACATCCTTACTAACAGGACATTGTGTTCTTACAACTTGTACAGTCAGATGTGTAATGCAACAGACTGTACGCCGCCTCTCGTGTTGACAAATTGAACTCCGAACAAAAAAACAAACATGACAAGACGATTTGTTAGTTGCCGCAAAGTTCAAACAAAAAAACGCTGCACCTGTCTGACTGATGATGCATGTAATCAGACGAAACCGTCATAATGTTTTCCTCCGTACGTCACGTCTGTTGCTCTCACCGCCGCCGTTGTCGATGTGTCAAAACTGACATCCTTCATCAACTACTGCACAGTCAGTATCGACAGTTCCGCCAGACTACCACGAGCTCTCGTTGTACATACACTGTAGACCTCAGTATAATATTAATTAATGCACACAGTGTTCCGTGATAGCTCTCGTATTTTCCCGCCAATTTAACAACCGTAATATTTTGGAGAAATTACCGAACCACCGTTATTGAAAATTTTATGCTCTTTCTACACGAAGTGGTCGAAATTGTGATAGGTTTTGCCGTTCAGCCGTATTACAGGAAATAACCGGTAACTACACTGTCAAAGATGAACCAGAACCCGCCATCTTGAAACGGAAGTGAATGGGAAATATGTGAACAAATTTTCACAGGTGCCTCCGTACCAAATTTTAATAACAATCGACTAATGCGTTTTATAAAACTGCGTACCGTCATCGTTAAATCAGAGACCGGAGTAACTGCGGCTCGAACTAAGAACCTTAAAGTGCGCAGTTCAGAGTCGCAGTAGACTGATCACCGAATCCTTACAGTGCATAATATACAGTATTTTAAAACACAACTAATCAAATAATAACTTCGTATAGTGTTGGTTATAAACCTAACCTCCATTACACGATAACGTGATTATTATCTTCGTAGCTTTCATAACTTGTTTTGCAGTCTAATTATGTGACGTACAATATGTTTCCTTCCTTCTGTTTGTCAATTTCAGCAAAATGTTTCACACTCAGTAAGGATTGAATGTAAGAGTAATTTGGTCGGCCTTGTGGATTTCACGGGCGTCACAATAGACCATCTTAGGCCATTAGGTAGGTTCTCATGGAAAAAGACACAAATGAGACTCAGTACCATTTGACAGTTAATAAAATGCTCTGTGCGAATTTAATCTACGCACAGAGGCACATAAAACAGACGACAGCGTCAGTCACACTTTAACACAAGCCCTGCTGAAAGAGAAGAACAATTGTTTGTTTCCATTTTTTTAAATCGTACCAAAGTGTATCGAAACAACGGAAATGAGAACGTAAAGTTAGAATTGCGTTCCTAGAGGTCCTATTTTAAGACTTCGGAATGTCTAATTAATTTTAAATAGATAAAATGAAATGGTGCACAAATCACTTGATATCATCTTCCATACGTTACCCATTCCGATCAGTTTTGTACCAAAAAATAAGAACCTACATTATTAGAATTGCATGCCAACATAACTTCAGAACACCAGGGAACGTTCATGCCTCATTCTTTTCCATTTTAAGGCTTCACATTAAAATAAAACTAACTTAAAACAGATAGAAGGTCTGTAAACGGAATTCTGTAAACGGAATGTCATGATGTGTATCGAGACAGGTGATTACTAAAAAACATTGTTGAAAAATCTAGAGGTTACATTATTATTGACCGAATCAGTTACTAACGTAGAATCGGTAAGGCAATCTAGGCCTGTTGTAATACTTAAATAAATGAATCTGCTTTTAATGAACAGTAAATACTGACGTGCAATTACGGACAGCGATTTCATAAAAGATACAAGACGTCCTTACCTTTTTTCCTTTTCGTTCATGTAATAATTATGAATACCGTGCATGAAAGTACAATCGGTAAGATAATCTAGGTAAGTTCTGATGTGTAAATGTTATTAAATAAAAGATTCTGCGTTTTCAAACAGTAAATAATGATTCCTAAATTAGGTATGCAGTGTAAAATCTGGTTATATGTTGGAATTAAATCATTTATTTTACAGGTTATTGTTTCGAATGCGAAAGTAGATAAATGTACTGCTTATTGTATTGCATAACCTATTTTTTTTAAGGCGAAAAGCACATTGAGGCTACTATCACCTCTCTAAATGTAAGTGTGAGTGTAAAAAGTTAAAGTCGTAAGTGTAGTGTTGTGTAAGTGTGTGTTAGACTCGGGTACAGTGAGGGACGTCTAAATCCTCTCAATAGGTACAGCTAGTCCGTACCCCCTGCGGGTTAACCTAATTATTATGAATAACATTGCTGTGAAATAACTAAGGACTTCTTGCTGTACATTGTTGTATATTATCTGTTTCTTTTTCCCAGTAACATGTGCTTTCACCCCGAGGACCCGGGTTCGATTCCCGGCCAGGACTTGGCATTTTCATATGCTGTAAATCATCCATCGTCTGCATTAGCCCAAGTATGTACAGTAATCGGACGTCAAACACCAAAAACAACAAAATTTCCCAGTAACTGTGAAATTCGCTCTAGTTATTGTTTCTCCGGTCATTTGTCATCATTTGCGTAGGGGCTACACAGAAATAAAACAAGATATAATGAACTAGGTTTCAACTGTTTTCTAGTACGTAACCTAAAATATAATCTTAGCTACATCTATCTAGGTCATTGTTAAAATACTAAAGTAAACATTATTTTATTATTTTAACGCAAGCCTAGACTATGAATACAGATTTTGTATTCATCGGCCTATGTAACGAGGATATATATATATATATATATATATATATATATATATATATATATATATATATATATATATATATATATATATATATATATATATATATATATATATATTATATATAATTGTTGTGTTTCCGATTATTGTGCACACTTGGGCTAATGCAGACGATGGGATGATTTATAGTGTACGAAAATGCCAAGCCCTGGCCGGGAATCAAACCCGGGTCCTCGGGGTGAAAGCTCAGTACGCTATCAACTAAGCCACCGAGGCGACTACGAGGCTTATATATATATATATATATATATATATATATATATATATATATATATATATATATATATTGACGATGAAACAATAATAATAAAATAAATATTCCATCATGAAGTCACAATTTTGAAACCAGAAACCCACTTGTAATCCGAATGCAAATGTATGGCATACTGAGTTTTCTTATAATTCTGTGAAACCAGACTGAATGACTTTATTATTGAATAGTCTTTGTATTTGAATAATAGGTTACGCCGAAGGAATTAAAAAGCAAACATTGAAATCATTTGCACGGCTTGAAATTGCTGTAAATTTACGGACATTTTCAATTAGACCAGACTGAGCTGGGAACGTTAATTGAATATTGAATGGGACGTGACTGCAGAAGTTTGAAATGTATTTTTCATCTCCGGGTTGTTGTTCTTTTCACGGCGTTGAAAAGTCTTGTGTAAATGTTTTATAATCTCGTTACACTTCTTCCAGTTCTATTCTCGTCTCTCGTCTCTCGCCTCGTTTCGCGTAGTGTTTGCATCTTTCAGTTTCCAACTGCAGCTAATTAGGTTATTTCCGTTACTCGAGAGGCGGTAATTGCTACTCGAAAGTTACAAATTTCGAACAATAGAAAGTCACTTTGAAGAACTCTTTCACCATTCAACTTAGTTGTAATATTTAGTGACGGATATTTTTTAACCGTATTTTAGAATAGTTTTTGAAACGTTTTCTCTAGAAGTGGCTGTACTGGCCAGTGCTTGTGGATCGAAATTATTTCGCACTTTCAGACAGGATAAACGAAACGGAAGTTTGGCACAATATGGTAAACAATGGGAACATTTCCAAAATGACCGTCTTATATAATACGTATTTAGTGATTTGAAGTGCAAGGGTGAAACAACGCTGTAGTTATATTACATGTTCTGCCTGTAAAGGGGTAAATAAAAAAATGTGTTAAAAGTGAAGTTTGAGAAACGGGATTCAACATTTTTGTTATTTTCATATGAATATTCTTGATTTAAGATACCACGTTAAAAACAGCCACTGTATTTGTACGCTGAAAGTCTTGTTAATTTTACTTCCCACTTAACGAAGGTAGTGAACATGTATATATAGCACTTTTGTGCTCCTACATACAACATATTGATTGATTGATTTTCATGGATTTATTGTTTTCCAAAAAAGTGATTTTATTTGTATGTTTTTGTATGCGAACGCGCGCACTTGTGTGTATGTGTGTTTTAGCAAGCATACGTTCGTAATTTTAGTACTATTTGGTTAGCTTGGACAAATTCGTTAAACAACAAAATTCTTTCTTCAGTTTCAAAATGGCGACCATTTCAAATCTTTAAAATTCATAACATTTTTGTCTTAAGTATGTTTTTAAAATCTGATTTCACCATTGTAGTCAGCATTGAATTACTGCGTAAATTAACATTTTGAATTTTACAAATCTGTTGAATTTTTTTTTTAAGGTTCGACTATTGTGTACACTTGGGCTAATGCAAACGATGGGATGATTTATAGCGTATGAAAATGCCAATCCCTCGCCGGGAATCGAACCCGGGTCCTCAGGGTGAAAGCCCAGTACGCTATCAACTAGGCCACCGTGGCGGCTCAAATTTGTTGAAATTAAGAAATTCAATTTCACGGCGGTCAGGGTTCGTTTTTATATTTTCGTTACAATGGCAACGTATATTAATAACACACAGATACGATAATAAATTATCGTATTTTACTGTTTTCTATGTCTACTTTTGACTATTTTCACATACATTTCTGATAAAATTACCGCAAAACACGAAGATCAGATATTTTGTTGTGAAAGTAAAGTTGGCAGAATTCGGTCTGTGCAATCCGTCTTGATAAGGGAGATAAGTCGACGCTTTTCGACGTACGGCTCTTAACTTTGGAACATATTTCATTCCGTGCATTACCAAGTTATGCGCACCACTATGCAAGCAAAGAGTTTTACGTGTTGGTAGCTGTATACACATGCTTCGCTACAGTATTTTATAACGTGGGAACACGTTTAACGTGTATCTTTAACGTAATTGAAAATATTGAGGTTATGTTTAATTGTGTTAAATCGAACAAACAATGCATAATCGAATGATCTATGAATATCATAAATCATAACAATTCAGACAGACCATAGAGGGCGTTGTAAGCTTCTACCGCCTGACCATGTACTAGCTAGTACAGCTGCATTGACAATTACGTGTTACTTCGATTTGATTACAAAAAAACGGACCGAACATCCATGTTTATGTTTAGATTTCAAACAAAACATTTGATTTTATAGATATAGATTTTGCCTGGTGTCAGGTTAGGTTACGTATTTGTTACCTTAATATGTGATTGTTTAACTGTTACTTGCAGTAGTTTTAACTGGCAATAAAGTTTGGCAATATTTACCATAAATACTAATAGTTATTACACAAATACACCAAAATATTTATCTAGGCTTACGGATAACCTTAACGTTGCAAACGTTTTCCCTTTATGCAAATTAGATTAATTAGTACGAATAGGCGTTAACGGAAATGATAAAGCAACGGCAGTAACCGCTTCTGAACCTATGACCTTCAATTATGGAGTTCAAAGACTCAGCAGACATGCTGCTAGCAAAGTCGTTTTATACGGGTTTAATTAATTATTTTTTTAAATTCAAACTTCTTTACATTCAATTATTTATTTAATTAATTTTCAAATTCATTTTGTGAAAAAAGGGCCTGACATTAATAGAGCTCCCACGCACTGGGTGCCAGAATGAAAGGTAAAATGCACGTAGTACCAAAACTCGACACCAGAGAGCTCTGAACTCGTTTATCTACTACCTGCCCATCCTTGAGTTTGTAAATTGCTGCAGTGACTGAATTTATCTTACACTCAATTAAGATGTCTTATATAATTAGTAATCATACATTAACAATTAATGTAATTGTAGTCTGAAAACCTAACTTGAAAATACGAGGTGTGTTCTGAAAGTAACGAGAATTTTTAAATTTCGCGTGCTTGGAGAGTCCGATTGTCAAACATTTCTTTTTATTAAGTTGATATACATGCCCTTAAAGTATGATAAAACTATCTCTTGTTTTCATTGTTGACTTTGTGACAGCCACTAAGGTTAGACGTGTTTTTATGAGCTCGGCGATTTTCGTGTGTTAAAAGAAATGGATTAAAGAATTTGTATCAAATTTTGCGTAAAGAATGGAATAAAGTTTAACAAAGTGTGTGAAATGTTAACAAAGGCCTATGGTGAATCTGCTATGAGTAAAGCAAGAGTTTACGAGTGGTATAAGAGTTTCCAAGAAGGCCGTCAAGACGTTGAAGATGACGAACGAACTGGACATCACAGCACATCAACAACCGATGAAAACGTGGAAAAAGTGAAAGAAATGGTTATGAATAATCGCCGAATCACAATTAGAGAGGTCGTTGATGATGTTGGCATATCGATTGGATCATGGCATGACATTGTTTCCAGTGTTTTGTGTATGAAACGCGTGGCAGCAAAATTCGTTCCAAAATTGTTGAATTTTGAACAAAAACAGCGATGAATGGAAGTTGCTCAGGAGTTATTAAATGAAGTCAACGACGATGCAGAATTACTGAAACGTATTCTGAATCGATATATATACAGTAGTAATATATATCTAACATGTATATATGTAGATAATGTATATAATGTAGATAATGTTATAATGTAGATGACATTATAACAGGTGACGAAAATGGGTTTACGGATATGACGTCGAAACTAAGGCTCAATCATCCCAGTGGATGCATTCTGGCTCGCCAAGGTGGTGCACCACGATAATGCACCAGCTCACACTTCATTGCTTATTCGTACTTTTTTGGTCAAACACAGTACTGTAACGATGCTCCAGCCTCCATATTCGCAAAGACATGGCTCCATGTGACTTTTTCCTATTTCTAAAAATAAAGAGAACCTTAAAGGGCCGTCATTTTACAGCCGTAGATGACATTAAAAGCGCATCGCTGAAAGAACTAAAGGCTATCTCAAAGATCGAGTTTGAGAAGTGTTTCGAGGATTGGAAGAAGCGCTGGCACAAGTGCATAATCTCCAGTGGGGACTATTTTGAAGGCGACAACATCAATGTAGAAGAATAAATAAATATACTGTTCAAAAAATTAAAATTCTCGTTACTTTCTGAACACACCTCGTATATGGTTCATTTTCCTTCTAATAGATAGCGTACTCTATTTTCAGTGAAACAGTTTTCTAAGAAATGAGATCTATGTGTGTTATACACACTCAAGGATTCTATCCATTGACATATTAAGGATAATTTTTCGCAATTCAAAAACTCCCATTTTTGTGTATTTCGTAAAATAAGAAAGTAAACAATATTTATTGTTTGATTTATTTGTAAGTTTATAAATATGCATTTTTAATGTACTGTTGTTTCTATGTACAGCTATTTAGGTATAAATAATATTTTGTAACTATATAATTGTTATATTTAGAATTGTTATTAATATTTGCATTTGTTTTTCATGCTTCCTTTCCAAAGGATTACGATGTAAGTATACTGCATCACATCACATGAGTAGTGTTTGTTGTTACTTTGGAGTAGATTGTCGTGTACAGTTCTTACTTTAATGTAGTGTGCCGTGTTGTTCTTAGAAAAAAAGGTTTTAGTTATTCTTTCTAGTAAAGTTGCCTTCCTTTTTGTTAATGAGTTTGGGTACGCGCAAATTGTTTGCGATAAAATGTTTTGGCAATTTGTTTTAATTAAAGCAGTTGTTTTGCAAATGTATTTTGCAATCATTGCGAATACAATAGAATACTACTTGCAATTGATTTACTTGTACTGTATGTGCAAGCAGTTCGTTGTGACGAAACTGCAGTAGTAATAACAAATTGGACCTTTATAAATAAAATATTTAAAACACCCAAGAGGAGTCTTAGAAACATAGTACAGACTGTGTTAATTACTTTTAATTATATAGATGGGATTTTTAAAAGCAACTGCAGTTTTTTTAAGTGGAGTAAACAGTATGTTTTAAAGGTTAAAAGGTTCCAACATGTGTTTATAAATTGGAAACTATGGCCCCAAAATGTTCCTGGAAAAAGGGATGTTAGGGGCAATTCAAAATTTGTTTTTTTATTTTAATGGGCGCAATGTTTTCTTACTGGTTCAGCTTTTTAAGTAGTTGAGCCACTCGGTGTGGGTTTACCTTTAAAATGTCCAGTCGATTCGGAAATACCAATTTTCAATTGATTTTTAACAAAACAGAAGTAATGGCGGCACTCAACTGTCTCGCTGACGTGTGAAAGCTAATTGCTTCAAATTGTTTTTTTGTTATTCCCATTTTGAAAATATTATTTCGCAGTCATAATCTGTTTACAGATTTAAGCAAACATGAGCGATAAAATTTAAAACTACTCGTACATTAAAAACATCTGCATGTACCCTGAGCATGGTGTGGACATTTTATCGATTTTTTACGTTATGTAATCTCTTAAATTTTATTTAAAATTTTGTACACCGACTGGAGTCTTATGACAATTTTATATGCAAGTAAATTCGAGACTAATTTTCAAAACGATTTTGAGAAATCGTTTTTGTTTTTCACCACTCCTGATGTTTTTTTTTAATTTATTAATAATTATTTTGAATTTGCATGTAGTGTTTTATAGTAATAAAAAATTTGACTTGCTCTTATAACGGCGAAATGTTGTTGCTTCATAATTTTCCCTTTGAGAATGTGAACCTAACTAATCAGTTTTTATTGAACAGTTTTTTTCTTCTAAGGATCAAGAGTTCATTCATTTTTCGCACATTACAAATTGTAAATTTCAACAAAAACGAATTTAACTTATTATTTTTATAAAAGAACGTAATATTTTTTAAAAAAATATTTACTGTCAACACTCTTTAATTGTTAATTTTCGTTATTGCTCTTGAATTATAACCGAACTCACCAGGCCTACGTGTGTATGCGCGTGCGTGCGTGCGCCTTGTTACCTCTAAGGACATTACATAGCGCTTGTAATTTCCTCTTCTCTAATACGGATAACTCCCTGAGGCGCACTTCTAATCCTCAAAGCACTGGCACAGAACGATACTATTTCACATTGGTTCCGTGTTACAACAGTTCTTAATTAATTAGAGACATGTTTGATTTCATCACATTACAAATACAGGTTTCTTGTACACGCAGCCTGGGTACCCCGCTATAGGGGTATGCAACCTAGATACCGCGCTATAAGGGGTATTTAATGTACAACTAGTTAGATGTTTAACTACACTCCAGTTATAGGATAATACACTAAAGTTTAATGTACAACAGTGTGTAAGTTCGTTCATTTTTATATGAGCTTTGACAACAAATTTCGAAGACTATAGCAACTTGTGTGGTGGGAATAACGCTTAAACCAATCTGCCAACCCCTGCACTACTTTTCCCGCGCCATGCCTACCATTTGATCGTTCATAAATAGAATTCGTCTGTGAAATAAGCTTAAATTCATCTTCTGTCTTCATTACTCAAATTGTACAACACTTGAAAAATAGATTTTATGGAAAAGAATGTCATTTTCGCAAAACCTTGCAATGTTTGCTTGTAAAAAGGCATTCTATTATCCAAAGCCCAGTATTCAAACACTCAAGACCGAATAAACAAGTTATTATTAAAGCTAAGCACGTGCAATTCTGCTTTATGTAAAACGACTAGACATTTTGTAGCAAATACCTATACATATTTTAAAGGCTGTTGAACAGTTCACTCTAAGAGATTTATATATTGTTTCTGGCACAGGATGATTGCTCTTGAGCGACACTTGTGTAGTTTTAAAGTGACTCTCACAGTAATGAGTTATGGTTCTACCTCAGGTCGTAGTGGAGTTAAACTCTTTATAAATGCACTTCGTGTTTCAAGCAAAAAGTAACAAGCGTATGGTTCACGATTAAATTTTATTAGAACATTACTGGGGTCGACCTGTGTAGTTTTATGTCGAGTGCTTTAACAAGAGGGTCAGCACCAGTACTGCCAACGTAGTGTAAACGAAATTCCCTGAATGTACTGTAAATCTTTTGTTTAACACACTGTACGGTGTGAGAGATAGTCCTCTAAAGTCAATTGTGTGATACAGGAGAGTGGAATCTGTCAACACCCAGAGTGTACTGATTGTACCTGCTTTGTGCTCTTTATTCATTTGTGCGCAACAAAAAATAAACTGTTGGATTTCTTATAACTTACTACAGTACGTTAAAGAATGGCTTTGTACAACTGTACGTAAATCGTCAGTGAACTGAAACTATCACTTTTTAATATTATGTATTGTCGCCTGCATACTGTATCTGTTAAAAACATTGTATTAAAAATTCATCACCCATTTTCAACAAAATTATCAAAATCAAAAATACAATGTTATTAATTAAAAAAAAGTAATTGCTTTTTGTTTTCCTTTAAATTGGGTTAAGTTATTTACAAAATTCCATTAGTTTCGTAAAACGTTTCTCAGATCAAAACAAACTAAACAGTATTTTAGTTTTAGAGATAACATTTACAGATGTACAAGTAAAATACGAGATGTGTTCAGAAAGTAACGAGAATTTTTAAATTTCGCCGGCTTGGAGAGTCCGATTGTCAAACATTTTTTTTATTATGTTGGTATACATGCCCTTGAAGTATGATAAAACTTTCAGCTGTTTTCATTGTTGACTTTGTCTGTAATAGCCACTAAGGTTAGAGGTTTTTTTGAGCTCGGCGATTTTCGTTTGTTAAAAGAAATGGATCAAAGAATTTGTATCAAATTATGAGTTAAAAATGGAATAAAGTGTAACAAAATGTGTGAAATGTTAACAAAAGGCCTATGGTGAGTCTGCTACGAGTAAAGCAAGAGTTATACTACAATACTAGTGGTATAAGCGTTTCCAAGAAGGCCGTGAAGACGTTGAAGATGACGAACGCCCTGGACGCCCCAGCACATCAACAACCGTTTAAAACGTGGAAAAAGTGAAAGAAATGGTTATGAACAATCGCCGAATCACAATTAGAGAGGTCGTTGACATATCGATTGGATCATGTCATGACATTGTTTCCAATGTTTTCTGTATGAAACGCGTGGCAACTAGATTCGTTCCAAAATTGTTGAATTTTGAACAAAAACAGCGGCGAATGGAAGTTGCTCAGGAGTCACTAAATGAAGTCAACGACGATGCAGAATTACTGAAACGTATTATAACAGGTGACGAAAACATCGAAACATCGAAACATCGAAACAGGTTATAACGTCGAAACTAAGGCTCAATCATCCCAGTTGACAGAAAAATGTGGGCTCGCCAAGACCGAAAAAGGCTCGACAAGTGCGGTCGAACGTGAAGGTTATGCTCACTGTGTTCTTCGATATTAATGGCATAGTGCATCATGAATTCCTGCCACCAGGTGAAACGGTCAATAATGAGTAACTACCTACAAGTTCAACGCCGTTTGCGTGATGCAATCCGAAAAAAACGCCCGGATTTGTGGAAAAACAATTCATGGCTTTTGCACCACGATAATGCACCAGCTTACACACTTCATTGCTTGTTCGTGAATTTTTGGCCAAAAACAGTACTGTAACGATGCCCCAGCCTCTATATTCGCCAGACATGGCTCCGTGTGACTTTTTCCTATTTCCAAAAATAAAGAGAACCTTAAAGGGCCGTCGTTTTACAGCCATATATGACATTAAAGGCGCATCGCTGAAAAAACTAAAGGCTATCTCAAAGATCGAGTTTGAGAAGTGTTTCGAGGATTGGAAGAAGCGCTGGCACAAGTACATAATCTCCAATGGGGACTATTTTGAAGCCGACAACATTAATGTAGAAGAATAAATATTTTGTTCAAAAAATGAAAATTCTTGTTACTTTCTGAACACACCTCTTATATATGACACTACAATACTGTATACTTGCAAATAAATGCCATCCGCACACTGTAACTCCTAACTTTGAAACAATGAAACATAATGGCTCTGTACTCTAAAAAACATCAATTATTGAAAATTCAGAGTAATTAAATGTTCAAACAATTTACCCGTAGCACGACTAGCTTGGCTGCTGTTGAACAGTGTGTTATTGTAACTGTCACTCATTACAAAGCGACAACAGTGCGAAAACTGAATAAAAAATGGCGGGACAAAGTAGAATTGTTGTTGGTCAGATTCAGGTCCTTATTTCTGTACGGGTAGCAAAGGAACACTTAGACGTAATCAAGTCAGTCTGATTTGACTAATCACTTAAAAGAATTTATGACTGCATTCATAAATTATGTAGTCAGTATTAAATTGTGCGATTTCTTCAATGGCATAAATTGTTCTACAGTCCATTCCATATTATTTGAAATTGAACGTAAACACATGCAAGGGGCGTGTAGCTGCACGTTTCGTCCTAGCCTACCTATTCGAGAGTATCTTCTATAGCTTGCAGTCATAAATCATTAACAGGTATAATTTTATTTGAATGGACTTTGAATTTACAATACCGGTTCAAAGAGTATTGGGTACATTTCTCACTAAATTTAAATGCCCGATAGCTATCGATTTGTAATTTTGCACTGTCAATCAATGCGGAATGGTTTGTAAAAGGTACGTTTTAAAAATAATTAAGCCTCCTGGAAATAAGTAACTTTTTTATTTTTTTTAAAAGAACAGTAATATTAAAATACCCTAAGAATGATCTCCCTAAGTTGGCAACACTGGTCGCACCACTCCCTTCAACAAGCTCATTATCTCTCAACCCGTCTTGATATACTTACGTTATAAGTTTTATTTATAATTTTTTGAAATAATAACAATTAACTATTATTATGGCAACAGTGACGTAATATTTCAGTGTACACCTCTTAAAAACGTCTGTTGCAAAATATTTCGATTGTTTTTTGTGGTGGAGGTGTATTAACTCATTTATACTTTTATCCGGTATAATGAATAAATTTCTGCAAATTATAATGTTCAAAGGTTCAAGAATATCGAAGAAAGAAATTGATTTTTCTGTTGATAAAGGAGGAAAATAAATTTTGAAACCAGATTAGACAAGAAAATGAATATATTTAAAATAAAAGTAGAAATACATTAATTTTGATGCTGGGTAAGTAATAGGGAAACAGTTTGTGACAGAAAAGTTTGTTTATCAAGAAAACTATATAGCGTATAAATGGCTTTGAAACATTCCATTACATAAAGTGTGAATAATCACGAGTTCAAAATAAATCACGTGTCATTAGTTACATTTTTTCAGTTTTTCTGTACTCAACAATAAATAATTTAGTTGTTAAAATAAATGTTTGTATAGGATCCAGAAAAACCCGCCGAGAATGTTCTGTTAATCAAACGCTAATCAATAATTTTGCTAATCAAGAAACAATTAGGAATCTGCAAATGAGTAAACACAATTGGAAATCTGACAATCAACAAACAATTCTGTATCTGTTAATCAACAATCAGTTGGAATCTGATATCTACAAAAATTGGGTATGTGTCAACAAACAATTCGAATGTGCTAATCTACAAACAAATTTATAATCTGCTAGTCAACAAACAATTTAGTATCTGCTAATCAATAAACAATTTGAAATCCGCTAATTAACAAACAATTTAGAATCTGCTAATCAACAAACAATTTATAATCTGCTAGTCCACAAACAATTTATAATCTGCTAATCAACAAACAATTTGAAATCTGCTAATCAACAAACAATTCTGAATCTGCTAATCAACAATCAGTTGGAATCAGATAATCTACAAAAATTTGGTATGTGACAACAAACAATTCGGAATCTGCTAATCTACAAAGAATTTAGAATCTACTAGTCCACAAACAGTTTAGAATGTGCTAATCAATAAACAATTTGAAATCTGCTAATCAACAAACAATTTAGAATCTGCTAATCAACAAGTAATTTATAATCTGCTAATCAATATTTACAATCTGCTAATCAACAAACAATTTAGAATCTGCTAATCAATAAACAATTTGAAATCCGCTAATCAACAAACAATTTAGAATCTGCTAATAAACAAACAATTTATAATCTGCTAGTCCACAAACAATTTAGAATCTGCTAATCAACAAACAATTTGAAATCTGCTAATCAACGAACAATTGTGAATCTGCTAAACAACAATCAGTTGGAATCTGATAATCTACAAACATTGGGTATGTGACAACAAACAATTCGGAATCTGCTAATCTACAAAGAATTTAGAATCTACTAGTCCACAAACAGTTTAGAATGTGCTAATCAACAAACAATTTGAAATCCGCTAATCAACAAACAATTTATAATCTGCTAATCAGCAAACAATTTATAATCTGCTAGTCCACAAACAGTTTAGAATGTGCTAATCAATAAACAATATAGAATCTGCTAATCAACAAACAATTTAGGATTTGCTAATCAACTAACAATTTAGAATCTGCGAATCAACAAGCAATTTGAAATCCGCTAATCAACAAAAAATTTGGAATCCGCTAGTCAACAAACAGTTGAGAATTTGCTAATGAATAAACAATTTTTAATCTGACAGTTAGCAAAAAATTGGAATATGACAATAAACAAACAATTTGAATCTGATAATCAACAAACTATTGGGAATCTGGCAATCAACAAACAATTCAGAATCTGATATTCGACTAACAATTTATTAGCAGAATAAACCAAAACCAAACATATTAAACAGACAATCTAAAAATGTAATAGATTAATTTAAATTTTCATATTTATAATTCAGTAAACATAACATTACTTTTCAATACATGAACATAATCAATTATTATTAATATAATCTAACATAACTAACCTATAAAAATTGTTTGTAATCAGTTTTTTAAAGTTTGATAATATCGTAAAGTATTATTTTAATTATAAATATATTTATTTCTTCAATAAAATATAAATTTTTGAACAACGTTACACTAACAAAAAAGAAACTCTAAAGACAGTTCCCTACTTTTGCGGGCTATAAATATGTAACAATTATTATAAACTCGAAACGAATTTTCCAAAATTATAAGGAAATAATAATTAATAAAATTTTTATTAAGTGATAATATTAAAATTAAAATAGACTAATCAACATTCCTGAGAATGATCGTATGAAAAGTGTTTTCAGAAGTAAAAGAAAAAATAAATAAACGAAACATTGCAATAATTAATATGGAAGGATTTTAGTGATTTTTACTAAAATTTATTTGTTACTTTTAAATTCCTTCGTTTCTGGAAATATAATCACCACTAGTTACGACCCTAATGTAATTAGTTTCAAAAATTTTCAATTGCATTTTAGAACTTACCATTTATAATTTTGACGATCTTGCTAACGCAAATACAAGACTACCGTTGCGTGTAGCTTTGCAGTAAAAGTATTTTATCGTTTTATTAATTTAATAGCGTGAGCCTATAAAACATGTCTGTAATAATACCGTTTATGAAATCAGCAATACTAAACCTAATGCAGTTAGTTTTTGTAATTAAGCACCATAATTCAAAATCGGTTCGTGCATTTGAAACAGAATTATAAAAGTTGGTGAATCTTATGCAATGCTTGGAGGCTGTGAAAGTGTCTTAAAACCAACGTGTTATTAATAAAAAAGACTGAAAGTGTTTAATCGAAATCTGCTTTGTAGGTTTTCGGATGTAACTCGGTTTTAAAGTTTTTTTTTCAAGAACCTTCAATTCTAAAATAATAAAACTATGTAATTTTGACAAGTGGGTGATTTTTAACTTTATAATATGTTTAAGAATGTGCTTTTAAAGCACTTTTTAATCGTTCGTAGGCGCTTTGTTTAAATAAAAACTAGGTTTACATATTTACAAGAATTGATCAGCTGATTGCATTGTCGTCTGCGCTGCTGTAACGCTTAAATCGTAACGTACGATGCGAGTGCTCTTTTTGAAACGTATCTGATGTCCGAACATAAAAAGTAATTTGTAGTCGTATTCTACTTGATTTTACCCACACTGGGAAAGATCGAGCGGCGTAAAAAACCTTCTAGAGTTGGAGACATTTTTCAAAAGACTTTTGTTGGGGTTCGTAAATACAATAATGTACAAAGTATCATAAAATTCTGAAAAATTGCTTTTTCACTTTGGTTTAGGTGTTGGTTGGACTTAGGTCTATAAATTTTTCTGTCCTAAAAGATTCGTAATTAAGGAGAGGGGAATATAAAGACAATCTTTGGAAGAGGATCTCTCTCTCTCTCTCTCTCTCTCTCTCTCTCTCTCTCTATATATATATATATATATATATATATATATATATATATATATATATATATATAAGTCCTGACTGACTGACTGATTCATAATCAATGCAGAGCCAAAACTATTTTAGCTAGCGACTTGAAATTTTCAGGGTACATTTATGTTACCATATAGGCATGCACTAAGAAAGGATTTTGCAAAAATTTAATTTCAACGACATTAAACTACTCCAAATTTAATAATCAACCAATACTATTATAGCTAGAGACTTGACATTTTCAGGGTACCTTATTACAACAATGTTGAAGTGCACTAAGAAAGAATTTTGCATAAATTTGATTTTAACTCCATTAAGCTACTTACCCAGTCTAACTTTAATAATCAACGTAGAGACTGCTAGAGACTAAATTTTCAGGGTATAGCTAATAGACTTTTTGCAAAAATTTGAAATTTTCAGTGTTATCACCTACCGTATAGACGTGCACTGAATAAATGTTACCTTAACTTACCCAGAACGATTCTATATAGCTAAATTTTCAGGGTATATTTATGCTACCGTATAGGCGTGAAATATTTAAATCCATTAAGCTACTTATCCAGTCTAACTTTAATAATCAACGTAGAGCTGAGACTATTATAGCTACTGAACCCAGTCCAACTTTAATACAACGTATAGAGACTTTAGCTAAAGATTTGAAATTTTCAGTGTTATCACCCTGAATAAATATTCAATTACCCCAGTATTCAATCCCTAAAAAGGTAAAAATGAGGTACAACAATTTTTATTGGAAAAAATATGTTTTTCGTCCGACCTTCTTAAAATCGTAACATAGTCAGTCCTAAATATAACTAATATATTGAAATATTAGAGAGACTTGACCTGGTCCGTCTCTCCCGATTGCTTAGGACAGATGGATCAAGCCGCCGTCTTCCCTTTATCCTCGTCAGAGACGCTGCAGTACTTTATAATGAACTGTTACAATCTTTATTCACTCTACATAGGTCAAAAACCAAAAAACATTGACAAATAATGACACAAGATTCTAAAATGTAAACTCTGTAAAATATTTTCACTCACCTGAATTTTATTTTCTTCAATAACTCCTAAATAAGCAGATCAAAACGGCTGAAAACTACAAGGCAAATCAACACATTCAGACATGACACCAACGTGCTACCAGTAGCGAATTCACGCGAATAGTTTCTGAAATACGCGATCGGTCCATCTCACCCGAGGGGCCATCTCTCCCGGAATTACCTATATATATATATATATATATATATATATATATATATATATATATATATATATATATATATTTCCGGCGAAAAACCGTTAAGGTTATCATCGCCATATATATATAGGCCTATATTATATTCAGAATCAGTACTCTAAATATTTTTTGTCGTCAATCCTAATTTTTTCCTGGGTCTGGGATGGGTCATTAAAAAAAACACTATTTCGCCAAATTGTATAGTGATAATCACATTGTTTATTGATAAGAAATGCTTTACCGACAAGTAGACGGACTGACACGCGAGAGAATTTATGAAGGTTAAACTTCCGTAGAGGTTAGGTTCCGTACAGCTTTGCCTGCGGTCTTTAAAAAAGTATAATTGTTACAAACATGTTTTTTTTCAAAATTATAGAATAACAAGGAAATGGAACAACAATATTTTATCGAAGTAGAATGTCTTGTAAAATATGAAAAAAATCTAACGTCGAGAAGTGTGAAGAAGTTCAGGCATATGGTATTCTTTAATCTCATAATCAATGATTCCTAGAAAGTCTCGTAATATGCGAGTTATAAAGCTGAAAATAGTGTTGAAGTGTTTGTAAATTGAGAGGTTTTTTTCTGTACTGTGTTGATCAAATTTTACTCAAATGTAATCCGTAGCATGTCCATAATTGACAAAAATCAGCTTTGTGTATGATTTGACAAAAAACAGTAAAATCGAAATTTGGTTAATTTTAGCTTTTGGAATTGACCTACTGTAATAGAAATTTACAGTCTGAATTCTTTTTCTAATAGTAATTTTTTGGAGAAATATTTTAATGTGAGAATTATTAATGTAATATGTTTGTACCGTTTATCTGTTATCGTAATAAAAATTCATGTACGGTGCCAGTCAGGTTAGGACAACGTTAAATAAAACACTATTCGCACTTTGAGTGCTGAGTTCCAGTGTAAGTTAATGGATTTATTTATTAACGATTGACTCGAGTAAATAAACAATATCTCTCACTTAAGAGTTGAAAACATTTTTGCATTAGTTCTTTGAACCATTGTGAATAATAAAAAGCATTATACATCGAGCAAAAGTTGTTTAAGTATACTTGTACACTGCTAAAGTTTCTAAATAAAATTGTAAGTCTACTTTCAAAACTTTGCTTTTTACTTTTGAAGCGCAGATAATAATAATTTTGTTTTTCTAGATTACAGTAATTCCGGACAGTTTTTAAGACGGGAACGTTGTTAGTTGTTACAAGAACAATAAGTCAAATTGCACAAAGCGGGTCTGTTGGGAGAAGTAGACGCTCAATAATAGAAACGTTTCAATAAACTTAAACTATAAATTGTAAAAACTTTCAATTGTTACGTCTAATAAAAGGGTTGTTTTTCTTTTATTTTTATCTGCTGTGCAGGGTCTCGAATTTATTTTTAAAGTAAACGGGCGACCCTTGACGCTTTGCTAAGATAATAGCTGCAAAATTTCTCCTCTAAGCGGCTGTATAAAAATTGGTAATTAGAACAATAACTCCCGACAGCTCTTTAAATTTAGAATTTAATGAATGATTATAAATCAATAAAAAAATAATTTGATATATTTTAGCGGATTCCTCGTGTTAAGTCGATTTGGAATCACCATTAAAGTAAAGTAACTGGTATAAAAGTAAAGATGTGTGTGTGTGTGTGTGTGTGTGTGTGTGTGTGTGTGTGTGTGTGTGTGTGTGTGTGTGTGCGCGCGCGCATGCGTGTGTGTGTAATATATGCGAAAATTTTGAGCAAAAATAAACCTAAGAAACATATGAATGGGAGAAAGTTTTTGTAATGCTTTTTGATCAATGTATTTGTAGATCACTATGTTCAGTATAATGATCTGCCTTCCCTAGCTTCGTCAATTCTACTTTCGTTTACGTGTTTCGGAGAACCTCCATCTTCAAAAACTATATCTATACTCAGAGTATAGGTATAGTTTTTGAAGATGGAGATTCTCTGAAACGCGTCAACGAAAGTAGAATTGACGAAGCTAGGGAAGGCAGATCATTATACTGAACATAGTGATAATAATCCTAGGAGAAAAGAAGAAGAATAAAAAAAGTATAAAGTAAAAATGTGTGTGTGCGCGCGTGTGCGCGTGCGTGTGTAATACGAGGGTTGATCAAATATAAACGAGACTGATTTTTTAAAAAATTTATTGCTTACTTACAAATTATTCTTGATACAACTTATTTTTCTACATAGTCTCCCGCACGAGTAACACATTTTTCCCACCGGATTGGAAGTTTTTTAATTCCATCTTCGTAAAAAGTTCTCGGGCGTTCATTGAGCCATTGGAGCACGAAGGTCTCCACCGCAGAATCGTCTTCGAAACGCTGGCCTCCAAGCGCCTCTTTGAGTGGCCCAAACAGGTGATAGTCGCAGGGTGATAAGTCTGGACTGTATGGGGGATGTTCCATTGGTTCCCAGCCAATTTGATCGAGTTTAAGCTTCGTAGCGTTCGCCGAATGTGGTCGGGCATTATCGTGAAGAATAATGACGTTTCTCGCCGGTTTATATTTCCTTTTCCTACGAAAAGACTGTTTTACGGCCTCTAAAACATCGCAATAATATTGTGCATTTATTGTGCGTCGTTGATGGAGGAAATCGACGTGAAAGGCGCCTTGATTGTCGAAAAATACAGTGGACATTACCTTCCCGGCCGACGATCGTGATTAGGCCTTCAGGTTTTCTACTGCTTCCCGTCCTTCGGCGAATTCCTTGTGCCAAGCAAAAACGCGAGCTCTTGACAGGGTCCTGTCCCCGTATTGAGCCGTCAATCTACGAAAGATTTCAGTCGGATTGACCCCTCCTTGGCCAGAAACTTAATAATAATTCTCTGCTCCACGAAACGTGCACTTCACTCTCACTCATTGTATAGTTTTATACTGAAGGGTCCGAACGGAAATGTTGCCCGTCTACGCCCGTCCCAAACCTCCCAGGCTACCTGAAACCCCACCCTTTAGAGTTCAATGTCCAACGGAAAAGTTTTTAGAAAGTCAGTCTCGTTTATATTTGATCAACCCTCGTATATATATATATATATAAAAAATGAGCAAAAATAAACCTAAGAAACATATGAATGTGAGAAAGTTTTTGTAATGCTTTTTGATCAGTTTATTTGTAGATAATTACCAAACTTTTTTGTAACATCTTATTGTGTATGTATCTGCTTGAGGATTATATTTAAACTTTCAAATTGCATTGAAAACACATAAATGAACACCGACCGTCAGATATTTTTTTGTTGTAATTTCAAAGAAATGTAAAAATTCAAAGTGCTAGTTTATGCAGTTTTTTACGCTATTACGATTTAAAAAAATTAAGACAAAAAAGTTGCGAAATTTTAAAATGACTGCAATTTTGAAACTGTTAAATGCATTTTGGTGTTAGAAGTATTATAAAAATTAAAGTTTGTGCCAAGTAGGTCCCGGATTTGGGTGTTACTATGATGGCGCTCCAACAGCTTATTTTCAGAGAACATTCCTAAATGTAATCCTGAAAGCCATTGAACTACTACAGTATTTTTTTATATTGAAAAAGACAGTTTAATATAATTGCCACCTTTAGTGTTGGGTGCTTTTTCATAGAGTGAACCTATAAACGTCTTTTTATTCAAAGGACTTGTTCATCAAAATTTTGTTTGTGTTCATCAAAATTTCAAGATTTATTTTTCACGATTTATTCTTTTATTCACTAAGCAAACTGAAAAAGTAAATGTTGTTCAACATCAAATGAATATTTCTGTATCATAGACAGGTACACAAAAAATTATCATAATTGTTATTTCAAAGTGTAAGTCTTTTTATTCGTTCATTCCTTACAAATTCAGTCCAAAGCGAGACAATAGCTTTGTCGCCTTCCTGACACGCGTCGGGTAAACCAATACGTTACACAGTAAACACACATTTACCCTCGCCATCAACTTGTAATTGTTCAATTTGAAAGATAATTAAAATCGGTTTCCGTAGCAGCGCTGTCTGTGGCTGAGTTCTGTAATTAATTCTGCCCAAGTGTAATGACTAAAACAGCCACCAGGCGCGCTGCTGCGAATGATTGCGTATGACGTTGAGGTTTTGTTTGATTACGTCAGTAAATACAGATTGTGTTCGTATTTGTTGCTCCTGTTGTTTGTATAAAAGTTGTAGGTTTTGCGTAGTGTTATCGTTATTGTATGGCAGTGTTTACACAAACAAATTTCCGATAGTACAGCTTACATACAATTTAGGTATAACTTGCTGAGACTGCTGTCACTTTTATTCGTGATTGAATAAAGAAAGATCTTTGTACACATTTTCTTCGTCATATTGTTTGCATATCTTCATAATTAGCCTCCATTTTAAAATTATTTGCAATATAAAAGTCAGTAGATTTGCGTTTAAACCAGGTAACACACACACACACACACACACAAAACTTCCATTAAAGTTTAGTTTTTGAATTAATTAATTTTAGACAGACACCACCTTAAGATATAATATATTATTGATAGATTGAAAAACTACTTATGCTTACTGCATAAAAAAGGCTCTCTGGTTATAAAAATTCGCAGTATTAAACCTGTATTTTTAGAGAGAGGAACCCTAAACTTGATGGGAATTTCATAATTCCAATCACAGAGAGAAATGACACAGTATTATTCATTGTTAAATTGGAAAAATCTTTTAAAGAATCCATCTACTCTTTTTTTCCATCAACTGCTTTTATTTGTCGTCTAACTTATGTAAAATTCAAATTATCGGGGATCCATTGCGAAGTGTTATCCAAACAGAGTTTAGAAATCCATTTCGTCTGATACCTAAAATAAACTTTCATAGAATCATTGGCGACTGAGGATTTCCATTTCAGTTCTAAAGCAGTCTTTGCGCAAAGAACTGTAATTATTAATTAATTCTGTTTTAATCCTAGTGCCCCTGTTTTCATTGCAGCGGTAATTGATTTAGTTTATTTTATAAAATAGTTAATTTTTATTTTATTTTATAGTTATATATTTTATTATTTAAACATTTAATCGATTGTAGGATAAGTTCACGTCACTGCAGCAGTTTATAGACTCAAAAATAGGCAGGTAGTAGAAAATCGAGTTCAGAGCGCTCTGATGTCGGGTTTTGGTACTACATGTGGTACTCTGTGTGTATTCAAGGCCTATAAGTTAACCTTCATGATTTCAAAATGTTAGACCAATTTTTCGAACATTTGAATGAATTTTTGTAGAACTAATTTCTTCCAGGTATAGAGCGTTTAGGGTCGGCTTTGATACAAATATAGAATAAAAATTGATATAGTAATAGTTCGGACAGTTTCGTTACTCAACAAAATCTGTATTAGAAATCGTGTCCGTTTAAGAAAATCTTCACTTTTCATCGTGCACGTTTTTAAGAATCTGATTACCTTATTTGCATAAATTATCATAATTAATTAGCATAATCGAAACTGGAAAAATGCAAAAATTAATCTAAAGGTGATAATGACAATTTTCAGAAACATGTGTCAAAAAGGTGACGTTTTAATATGATTTTCAATAACAGATATTTTAATGTCATCGATCAAACTTCACATCGAATTTTTCGTTTGCGTGTTTACTGAATGTTGATACGGAACAAATTTGAACCAATAACTTTGCAAGAACGTTCACACGTTTAGAACGTCTAGTTTTTCTCGAACAAATAAATTAATGCTGCCAGTGTCGTTTGAGCTCTTGCAGTACGGGACAGACAAAAGTTTAAATTAAACGGACAAATTAGAACTAACAATGAACCGCTGTGAAAAAACGTTTCTTACAAAACAAACGGTTTTTGTTTTAGAGTAGAAATTAAAACAAAAGTGGAAAACCTTTTAACAAACAATAATCGTCGCTAGCCGCTGACTTGTTGACGTGATTGAAGCGAATTTACAAAAAAGTAACATTAAAAAATAGTAATATTTTTCACCGTACAATTTTGTGAAAATTTTGATTTTACTAACACAATTAGCATAAATTAGGATTTAAAACTACAATAGAAATACGAAAATCATCCTTGACCATCTTCAGAGTTATTCTTTGTATTTTTAATGGATGACTACCATTTTTTAAACGTTTAAACGGATTTGGCTGGATAACTAACTTGTCCAAGCTTTTTTACAGTAATAGATGTGTAAAAATTTTGTATGAAATAGGACGAAAATTGCAAATGAGAATGTTAAAAAAAGCATGATCACTTAAAAGTGATTTAAAAATCATGCGCTCTTGTCAAGGTAACGTACAGATAATTAACCGAGCGAAACGAGCTCTGTTTCAACTCGACTGTTTGGCATTTGTTTTATGTTTTTGTTTGTTTGTTACGCAATGCGCATTTGTTGTTTGACCAAATCCGTGTACCGATTGTTTTGAAATTTGTTATGAAGATATCTTGTACAAGGCACGAAAGACTTATGTGTAAGATTTTATCTCATTTACTGATTTAACGATAACGAACGTAGTTGCTGGCTCTTTCCTGCAGTACTAGCAGAACGGCAAGACCTATCACAATTTTGACAGCGTCATGGAGAAATGGCATACAATTTGCAATAAAGTGGGTCCAGTAACATTTCCCCTAAGTTTTGCGGTTACCGGTTACATTAGCGGAAAATATTAGGCGCTCGTCAGATTATTGTCGTATCGTGTTGATCAAGCAGTTGATTAATAATTTATTGCAAGGTTTGCTGTTCTTTGAACTACTAGTAGGCTACTATTTTAGACTTTAACAGTTTTCGTTATGTAAACTTTGCTGTAATGTTTCTTGTCTGATCGCGTTGGTCAAGCAGTTGATTAATAATTTATTGCAAGGTTTGCTGTTCTTTGAACTACTAGTAGGCTATTATTTTAGACTTTAACAGTTTTCGTGCGTTGTAAACTTTGCTGTAATGTTTCTTTTCTGATCGCGTTGATCAAGCAGTTGATTAAAAATTTATTGCAAGGTTTGCTGTTCTTTGAACTACTAGTAGGCTATTATTTTAGACTTTAACAGTTTTCGTTATGTAAACTTTGCTGTAATGTTTCTTGTCTGATCGCGTTGGTCAAGCAGTTGATTAAGAATTTATTGCGAGGTCTGCTGTTCTTTGAACTACTAGTAGGCTGTTATTTTAGACTTCAACAGTTTTCGTTATGTAAACTTTGCTTTAATGTTTCTTGTCTGATCACGTTGGTCAAGCAGTTGATTAATAATTTATTGCGAGGTTTGTTGTTCCTTGAACTCCTAGTAGGCCATTATTTTAGACTTTAACAGTTTTCGTTATGTAAACTTTGCTGTAATGTTTCTTGTCTGATCGCGTTGGTCAAGCAGTTGATTAATAATTTATTGCGAGGTCTGCTGTTCCTTGAACTACTAGTAGGCTATTATTTTAGACTTTAACAGTTTTCGTTATGTAAACTTTGCTTTAATGTTTCTTGTCTGATCACGTTGGTCAAGCAGTTGATTAATAATTTATTGCAAGGTTTGCTGTTCTTTGAACTACTAGTAGGCTATTATTTTAGACTTTAACAGTTTTCGTTATGTAAACTTTGCTGTAATGTTTCTTGTCTGATCGCGTTGGTCAAGCAGTTGATTAATAATTTATTGCGAATTCTGCTGTTCTTTGAACTGCTAATAGACTGTTACTTTAGACATTAGCAGTTTTCTTTATGTAAGCTTTCCTGTAGTGTTTCTTTGCTCAGTGGAACTGTTTGTGTTGCAGATACGGACAACCAACGAGTGATCATCCACGTGAAAGACGTAAACGACGAGTCGCCGTACTTCATCAACAGACCGCTGCCGATGCAGGCCGTGGTGCAGCTGAACGCGCCGCCCAACACTCCGGTGTTCACCTTACAGGCGCGCGATCCGGACACTGACCACAACATACATTACTTCATTGTTAGGGACAGAAGTAAGTATTTACAACGGTTTCCTCTGGTTTTGGAAATTCTAAGTGGGGCTTTTGGTAATTTTGTAGTTGGTAGAAATGTCTTACCTTCTGCGAAACTATTAGATCAGTTATAAATAATTCCCATCTGAACATTGATAAAACTCAATAAAATACACTTTTATTAAATAAGAACATTTATTCTTCAATGAAAAACAAAAGTATTCTGAATTTGAATTTTTCACGGGAAGTACATGCTATTTATTGTAGATTTCTTCAGTTCGTCCATCTCGAGACCACACCCCGCCAAAAAAGCGAATAATTGGTAATAAGATCTCCAAATATCAAATGTCTTCATATTATTGGTTATAAGGCTGCAAAAAAAAAAGGTTTTAAAAATTTTTTTTATTGTACACGATGCATTTTCATCGTGTCATTTACTATTTTTACGGATTATTAGATCATTAGAGATATTTTGTATCTGTCCGCTGTAAAGCTGGTTATGTTGTCTTTGTTCGGTAGTTGCAAATGAATATTTCGTTTTTGTTTGCGTTTATGTACAGGTCTCTGAGTGGGCTGCTTTTTGTGTTTTATAAAATGAGTGCTAAAATTAAATGTACATTTGTACCTTTTCAATAAAGAACAAAACTAACCAGTTCTAGAACGTACAGATCCAAAATATCTGTAACGATCTAATAGTCGGTAAAAACTGCAAATGGCACGACGAAAAACATCGTGTACAATAAAAAAACTTTAAAAACATTTTTCGAAGCATACATCTGCAAAATAACAAATACAATATGTATGTACTACTGCAGAGAACTGATGCAACTTTCAGAGAACACAGGAAACAAATGTATTAATTACCTTTATGTGTAAAAAAAAGAAAAATCTGATTTTCACAAAATCGGGTGCAACGATTTTTTCAGATTTTTCACAAGTATAATCCATAAATATCCAAACGAAATACATGGGTCGCATGTCCGTAATAATTTCGGCTCGAAAGCTATAAAGAAAATGGTATATTTTTTCAAGATCAGTTCATCAAATTTTGCTGACATTTTGCCCATGAAGATTAAAAAGAATTAATCAGAACTCAGATCAGTGTGTAAAATTTGAAATAAAAGAGATCTAAGGTTCGGAAGTAAATTGGAAAAAAATAGTAAATTTAATTCGCCAACGATTGTTATTGAAAAAGTAATAAATTCCGATTGCCGACTATTGTTATGATCGCCGACGATTGCTACGGAAAAAATAATACATTCCGATCGCTGAGATTGATATGGGAAAAATAATAAATTCCGATCGCTGACGATTGATATGGGAAAAATAATAAATTCTGATCGCTGACGATTGATATGGAAAAATATGAATTCCGATCGCTGACGATTGATATGGGAAAAATAATAAATTCCGATCGCTGACGATTGATATGGGAAAAATAATAAATTCCGATCGCCAAGATTGACATGGGAAAAATAATAAATTCCGATCGCCAAGATTGATATGGGAAAAATAATAAATTCCGATCGCCAACGATTGATATGGGAAAAATAATAAATTCCGATCGCCAAGATTGACATGGGAAAAATAATAAATTCCTATCGCTGACGATTGATATGGGAAAAATAATAAATTCCGATCGCTGACGATTGATATGGGAAAAATAATAAATTCCGATCGCTGACGATTGATATGGGAAAAATAATAAATTCCGATCGCTGACGATTGATATGGGAAAAATAATAAATTCCGATCGCCAAGATTGATATGGGAAAAATAATAAATTCCGATCGCTGACGATTGATATGGGAAAAATAATAAATTCCGATCGCCGAGATTGATATGGGAAAAATAATAAATTCCGATCGCTGACGATTGATATGGGAAAAATAATAAATTCCGATCGCCGAGATTGATATGGGAAAAATTAATAAATTCCGATCGCTGATATTGATATGGGAAAAATAATAAATTCTGATCGCTGACGATTGTTATAGAAAAAAAATAAATTCCGGTCGCAGACGATTGACATGGAAAAATACTAAATTCTGATCACCAACCTCGCCGACGTTTGTTACAGAAAAAAATAATAAATTCCGATCGCCGAGATTGATATGGGAAAAATAATAAATTCCGATCGCTGACGATTGATATGGGAAAAATAATAAATTCCGATCGCCGAGATTGATATGGGAAAAGTAATAAATTCCGATCGCTGACGATTGATATGGGAAAAATAATAAATTCCGATCGCTGACGATTGATATGGGAACAATAGTAAATTCCGATCGCTGACGATTGATATGGGAAAAATAATAAATTCCGATCGCCGAGATTGATATGGGAAAAATAATAAATTCCGATCGCCGAGATTGATATGGGAAAAATTAATAAATTCCGATCGCTGATATTGATATGGGAAAAATAATAAATTCTGATCGCTGACGATTGTTATAGAAAAAAAAAATAAATTCCGGTCGCAGACGATTGACATGGAAAAAATACTAAATTCTGATCACCAACCTCGCCGACGATTGTTACAGAAAAAAATAATAAATTCCGATCGCCGACGATTTTTATGAAAAAATATTAAATTCCGATCGCCGACGATTGTTATGGAAAAAAAATAAATACCGATCGCCGACGATTTTTATGAAAAAATAATAAATTCCGATCGCCGATGATTGTTATGAAAAAAAAAATAAATACCGATCACCGATTATTGTTATTTTTCAATTTATTCTCGGATCATAAATATCTTTTATTTTAAATTTTGATCATAAAGGTATGATTCTTAAAACACGACCAAAATTTGAAAGAAATAATAAAAGAATATTTTAAAAAAAGATTGATTTCTGGTTTTTTAATCTACCTTCCGAATCAGATTTTTTGGGGATATAATTGAATGTAAGAAAGTTAATGTAATGTTTTTGTACCATTTATGGACTGAGCGAAGATCTATTACCAGATCTCTTTTTCAACTCGACCGTTCGGAATTTTTTTGCTTATTTGTTTGTTACGCAGTTTTGGCCAAACGCATTGACCGATTGTTTTAAATTTTATTACAAAGGTACCTTGTATAAAGCCGAACTATGTATTTATAAAATTGTTTCCCATTCACTTCCATTTAAATATGGCGGCCTCATTTAATAATAACGGGCGAATTTGCTATTTCTGGTAATACTGGCTGAACTGCAAGACCTATTATCATTTTGACCGATCAATAGAAAAAGATCATACAATATCCAATAAATGTGTTCCAGTAACATTTATAATAAATAAGTTGACCAATTAAGTTGACGGGGAATGTTATGAAGCTTATCAGATTGCTGTCGTGGAGCAGTGACCAGGTAATTAAGTAGACCTATTACCTGTTTAATTAATAGGTAATTACTGTTTCATAATTAAGTAGTACCTAGGCTACTGTTCTTTGAAGTAATACTTTAAATAAAGCTTGATTACCGGTGCCTAATAGCCTTTGTGTTTAATGTGGTAGACTCAAGTTTTATACAGGAATAAAAAAAATTCAGACCTAATTTATATCAGCGCATTTAGAGACTCAAGAACTTTCGTGTCGATTGTTAGTTTATCTATGACATTTTGTTCATGAAAAAATTTTATTTTTTTGTGTAGGTTACGGGAATAATTGATACGAATTTTTTTTAAATACTGTACACTATGTATTTTGTAGGCTGTATAATTTATATTAAAATGCATTTTTTAAACAAATAGAGCTAGATGCTAAATATTTTTAAAAAAGGTTTAGTTTTTGTAACCATAATTAAGGACGTACAAAATGTATGACTATTATTTTTTCAAATTCAAACATATATCCATTTCAATAACAAAGTTATTGCTCTCTGAAGAGTTAATATTTTTTATTAAACTTAGTAATTTATTTCTCTCAGTTAATAGTTTTTGAGTGCCCTTGAGTGTCGTAACTTTGTTATGGAAATGGCCAGAACAGTTTTTAATTAATAAAATGTATGGCCTACAGTTCAACGTTGTTTTTAGTTATTGTTCAGTTTATTCTGGATCGAGATGGCAGGGGACATATTGAAACAGCAAATAAAAAAAATGAACGTTCGATGAAAAAATAGCTGATAATATGTTTAAGTAATAATTTTACCTTTTCTCTTTACAAAAAAAAAAGATTCATTTACAGGTTTACTGAAATTTAATAAAGGTTCTTTTCTTGCTAAAGAGTTAATACTAATAGTAATGTGTAATACCTTAAATAAAATCTGATCAAACGATTTTTGAAAGTTAATCTTATTTCTGTATTTTTTTGGTTGATAACACCTTTTTTTGAATATCAATTTATATTTCATTATTGTAACATAGCCACCGGACCACATATTCAAATGATTAGGTTTATATACCTAAAGGCAGTCCGGAATGTAACGACGTACGAGTCGCGTGTGTAGCTTGGCCAAGCCGAATTTCATGATGAATATTTTAAATGTGTGCTCAGTGTTTAAAGTTGTTAAAGTGCTCAGTGTTTGTGATGTATTTTTTAATGTTTTGATTGACTTTGTGACGACCTCGACAGAGGGATTTAACATTTTGTATGGCCTGAAGATGAAACTATAAAGTTTCGAAACCGCGGTAGCCTTTATGAGGTGAGTTGATAGACCACTGACGGGAAGAATAGGTCATAATCCTAATAAATTTATACTTTTAAGGGTAATTAAAAGGACTACATCTGAACAAAATTTTATTATTTCATAAATCCGAATTTGAGAAATACCTGTTATCGTTACTACAAAATGTTTTTTTTTTTTTTTTTTTAGCAAAAATGGATTGTAAACGAAAATATTTAAAACTATTTTGTGGGCAAAGTAGATCAAATTTCATTCAAATATAGTTCTCAAAATATTTAAGTAGGTACCCAAATGAAAGTCTGTGGAAATAAGTCTTTCCCCCCTCCAAAGAAATTTCCGGACCTATTGACAAAAACAGAAAACCGGCCGAATTTTCCAAATCGGTTCATGAAATTTTGCTAAAAATGTGTCCGTGATAAAAAAAAACTCATAACTCAAGTCTCTGTGCCAAATTTTAAATACATTAATTGTCAATATGTTCTTTTACACTATTTATTATCTGACTGCGCATTAAGTAAAATATGATTAACTATAATTTGGTATTTTTCTTATTGTACAGTTACTTTGAAAGAACAAAGTAGTTTAATGTTAATGATGATATTCTAGCTGGTGGCAGATTTGAAGTGGACGAAAGGTCTGGAGTTGTCAGAACTAGAGGAACAGACCCATTCCAGCTGGACATGGAATACGTCCTTTACGTGAAAGCAGAAGATCAGAACGGCCGGGTGGATGAGAGGCGGTATCAGTCGACACCAGAAGAACGGCTTTCAATTGTTGGTGGCAAACGAGCTCCGCAGTTCTACATGCCATCATACGAAGCAGAAATACCGGAAAACCAGAAGAAGGATTCGGAGTAAGTTCGTTTCTTTGTATTTTTGTTTTTGCAGAATCAAATTTTGCAGTAATAATTAGACCTATATATAAAGTGGGTACATTTCACTTTAATTGCAATAAATGTATCTGAAAGTTTAAAATTTTTCTTCGAGTGTCAGTTTGTGAGCAATTGTCAGATCGGTAAATCGGTTTTTTTTGTAAACATAGATCACGTATTCTTATAAACAATTGGTTCATGTTTCTAATTCGTAAGTCACAACTGGTCTGTAAAATGATCTTTTATAACTTGACATCTTAAGTTTTTAGTTAGAAGGTCTGAGTTCAGAAATCTGGTATTGACAAAATGATCTTTGTTCATAGTAATGATCCTTTTACTGATGTTTAGGTTAGGTTAGGTTATGTTTAATTAAAATATGCGTGGTATATTTAATTCAAACTTTAACAGTTTGTGCAATGGCTTTATAATTTGACGAAGGTATTAAGTAATGTAGTTATGGAATATTTTTGAATAACATTGTTATTAATGTAATGCATTGGTTATGAGAAGTGTGAACTAAATCCCCCGCTAGCTAAACAGAAGTAGACTGTAGGCTGCGACCAAATAACATTCGTGATTATCCCTTTTGACATTGTTCATAACACTGCTGCAGACTTCACTCTCATTACAGAAGTTCTGTTCTGTACAAGCATTGTAGTACTGCGCAAGTTTGAAAAAGCAAGACAGTGCATTTGAACTTGTAAAATGTCTTGATTTAAATAATGTCTTAGCTTGATTAGGCCTACACAAATGTACATGTGCTCAAAGCGGCGTATGCTGTTATATTTAGTGTGTTGGCATGTCTGACAGTTGCCATTGTTATACAAAATAAACAATGTCTTTTCTATATTGTTAAGCTAAACATTCCGATTGGTTTTGTACCAAAAATTACATGCGTTATTGAAACTACATATTGGTACCTATAGGTTCGTCAAAACACCAGGAAACTCTCACATCTCATACTTAAGGCTTTACATTCATTTAAAGAATTTACAGTAAAATAAAACCGATAAAAGCAATGTAAGGAAAATTCCAGGAGCAGTATAAAGTTTCCCCATGACTGTGCAGCACATTATAGGCCAAAAATTTGTGCATCAAAAAATTGTAGTTAGGCCAGTGATATGTAAATGTTATTAAATAAAATATTCTGCTTTTAGTAAACAGTAAATACTGTGGCCTAATTTAGGTAAGTAATGTAAAATCCGGTTATAGTAGGTTTCATTGTAAATATTTTAATAAGGTATAATGTTAGAAAGTAGTAATTAATTTTATAGGTTAGAGTTTTAAATACAAAAGTAGAACAAAGTAAGGCCTATTGTTCTAAGTTAAAGTAACATAAGTATAATCAATGACATTGCTTTAATAACAGGTCATACAAGTATTAAATATAACTATAACATCTATTTTAACAGAGGTTCATATTGATAAGAAATAATAGTCCTACATGATTTTGCAATGATTTTACTTAGGAAGACGTACAGTAATTTTACAATAAAAGGACTGAATTAAAGGTTAGTGTATAATAGTAATTAAATACCAGCCAATGGTTTTACTTGAGACCTTGTTGACTTGTTGGTGTTGTTGTTGTTAATATATTATTTGTTTCTTTTGCCATTAACCGCGAAAGGTCACACGGGTCCTCTACATTTAACATATTTACTTAATTACTGAAACATAATTTAAAAATATGACTGATTTGTAATGTTTATGCATTAAATGAGAGTAAATTATTTATATTTAGAAATGCATATTACTTTAAAATAAAATAATAATAATAATAATAATAATAATAACTTTGATATGTTTGTAAATCATGTGATCCACTTGGAAAGTTTAGTATGTGATGGATTTAACAATTTTTGTGTCAGTAGTAAATTTACTTTACTATCAAATTTTCAATACATGCTACAATTATGCAAAGAGCACGTAGGGTGATGTACAGATACAAAAATGAATTTTTCTCTCAAAAAAAGGAAAACGGACTACTGCAATTTAAATGAACATAATTAATATCAAACCAATAAAATTACTATACTTTCCTGCATGTACATAAAGTAATTTCGTTCACTTTGTTTTCATGTATAGCAGATTGGTTTCCTTTTTGTATATGCTACTTGTTACTGTCCATTTGGACATTTGCCATCACTTGTGTATTGTGTGTACAAACAATGGTAGTTATTCATTACCCAGAGTACCTGGTTTTTTGGTACACATCTAACTTTCATACACAAACATGTTAGTTAGGTTCTTAACACAGTTATACTTTAAAGCAAAACTGTGCTCAGCTCTTAGTGTAATTTGTTTTTTTTTTGCAAAAAAGATTCTATTATTTTTATTATTAATAAAATGCATTTAGTTCAACATTTTAGTGATGAAAAATACGGAGCGTGCTAGTCATTTTGTGTTTCTTTGTTTTCAAATTTCCTGTAGTTTCGGCACTTTTATATTTTTAATACTTACTCAAGTGCGGAAATCTGAATTTAGATATTAGAATGTAAAGAATAGCCTACATGTAAACAGTACAACACAATTTGCAATGTATTTGTAGGTTTAAAACTAAAAGAACGTTCCTTTATTTTCAGCATTATATCTGTAAAGGCCAAGTCCTTTGCTGATCGTGAAATACGGTACACATTGAAAGCTCAGGGACAAGGAGCAGGAACATTTAATATCGGGCCTACTTCAGGGATTGTAAAACTCGCCAAGGAATTGGACTTTGAGGATTTGCGACAACCACATGTGTATTCCTTAATAGTAACTGCGACTGAAGACTCTGGAGGGTTCTCTACTTCTGTTGAGGTAACTGCATTCTCAATTTATAACTGCATTACACTCATTTTCCAATCAGTTAAATGTTTTTTTAATTACTAAAAGTTTCTTACATTAGTTTGATACACAAACATATTTGTAATAACAATATAGAACCAAAATGTGAATTATGTAGGACATAAGTATACTATGTTTTTATTATTTTAGACACACGTTTTATTTCCAGCATGGTTTTAAAAATATCAGAAGTGGTTAAAGGTTGTACCTTCTCATTGATAAAACTGGTAGATTTTTAATAGTCCAACGGTATCATACAGTTCATTTTAACAGATTTGTATTTCTTTTGTCAGGCAACAAACCAACAAATAAGACAACTTTTGAACTGTCTGCTTGGATTGTACATGCTCTGTGAAATGTAATGTGCTACTTTATAGTGCAATGTCTGGCTTCTGTGAGTTCATTGCAGCTATAACAGCAAACAAACAGATAGACAGACAAATAGCACAGGATTGCAATTGTTCTGAGTAATTTATAGTTGTATTTTGTTCAACAAAGTCTTGTTTTATTCAAAAACTGAAATATAACTTTTATTTCTTAAAAATAAGTAAAATTTCAATCGATGTTATACGTAATTGGACTTCACAGTTCAGTATCACTTTTACCCAAGGTATATGAGCATGTCAACATTCCAACAGTAGAGAAAACTAACAATGAATATGTGTAATATTATAAATATTTGAGTGAAACACTATTGTTCAGAAGAGAGGCAATAAAGAAGGGAGCAACAGGATAAGCTCTGGATGGAGAGAATTTTTTTCCCTTCGAAAATCTTTAAAGGTAGTTTCTCAAATCATTTGAAAGCTATTTTTTAAGGGTGCCAAATGTGGGCTCTCAGAAATATCTGAGATATTAGATTAGAAGTCACACAATTCATGATGATAAAAAGTACGTTAGGTGTGAATCAAAAGGAGAAAATAAGCAATAAGAAGATAGCGAGGAAGTCACATTATAAATTTGTGAGAAAAGCACACATTAAAATAGAAACGAAGCAAAAAATGGAAGGTCACCGATGGGCAAAACTAACTACAGAATTGGATTCCCAGGGACAAGAAGAGGAAGAAAGGAAGGCCAGCACTGTAATGAAGGAATGAATTAGTGGAGAAAATAGGTGACCAATGGTGTGAAAAGAGTGCTGTGGTCTGGAGTTATAAAAACTTTGAATTTTGGAAAAAAACAAATATTACATAAATGTTTGTTATTATTCTTTGTTTTAGTTGTTCTGTTTTGTATTTAGGGTTGATATCACTGGAAGCCATTGTTTTGTTTATTTAGGGCAACTCAGTTTACCTCCCCTTTTGTTCTTTAAACTGCAGTGTCAGTAAAAGCTTTATTATTATTGTTTTATGCTTATGAAAATAAAATAGAAATTTAATATTTTTTTAAGTCAATTTTAACTACTTAATATAATATGAATATTGTAGAAAATAATGTAAAAAAACATTTTCATTTCTTAATAACCGTTCAAGTTATAGCAATTTTCTTTTCATAGAACTTAACAGAAGAATAACTTACAAGGCTTTAAACTTCACCATTTTGTGTCTAAGTTTAAATCTTTCTTTCCTCTTGTGAAAATTCTCGACATGCCTATGAAGTCACAATAAATTATTCAACATTGAATTGAAAACTATAATTTCAAAATGAATAATTTTTAATTTACAGCTAACAATTCGAGTGACCGATGTCAATGACAATGCTCCCAAGTTTGAACTGCCCGACTATCAAGCTCACAATGTGGATGAAGACATACCTTTAGGCACTTCTATTCTCAAAGTCAAAGCTACTGATGCAGATTCAGGGACTAATGCCGAGATTCAGTACGAAGTTACTGATGACCACTTTGCTGTCGACTCCAGTGGCATTGTTAACAACAATAAACAACTGGATGCTGATAACAACAATGCTTATTACCAGTTTGTTGTAACTGCTAAAGATAAAGGTAACTCAAAAATGTATTAAATTTATTTTGCAAAATTTATTTTGAACAACAAATTATAATAAATCCTTAAGGATGTTAGTTCATAGGGTAGGCAGGACAATCTGGGCCAGGTGAGCAAATTAATTTAATTATATACTAAACTAATATTTTTTCAACTAGGCTATATTACCATAACAATATTTTGTACTCTATAGTGATTTTTTTTCTTTTCAAACTGTGATGCGTACAATTTAGAATAGTTAAAGCAACCATAGTGAAAAGTGAAAAAAAATCACTACAGACTGTTATGACATAATAAATAATTTATGCATAAACAGTAAACTGATTTAATTTTAGTCAGAATGACGAGAAAAATGTACTAATTTTTCTGAGTATGTAGGGGATGGGAACTACTCTAGCTCACTTCTTGTCATAGAGTAAATATTTCATATGTATTGTATTAATGCAAGTCAGTATGCACAAAATTATTGTAAATGATGTACAATGTCAAAAGTTTTAATTGATATCACAGCAGTAGTTTGAAACTTTGGTTACCAACTTTAGCTGTTTCTAAGGTTAAGTAAAATATTCTTAAGTTTTAATTGAGATATAAATCTTATTCATACCAAACTAATTTTACTAAATCTGTTTAACTTCATGGTGGCCTAATATTTAAATAATTACCAAACTCTTAAATACAAATCGTGACTGTATGCGGTTTTACTGTAATATACAATAAGATTTGGTTGTTCAGGAGAGCCACCAAAGACTGGTACGGCCACTGTCAGGATCTACACAAAGAACAAGAACGATGAAGAACCAAAGTTTTCCCAACAGGTCTATACACCAAATGTGGACGAGAATGCTGGTCCTAATACTTTGGTTACAACAGTGGTAGCTTCAGATAAAGATGGTGATAATGTCAGGTAAAAATTCTGTTGTTTTCTGTTTTAAGATGGGGCTTGTATAAAACAGTAACATTTGTTTTATTTTTTAACTTAAACTTTTCAAAAGTTGAATTTCACTATCTTACTTACTCAGCATCAGGACATTTGGTGATATTTTTTAGAAACTTAAATCTTCAGAAGAATGATGTGAAGAATAGGATTTCTGAAATAATAAATATAATTATTCCTATTTTTATTATTTTTGTTTATTATTATTACTTAAAATCAAAATTATTGGTTTAGAGTACCAAAATGTTATACACACACACACACACGCACGCACACGCACACACACACACACACACACACACACACACACACACACACACACACACACACACACACACACACACGCGCACACACACACACACAAACTAAAATTTAAATAATAGAACAGGGAGTTATGTTATCTAATTAATGAAGAGAAGTGTTAGCTGAAAACCATCATTTTCCTGAATGTAGCCTAAGCCTATTCCTAATTTCCATAAACAATTAGTTTAAATTAATGTTTATTTAATTTAACATTACAACACTTATTGATACAACACTTATTACTGCACTAGATGTTTTTTAAAATAGCTGCTGTGTAATGCACATATTTTTATATAATTGATTTTCCTGTTTTAAAGTATGCGTTACAATACCATTTAAAAGATTTATACGATCCATGATTATAAATGTATTAATTCAATAGGTTGATTTTGTAGCTGTAAAACTTTATTTGTTACTTCATATTTAACTTCTTCAAATACATCTTTATTAAATTAGCTGTTTTTTCAAAAAACAAAAATAGTTTCTTTTAAATTTCTTTTAGTAATTAATTTTCTTTGTAGTTTTTGTTTATGTTTTAATAATTAATTATGTCATTCATTAGATATGCTTTAGGTCATTGACGTTTTCTAGCATTCCACCATTTCCGTTATCGTCTTTACCCTCTTAATTCTAGTATGTTACAGTGACAAACCTGTTTATGAATTTAAAAAAAGTGGTTTTTCTCTGGATGACCTCATTTAACTAAAAAAAATAATTAATAAGCTCAGTGGCCTAGTGGATAGCGTACTAGACCTTCACCCTGAGGACCCGGTTCGATTCCTGGCAAGGACTTGGCATTTTCATATGCTATAAATCATCCCATTGTCTGCATTAGCCCAAGTGTGCACAATAGTCAGACATTAAAAAAAAAAAAAAATTAACTAAAAACTTCACATTTAATCTCTAAGGTTAGCATGTCCAAATCTTCTCTAATGTCTGCATTATGAAGTCTGTTCACAGTCTCTTTACCTTCTAAAAAAATAATTAATAAGCTCGGTGGCCTAGTGGATAGTGTACTAGGCTTTCACCCTGAGGACCCGGGTTCGATTCCCGGCGAGGGCTTGGCATTTTCATACGCTATAAATCATCCCATCGTTTGCATTAGTACAAGTGTGCACAATAGTGGGATGTTAAAAAAAAAAAAAAAAAAAAAAAAAAAAAAAAAAAAATTAACTAAAAACTGCATATTTAATCTCTAAGGTTAGCATGTCCAAATCTTCTCTAATGTCTGCATTATGAAGTCTGTTCACAGTTTCTTTACCTCCTAAAAAAATAATTAATAAGCTCGGTGGCCTAGTGGATAGTGTACTAGGCTTTCACCCTGAGGACCCGGGTTCGATTCCCGGCGAGGGCTTGGCATTTTCATACGCTATAAATCATCCCATCGTTTGCATTAGTCCAAGTGTGCACAATAGTCGGATGTTAAAAAAAAAAAAAAAACTAAAAACTGCACATTTAATCTCTAAGGTTAGCATGTCCAAATCTTCTCTAATGTCTGCATTATGAAGTTTGTTCACAGTTTCTTTACCTCCTAAAAAAATAATTAATAAGCTCGGTGGCCTAGTGGATAGTGTACTAGGCTTTCACCCTGAGGACCCGGTTTCTATTCCCGGCGAGGGCTTGGCATTTTCATACGCTATAAATCATCCCATCGTTTGCATTAGTCCAAGTGTGCACAATAGTCGGATGTTAAAAAAAAAAAAAAAAAAAAAATTAACTAAAAACTGCACATTTAATCTCTAAGGTTAGCATGTCCAAATCTTCTCTAATGTCTGCATTATGAAGTCTGTTCACAGTTTCTTTACCTCCTTAACACAACCAAAGAAACTATTTCCATTGCTGCTCTTGTAATGACAGATTTAAAGATGATTTCAAAGTATAATAACGTCTTCATGAATAGTAAAGTAGCAATAGTAACAAAATTTTAAGTTAAACTTAGATGGAAGTACGCTTAAATTATCATGAAACAACCTATGTGAACAAAATGTTGTATATCTTCTTATTGTGTAACATTATTCTCAAGGGAGCTGTGTCGCAGAAGTAGGCTGTAAGAATAGACCAATCTTAAGTATACTTACATAACTATGGCATACATTAACCTGTGAGGACAGAGTGCATAGTAAACTGCTTTCAGGCACATCTTGAGTGCATTTTATAATTAGAGATAAGGGGTACTCGTTACAGTAGGCCTACTTAACTACACAATTTTCTTGTATGACTTCATTACTCTTTTTCTTATCTTTTGTAAATACTCATTACAAATGTTAGCGAGTTAGAAATATGTTACTGTATGTGTATGAAATATACAAAGGAGAACTATATTATCTTGATTTGATTCGATTCAAACTTCGTACAAAAATTGATTTCGGTGAACACAACTGTACCTTCATCCAAATACCTGCTTTGAAGCATGTCACCAAAAAATTTAAGGGCAAAACGTTTAAATAAAACTACTTTAAAAAAGTTTATTTAAAAAAATATTATAGCTTGAATAAGATAAATAGTCGGTTCTTACTTTTCGAAATAATGGCTATTAAACATGTCAAAAAATCATTTTATTTTACATGTTTAAGTCATATTACATCTCTGTTATTAACCTAAAAAATTTGCATAAATTAAGATTTCCAACAATTTTATTGAAAATATAAAATTACTTTGTCATATAGTATTTTTATTTCCATGTAATGTCATAATTTTCTTATAGGCCTTAATGATCAATGAGCCAAAAATTGAAGAACTGTGATTTTTTAATTTTCTGTACAGGCCTACATCCTGTTATCATTGAAGTTTTGTTGAATGTTCTATATAGGCTATAATGTGTAACAATGATTTTTTTTTTTAAATCATAAATATGTTTGCAAACTTTTAACATTTTGATATCACATTTTAAAAATGTAACTTAAAAAACATTTTTTAAAGAATTTTGCTTTTCAGTTGGTTTTCCTTTTTCACACTGTCTAATGTAAACCATACAGTATTTCATTGGAGGATAAAAGTTGTGCATCCTGAGCTTCTTGAATAGTCAGTGAAGGTAGATGAAAACACAATTATCTAAAATGTGGTTTCATAGAGTGTGTAAGGAGATTTTATTTGTTTTTTTGCTTGTTTTCCATAACTATGCCATGTTTAAATGTGGTTGGTCAATTAACTTCAAATATAATATGAAAAATCAGTCTATTTCAGCTGAGTAAAATTTTATTAGTTATACAAATTTTGATTTTAAACAAGAATAGCAATTTGCAATTGAATCATATAGAAAAATTACCAAAGTTTGACAACCATGATTACATAGGCCTAAATACACAAATCTATATGCACTGAAATATCCTTGAGTCTTGGTTATGGATGATCTTGTAATGGAAGAAGACCGTTTTTAAGGAAGTTACTTGGCAATCTATTTAATTTTTGGGATGAGGATGAAAATAACTGTGTTACTGATAGAGAGTCATCCAAGTCTTTAATTTTAATTCATTCATTTATATTGGATTACTTACTCATAGTAAACCCCCTTCCAAATGGTTACTACAAGTGATATATAAATTTATTTTGGCTGGCTACCTTTCATTAGACATTTGTTAGTCAAAACAGTTCATACTGCATATAGTTGCAATTAATTAAGATAATAAATTCATGTTTATCTAGCTTATTGGTAAAACTGATGGTGACACTACTGTGGGATATGTACGAGGTTTGTTCGGAAAGTAATGAATATTTTGATGTGATAGCTGCTCAGTTCCCCCACTGCTGCTACTATAATATCATTGACTTTCCCACTCCTTTGCACCAGTCTATGTTAACAGTGAACCACTACAGTCATTTAATATTTATGTGCCATTTTAAAATGTGTGATAAAATTAATGATCTCGCCAAGTGTGAGGTTTGTAGTGTAATGTTTTTTTAATGTGAAAGATGTCTGCCATATCAAAATTTACAGACAGATAACCGAAGTTTTTGGTAATGTGAATGCCAATCAGCAGAATGGGATTATTCCCAATTCCCATAAAAAACTAACCAAAATTTGAGCGTCAAGAATGTTATGGCTACAGTGTTTTGGGATTGAAAGGGTGCCCTACTTATTGACTACATAGTTAGAGCGGAAACCATAAATGCAGCAGCCTACCATCAGGCCCTTCACTGACTATACAAGACCATTCAAAACAAGTTGTCTGGATTGTTGTCGAGCAGCATTGTGCTCCTTAATGATAATGTAAGTCCACATGCTGCCTTTTAGACGACGGACTTGCTTTAGCAGTTAAAGTGCAAAGTTTTTGAACATCCACCTTGGACCTCAGACTTGGCCCCGAGTGATTACCATACTTTTCCCAAATTGAAGAATTTTTTTGGGTGGAAATAATTATGATAGTGACAACGAAAAGAGAGCATTAGTGTGTGGTTCAACAACTTGACGGTAACTGAGTATAAAGAAGGCATAGAACAGGTGAAATTTTATGACATTTGTTTAAATTTGAAAAGCGACTCTGCAGAAAAATATCAAACTTGTTGTAAAATAAGTTTTGTTTCATTATGATAATAAAAACTACCTAAAGGAAAAAAACATTTTTTATGTTCCAAATGACCATTGTATACTTCTAATTCAACTAAATATTAGATCTGCTTAATCTTTAATCTTAGATCGCTACTTTAATCTTATGTATCAGTGCAATGGCTTCATAAGGATAGGACAATGTTTTGTCCTTATCGCTGTGCTCATCCTCTTTCCTTCCCACAACGATAAGTTAGCCTCATTTGACATAGCCAATACGTATGTCAGCGTACCCATCAATGAAACCATGGTTATATTAAAAGATAACCTCACCAAGCATTCTTCGCTCACAACGAATGCAATAAATGATTTAATTTCGTTGACTAAAACTATTCTAAAGCAGAATTATTTCAAGTTCAATGATAAATTTTATATTCAAAATGAAGGTTTAGCCATAGGCTCCCCTCTTTCCAGCATTTTGACAGAATTGTTTCTAAACCATATTGAAAATGAATTTTTATGGTCGGATAGGAACTACAATAGAGAAAAAGTAGTTTTTTATTACAGGTATGTGGATGATATAATTGTACTTTTCGAAGGCAATAGTAGACAATTAAAAAATTTCAATAAATTTCTTAACACAATACATCCGAACCTTCATTTCATACTGGAAGGAGAGACCAATAATACATTAAATTTTCTTTACCCTAAAAAAAGAATTAGCCAAAAAAAATATAAATGTCTCTTTCAGAACAACTAATAAGTTATCAACATTATTAAAGAATTCAGTTGCAAATACAAGTGGAGATAACTTTGAAAAAACTGGCATATACAAAATGAAATGTAGTGATTGCCTAAGCTTCTATATCGATCAGACATCTCGCTCTTTTATGAAAAGATTTAAAGAGCACATACCCAGAAGTGCATTATCGACAAACTCGGCTTTCGCAGAACATCTTATGGACAAAAACCATATATTCGAAGACATCAATACCAACATGGAAATATTACATTTGTGCTATAAAAGTAGTTATATGGATGCGATTGAAGAGTTTGAGATTTAAAAGAGCAAAAAATCAGACCCCCATAATATCCTCAATGAAAAACTTTCATTTAAATCAAATTTAATATATGGCATGGCTCTAAGGATAAGTGATTTGAGTAAGTAACAAAAACCAACAGATGCACCATAACTGATAACAATGACGGGCATGCTACTAATGATGGAGACTCCGCAATCCGGAATGTAACGACATACAAGTCGCGTGTGTAGCTTGGCCAAGCCGAATTTCATGATGAATATTTTAAATGTGTAATTGTGCTCAGTGTTTGTGATGTATGTTTTAATGTTTTGTTTGACTTTGTGATGACCTCGACAGAGGGATTTAACATTTTGTATAACGGCCTGAAGATGAAACGATAGAGTTTCGAAACCATGGTAGCTTTTATGAGGTGAGTGGATAGACTACTGGCGGGAAAAATAGGTCATAATCCTAATCAATTGAATATGTGGTCCGGTGGCTGTGTTACAATAAACTTAAAAATTCGTATTCAAATAAAGATTGTTTACCTCTTTGTCTTAGATTTGGATTTGTTGGCGGTGGTACAACTTCAGGTCAGTTTGTAATAGAAGATATCACTGGAGTAATCAGATTGCATGGCAAAGCTATCTCTTTGGATCGGGACAAGTATGAACTCAACGTGACTGCGATGGATGACGGAGCTTGTTGTGTTAATGGCGACAGCACAGTCCATACAAGTACAGCTGTTGTTGTCGTTTTCATTACAGACGTCAATGATAACAAACCTATTTTTAAAGATTGTGGTACTTACTATCCTAAAGTTGAAGAAGGAGCTCCCAATGGTAGTCCAGTTATTAAGGTAAATACATGAAACTGTTTACTAGTTGTGTTTGTGTATTATGTATAAGTAACTATGATATATCAAATTAATAGATCCCATAGATAATAACATGTTTTCTTGTAACATTAGAAATGAAATTCATTTGAAATGTTTGAGTAAAAAGAAATTTGACAAAAATAGTAAATTCATTACACTAACAAGTAATTTAATGTATACAATACAACTAATTGAATTTATTTTTACAGCAAACTTAAATGGTTCTCTTCAGTAAAGTTTAAGTCAGTACTGAGATTTTCATAAGTGAAAAGGTTGATAAAACTAAACAGATTCATAATTATTCTGTATTAAAGATAACTTGTAGATATAGAATATAGATAAGGGGATCAACTCCCTACCCAACCCGCGAAAGAGTGCTTTACTCTGCCTTATATTTATGAAATGATAATAACATATATTTATATAGTTATAAAGTGAGTCTAGAATAAGTTTTCATTAATGTTAGTTGCATGTCAGTCAAGCCTTCCTGTATATTCTATTGTATTTATTTTTTAACAATTTAAAACATCCTTATTACTAATGGTTTAAGACATTTCTATCTCTTGTAGGAAGGGTTGAAATATGTAGGGGTAATATCAATTGTATAAATAATTAAAGTTTATTAGTTAAACTAATGTCAGGTAATTTGTGTGAAATAGATCATTTTAAGAGAACAGAAAAAAAGTTGTATTGTTTGTGTTTTAGGTTCAAGCTACAGACGATGACAAAGGTGTCAATGGACAAGTGAAATATTCAATTGTTCAACAACCCAATCAGAAAGGCACAAAGTTTACAGTGGACGAAGAAACAGGAGAAGTTTCTACAAATAAGGTTAGTAAAGCTTCCTAAATATCAAAAATTTTGAATTATAATTTCATGTAGAATAACTAAAAAAAAAGGCATACATCAGAAAAGATATCAACATTCTTGTAGTTGTTTGAAAGTAAGTCGAATTACATTTTCTTCGTTTAAAAAATTTAATGTCCTAATTTAAAAAAAAATGGTTATTGTAATACACAGTGCTAATTTTGTGTATAATTTAAATATTTTATCATATACAGTAAAACTTTGCTAGTCTACAAATTATACAATTTGCAGACCAGTTCATATTTGTAAGAGTTTTAACAAAATAAACTGATTTATTCATGCTAGATTACTATGGAATTCCTATAACTAATTTTGCTACTGATTGAAACATTAAGTATCCTTTGTTTATTATTTTAATGTAGTTTACGTTTTCTATTTCATGTGTACTTAAATTGACTGGAAAATTTAAATGCAATTCTTGCACACTAAAATTTAAAACATAGTATTTTAGGGACTGCAGAACGCCCCTCTACTGTATCAGGAATAATTTAAATATTCTTTCACAGAACTCAAAAAACTCTGAGAATGATAACGTTGTGTTCAAAATGGTAGAGTTCTTACAGGAAGCGCAGTAAAATGTTCATAATCTAGGTAGACAATTTAATAACTTTTCTTCCTTGAATTAATTATTCTGTATTGTGTCATTTATCTTGACAACTGTTTGTATATTCACATGAGAAATTTGAAAAACATTGTTGTTTTATCATCATTGTTTAAAACCGTAAGATGCCATTATTAAACTTTGCCAATTAATCTGTAACTGATGTAAAAACAATACTCTGTAAATTAAATTTTGGTTTTTCACAGGTGTTTGACCGAGAAGGGGATGATGGAAAGTTTGTGTCTGTAACAGTAAAGGCTACTGACCAGGGAGACCCATCACTCGAAGGTGTTTGTTCTTTTACTGTTGAAATCACTGATGTCAACGACAATCCTCCTTTGTTTGATCGACAGGTAAGTATAAAAATGTAGGTTAGTGATGTTATCCGATATACAACTATTTTGATTGTCAAAGTAATAAATTATGATATATTTATCCCTATTTGATATATCCAGAACAAACATTAAAAACACAAACAAGTTTCAAACACCTGATGCTTAAATGGAGATCAAGTGGTGTGGCGATCGAGGAGCCTACACAGCTGAAGACAGGTACAACATAAGCACTCAACTTGTGGAAACAATAAATAAAGCCAAGGACAACCCAGTCACAGTTGCACAAATTACTTTGGAGACTATAAACAACCTATACCCATCAGACGACTGGTTTCAAATATACACTGACGGATCTAAAATCGGAGGTGAAATATGGGTGGGAATATTCTGTGAGCATTTTTCTCACTATTTTGCATTAAGCTCGGACGCCACTGTTTTTGCAATCGATGAGGCATTGAGGCAAGTAATAATGAGGCCATGGTTGAATAATAACATAGTGATATTAGTTGACTCTAAATCAGCATTACAAGCAATTGCTGACAACACATCTGCAGGCTCTATGATAGAATCGATCCAGAAGAAATACAAAATAGTTAAACACATTACCAAGGAATTGGTTCTGCAGTGGATCCCGTCACATGTAGGCATACAAGGGAATGAGCGGGCAGACAAGCTGGCCAAACCAGGAACCCTTATAGTGCAGAAACCAAAAAGAATGCTCACACTGGAGGCTAGGATTAGTGCACTGAAGCGAACATCTTATCTTGAATTTACAAACAAAGTCAAGGAAGACATAAAGAACAAGCCTTATGAGAATGTATTCGACTTGTATGGGAAGGTCAAGGATCTCCAGAGGAGGACATCTGTCGCGGTCTTTCGGCTGACAACTGGACACGACTGTCTGAATGAACACCTGAAGAAAATTAAGATATTAAACTATGACAACTGCACATTGTGTGAATGCCCAGACACCATCATGAACAAGGACCACCTCCTGGTCTGCAGAAAATTAGATGAAGAGAAGCAGAGAAGAGGAGACCTCCCTGGCCTCTACTGGGAAGCAAGATCAAAGATGGCGTGAGCCAGCAGAAGCCATTGGAAAACAACAACAACAACAACAACATATATCCAGAACACAGTTAAATTGTTAATGTCTGGCTCAACCTTTAGCAGTATTTATGATTCTCGTATATCTTCATGCACACTTAAACAGATACTTACGTATATTTTAATCTGAATTTTCACTAGACAGTTCTGATTTAGTATTAAACATTTTAGTTTTTTATTATACATCCTGTTTACAGTTTTTAAAATTTATGTTCAAATTATTTTTGTTGTGTAAAATTATTTTTTCTTCTTTCACAATGTTAGTAATATGCACAGTGATTATATATTCATAATTTTTTACGCTACCTAGTGACACTGGAAAACCTACTTCTCAATTAGTTTTAATAATTATTTTTCTCATTATTAGACTCATACATGCTTACAACTTTATAAAATCCAGTATCATGCTGAGAATTTAGGTTGGAATTGTAAAATATATTTTATAATTTCAACAAACGAAAATCCCAATTTCAAGGTTAAAATATCCACCATTTACGTTCCCACGCACATGGAAACAATACATTTTGAATTGGCCCTAGAAGCTGACAGAAATCTAGCTGTTACAACTTATACAGCCAGAGTGTTATTTCATAGAGGTATAGTTATACCTCTCCTGGACCTGATAAGTTTACAACTGTGCAACCAGCCAGTTAAAACTTTGGTGTCTAGTATGTTTATTATTATTGTTTTTGTGCAACTAATGTTTAAACTATTTTTAAATGGCTTTTTGCAAATATTTTAAGTAACAATTCTGAAATTTCATATATTGCATTTGTATTTGTATTTAACAAACACTTGGGGAGGTTCAACCTCCTTCCTTCTCAAACCAGTAGTCACTGTTACAACCTTCGGCATATTTAGAACAAATCAAAACAGTTTACAATATTAGAATTATGACATCTATCAGCACCACTGCAAAGAAACCTTGTTGTTGTGTTTTATGAGTTTACCTTCTTGGCTTGCATGTATTGTACAACCTAAATACAAATATTATTCTCAACCTGCCCGAGCAACCAACAAATCCCAGATCTTACCTACCACAGGTCCAACAGTTTCTTATATACGTATATGTACACTTGTCTCAAAGTAGACAGCAATCTCAGAGCTGTCTCAGGGCTGTCTCAGTTGAGGCAATCTCAGTTTTGTAAAGGTCCTGCAATAAAACGTAAAATTACTTCATCAAAATTTCAAATTAGAATGAACAAGGATTAATGTATTTAAGTCCTGATTAAAGAGCCACAAATGAAGGGTTAACAGATTAACATTGAGCAGTTTGTTCCTATGTACCACAAATTAAAATAACTGGTTCAGTCATTAGATCTGCTTAAATAACAGATTTTCATTCACTTTGTAAAATTGTTAATTTGAAAAGAATACAAATAAAATAATTCGTTTGTATGGAATCACCAAAATATTTTAAGTTGTAAAACTGCTGGATTTTGAAATAGCACTTTTTAACGTTTGATAACTCTTTTTATTCAGTGCCACTCTCTTCTAGGTCAATTCCTCATCCTCCATTCCTTCTAGATACAAAAGACAAGTATTCTCAATATTAAAAATTGAAACTAATTTGATATGTATGCAGTTAGTTTTAATATATTATCATTCACATAAAAATCAATAAAATATTTGAAATAAGAAATGCTAAGATTGTGTAGTTTTATAAAATACTTAAATTTTATACTATAAATTGTGTAATAGTCCTTATGACTTTTATTTTCTTCATAACTTTCAGAAATATGTAGAAAATGTAAAACAAGATGCGAGCATTGGGACAAACATCTTACGAGTGTCTGCCTCAGACGAAGATGCAGACAACAATGGAGCAATTGTGTACACTCTAAGTGCACCTTACAATCCTCAGGATCTCGAGTATTTCGAAATCCAACCTGAATCTGGGTGGATTGTCTTAAAGAAACCTCTCGATGTAAGTATTAGTTCAGTAGGCCTTTTTAAAAATAATATAATACAAATTTTTCAATTACTTTTCTCAAATTTTTTGAAAATTTTAATAAGGTTTAAAACATTTTTGATCTAGAAATGTATTTATTTTTTTTTAAAAAAGAAATTAACATATATTTTTAATACAATATTATTTTAATCAAAAAGGACTTTTTTTATTAAAAGTTATAAGTGTTTATTTAATTAACATTAATATTTCCTTGGATAAGTTGTACAATAATTTATTTTTGTTAAATAACAACAATTATTATTGCAATTTTTGTATAACTTGAATATTACAAGTACTGAAAAATGTTTACTTTTTTTACAAATACAAATGTTTATTTTTTGTTTATTTCACTAACAGCTTTTGCCAATGTAATTATGGGTTATTGAATAAAGAATAACCAACAGTATACACACTGCAGGTTGTAAGTGTTTAGGAGTGATTATATTTCTAAACATATTTATAACATGTAAAAATTAAACAACTAAAAAAATGTTTCAACTTCACAAATGATTTTCTTTTACAAATAAAAACTACATGGTAATCAAAATCACGTAGCCCAAATTTGATCATACTGTATCATTTTCCTTCTTGTTGTTTTTAAATTTAATATTGTGAGACAGGACAACATTACATACACAGTAATCAACAGGTCTTCTGTCTCGATGACATTATACATCATTCCATTTTGAAATGTAGCAATTCAACAAGGTGTTTTGTATCAAGTTCTTCATCATTTCAAGAATATGTCCACTGTCTCTGGTAGAATGGTTCACATCCATTTAATATTTTATTTTCCTGTTTTAGAAGTATGCCCCAGCAATTTCCATTTGTTTTTTTAATATCTATTTTGATATTTTCTTTCTAAATTCATTACTGTAGAACTGATTAGTAATTTTATTGGACCAGTGCAACGGTCTGTGTAAACATATTTGATATATAAGTTACGATCGTATAATATTTTCTGTTCATGAAACTTATTTGGTAAGAATGTATCTTTAGCAGCTTTAAATCTCTAATTACTTTGTGGTTGTTTTAAATGTGTAGAAAGTCTTCAAAGAACGTACAAATATTTCTTGAATAATCTTCAGTGATTAAACAGCCGATTTTGACAGGTGATTTTGATAATCTTCAAAATCAGACTATTTTCTGCATTTAATATTTTCTTAATTCAAAAACATGTTGCTAAGAAGAATCACTCACTTATGTGGTATAATTAATACTTGGGAAAAGGTGCATAAAATGTTCATGTAGTCTAGTAAATATGATTATATTTTAAAATAGCTGATGTTTAAAATGCAATATTTTCGTATGGAACAAATTTTATTGCAGTTAGACACCATAAAATTTGGGCTGTGTGACTGAACGATCTTGTTATAAATATTTTTAAATAATAAAACTAAAATTATAATTGTAAGAAAGTAATTATTGAAATCACTTTTTAATAACCAATTTTTTATTTAACAATAATGAATATTATGTCTTTTACAGAACGTTTTCCCATAGGTTTTATAGACCCTGCATCAGATTTAAAATATAGAAAATATATCTATATTCTTAATGATTCTAATATGTTGTCATATTAATGTATTTTATTCTTTTAGTGTCTTTTTTAATTGTAGGCAAATCATTTTTTTAATCAGAGTTTTTTTGATTGAGAGTTTTTGTTTATTATTTTATTTCAATCACTAATAATTCAAGATGTAATTTTTCTATTTTATTATATAAGTAATGAAGATTAATGGCATTTGTAATAAAATCTTGAAACTAATAAGTACATTACAATTAAATTAATTATGAAAAACTTGTACTTCAAAGAAACTCTGATAACTTGTTTTAAAGTCATAAAAATGTTGGAGTCCTGTTGTGGGGTACAATTCAAGTGAAAGGTGATAATTTTCCAGCAATTCTTGAAATGATTTCTGAACCAATAATGTATCAAAGATAAATATTGAGTGTGCATTTGTAAATACAAAAGTCTTGTGCTTTGTTTCCAATTGTATTTATTCTGTTAAGCACACATTTGTTTATGTTGCTCTAAATTAATATTAGAGTGAACATGTGTTCTCTAAGTTAATAAGTTTCCTTTCTACGGCACATTCCTACTTTCAAGTATGTTCACTGTCGTCTCCAGGGCACTCTGTCATTCCAAACTGCACTTTTTCGTTTTGTCATCTCCTTCAGATCTAACCGGTTACCTTCTAGTTCTAAGAAAAAAATGACTCGAATAGAGTCATACATTTTTGTGGCTGAGCACACAGTTCATTTTTGTTCACAACTGGGGACCTGCATTTTTGTACCCCATTATGTATTTTAACATAAGGATTGTATTTTTGTCATTGTTATTTATGGTGGATTATTAATTTTTGTGCCACTATTTTTCAGCGAAAGAGTAAGTATTTTTGAAGCTTGCACCATGGTTTTGAGTCGGGCAGACACTGGTTTTCTACCTTACTTTTTGATTGTGTATTTTGAGACTTCCATTTTACAGATTCTGTATTGGGAGCGTTTTAAGAGTATCAGAGAGAAATGTTTTTGATGCCGGTATGACGGCAACCTCTGATACCGATGTCTCTTGTGACATTTTTTTCTTCTGTGTATGGGGCAGCGTACACCGGAAAAGTTACCCAGCAATTTTTTTGGGAAAACTTCGGCCTCAAAAGAAGAAGAATTTTTTTGGAAATGAAACCTTCCTTTCTCAAAATCCTCTCTTATTTGTTTTAGTTCAGCAATGCATCATGAGTTGCATGCAGATTTTGCCTGCCATTTGTCTTATTTGTTTATAGTCCTTTCCTTTGATTTATTGTTTTTGTTATTTAATTGCACCATTTCTGTTCTGATTGCGCAATCGAAAACAACCATCACAAGGGATGTTTTCCAGTAAGTAGGTGGCTCAGTTCCGGGCATCTGGAACTGAGTTCAACCAAATAATTTTCTTAGCTGTAGTTTAGAAAATAATTAAACGCTCATTGTAATGTAAAATTTGATTAATATTAATATATAGTGTTGAGGCTTGAACCTTAGCATAGCTCAAGCGATGAATATATTCACTTTTAGATTAAGATTAGGTTATGTACATCCAGCTTATTAGAATTAGAACAAATATAATGTACCATGTACCTATAGAAATCAGGTAGGCTGTAGACATTATTGAGCCTTTAGATTCTGCCTAGTTTTAATTGAATACATTCTGCTTTATCTTTAGTATGTTACCTAGTTGTAATAATTTTAAAATATAGTTTTAAATATAAAAAAATTATAAAACTTAATTTAAATTATTTCATTTAAAAATATTTGAGTATTTTTAAAAGAAATTAATGAAAAAAGAGATACAAGCATAAATTTATTTTATGGAAATATATAAAAAATAAACGGATTTTAGAAATATTATTTTTTTATAAATTGCAATTCTCAAAAAATATTTGAGACACAAAATGATAATTATTTTTAATTGATGTCAAGGTTGTACATATACTTTGAATATGTAAATATAAAAATGTTAAATGTTTTAATTTTTTATGTATGTATTTAAGATTCAAAAACTTCTTTTGTTCAATTTAATTTTACAATTATTTTTTACAAAAAAATACATACAGTATATATATTTTCTATTTGAAGTACCTGTTGAAGTTATTGAGACTAGATAATACATTATTGTTGTGTATTTTTTTCTTTTTTTTTTGTAGAAATGAAAGAGAGTGATTAATGAAATTAATTATTTTGTGTTATTATCAGGAATGTATACTTAAAATTTTGTAGATTTTTGTGTACATTAGTGTACAGTATTTTAACTAAACTTCGTAATTTATAACCATGTAATATTAATTATAATAAGTTTTGAAATAAGTAGTTAAAAAAGATTTTTAGGTCTTCATAAATTAAAAGATGAATTATTATAACTCATTTTCATTGAAATAACAATGAACAAAGAAATATAACATGCATAAACAAGACATTGCAATAAGTAAATTTTGTATATTTATACTAACATATGCTAAAAGTAATTTTTTTAAATTTTAAGGCAAAAATCGTGTTGAGGCTATTATTGCCTTCCTAAATGTAAGTGTGAGTGTAAAGTGTTAAAGCCATAAGTGTAGTGTTGTAAGTGTAAGTGTGTGTTAGACTCGTGTACCGCGAGGGACGTCTAAATCCTCTCAATAGGTGCAGCTAGTCTGCACCCCCCTGTGGGGGTGCTAAAAGTAATAGCGTAATAATGCGGACATTCTTATTTATAGGGCATGGTGCATTAAATAATTTCAAGATAGATTTTATAACCATAGATTTAGTAATATGACACATACTTAGTAATTTTGTTACAAATCAGTTATAATTAATTTGATATAACTTACTTTTATGTGTAGTTGTCCAGGCCTATATAGACAGTGTTTTGACATATTACAACAAAACATCTCATAAAACAGTATAACACAGGTGATATAGTTCTTATAGTACATTTTATAAGAGAAAGTGAAATAATAAAACCACTAAGTAAGCAAAAACAAAAATTAATTATGAATATAAGCTCTTGTAGTAAACCAGCTTTACCCATACCAGAATATAAACAAACACAAAATTAGTAATTAGATAATTAATGTTTTTAAATATTAAGTAATTTTTAAAAATGGATACGCCATGAAGTTTTTTTTTAATATTTGTTATTTTATTTGTTATATTTGTTTAATTATTTCACTAAATTATTTAAAATATCTAATATGCATTATGTCAATTTTTTATAATGATCTGTGATATTTCCGATACACAGTTACAGAAAAAATTTATTTTTACACAGCTCAAAATCATAAAATATTTTTTGTTAAAATATAGTATAAATTTCTTGTTAAGAATTTAGTCCTACATGTATGATCTATGATTTGATTTTAATTGGCAACATTTTTTTTGTGAAAATAAAATGTGTTTGATGAAAAATATTTTTTTCTTAATTTTGATAAAATTTTGACCTTAAGATTATTAATTTGAAACAGAGCTACTTATTTACTGGAAGATAATAATAATGCATTCCAAATATTTCCTAAATTTTGGCTTTTAATCGTAAAGTAATTGAAAAATTTAATTTGTAAATATGTTTTTATGATTTTTTCAAAAATCCAATCTTTATTCAATTTACTACCAAGTATATTGAGACAAGTCTCTGTTCACCTTCGCTAACACTGTTGCTAAAGTAATGTAAAGTAGTATGTTTTGTCAATTCTGCTTCAAAGTTATCTAGATTATTCATGTTTGAAGACGACATATCCAATAAGGTGATTAAAACACCCCAGTTTAAAATAAAATTAAAATCTTGAAGGCTTGCATTAGGTAAAAGCCTAACAGACAATAAGATTTACTTTCGTTTTACGTATGTAAACCTGTACAAAACTAACAACCATTGCACTAAAGCATAAAGCAAAACAATGTAAACTGCAACTTTGCAGCAAGCTTATAGTAAATGTTGAAAAAGTTTGGCAGCTAAAGAAGTATAACATACTGAGTTTACAGAAAGAAACAGATTTTTGCTGCTTCAGTGATAGGAAATGAGAAAATAACAACTTCATTTTAATGTTGTAGTCTTAAAAAATGTGAGATCACAGAAACATTCTACACTCTGTCATAATTTTTGTAAACTATGAAATATCTAAATCTGTGTTTATACACAAAACAATGAACTCTGTGTTGGTATGATTTACGAATTAATTATTGTGATCAATAATGACCTATCTTACTGTTGTACATCCAGTTAATAATTTCCATACTTGGAGTTACATTTATGGATGCTATGTTTAACTAAAAATAAAACAGAAGATAAACTCAGCTAAGGTTTATTTAAACATTACCTTATAATAATATTATTTTGGAGAAACGTTGCCGATATAATAGGGCAGTATGTTGATAGGATTTTAGAAAATTTTCTGTTTCCTTCTAAATACTCTTTTAAAATTAAATCAAATCAAATAATGTATTACATGCAGAAAAAGAGTGTAATATAACTCATGGTATAATTAACAGTTACTTCAGTATGTGCTTTAGACGCAGTACATATTAACTTTCTGAAATTAATTGGTTCAGTGTAATATAAGTCATATTTGAATAATATAGTTGTAATTTAAATGGCTTTCATTATCATTTTTATGTTACAAATTTCAATTCATTTTTCTTTAAAAAATGACAATTTTTTTTTTACTTATTATAGTTTGATTAAAGTGTAAAATCATTGTGCGAGCCAGTTACTTACATTTGATCTGTTAGGCATAGATTTTATTCTTGTTTTCATCTTTTTGCAAGGAATAATGTATATTAACCCCTATTAAAAATTAATTAATGTTTACTGTATGTGAGTGTGTTTCTTGTGTGTTTTTTTTTATTTTTGTGTCTTTAACTTTATTAACTCAACTTATACATTCTTTAGTTTTGTGTGAAACTATTGTTTGCATTCATATTGCATTTAATAATAATTAGTAATAAGGATTATCCGTATTTATAAAAGATCATGTAAGTATACAATGATTTTTCTTCTGTTTTTCTTCTTTTTTTAATATATTTAATCACATAAAAAGAAGTAAACAGAATAATAAATTAGTAAGCAAAATTTACTGTATGAAAATTACTAAAATTAAATATAAACATAATTTTTTCAATGTGTTTAAACAGTGTACAGTTATTTAATATAATTTAAAAATTTATTTAAGTAGTTAAAGTATTGATTTTTTTTGTCAAAAATAAAATTGTTAAAAATATTCTTTAAAAAGTTAAAATAATATTTACTGCAGTTAAATTATAAATAATGTACTGTATTTTATAATATTTAAAACAGATCTTAGTCTTGAGCTATGCTAGGATCAATCCTAAAACTTTGAGTCAAGACAAGCATGTTTTTAGAATCATCTTGACCTTAAAAAGAAGTAAGTAGCAGTGAAATGTTCAGTAGTGTTCCATCTTTGTTTTCCTTGTTAGTAAAATGTTAATTTTTGTTTTTTTGTTATTTTTGTGTTGTTTCTGTTTGTGTTTTTGCCCATCCCCTGATGACACATGTTTGATGTAGCGAGAAAAGTACCGGCTTCGTGTGAGGGCTTCAGACAGAGGGGAGCCCCCCTCGTCTGCGGACGTGGACGTCGAATTAGATGTGGTAGACAGGAACAATAAGCCACCGCTATGGGACATGAGTGTATACGGCCCCATTCACATCAAAGAAAATGTCACAGTCGGTACAATAGTGACGGCAGTGAAAGCCAGGTTGGTATTCCAGAGTCTCGCCCGTTAAACCGACCGGCAACTGCGTGGGATGGGAATAACAGATCACGTGTTGGGAACGGTTGCCGGAAGGTTCACCCAAATCCTGTGCCAATTGTATTTAGTATATAAGTATTGATTTTGTTTTATTAAAAGCGTGACTTTTTCCTTTGTTTTTTTTCTGGTTTTCTCTTCCCTGGCCCTGTTTTTGAATATAGCGAGAAACGTACAAGTTGGAGGCCATGGCACAAGACAAAGGATATCCTCCTTTGTCCCGTACCGTGGAAGTCCAAATCGATGTTGTGGACCGTGCAAACAACCCGCCAGTGTGGGACCATGTAGTCTACGGTCCGATCTACATTAAAGAAAACATGCCTGTTGGAACTAGAGTAGTGTCCGTAAAGGCCAGGTCTGTCCAACATTAAGTAATTGTGGTTAATTTTTTTATTTGTCTTGTGCCTTTGGACTGACCCTTGCACGGCACAGATACTGTGGGACTCATTATTATTTTGCACGCTCTGACTTCCAACACTTAATGCACGTCTGGGTGTGAGGATGTCCTATATACCTTACTCCTTTCTTAACATTTTTATTTATGTGAAGAGTACATTATTAGATTAGACGTTTAACTGACTCATCAAGTTTCACTTTCACGCAATTCAGAAAGCAATGCATTTGAAGAGGGAGGGGAGCTTTTTAATTTCATTGTAATATAATATATTTGTGTGTATCGAAATGCATAATGGTGTTGGTTGCACAGCACACTTCAAGGGAGAAGAATTAAGAATTAATACTTCATTGTAAATATATAATGCTTATTATGTTATTCTGTGACTTACATGGATCCAGTAATTATATTAATAGTCTCCTCCCTCCTTCATACAAATAAACATAATTATTTCTGAACTGTTAATTGAAAGTAACCTTGAATAAAAGTAAAAATACATATTAAATATCTTTGTACAAAATAAAATGTTTTCTTAAACTTTAATCAAATATCATTTATGTTTAAAGTTGAAATCAATAAACATAAATGATTATTTAAATAGTAGAATGTCAAAATTTAAAAAGTTTTGGAATATACAGTATTAGAAAATCTATTTCGAAATGAATAATAAAATACACATGCCATACTGCTTTAGTAGGGTAATGCTTCCATAGGACAACAAGGTACTGTAACTGAATTATGTTTCGTTGGTGGTATATTATAATAGATTAATTTTTTGAGTTTTGTGATGTTGCTATTTTATTTTTGTGGCATGTCAAATTTTTAATAGCTTTTCCATTTTTAGTAGTGATTTTAAATTTTTTGTTACAAGTTTTATGTTGAAAATTGCTACTGCAATGTAAATTACATTATACAAATTGTATAACATGAAATAGGAATTATATTTTGTGCATGATATTTTGTATTAATTCTGTGTGATTTTGAATTGGTTTTAACTAAACAATTAAAATTAATAAGACAAATTATTTATTGTGTACAGATTTTTGTCGCTTTTTTGGCAAGTTCTTAAATGGAAAAACGTAAATACAAAGTTTTATAATATAAAAAGTGCTTGTTTATTTTCAAATTTATATTACATTAAAATATATAAAATACATTCTTGATTATTTATTTTTGAAGTTTTCAATTTATTAAAAATATGATTTTTAAATTAAATTTAATCAACACATCTTTCTTGGGATAAGAGCTTTAAATAGCACAGTTTATATTTTTTTAATTAATATTCTCTTGACTTGTTATGAAACTAATATTTTCTTTGTTCTCACAGTTCGGGTATTGAAGGAAATCCAACAGTATTTTACCGATTAATGCCAGGATCAACAGCACAGACAAACAAGTTTCACACATTTTATTTACAACAGAGATCGGATAACGGGTTTACTTGGGCGGACATAAAAGTAAACCATCCACTAGATTATGAAACAATAAAAGAATACAATCTTACGATTCGAGTTGAGGTAAAATTCAAATTTAAATATGATTCACTTGAGAATTTAAAAAAATAAAACCTTTAAAGATTTCATATTAAAACTAAGTTTTAGTTTACTAAAATAAATTAAATAAAAATGTTTTAAAACTGCGATCAACAGTTCATAAAACCTTCATAATCCTTCAAGATTATACAATTAATTGACTTGATTGTTTTTCATTCACTCGTTTCAAATTCTGTTATGAAAAACAGAATATTCTGTAAGTAAGAATATTAATCTGCAAAATTATTTCTTACAATTAATTAAATTTTTACATTTGTTCCCATAAGTGATCTGTTGTTAATAAATAGTAACTTTTTTTTAATTGGTATTTTTCAAAAATAAATATTTTTATGAATTATATTAGGTTTCTTTTAAATAGTTCATCACAATACTTCCAGTGTTACTTAACAAATTTTATAATTTATTGTAAAGGTAATCCAGTCAAGAAATTTAACGTTTTGTTTTTAAAATCAGTTGCCAGTCAGACATTTTTTATACTCTAAAGCTCTTAGACATTAATTACATTTTTATTGTTATATTTTCATTTTGTGTTGAAGGCCAAGTCAAAAAGAAACCGTGCACCAAACCTTGGTACTCTTTGAAGTACTTCAAGTTTGGCCATTCTTAAACGCAGTTTCATTCATTGCCTTAATTTAAATATGTAAAATTATTGCTTTCTTCATGCCTGAATTGTTTTAAAACAAATATTTTTAATTGTTTTTTGTTCTTACCAGAATAATGGCATACAACAACTAGCATCAGAAGCAACTGTTTACATAATGTTGGAGGATGTTAACGATGAAATTCCTTTGTTTACTGAACGAGAACAAGAAACTGTATTAGAAGGAGAGCCTATAGGTACTAAGGTCACTCAGGTCAACGCGATAGACAAAGATGGAACCTTCCCTAACAATCAGGTAAAGATATAATTTTATTCTACCGTTTTAACATGTTTGTTTTTAATGTGTAAATTTTAAGTAAAATTATATTATTTTAAAATTTGTAGCAGAGCTGTAATGAAATTAATTTGTATTAGATTTACTTTTTGAAGTTCAGAGTTTTGTGGCCTATGGCACTGTGATCGAAGTCTTATTATTGTGCAACTAAGTCTCTCAAATTCTATTTCAGTAGACTGGTGCCCTCAGTGACTTTTAGTAGTCCTAACTCATTCTGCTAGAGGTTTCTGGAAGTCAAAACATCTTTTGTCTCCTGCTGGTAAGAGCAGGAGCAATAATCATAGGTTATTGCGGCTTGCAGTTTCTTCTTTCTTACCTATACATGGTTTCTCCATGGTAAATTCTTTTCCTCTTCATGCGTAAGCTCAGAACCCAGTGCCTTAAAATGAGTCCCATGGTTTTCCTAAGTTGCTCTCTGTCAAGAGTTATTCATTAATGACTGCAGTTTTGAATTATTGTTTCCATTAGTCCTGTTTTGATCCCCGGGAGGTTGTATGCTTCTAGGTTTTATTAAAAGCCGCTTTGCTTACCTACAGTCTTTTTCTTCTCAGATTGTGCTTTTGCACTCATGATTGATTCCATGGTGACCAAAATTTATATGACTGCTTCATATATGACTAACATTTCAGCAAAATCTGATGAACCAATTTTGAAAAATTAGACTGGTTTTTAATTTATTGTTTTAATTCATTTTAAGTGTAATCATAGTTGATAAACTAGCATGGTGAAATTCTGTATTCCGGTATAAATTACTGACATGAAAATTTCATGATAAATAGTATAATTATCACAGCTTTTTTAAAATTAAGCATATTCAGACGTCTTTGTATCTTTAGTTAGTTGTCCAAAGATGAAACATTAATTGAGAAACAGCTGTCACATTTACATTGGTTATGTGTGAAATTTACATGTGGTTAGTTACTTTTTTATAGTTTATAAATTACTGGAACTAAATTTTTTGAAACATTTAAATTGTAACATTGCCTGTGTTGAACTATATATTTAAAAATTTGGAATGGATTGTACAAATAAAAATTAAATTCTATTTGTAAAAAATATTTTATAAATTATTGTAAAATGTGATTAATCTTTATAATAGGCTACTTATACAATACAAATTTAAATATCTAATAACAGTAAAAATAATGAAACATTAGTTTTAAAATTATGTTCTTGAAACAATTTTTTCATTAAAAATAAAGCATCATTATTGGTATAGAAACATGTAATTTAATATTTCTTTTTGCTAAATACGAGGCATTTCCCCTTAGATGTTTTAAGTTTTCCTTAAAAGTCTGATAATTAGGTAATTTAATGAAGAATGTCTTGAAGGCATATCAGAAAAGCTATCAGTTTTTTTATTCCCCTGTCATCACGTCAGCTTTTGTTTTCACTCTGCACAGTTTCACAAAATGGTTTAAAATGAAGAAGAGATTATTTTTGTTTTAACATAATTAAAGAAATATAAAGTAATATGGCTTTTATGATATTCATCAGTACAATATATATTTATAATTATTATTCAGCATACTGCAAAAAGTTACAAATAGATCCTTAGTGTTTTACTTTTGGTTAGAAATGCAATAGAATGTTACAAATTTTAAATATTTAATTTAGTGACTTAATTAAATAATTTTTTAGCACTCCATATATGAAATGAGTTTGATATTGCTTGTTTGCATCTTTACTTTATAGATGAACTCAGTCTGACAATGTTTTAATGACATTCATATATTCTAATCTAGTTTAGTCTTTCAACCTACTGACATTTCATTCTTGTTCAAACATCACGGTAGCTTATTCGACAGAATTTGAATTTCAGTTGACAGCATACACAATTGATAATAAAAATATTAGGTTAAAAATAATAACAAACCAGGAATCACATTCCTTAGAAATAATATTCTTTCATATAACAAAATGATGCTTTTAAATATATTGTTTATTTTCTAAACAAATAGTAATTCATTTTTGATTTAAAAATAATAAATATGTTAGTAAAATATTTTCCATAGCAAGTGCCTCTTAGGTAAAGTTCCTCAAGGAGGACTTAAAAGAGCCACAGACATCTTGGGCTGAGCACAACTCAGGAAAATCATAGGGTTCATTACAAGCCACTGTGGTCTGAGGGTTCACATGAACTGGATAGGTGTGAAAATTTGTGTAGCTTATGCAGGAAATTGTGAGGCTTTTGTTAGAAGGAGGTTAAGGGTTTTTGTTTTCCAGGATCCTAAGGACTTACGATAGATGTTGAAACTTATGAAGGGCATAAATCTTCTGAACTATGACTTAAGAGGATTAGTTTCACAATAAGTGTCAATCGCAGTGCCTGGGGTTGTATAATCCCTTCTTCTAGTTTTTAATCTAATTTTATCTTGTAAAATATTAACGTATCTTCTTCAATTTCAGGTGTCCTACTACGTGGTAGATTCACCTCGGAATGAAGGGAAAGATTTTTTCGAAATTAATTTACAATCGGGCGAAGTGTTTACGAAAGTCGTGTTCGATCGTGAAAAGCAAGGTGCATATGCGCTCGAAGTAGAAGCAAGAGATAACGCTCCATCTGCTCGTCCAAACAGTAATGGACCCAACTCAGGTAAGATTTTTAATTCTATTTTGCATGTAATTTTATAATATCTGACACTAATTGGCAGACAGCTTGCAAAATGGTTTACAGAATTACAACTTGCACAGTATGAAACAACAGTTCTTATAAGTTATCATTTTAAATTAAATATATTAAACACTTTTGTCATAAATATATTTAACTTTTTATTCTGTTATGGAACCTGTAAGTTAAATGATAGTCTAGAATATATCGTTCTGTATAATAACACTTTTATGGTTTGTTTGATGGCTGGCTGATGTTTAGTCGTTAGTCAGTGCTATATGTTCAGTTCAGGATATGTTTTAAGTGCTATATGTTATGACAGACTGTGATTGTCCTGTAGATGATTGAGTGTGTTTCCACTATTCCACTATAGATAGGGCTCGGTGGTCGATGTGATTAAGGCACCATTCAGTTAGCTGCAACTCTAAACACAACCTAAAGGTTGTTTGAGATGCAATTATCCCCCTTGTTGCTTTGCTGTTTCCATTAACTCATCCCTATTAGTTTATTTGGCATAAAGTATGGACTTTAAGAAAAAGAAAGAAATATGATAGTTGTTTCAGTGTAAGCCGTGGTAAATTTAAAGTTCGTAAAATTGCCATTTTTAAAAAAATAAATCATGCATTTTGAATGCGACTCAATTTGTTCCAAATAGGTGCATGGAAGTTTGAGGTAACGTAAAACTTACTAACCAGTAGCTTGTCTTTAATAGTAATAAAAAGGTTTCCATTGAAATCTGTCAAAGCGTTTTGCTTATGACAATGAACAAAATTGGTATTTTGAAGTAAAAAAAAACATTCAATCAAACAGAATTTATTTAACATCAGTTTTGTCATTTCCAATGCATAAAACGTAAACAAAAAAACTAAAAGTAGAAAGTGTGTAGACAACGTGTTAAGTTTCTTGAGGTCGTGAAAATTGCCTGTTTTTTTATAAAGCAAAAATTTTGAGTTGCCACAATTTTGTTTCAAATGTGTATGACAGTATAACGTAATCCAAAACCTAATAACAATTGTACTTACAAATATAATGGCTTCTAATGAAATCTGTTGTCATATCCCAGTGAAAAGTGGTCAGTCTAGGCATTTTAATAGAAAAAATTTTTTGAGTACTGCCAGCTTCAAATATGTGTAAGATAGTTTTATATTGTTTAAAACCATGTCACATATCCATGTAACAGTAAAAAACGTTTCATAAAAATGTTATGAAACCATTTTCCCCAGAAATATGGACAAAAAGTTCAAACACCCAAGATTGTATGTTCTAGAAAGATTATTTTTTTAATCCAGTCTTAGTGCACATCTGTCTGTCAAACCATGTCCCAGAGTGAAGAAATTAGTCAGCTTTTTAATGTAAACAAGCATGTTATTTTGTTTTGAATAGATGCATCATGTTTTTGAGATAGCATAAAGCTGTCACAACTCCATATAACAAGGAAACAAAGTTTTTTTTTTTAATTGAAGTTATAAAAAGATTATACAGACTAACTTTTGGAAAAATCAAATATTGAATATTATTTTGTATTATTTATCTTTGTTTTAGTTTTTCTGTTTTGTATTAAAACAAATCGTTTTAGTTTTTCTATTTTGTGTATTTTATATTTAGGCGATAATAGCCTCAATGTGCTTTTAACCTTAAAATCTAAAAAAAAATCTATTTTGTATTATGCCAATTAGGTTCAGTACCACTCAAGCCATTGTTTTGTACAATTACAGCAGCTCAGTTAACCTCTGAAAGGAGGCTTTTATTCTTCAAAATATAATATCAGTAAAGCTTTATCATTACTACTATAGTGTTTTAATATGTGATTTAACTTTGTTTTCTAACACTGAGTTCAGTGGAGGGGCGTAAGTGTTCCCTGTGGCATTTAATTTTTATTAAATGCCTGTGCCCTGAATTGACCCTGAATTTAATTTTTAAATAAAAATAAAAATTTTAAATTTTATTAAATTTTTAAATAATTCTGTGCTCTGAATTATTAAATTTATTGAATATTTATTAAAAAGTAATTTCGGTATGGGATATAACATTAGGTAACAATATTGATCTAAATGAATAATTAAAAATGTATTGCATCATATTAAATTATATATATATATACTGAAATGTGTCTAATTAATTTGATGAAAAAGAGAAAGTAATAGTAATAATTTGTGTATTTGATAATATGTTTATATTTTTAGTCCAGATATAATTACAAATATAATATATTAGGTAGTCGTTATACATTAAGCGAAGTGTTGTATACACAAGGTCCTCGTGTTGTTTGGGAAAGGGAAATGAAATGTTCATCGCTATGCATAAGCGATCCCTTAGGATATTGCAATATGTTGTACATACATGTTGTGCTGCACAGCCTTGTAAGAAATATTCATTTTTTTAATATTGAAATATTTTATATTGATTTCTTATTGTTCTAAAAAATAAATATTAATCATGAAAATAGTACTCAAAATAACCTTTTCTGACAATGCTTGTTTTGTTAGTGTAAATGAATCATTGTAGTTAATTTATTAAATTAGGAAGTTTTTCTTCATTTTCATAAAAATATATGGTAATACTACTTTTGAAATAACATCTTCACACTGTTAGAAAATTTACTAAAATATATTTTAAAACAAAATTTTACAACTTAAATATTTTAAAATTCTCAAATAGAAAAATGCAATTTTTAACAATTTACAGTGAATTGAAATATTAAAACCAGAACTAACAAATACATAACATGATATAATGGTATAAAAACAAATTAGAGTTTATAATAGCAAAAATATCAAATTACCTAATGTGTGTGTGTGTGTGTGTGTGTGTGTGTGTGTGTGTGTGTGTGTGTGTGTGTGTGTGTGTGTGTGTGTGTGTGTGTATGTGTATGTGTGTGTGTGTGTGTGTGTGTGTGTGTGTGTGTGTGTGTGTGTGTGTGTGTGTGTGTGTGTGTGTGTGTGTGTGTGTGTGTGTGTGTGTGTGTGTGTGTGTGTGTGTGTGTGTGTGTGTGTGTGTGTGTGTGTGTGTGTGTGTGTGTGTGTGTGTGTGTGTGTGTGTGTGTGTGTGTGTGTGTGTGTGTGTGTGTGTGTGTGTGTGTGTGTGTGTGTGTGTGTGTGTGTGTGTGTGTGTGTGTGTGTGTGTGTGTGTGTGTGTGTGTGTGTGTGTGTGTGTGTGTGTGTGTGTGTGTGTGTGTGTGTGTGTGTGTGTGTGTGTGTGTGTGTGTGTGTGTGTGTGTGAAATGAAGAAATTTTTAACGGCGATCAGAGTGTACCTTTGTATTTTCAATGTGATCTGACAGTTTGAAAAGTTAATATACACAGAGTAAGTGCTGACAATGTAAATGCAGATTTTAATGCTGAATGTGATAGTGAAACTAGAATTTCAAAAGGGTGAGATTAATTTTCGAAATTCGCTTCTATCACGTCAGCGAAATAGCTGTGCACCATAATTATTTAAGTAAAGAGGATTGTTTTACAAGCCAAACATAAATATTTTGTGGCTCAAAAAATTATCGACATTAACACATCAGGGATGAAAAACGTGAGTGGCTAAGGGACGGTGTTATGTATCAACTTGAGTTTTTACAAGATTTACAACTCCTCTAGTTAAAATTTATTGAACTAAAACTTAGAAGCGCAATTCGTGGTAGAACTGCCCGAGTTTCTTTGCTGAACTTTGGTACCGCAAATGCTAATCTACATGAAAATGTTCGATACACAGAAAGTTCACAATTTTAATTTAACGACTGAGCTCTGTAACTGTTGTATTAACCCGTTTAGTGCTTTCTAAATATTGTAGACTCTATTAATGAATTTTAAAATAACCTGTAATGGAAAGATCTGTAAGCATTTATGTACACTACCAAACTTGTCATTAATAAACGTTTTCATTACAAGACAATTCAAAAACTATATATCTATATCTATATATATATATATATATATATATATATATATATATATATATATATATATATATATAGTGTGTGTGTTGAATTAAAAAATGCTAATTTATGTAGATTTTATCTTTGATTACAAAATCATGTTTTCAAAATGTGTAAAAACAAGTTATGATTTATAGTTTTTCAATTAATTTTTTTAAATGACGACTGGATAGAAATTTTCTCGAAGCTATTACATAAATCAATTTCTCAAAAGTTTGATTTTTCTGTTTCAAAATAGATATTTACTGCAATCTTTATGACTTTTTTCCGCAAATTTTTACCTAATCAGTATTGAATTAATTAGAGTTGAATTAATTTTTTACACAGAATAAATTACACAGAACACAGTGTTACACAAGTTACACAAAATAAGTGTTTTCTAAAGATATTCTAATTTCTGTGCTTCATTTTATTATTTTCAGAAATTATTATGTAGGTAAAATTTATTTGTCTGATAAGTAACTTAAAGCGCAGTATAATTCATCCGTATTTCATATCTTTAAAGACTCATTTCCTATAGAATCCCATTTACCCAACCACTAAGAGAACAAAATGTTATCCGCGGAACATATTTTAAGAACAGGCAATAAATCTATTTTCCAATATCGTACGATATCTTGATCCGGATTCCTTAGGAGTGCGTCCAAGTATCTGCCGTAACAATACGTAACCTATTTTCTACATCTTGGACATTCAGCACAACTAATATATTTCATGTGAACGGCTGATAACAGTAAATACTCTTTATTGATCAAGATATAATGCATTACTTTGATATATGCCATACAGAAGCTAAATCTGAAGTAATAACATTCGTTTAGTGTATTTCAAATTAAAGATGACCCATTGGAGACAAATTAAACCTACTATTTTAAAAAATTGACTGAAATTATATTTTACAAAACTAGGTTAATATCTTGACAATGCTAAATCAGTCTGGTGTTTATTTTTTGGTAATTGATTGTTAATTATTTGTTTATCTTTTTTTCTTACTACCTGATCTACTGACCCAGTTTTTCGGTAATAAATTCAGTAACATCTCTCTATTGCGGATCTCTTTATAACGGATATTTCTTTATAACAACAAAGTGTGTTGGTCCCTTCCCATTCCTATAGGAAAAATATATATTGTAATTTTCTCCAGGAATCTCTATAGCGGCAAAACATGTGCATACTTCCTACTCTTGTACCCTATTTCTCAGTATGCCAACACGTTTAATACAATATGTCTTATTTTGTTCTACTTTCATATTTAAAACTATAATATATAAAATTAATGACTGATCTCTAACATTTAACCTTATTGAAATTTTTACAGACGAAACCTAGTAATAACCGAATTTTACATTATGTACCTAAATTAGGCTATAATATTTACTGCTTACTAAAAGCAGAGTATTTTATTTAAATATAATTTAACACTATAATTGGCCTAGATTGTCTTATTGATTCTATGTTAGAAAATGATTCAGGTCAATAATTACTTAAGACTTGGTTAAAGTAATAATTTAAATTGGTTACTTTCAACAATGTTTTTAGCAATCAGCTGTTTTGGTACACACACAATTAATTATTTGTCACATATGCCTCTCTCATGCGGACATTTTATACTGCTCCTAGAATTTTGTTTACAGACTTTTTGTCGGTTTTATTTCTTTGTGAAGCCTTAAATTGGACAATATGAGGCGTGAGAGTTTCATGGTGTTCTGATTAACTTGTAGGTACCGCGTATATATAGTTTCAATAAAGCAGGTCCTTATTTTTGGTACAAAACCGATCGGAATGTTTACCATAATAATATATGAACGATAAATTCTATTCCATATTATTTTGTCAGTTTTAAACACTAATTAAAAAAGAAAGTAATTAAATTTTAAATTATAAACTTTCGGTATGGCCGCTGTTGTTATTGAAAGTAATAAATTCGACAGGAAATGGTGTCTGTGAAATACACAGTTGGGTGAAACCAAGCGGTGAGCATTACACTGGCTTTAGAACAAGTTGGCACAATATAATGAGATGGGAAGGTTTTAATTATTCTTGTTCAGAAGACTTTAATATTGCGATGCTAGGACTAAGGCTATTTCTGAAACAGTCTCCCCCATGTGTTTGGAATTGCGTAGTGTAATCTCAACTGCCTGCAATGAAAAAGTAAAATGGTTCAAACTATTGAGGAGCAATTAGTATGTGTGGATTTGTAATAATGAACATTTTTATATAATGTGCACACACTGTTGGATTTTACAATGTAACCATTCAAAATACAAAACATTATCCCATCCACATTTACTAATTTCTGTATACTTCCATACTAGGATTGTCCCCTAAATTTTAGAGTACTATTGGTTCATTTTACTAATGTGGAAAATGTATTAATTAACACAAAAAGTTATATATTTGCTTAAATAATGTCCAATATTTTTGTTCATAAAAATTATTTCTTTTTATAATTTCAATATTTAAAACTTCAAAACATCCAGTAAAATCATATATATATATATATATATATATATATATATATATATATATATATATATATATCATATATAAAAGAATCCAAAACATTCTCTAATATTATTTTTTACAGAATTGAAATATCCAGTTTATAAAACTGAGTTAAGATCAAATGTCTTCCACTAAAAGTTTAAAAAAAATTATTTGAACTTAAGGGGATGAATAGAAATTATTTTATTAATGATTGAAAATTTGAACAAGATATATAAATCAATATATATATATATATTTTTTTTTTTTTTTTTTATTTATAAGTTTAATGTCCTAGATTGTGCACACTTGGGCTAATGCAGACGGTGGATATATATATATATATATAAATTTTATATCATGTGTGTGTGTGTGAGTGAGTGATATACATTTTTTTTAAAAGTCAATTCCTACTTAGATCATATGCTTCCATCACGTCAGTGAGACAGCTGTGTGCTGCAATTCCTAAAACGAACATAGGATACAACATAAGTGTTATTTAAATCAAATCCAGACTAGCGTATAGTCTGTACAAATATGCGATATTAATATTTGACAAAAAACTGTATTAACATCAAGTGTCATTTACTACAAGTTTTAAAAAATGTATTTGAACGTAAGGGGATGAACAGAAAGTATTTTATTAACAATTGAAAATTTGAACAAGATATATAAATCAATATATATATATATATATATATATATATATATATATATATATATATATATATATATATATATATATATATATAGAGTGAGAACTAATAGTAGAACAAGCTGATCATCACTGTTGAAAAATAATTTTTCATTGAAATCATAAAATAGTTTTCAAATGTTTTTTGACACATTAAAATCAAAAAATGTATTTGAACGTAAGGGTATGAATAATAGTAGGAATTACCTAAGGAAATCCAATCGTATAGTCTATAAATATGTGATATTAATATTTGACAAACAAACTAAATTAAGATCAAGTGTCGTCCACTGCAAGTTTAAAAAAATTGTATTTGAACTTAAGGGGATGAATAGAAAGTATTTTATTAACAATTGAAAATTTGAACAAGATATATAAATAAATATATATAGGGGAGAGTGTGAACTAATAGTAAGAATTGAACATGCTGGTCATCACTGTTGAAAAATAATTTTTCATTGAAATCATAAAATAGTTTTCGTAAACTATTTCGATTTACATTTGTCATAGGTGTTTTTTTTAAAAAAGAACAATATTTTAGAAAAAATGAATAATACATAATTTGTTACATTTGAAAAAATGTAAGTTTTACTCAACTTTCATTAATAGTAATTTTCATTTAATATCGTGAAAATACTCTCTTGATACTTTATATAATACATTATAGACTATATTCATAATGTAATAAGAACATATATAATAATTCTTTATATATTAGTAATAATAATGGAATAAAGCATTACATTTAATAATTGTTAAATTCTATTTTATAATGTTTAAATTAAACTTTTCAACATAGCTACAAATTTTAACACTTGAAAATATAACGCATATTACAGGAATAAACGGAAAACATATAAGTACTTCCTTCATTACAAAGCATTTTAACTCTTTAATACATACTTCAGGTTCCAAATAATTAATCACATGCAATAATAGAAAATGGCAGCACTGCGCAGTAGTAGAACCCATCGATACATAGGCTAAGGATAATGACATTGTGGTTACAGGAACCTATGTTCAATAAACCTGACTGGGACAGTCGGCTAGGAACGCCAGTATTGGGTGTTGTCAGCACTGTTTGTACTTTTGTAATACATTCACACTGAATTTTGTTCATATATTTTTTTAATGTTTGTTACACTGTTTAGGCCAAATGCATTGACCGATTGATTTGAAATCTGGTACGGGTTACCCTGTATAAAAAGCCTGAAAAAAGATTTGTTCCTCATTCGCTTTCGTTTCAAGATGGCGGCCTCTGATCTGCAATAAGAGTGAACGCAAATTTAGCAAATTTAGTATTGACCGATTGTTTTGAAATCTGGTACGGAGTTACCCTGTATAAAGCCCGAAAAAAGATTTTCCCCCGTTCACTTTCGTTTCAAGATGGCGGCCTCTGATCTGTAATAAGAGTGAACGCAAATTTAGCCAAATGTATTGACCGATTGTTTTGAAATCTGGTACGGAGTTACCCTGTATAAAGCCCGAAAAAAGATTTGTCCTTCATTCCCTTTCGTTTCAAGATGGCGGCCTCTGATCTGTAATAAGAGTGAACGCAAATTTAGCCAAATGTATTGACCGATTGTTTTGAAATCTGGTACGGAGTTACCCTGTATAAAGCCCGAAAAAAGATTTTCCCCCGTTCACTTTCGTTTCAAGATGGCGGCCTCTGATCTGTAATAAGAGTGAACGCAAATTTAGCCAAATGTATTGACCGATTGTTTTGAAATCTGGTACGGAGTTACCCTGTATAAAGCCCGAAAAAAGATTTTCCCCCTTTCACTTTCGTTTCAAGATGGCGGCCTCTGATCTGTAATAAGAGTGAATGCAAATTTAGCCAAATGTATTGACCGATTGTTTTGAAATCTGGTACGGAGTTACCCTGTATAAAGCCCGAAAAAAGATTTTTCCCCTTTCACTTTCGTTTCAAGATGGCGGCCTCTGATCTGTAATAAGAGTGAACGCAAATTTAGCAAAATGTATTGACCGATTGTTTTGAAATCTGGTACGGAGTTACCCTGTATAAAGCCCGAAAAAAGATTTTTCCGCTTTCACTTTCGTTTCAAGATGGCGGCCTCTGATCTGTAATAAGAGTGAACGCAAATTTAGCCAAATGTATTAACTGATTGTTTTGAAACTTCATACAAACCAAATGTCGAACGGACGAGTTGTAATAGAGACCCCCGCAGGGAGTGCAGACTAGCTGCACCTATTGAGAGGATTTAGACGTCCCTCCTGGTAGCCGAGTCTAACACACACACTTACACTTACAACACTACACTTACGACTTTAACACTTTACACTCACACTTATATTTAGGGAGGCGATAATAGCCTCAATGTGCTTTTCGCCTTAAAAAAAAATGAATAGAGACCTCACTTCACTCGGTCAATAAACAGTGTTAGTGAACCAAATGTTCTGTTTTTGCAATGGTGAAGGTTATTTCGACATTTATCTTTGTCTTTTCGTTGGTAGCAGTTCATTCAGATCAGTAGTAGAACTCACTTTTCACAATGAATGTCACAATCCAGCTGATTTGTTTCTCAGCCACTGCTACCTAAATTACTTGTTCTCACCAGGAACAGTATTGGATCCACTCAATCAACTGCCTACGCCTCTGTATTTTACGTTATCATGTATTTTCTTCACACTTCGAGTTTTAAATTAAGAAGGCTGAGCGGGAATTTGTGTTACTGTTTTCTGTTTTACGACTACATTATATTATTTAGAAAATAGTTTATGTGAAAGGTAGGTTAACAGTATCAAAATTAATTTTATGTTATCATCTTAAGAACATTAAAAAATAATATTATTTACTTCAATTGTAATAAAGATAGCTTATAATTTATGATACAACTTATCTTCTTTATAAAACTGTTATTTGTGGAAGGAAGTAATATTTAGTTATTATTATTGTTTATTCCGACATATATTGTATCGTTTGTTATTGTTGGAACAAAATACTGTATTGTTTACCAAATATACAAAAATGATGGCAGTAATCCAAAAAAACAATCGAACTGCTGAAAACAACGCGGTTTGTCTAAGTCATTGTGCGAGATGACACAAACAGAATTAGGTATTGTAATCAGGAATCGAATTAGTTATTTCTCAAGAAAATAAAATGATGCTGTATAGAATTTTATTTGCCAAATTATTTCTAGGTCTATTTTTTTGGACTAAATAAAAAAAAACAAATAAATAGAACACCATGACTAATACAGTATTCCCAAAGTAAAACTAAACATCTCTAAACCAAAACGTTTGTCTTCTGCAGACCAATAATGTTTTAATTAGAAGTATAAAACTTTATTTTCTAAATTACTAAATTTACATTCATAATTTTATAAAAGTGTTGTAAATCTTCAGGATTTTTTTCAGTTATGTAAATTTGGTAATTTATTTCAATAAATTATTAGGGAATTCTTTTTATATTCTTCTTCTTTTCTGCTGGGATTATTATCACTATGGTCAGTATAATGATCCGCCTTCCCTAGCCTCGTCAATTCTACTTTCGTTGACGCGTTTCGGAGAACCTCCATCTTCAAAAACTATATCTATACTCAACTATATCTATATATCAGACAGTATAGGTATAGTTTTTGAAGATGGAGGTTCTCCGAAACGCGTCAGCGAAAGGAGAATTGACGAAGCTAGCGAAGGCAGATCATTATACTGACCATAGTAATTATTAGGGAATTTCAATTTGGAAAACGTTTTTATCATGGAAATACAAAGACCTTGAAAATGAGTGCTAATCCTTCTCTGTAGATTATGAGAGATTGTTAGAATTATTTATATATAATAATTTTGATTATTACTGTTATCAAGAAATAATTTTTCATGAAGACCATTATATAATTTTCGTGAACTATTTTGATTTTATTTTTTTTCATAAATGTTTTGTTTAAAAACAACAGTATTTTACAAAAATGAAATAATTTAGCACATAAAAACTGAAATACTTTACACAACGTAATTGTAAATGCAAAACAAAGTATATATGTTTTACAATACATGGAAAATGTAAGTTTAACACAAACATTAAGAATGATTTTATTTTTATACAGTAAAAACACTGCTTTATGTAATAATAATAATTGAATACAGTAGTTATAATTGTTAAATTTTATTTTCGATGTTTAAATTAAGAGTAGCTTATATTATTTCAACATAACTATAAATTTTAACACTTGAAAATGTAAAATAGTACATATTCCAGTATATACGGAATACATTTGGGTATAAAGCATTTTGACTCATTAATACGTACTTCAGAATACAAATTAATAATCGTGTATGTGCAATACAAAACTACAACACTGTGCTGCAGTACAGTCCATCGATACTTTCTTACGATACTTGTCATTTTAAATTTTCAGCGAACTCAAAAAAATAATCTAAGACAAAAATTGTTGTTGAAAATGTGCCCACATTCGCCAAAAACCACTGGATAATTTCGCAATAAATTTTAATAAACAAAATTAAAAATTTTATCGTTATCGATCCTGTACTTTCTTCTTCTTTCATCCGGATCACCCACTTTGGGGTACGCCAAATCAATTACTTTGATGTGCGTTAGCTGCCCTCCGCTGTATCCAATACTGCTTCATTCTATCCGAGGCTGCCTTCCTTCTTTCATCCGAGACTGCCCCGCCCCTTTTAGATGTTGGTTTTTCTTGGAACTTTAGGTTTTCATTATGCAAAAGTTTTCACAGTTTAAGTACATCGTCAATCATCTCATCTGATATCGCCAGCTCAGTTAAGTCTTCCTGGACCCGCCTGAACCAATTACTCTTCGTTTTCCGATCTCTGAAGAAAGCAAAGATCCGCCTAGTAAGTCTACTGCTGTTCATCCTACTAATATGGCCATAAAAACTAAGTCGTCTTTTCCTCATGCTATCTGAGAGTCTCTCAATTTTGAGATACAGGTTTTTATTAGAAATCAACTTTACTTCATTATTTCTAAAGTTTTGGCCCAATATCTTCCTTATTAACTTTCTTTCCTTCTTCTCCAGGTTGTCCAGTAATCCTGTACATTATTACAACAATTTTAACAATTATAAATGAACAACTTAGCTTCGTATTGTAGACGATGACATTTTGCTGGCTTAGATTGGTAGGTTTAATTTTGGTTTTATTATGGAACAGAACACATCTTTTTTTGTCCAGCAGTGTAACTGTCAGTTTATTTTTGTTTATTTATTTGTTATTTTAAGGCGAAAAACACATTTAGGCTATTATCGCCTCCCTAAATGTAAGTGTGAGCGTAAAGTGTTAAAGTCGTAAGTGTAGTATTGTATGTGTAAGTGTGTGTTAGACTCGGGTACCGCGAGGGACGTCTAAATCCCCTCAATAGGTGGTGCAGGTAGTCTGCACCCCCTGCTGGGAACTGTCAGTTTAAGTATATAATATAGTTTATTTTGAATCTACAATAATTAATTACAAATACTTACTTATGGTTTTGTTTCCAGTTGTTACAATAGTTCAAATCTCAGACCTACTTTCAGTTCCAATTATAGTTCGCCAACAATTATAACATTGTCCATTATTGCTTTGTATATACAGTGCGACCAATATAACGGCAATAAAATTGTAAACTAACAAGCGTTTGTGTTAAGGTAACTACATTTGCAGTTAATTAAAGGGAGCCTAGTGATTGTTGCTGCATTGTATTTATTCACCAGTTTGAGGTTAGACCGAGTTAACTAAACACGAATTGCTTTGTTGAACAGCTGTTGTGTGAAGCTTGTCTGTTGTGTTCACGTTAGACTAAAGTTGTACAAATGAATGTCCTGTTCCGACGTCAGATCTGGTGAGCAAGATGGATTGCTTTCATAGCGAACATTTTAATTCATCTTTAAATTGATGTATGTGTTATATCTTGAATGTAAAGTTGTTAAAACAACATTTCATATTTTGATTTAGGAGTCTGTTGGTTTTTAATAATTCACTATCGTATGTAGCCAGAGGCTACAGCTAACAGACTATACGCTCTCTGACAAATAAATTCCTTAGCGCAAAAAGTAACTTTACAATTTTACAAATATCCAGGGAATTTTTTCCGTTGTATTGTTCTATTATTACATTTTGTTCTGATATTTTTGCCATCAATTGTGATTGAATAAAAAACATTAAATTCTTTGTAATAAAACTAATAATCGCGGCTCGCAGCTAACTCGTTGACGTGATGCAAATTCCAAACATATTTTTTTTATTTAACCATCTTTTTGAAAATCTCAGTACACCACCATAAACACCATTAATATATGCATATATTAGCATTTCAAACTATCAGATTGAATTGAGATTAAAGATTTGAAATTACTGCCGTCCTAACTGTAACCAGGATAGATTTGTGTGCCAAGTTTTAATCAAATCTGATTAAAATTGTGAACGTAAGCGTACCAACACGCGCGCGCGCACACACACACACACACACACACACACACACACACACCACTTTTTGACGGAGTCGTTAAAATTTATGCAAATTTAAACAGATCTTGAAAAAGAGTAAAAGTTATGATTTTTTTAAAAGATTTAAAATGACCGCCATTTTGAAACTGTTGAACGAATATGTATAACATTTTTGACGACGCACAAATTGATATAGTGATTGGCGCTCATTTCAAGATCCCGGATCTGGGTATTATCACGATGGCAGCTGTAACTGGTTATTTTCCGACGGAAATTGTTACTGTGCCGTCATTAATTAATTAATGATTATACAAGCGTAATTTAATGTATTGCATACATTATAATACGGTTATTATTATACGTTATGAAAAATTACTGCATTTGAAATGGATAATTAAAAATTAATTAGTTTAGTTAGCGAATGTTTATGTTAACGAAAACAAACAATTCGTTATGCATAAATTAATTCATCAATTTTCATCTATTTACTGATATTTTCCGGAACATATGCCACTGCTATTCTGGGTTTGACGGGTGGATTTGTGTTATTTAGCCTGCTAATAGAATTGTAGCATTTAAAAAGTAAATCACTGTTAAAAGAATATAAAAAAGTTTGAAACGTTATTGTATTACATAAATATTAACTGTTATTACTTAAACGTTTACGGTTTTGAATGATCTCAAAATAGTAGTGAATGACCATTCGAATAGTGGTAAAAATAGTAGTGTTTAAAAACAGAAATAAAGTTATAAACGAAGTTGATGGCGATACATTCGGCTGTCTAAATACTAGAAACATTGTTTAAAAAGTCGAGGATAAAATAATAACTTGGGTGAATGCTTGTAAGCCAATAATGTGCTACTTTTCGGAAAAAAACATGATTAACCTCAGTTTGTGTTCAGTAATCCACTCACATTTCGGAAATACTTTCAGTATTACAAAAAAAAAGAATATTTCATATGAAAAACTCTGCTATAGTTAATAAAATAATTTATATAATATTAAACTAATTCTAAATACAGACTGTAAAAACGAGATTGTTTTGCTGCCATCGTGATAATACCCAGACCCGGGATCTTGAAATGAGTGCCAATCACTATATCAATTTGTGTGTCGTTAAAAATGTTGTACGTATTCGTTCAACAATTTCAAAATGGCGGTCATTTCAAATCTTTTAAAGTTGTAACTTTTACTCTTTTTCAAGATCTGTTTAAATGTACATAAATTTTAAAACGACTCCGTCAAAAGTGTGTGTGTGTGTGTGTGTGTGTGTGTGTGTGTGTGTGTGTGTGTGTGTGTGTGTGTGTGTGTGTGTGTTTTCACAATTTTAGTCAGATTTGATTCAAATTTGGCGCACAAATCTATCCTGGTTACAGTTAGGACGACTTCGTTTAGGCAAATATGAATTTTATTGATCCAACAATGTAAAACTAAAGTTTAGTTTTAATTCAAAACGTTCAGTGTAGCTTGTAATAAGAAACTTACGAAGCTTGACATCATGTACTGGATTTTCTTATTATGCATTTATTGCATAACACTTACGAAATGAAATTAATAAATTTCCTGAAAACTAAAGCGTTATAAAGGACGCCGTGCAGGCCTACATAGGGTAGGGTGTTGTACCTTGAGTACGTTGTACCTTGGAACACTAGCTCGATCTGCAAGGTAAAGCGACTTAGCAGGCCGAAAATGAACTATATAGTAGATAGTGACGCTAAGGAGCGCTAGCAAAAATCCCGTTCATTTCGGTGATAGTTATCGTGAGTTATACACTAAACTGTTTTTTGCTCGTAAAAAGTAAATATTCAGCTGCATATTGTTTGGCTTTGTACGCCCTCCGAGTTTCCTGTAGAACGTTGTATATTCGCTAAGTAGATTCGTCACATTCTGCTGAGTAAATCTATATAACTTACTTAAACTGTTAGATTGTTTTTCTATGTTAGGCGGTAGTTTGTGTTCAAAATGGCTACCTGTTGTACCACGAAACGCAAAACTTGTTGTACCTTGGAACATGTTCTCAGGTACAACAGGTTATTAGTTTTTGAGTTTTTGTTCCAAGTAACGATGCCACGTAGTAAAACAAGCAACAAGAGGTCTCCTATCGACTCGAATGCTATGAAAAGAGCTGTAGAAGCGGTCACAGCCCACCCAGACTGCAGAATTTCTATTAGGAAAGCGTGTAGTGTATATGGGGTAAAATTAGCTACACTATCCAGACATGTTACAGCGATTCGTTAATCTGAAAAGCAAGCATATCAATATGTCGCTAAATTTAATACTAAACAAATATTCAATTCTAATGAAGAAAAGTGTTTGGTAGACTACATAAAAAAAGTTGCGAAGATGAATTACGGATTAGGCCTAAGTAAAAAATGGGTTCGTGACCTTGCATACAAGTTTGCTCAGGCAAATGGAAAAAAATACTCAGAACATTGGGATAACGAACAAAAGGCAGGAATAGAATGGATGAGGTGTTTTATGAAAAGGCATCCTTATCTATCTATTCGGAAACCGCAAGCTACAAGTTTGAGTAGAGCAACCAGTTTCAATAAAATAAACGTTGGGGCTTTTTTTGACAACCTTGAAAGTCATCAAAGTTTTGGGCCAATAACTCCAGATCGTATTTGGAATCTAGACGAGACCGGTCTGTCCACAGTCCAAGTTCCAGGAAAAATTGAAGCACCCAAAGGAATGAGAAGGGGTTTAGAGTCCCAGGAATATTTCCACTGGATCGAGATATATTTTCTAATGATGACTACCTGCCATCCTACGTAATGGATAGATCTAATCCGAATCTTGAACCCTCTGCACCTGAAGTCACTTACCATCAGGGTGAGTTATTGCCAGCTGAATCATCTTTGAATTCTGAAACGTTTGGCAGTGATGTGCCTGGTCCGAGTTCTATGCCGTCTACGTCTACAGTGGTGTCTCCAGAGGAGGTGCAACCTTTCCCCAAGGCTAAGCCAAGGGTAAATAATGCCAAAAAAGGCAGGAAGCCTGGGAAAACAAGAATAATTGCAGACACCCTTGAAAAGGAGAAGTTGAAACTGGCAAAAATAAAAAAAGATGAAGCGAAAACTAAATTTTAAAGCAAAAAAAGACGTTCTTGAAGAAAATAACCAAAAGAATAAACCTACGAAAATGGCTAAAGAAAATAAGAAAACCTAAACCGATGAGCGCAGCAACAACCTCTTATGAAGAGTGTCTCTTATGCCGTGAACCATATAAAAATTATGTGGGTGGAGAAGAATGGATTGGCTGTATAGTGTCAGAGATGGGCTCACGAGATGTGTGCAGACGCTGAACAAGGGTGGAAGAATTAAATGTGTGATTTTTGTGAAAGGAGAAATAATAACAATTGAACATTAGCCACAGTATTTTTGAATGTAGATTTTCAGCTTAAATTTTACTTGTTTGTATTTCAACACGTTCTGATTTTTAATACAACTTTTGATATATTATTTACTTGATTTAACTGCATTATTCCTAAATATTAAATTGCGTTTCAAGATTCAACAAGTCCGTTCCAAGGTACATGCCTATGTTGTACCTTGGATCATTAAACATGTACAGAGAAATTATTTTTTTTGAAAACGAAAAACAATGCTTATAAGAATTATAAATTCATAGGATACATTAAAAGGGTTAAAATAATATTTATAGAATTTATTTACAAGAAAATCGAACTCTTCAAAGGCCACAAAAAAATAAGTGCGAAAAGTGATTCAAGGTACAACACTCTACCCTACATTCATTTGCTTGTACTATAAATCAGTATTAACGTATTGAATTACTGATGGTGTCTGAGTGTAATTTTTATGGATTAATGGAACACAATGTTCTCAATTAACGGTGTTTTTAAAATTGCTCCCTAATGATGGCGTATTCATATTATTGTAATTAATTATTCGAACATTGTTGTTACAGTATTTGTGGGTATAAATAATACACGAAATTTCGAAAACATGTATCAACTAACGTTCTCTACTGCTAACGTTAAACATAAACTTGTCAACTAGAACATCATCCTGGATGAAAATACTGTTGGCTGAAAATTTTTTAAAAAATCGCAGCACGCAGCTGTCTCGCTGACGTAATGGGAATCGCATCTCGAAAAGTATTTTTTTATCTTACTCTTTTTTTTGAAACTCTGTTTTCACGGTCATATGGATCTGCATATAAAATTTTCAAATTACATTGAAATACAAAATGAACCCTGACCGCAGTCAAATGATTTTTCAAAATTCTAAGTACTAATTTGTGCTGTTTTCAACGTTGATTACCATAGTTGAATTAGATTTTCAAAAGGTTTACATAATAGTTACGATTTTTAAAGATTTGAAAAAAACCGCCATTTTGAAACTTTTGAATAAATTTCCTGGTTAATGAACTTGTCCAAGGTATTATAAAAATCGATTTTTGTGCCAAGTTTAAATCAAATATAATCAACGTTACCAACGTTGAAAAATCAAATTGCAAACGTGAGCTTACTAAAACACACACACACACACACACACACAACACACACACACACACACAAATGCGCTCACGCGCGGTGCGCCTTCAGAAACCTTCCTTCTCAGTCCTTTATGAGTTAGTTTTTTCATCTCTAAGGTTTCATCCCTTGTAGGTTTGCTTCTAGGTTTAATTAGTTAGAAGCCTCTTCTTTTCTTAGTTTGGGATTGTGCGCTTTGAATCGATCTCTCACTGTTTCCAATGCAGGTTGGTTAAGTCCGCCTACCGCTCCCACATTCCGCTGAAATTCAATGTTTATAGCGTTAGGTACAGCCTCAGTTTCCTCCATCCCTCCTTGCCGTTAAGGGTTTTAACCAGTTCTTTTATTCTGTCAAGTCTTTCCTCGATGTCCGTTAACCAGTGCGGTTAAAAGTTTCATATTAATTTAATTTACTAGTCCTTAGCTTTAGTCTCGAAATTTTATCGTTATTTTATTTTCACAAGTATCAGCTGGATTCTTTGTATTACTACTTCTGCACTATTTTCACTCCCAGATCCACTTTTGACAGATTCCCAAAGTTCTTTGTTATTTTTGGATTTTTACTGTGTGTATCCAGCCGTCTAAATACTGTTTAAAACAGCTAGGGGAATGTCCACCTATACAGATCACCGCATGCATATTTTAGGCTAGGTTATAACTGACAGCTGTTAATCAGATCCGCATTCTTAAGCTAAGATCCCTCTTAAAATTGAATATAAACGATAAGCCTTATGAGAGGTGTGAGTGCTTGCTGCTGTAGAGTGATCAACTACAGTTAAATAGACAATTGAACTGTCTATTTTCTCAAACATCTCTACCTCCTTTCTTTGCATACTGCAGCGTTCGTAGCGGCAGATAGTCCAACTACTTGTAATTAAGCCGCAGATAACGAGCACGCTTTTTGGCAAGCAGAGCCTTCGACTTATACTTTTCCACCTTGGCTACAGATGATTTGAACTAACCCAAATGCATCTATATATGAAAAAAGTTTATATCTGGCTGTTATCCTCGGTTTCCTAAACTCGTACAAACCGTTGAGGAGTTTGTGCCCTTAAAGTTATGGGTAGAATATTATTTCATTAATACTCTAATGCAACTGTTTAACCTCAACTTAAGTTGTTCCATAAAATAAGTTTTATTATAATTTAGCAATTACGTTAAGGAAGAGCTTAGGCAACATTACTTAATTTCCCCAGACAATGGTTATTCCTCTGGGTAACAATCGATTCTTTCATTCTGCAAGGACTTTGCTGATGTTCGTTAACCAGTGCGCGTGGATGTTGTATATAAGTTAAATTTAATAGTGTCGGAGTTTTAATGTTATTGCTTTGTTTTTGTAATTTTCGGCTGGATTCTTTATTTTTAAATACTTAATAAAATATAATCGCGCACACAGCTGTTTCGCTGACACAACGAAAAGTGAATTTACTAGAATACTTTTTTAGAAAATCTGATTTAACTACTACAATAAGCATTAAAATAGGATTTTTAACCTACTGTATAATAGGATTTTAAACCTCTGTTGGGTTCATTTTAAATGGAATTTAAAAATTTTATACGCCATTTTATGCAGGTTTAAACGCCTATAGTTTAAAAATCATTTTTTTTAAAGTTTGAAGTAAAATGTTTTGATTTATTTAAGATGCAGAATGAATCTGATTCAGAAACTATTAAATAGATTTTGTTAAAATAATAACCGCTCTATTATATATATATATATATATATATATATATATATATATATATATATATATATTTTATTTTCTTAAAAAGTGATCTATAGGTCAGGATCGACGCTCATTTGTTGGTCCCTGTGTCTGGTACCATGATGGTCGCCTGTAATATATTATTTTGTTAAAAATTAGTTATACAATAAGTTTGTAGTTGTTAGGCTGTACATTCTGTCATTACAATTGATAGAATTATAGTCTGTGTCAACATGTATTGCAATTTTGTTTAATGAATTAATAGTTTAGTTAGTTGGATTTAAAATATTTAATATTCTTTATTATTCACCTAAAACATTTGGTCACCCCTTGTTTTAAACTCTAGATAGTTAGTATTTTGGTGTTCAAAACTACACGTGATAGGTTAAACTTTCAGTTGATAAAGGTTAAGAAATATAATTCAACATTTTGTAATCATACACTTTTTTAAATATAACATTTAGTTCTTTGGATTGTGAAATTATTAAAACATGCACTTTTTTAAACTTTATTCTATTCTACCGTACGTTTTTAATATTTGTGTTTTGAAATGTACTAAAAGATATTTATATTTTCAAATCTATAGTGCTTTTAGCTCGTAAGTGACGTTTCCTAAAGTTATATTTTGTTTCAATAAAATAAATATAGAGCCATTTCGTAACGGATTTTTCAAAATTTGAATTCAACGTGTAATGAGAACGTTTGCTATTTATAGTTAGGTCTAGCTTTTATACCCTCAATGGCGTGTTTTACTCTATATTGGTGAGATTAATGATGACTGGGAATCGATAACACATGGTAAAAGGTAACGATTTTAACTAGACTTGAACAGAGAGAATAGAAATACAAATATTTCTTTCAAAATTGAAATATGAGGAAAATATTCCTGTAAATGTGGGGCCAATTATTTATAATACTTTATAAATTTATGTTTTGAAAATAACAATTTTAAAATTATAAGTATGCATAACCTCAATGTTTGTGTTCGTAATCAATGATTGCTTTAAAGTTTTGAATTCCTGTTAAATCGAAAGCGGAAATATAGGGATATTAAAATTAAAAGCCAAATTATAACTGATGAGTTATTTATTTTGCTTTTGTGAAGCCTGTCGTTTAATATTCATTTTCTCAAGGAATGAGTTCAGAGTTTTCTTGTCTCGGGTCGTAACTCCTTGTTAGGTTTTACATGTTTGTGATTTACTGGCGATTTCAAATGAGCTCTTGCAGCTGTCATCAGGGTCAGACCTGAGACCTTGAAATGAGCGCCCAAACTTACCTCTAGTCACTTTTTTATATACTAAAAATACAATACTGTATTTCCAAAATATCCCGGTTCGATAGCTATTGAGAAAACTCAAATATCGGCCTCGTTTTTAAAAATTGGTTCATTAGATTTTGCTCAAATTGTGTTCCAGTATGAAGGACCACATAACATAAGCAAGTGTAGCAAATTCGAAATAAATGAACCAAAAATAAACCCTGGCTGTTTCGTGTTTGTTTATTTCTTCGATTAATTCAAATTTCTTTTTCTTGAAATTTGATACAGTGACAACAGTTATAATGCTTATAATGTGGGCAAAATTTTAGCAAAATTTGATGAACCGATTTTGAGAAAATACAAGTTTTCTCAAAATTTGTAAAAAAGTACTTATAACTCATTAGTGAACTTAAGCGTTTGAATTGAAGGATTTTTTTTCGCTCTCTTACACTTCAATAATTTAGATCTCTATTCCCCCTCTCTCTCTCTCTCTTAAGAAAAATTTTAATGCGTGTTTTTAGTGTTAAATGCAAAGTTTGGTTTTTGATAAAACTTTTAAAAAGGAAATTATTCACGTATTTTAATGGCAATCCAGCCGAATGGCACAAAACATAGCGTCATTTCAGTGTTGAGTAATTTTCCATGAACAATGGAACCCTTGTTTCCTCCGCACCAGGGCTCATGCTTGCCTTCAAGGCACGTCAGTGCAGTTGTTGTTTATTTCGACTTATATAGTCTACAATACCCCGTTACATCTGTGCAAAAATTAGTCTATATATTACTGTAACAATTATTGAAACAAGGCAATGAACTGTAGTTTGATTTTCGTAATTTTAATGAAATTTGAAAATTTAAAAATGCTAATTTTAGCAGATTCTAACTGTAAGTGTTAGTGATGACCGCTATTTGGAAACTGTTGAACGGATTTTACTGTAAAGCGAGTCCGACAACGCTGTTACCAAAATCGATTTTTGTGCTAAATTTGAATCGTATCGGACCGAAATTGTGAACTAGAACGATAAATATATATATTTATATTGTACGTATCCCTTCACGAATGAAAACAATGTGAAACACATCGAAAATCAGTGTAATCTGTTCGATATAAGTATTTCTAGAAGAAACATGTTCCGACATTTAGCCAGAATCGTTTATTCGTAATTATTCTCGCGCCAAGGCTGAAGTTAACTTTTTCCTTTCCAGCTACTTTTATGAACTCCGTATGAAGAAAATAGAAAGTGATGTGTGTGTGTGTGTGTGTGTGTGTGTGTGTGTGTGTGTGTGTGTGTGTGTGTGTGTGTGTGTGTGTGTGTGAATGAAGAAATTTTTAACGGCGATCAGAGTGTATCTTTGTATTTTCAATGTGATCTGACAGTTTGAAAAGTTAAGATTAAATGCTGATAACGTAAATGCAGATTTTAATGCTGAATGTGATTGTGAAACTAGAATTTCAAAAGGGTGAGATAAAGAAAAGTATTTCTAATTTCGCTTCTATCACGTCAGCGAGATAGCTGTGCGCTGTGATTATTTAAGTAAAAAGGATTGTTTTACAAGCGAAACATAAATATTTTGTGGCTCAAAAAATTATCGACATTAACATATCATGTATGAAAAATGTAGAGTGGCTAAGGGACGGTGTTATGTATCAACTTGAGTTTTACAAGATTTACAACTGTTCTGGTTGGAATTTATTGAACTAAAACTTAGAAGCGCAATTCGTGGTAGAACTGCCCGAGTTTCTTTGCTGAGCTGTGGTACCGAATATGCTAATCGACATGAAACTGTTCGATACTCAGAAAGTTCACAATTTTAATTTAATGACTGAGCTCTGTAACTGTTGTATTAACCCGTTTAGTGCTTTCTAAACATTGTTGATTCTATTAATTAGTGAATTTCAAAATAACCTGTAATGGAAAGATCTGTAAGTATCGATGTTCACTACCAGGGCCCGTTTAGACTTGTCATTTATCATTGATGTTCACTACCAGGGCTCGTTTAGACTTGTCATTAATCATCGATGTTCACTACCAGGGCCCGTTTAGATTTGTCATTAATCACCGATGTTCACTACCAGGGCTCGTTTAGACTTCTCATTAATCATCGATGTTCACTACCAGGGCCCGTTTAGACTTGTCATTAATCACCGATGTTCACTACTAGGGCCCGTTTAGACCTGTCATTAATCATCGATGTTCACTACCAGGGCCCGTTTAGACTTGTCATTAATCATCGATGTTCACTACCAGGGCCCGTTTAGACTTGTCATTAATCATCGATGTTCACTACCAGGGCCCGTTTAGACTTGTCATTAATCATCGATGTTCACTACCAGGGCCCGTTTAGACTTGTCGTTAATAAACGTTTTCATTACAAGTTTATTATCACACAACTCTCATAATTATTATTTTATTTTCTCTCACTATACGAAAATTTGGCGATCATGTGATTTTGACTGATCTCCTGAGCACACGTAGAATGAAAAAAGAACTGCCTAACCAGTACGCTAGAGTCGATACTGCGGGATTCACTTGTGCTCTCTTTCCCTTGCAGCCTCGCGTGCAGCTTTCAACGTGCGCATGCGCACAACAGGCAAACACCTCGTCGCCGGAACTGTGAAGCGCACAGTTCCATATAAAGATTGTGTATCTTATCATGAACTGGGTGGATGGCTATTGACATTAAGCTTAAGGATTGAATATCATACTAGTACAAAGAAAGAAGTGAAGAAAACAGAACTCATTATATTAAATGTTATCAGTAATATCAAGTGCAACTGTGAGTGTTGCAGTTCCACAGTGCCTATACGCCACTGCGTACTGAGAAGTCCTGAGTAAAACAAGTGGTTTTTGGTGACGTTTGTCCATGTGTCAGTGATTTTGGTTATGTTGGAAGATTCAGTTAAGATCAAAAGATTCGAAATAGAAGAAGTTTAACGAAAACATACTAAAAAATAAACCCTGACCGTCGTAGTTTTTACGATTTACTCATAAATAGTCATAAATTTCTTTTATTTAAAATTTGTTACATTGATTTATTTTGTGATACCTAATATTTGAGCGAAATCTTATGAATGGTTTTTGAAAAATTTCAACCGATTTGTAGTTTGTAGGCCGAAACAGAATTTATTTTAAACGTCAGACAGTTTGTTATGTTTTTGTATCATTTATTGACTGTTTGTAGTGATATTATTACTAGCAAGTCAAAGAACAGTAGATCGCGCTCCACGACAGCGCTCGTAACGTTTTCCGCCAATTTAACCGGTAACAATAATACCGTATTAAAAATGTTACTGAACCAACTTTATTGGAAATTTTACACTTTATCCATGAAGCAGTCAAAATTATACATTTTTCCGTTCAGCCAGTATTGCAGGACATAACCTGCAACCGTACTGTCAACGTTGAATCAGTTTCCTTCAAACGGAAGTGAATGGGACATCTCTTACACATACGTCTTTAAGGCTTTATACAAGGTTGATTAGATTAGATTAGATTCAAACTAGAGGAAGGGTTAATACGGTACAACCCCAGGCATTGCGATCAACAGACCTATTGCGCAACTAAACCTCTTGAGTACTAGTTTAGCAGATTGATGCCCTTAGTAAGTTCCAACAATCCATTGACTAGCTCATTCTGCTGAAGATCCCAAGGGTCCTGGAAACCAAAAACCCCTAGACTCTTATCAGCAATAGCTTCACAATCAAGGATTATTTGTCCTGCAGTCTCGTCTTCTTTCCTACCACGGTTTCTCGTGTTCATGTGCACCCTCATACCACAGTGCCCAGTTATACAAGGTAACTTCGTACCAAATTTCAAAACATTCGGTCAGTGCGTTTGGTCAAAACTGCGTAACACACAATCAAATGCCGAACTTCGAGTTGAAACAGAGGCAGCGCTTCGCTCGGTCAAATAGTGAAATAATTAATTTTACTTTCCTACTCAGATTTATAAATGTGAGAAAAGTTTTTACGTCATAACATCAATAAATTTCAGAATTTTGTTATTTCCAATCGTGTAATCACGCACGCAAGCTTTTATAAAGTTATATTTTCTCACGCATCATTGCCTCTATCGGTGAAAATGAAAGCGTATTTATTGTTGCGAAAAAACTGGTTTTTAATATAAACCAGGCAAATTTGATTTTACATATTTGGCGGAAATAATTCACGCAAGATAAAAGAATTAATAGCGTCAAAAAGTGCTTCAGCAAATTCGCTACAGAAGGCAGTTTGTAATTAAGGCAATTAAAGGGGACGTTAAAGTGAAAACAAACACGAGAGGGGAGATACTGTACACAGAGTCACTGTTTGGTCTGTCTAGTAGATTATGTGCCATTGAAAGCACGGTCCCTCAGGCCGACTGTTATGGCTGGCAATTAAATTTCCTTGAGAATGAACTAAGCTCTGCGGCTCAGTCATGTACTGTTGGCTGGAATACAGTAGTTTAATTAAATAATAGTAACATTTCATCCGGTCTCGATAATCAAATTGTTTTCGGTATTTTGGCCCAGTTAGGATTCTTTAATCGATATATTTGTTTTTATCTGTGACTGAAGGAGTACCTCCGAATGGGACTTGCACCTACTAAAAAATCCCGCCACTTCGGAACTATCATATGATGGGTTGTTAATGAGCTGGTAAATAGATCACCTATACCTCGATCAGTCATTGCACTTTCATTATTTCTAGTCAGAATGTTACATTATTATTATGGGTAATTGTGGAGAATAGTACGACCACAGTTATCAGAGAATTTATTAATATTTTTTTAAATATTTATTTTTTGAGTTTGTTAGTTGTATGGCATATGATAGCGATTTTAAAAATTGTTTTTTTAGTGAAATAGGCCTATTAAATTTATACCAGATAAACTGTAAGATTTATTTCTGAATAGCACAGATATTACATAAACTATACTTTTTACGTTGTTAAATACTTTATTTTATTTTATTAAAATTTGCAAAACAAAATTATTTTGAGGGGGATTTATTTCAGGGGACATTTTGTTTCGCGATTCATTCCGTGTGACGGCCAACTGGTTCCTTTTTTTTGTTTCATAATTAATTAATTTCAAATGAAAACAATAGAAACTTTTTAAAAATAACTTACGAACTTAACACGGTTTTGTAAAAAAGTAATATTGCGTTAACGTTACAAAACGGATGTTCGAAAGTCTTTTAAAACTAAAATGTGTAATACAAAACATGATTTCCGGTTGCGCTTGTGCTGCTTCTGGTGGCAAACTCGCTAACTGCACTGTGTTAAATATTTATTTAGTTTAGTGATGTAACAGGAATAAAAAAATGGAACAGTGCATTACATGTAAACAAAATTGTTGGTTAAAGAAATTTGTGTAAAATATTTAAAACAAAAAAAAAAAACGATTGCTGTAAGTTTGTTAGGCCCCTATAAACATGTTATTTTTTTTAAGGCGAAAAGCACATTATCACCTCCCTAAATGTAAGTGTGAGTGTAAAATGTTAAAGTCGTAAGTGTAGTGTCCTAAGTGTAAGTGTGTGTTAGCCTCGGGTACCGCGAGGGACGTCTAAATCCTCTCAGGTGCAGCTAGTCTGCATCCCCTGCAGGGTTGCTATAAACAGTGACTATATAAATGCTAAAGTATAGTTTATGTAATATTTGTACTGGTCAGTGAAAAATCTTACGTTTTATCTGATGTAAAACTAATATTTCGAGAGAAAAAACAATTTTTAAATCGCTGTCTTATTTCAGACAACTAGCAATTTAAAAAATCACATTGGCAGCAATTTTTGAAATGTTTTTCCCACAATGTTCAGAATAACGTATGCTGAAACAAATGCCGGACAATGCTGGTCACGCTGTTCTCCACTATTACCTTAATATGGTGTTATTGTTAGTAGTATCTCGTTCAAACTTTTTATTTCTCAATAAATTGGTGAGTAGAGTTCCAATAATCCTCCAATTTCCCTCGCCTGTTACCATAAGTGTCGTCTGGCTTTACTTCTTCGCGTAGCTGCCTCTTCAGCCTGTTTCTATTTGATTTCCATTCTTCGCAGAAGAAGAATGACTGCAGAACGTCGTAATTTTCTTATTTTCTTTCGATGGATCGAAAATTCTAACGTAAAACGACTTGAAAAATTTCATATCAATATGTCAATTTTCGCTTGACCCAATAAAAAGTTCCATATTTTTGGACTTGATTGCGCCGATAACTTCCAAAATATTGGTTCTGTAAGATTATTGTTATTAAAGTTAATTAATTAGTTTCCGTTAAAAAATTACCTATTTTAATGAGCGTTGAAAACTGTTTAAATTAGCATTTTGAATTTTCAAAGTCCGTTGAAATTAAGAAACGTAATCTGACATTGCTTCAGGATTCATTTTTTATTTTCAGTACTAATTCGTTTCTAAAAATTCGCTTCCATTACGTCAACAAGACAGCTGCGTGCCGCGATTTTTTTAAAGTTAGGTCACAATATTTTATTTACACATTGTTCAAAGTTAAAAAAAAAGAAGAACGTTATCTCATTTTCAGCAGAAATTAAGGAATGTCAACTTCAATAATTACGTAAGCTTACAGAGGCTTACAGAGCCCGTAGGGAGCGTATTAAAATGTACCGAGTCTTTATAAAGTGAGTTACAATCTTAAATATTAATTGCTACACGCATCTCTCTCGCTCACATAATACAAGGGATTTTCCAAAAAGTAATTACATGTTATCACATGTCGAAATAATTTGATACCTTGCACTTTTTTAAAAAAATCAAATTTTTAACTAAACGACACCGGTATGATAATTCAGCGTTAGATTCTGCATAAATTAGAATTTTATGAATCAATGTTGATTATGACGGTGGTATAAGTGTTTCAAAAAACGAGTTATATGAAGCATTGTTTTTAAGATGTGATACCAATTTGCTGCCATTTTGAAATGATTTAACCGATTTTGCTGGGTAACGGACTAGTCCAAGCTGTTACAAATTTTTTTTTACTAAGTTTAAAACAAATTGGACCACAATTACGAATGCAACAGTGCTTACATAATACATAATACAATGTTTACTGAAAGTTCGGGGATGGATTTTTAACACTCTATCGTTCTAATTTTGGTCTGATTTGATAGAACCTGGTATAAATATTGGTTTTAGTATGAATCTAGTAGAAGTTTGTTATTCATGAAAATCTGTTTCAGATTCTAATTTCAAATGTCAAGAAATCGTCGTAATTTTGAAACTCTGATTTCACCATCACAAACAGGATCAAAACAATCTGTGTGCAGTAGCATTTTGAACTTTTTAATTTAAAATACAAAAATGAACTTTGATTACAGTGAGTCAAATTTTCTTAATTTCAACGAATTTTGAAAATTCGAAGTACTAGTTTATGCACTTTTCAACGCTGAATACGGTGGTGAAATCAAATTTTCAAAAAATGTATAAAACAAAAATATTATGCATGAAAAATATATAACTGCCATTTTGAAAATGTTGAACGAATATTACGTCCAACATTACCAAAATGTTGGAACTTATCCAAGATATCATCAAAAACAGAATTTTGTGCCAATTATGAATATAATCGGACTAAAATTGCAAACGTGAGCGTGCTAAAATACACACACACACACACACACACACACACACACACACACACACACACACACACACACACACACACACACCCACACACACACACACACACACACACACACACACACACACACACACACACACACACACACACACACACACACACACACACACACACACACACACACACACACACACACACACACACACACACACACACACACACACACACACACACACACACACACACACACACACACACACACACACACACACACACACACACACACACACACACACACACACACACACACACACACACACACACACACACACACACACACACACACACACACACACACACACACACACACACACACACACACACACACACACACACACACACACACACACACACACACACACACACACACACACACACACACACACACACACACACACACACACACACACACACACACACACACACACACACACACACACACACACACACACACACACACACACACACACACACACACACACACACACACACACACACACACACACACACACACACACACACACACACACACACACACACACACACACACACACACACACACACACACACACACACACACACACACACACACACACACACACACACACACACATTTAAACGATGCCTTTTTTCTTTTTTTGGGGGATTAACAGCGGCTCTGTGGCTCCCGACACGTCAGCTTAAGAGCTTTTTGTGTATCCCTATCACTTCATCTTAAACCGACTCCTTAACTAGCTCCAGAATCTTGTGTAAGGTGTCCTTTTTGAACTTTTATCTGGTTGTTGAGATCCAAAGAGTCTCCTTCTTTTGGCCTCTAGGACCTCACAATCAAGGCATATGTGTGCTGCCTTTGAAACAATCCCACCTTATGTGCGTGATTCCGGATGTGGGCGTGTCCGGTGATCATGGCAACAACCTGCCTCAGTGACCCCTGTTAAACTGAACAGTCCTTGTCAGTACAGAGTCTGGTCCCGAGAGAAGGCGTTTCCCAATCTTTGGTCAGGGAATTTGTTTCCATCTTTGGTGTGCTCATTCCTGGTCCATTTCATTACTGCTTCTCTTGCAGTTGTGCGACTAATGCCGCACGCGGGATCTGGTACCATTAGTCGATCAGCAGCTTCTCTCTTGGTCATCATGTCTGCTCTCACTTCCCTCAATCCCGCAATGCCCAGGTACACATCCTAATTGCACCGTATTAGCATTTGATAACGATGCCTTAAAAAGGGATCTACAGATCAGGATCGGCGCTCATTTCAGTATCCCGGATCTGGATCTCACCATGATAGATGCTCCAATGGAAATGTGCTAAACATAAATATCTGTAATCTTATCCTCTTTTCAAAATCTAATGTTACCATCACAATGTGTGTTAAAATCTTCCATGAATTAGAATTATTTATATATTTCAAAACTTAATATGCCAATTAATGCAGATTTTAACGCTCAGTCACAATGTTGAAATCAGATTCAAGAAACTGTAAGTTATTTTTACTTCTGAGAAATTTGCTTCCATCATGTATTCAGCTGCATAACGTAATTATTTCGTTCTGTCCTTGTGTTGCCATGTTTATGTACTAATGAGATCTGTAAAAGTTACTGCACTTTGATGTTGTGCATCAAGAGCTTATGCAAAATAAAGTACGCTATAACAATAAAGATAATCTTGACGGAGAAAGAATTACGAACTCCTGACATTATACATGGATTAGAATTTCAATTAGTGTTGATATCAGTATCGGGGTAATTATGTATTAAGAATAAATATTTCAGAAAAGACGGTAAGGGAGTTTCCATGGATTACAAAATGTTGCGTGTATGTTTCATTCAATGTGATTGTATCTAGTGGATCAATAAAACAATTTTGGAAAAATGATATTGGATCTACAATTTGGGTACCACTTATTTTTATGTTTGGTATTTCTCCAAGTTGCGCCTAGGGACGAATTTAATCCACTCTCAATTGTGACCGTCCCTCTCAGTAAATGCATTTCCCTACATTTTTTTTCAGGGAAATGCTTCATTTAAAAAGGTCGACAATAAAATTATTCATTTGTTTAACTGCAAAAAGCAATATTTTTTTAAGTAATTATAATTTTAGAACAGTACGCACTGTGTTATCGATGCGTTTATAACAATAAGGCCAGGCGACCTTCAAATGCGGAACTGAGCGAAGTGATGATCAGCAACCGGAAGCGGAGTTCAGTCAGTTCAAAGAACGCGTTTGTAATTTTAAATTCTAAATATTAAGGCCTACTGCAACGGAATCTAGGAAACAACTACGTTCGCAAACCGTAACCTAGGCAACGGTAACCTAGGTAACGAGATAATAAGTTTTGAGACCTGGTCAACGTGGTGGTGGAAGCGGAGTCAGCTTCAAAACCGAACCGAGACAAAGTCGAATGGAGCCCTGCGACGCTGCTTGACTCCGCTCAGCTCACGCGTTCATTGGCCACGCTTACATTAAAAACAAGTTAGGTTTTGAATCCGTAGTTCGCTCCGCTTATCACAAGTCCGCTCTGAATTGGTGGCCACCCGGCCTGATGATCACTGTGTGAAGGATAGGCAAATAGGTAATCGAGATCGTGCACCTGTCTCACTGATGTGATAGAAGCTAATTTCCAAAAGAAAAATATAGTTTTTCTTAACAATTTTTGAAGAAATCGGTTTTATCAGTAAAATCAGCAATAAAATCTGTATAAATTAATATTTACATTTTTTAAATTTCATTGAAAAAAACAAAAATGACGCCTGACCACTGCCGGAACAATTTTTAATGCACATTCAATTTTTACTGTTTATCAATGTAGATTAAATGTTTATTGCCATAGAAAAGATTTTAAAAAAATAATATTTTTAATGGCTTTTTTTGTATATTTAAGAAAGTATTTTAGAATAGCTGTAATTTTTAAACTATTTAACGGGTTTTGCTGGATAACGAACTTGTCCAAGGTACTGTAAATTTTCGGGCGTCGTTTGAATGAAATTTGACCAAAATTGCAAACTTATATGTAAATTTTGACTCAAACAATGTAGAAGTATGGATTGGGGCGTATTTCTAAATCGTGATTCATGATTTTACAATGTTGAACTGTCTGGATTTCCTAATTGCTTATCTTTATACGGGTAAACGCGTAAAATACGATTTATGATTTACGTAGGCTAAACCTTTGAAATTACCATGATCCTTTTCATAGCCACAATTGTACCATGTCGTAAGTTACTATTATACTAATAGTTCAAAAACATAAGACTTCGAAGTATATTCTTAATTAATTACCTGGCCACCGTTTTAACACGCTGGTAACATTGTCCGCCAATTTAACTGGTTACGATAATATTTAGGGAAAAAGTTATCGGGCCACTTTTGTATGCTCTTTCTACATGAAGCGGTCAAAATTATGATAGGTCTTGCCGTTCAGCCAGCAACTACAATCGTCATTGTTCAACCAGAGGCCGCCATCTTGAAATGAAAATAAATCTGACACATACGTCGTTAGGATTTCGTACAGGATATTTTTGTACCAAATTTCAAAACCATCGGTTAATGCGTTTTCCAAATTGCGAACAATCGTCATCTTTAAATCAGAGGCCGCCATTTTAATGGCGAAACGGAAGTTAATGGGGAAATTTAAACATACATCGTTTGGGTTACTTACATTTTAAATTTCAAAACATCTGTCAATGCGTTGGACCAAATCAGCGTACATTCCTTTTCGTTCAATTTGAGGCAGCCATCTTGAAACGGAAGTGAATGGAAAAATCTCACATACGTTCGGGCTTTATACAGAGTACCTTCTTACGATATTTCAAAACATTCGTTCAGTGTGTTTGTCCAAAACTGCGTGACAAACACACAAACTAATTGCTGAACCGTCGAGTTAAAAAAGATACAAAAGAGACTTCGCTTCGCTCGGTCAATAAAAATTCGTATATTTTGTAAAATTTAACAACAAGTAATTAAATTAATTAAAAGTTTTTTAAATTAATGTCGTGATGTTCCGTTTAAAATGTGTCTGTGCAAGTTTAACTTTGGTCTTGTATTCGCTGTGCTAGCACAATACTTGGTATCTTCTATAAAAAAGGTTTAATTTAAGAGAGTCACTGTTAAAACAGAATTTAAAATGGTTTATTGCTGCTGAAACTTTGGACATTTACTAAAGTCCGTCCTCTGGCTTGGCGTCTAATGAATATTAATGTACATGTTTTGCAATCCCCCCCCCAGTGTCTCAACCAAAACTTTATGATTAACCACATTTAACGACTTGTTAAATGTAGGCTATGTGTGGCCAAGTGCAGTGAGTTAAGTGGTTATTATGTCAGCCTAACTAACGCAATTTGTAAGATTTATTTTGGAAACCACGGTGACAAAATTATTTAACACATTTGATTGCAGATAACAGCTTTACATATTTACTGCTGGGTGTTTTATATGAGGGAAATAAAAAAACTAAAATGTTTTTAACGTGCATAATATTTTAGGGCTGGTTGTGATGTATTTTGCGCGTCGCTTGATGCGAGTGCACAAATTTATATTAGTACTTTTTATGAAAGATCAGTTAGTTTTAGTTGATAAACCCCGAGACCCGGGTCGATTCCCGTTGTTTTATACGCTTAAATCATCCCATAAACCATCCCACGTCTGATTTGATTGAAATAGTCGGACGTTAAAAAAAAAATAAATAAATAAATAAAAAAGAAATAAAAGATCAGTTGTTTTATATTACTTCGTAACGATCAGCTGATTTGATTTAACAGCTGATAGGCTATAATAAGTTATAGGTTATGTTGTAAAAAACTAGCTATGTTAATTGGTCGTATTTTCGAACAGATTATCGTAATTTGTGATTTATTTCGCGTTCTATTCCAGTAGAGAACCGGAGGTGTTGACTGTATGATGGTTTTAGTTAATTTCAATTGAGTTGTATTATTAAAAAAATATATTACTGTGTTATTTGACACACGTCAACAGCTGATTCAACATCTTATATTTACAGCTGATAAAAATTGTGCATTAAACATACTATTAACTCGTTCACATTAAGTGTGATTAGTTTTTAAGCAGCCTGTTGTTTGCTCCAATAAAACAAAATGGAGTTCTGTACACAGATGTAACTTAAACATGTAAACATTTAAAATCAAGTTTCTGTTAAAAAGTAATAGCTTTAAAATAAATACAATATTTTAGGAATCCTTTAAACGATCATTTCAATAAGCAAAAATCAAGCGTGGTACACAAATTAATTTCGGTAATATGCAGCATAGACTGACGAAAAACTTCATCCAGTTCAAAATGGCAGCATTTCAAAATTATAGTGATTTTTTTCATGTTATTCTTAAAAATCTGATTTTACTATCACAAACAGTGTTAATATCTGCAAAAAAAACATTTAAGATTTTATTGAAATTAGAATATAATGATAAAATGAAATTTTAAAAATATTTCAAAGTAATAAATGATTTTTTAAAAAGTAACAACGTCCAAGCTAATTTCAGAATAAGTTTTTTTTGCAAAGTTTGAATGAAAACGGAATCAACATTAAGATGTGCTCTCACATACGCATGCATACACGTGCGCGCGCACTCGCTGACACACACAAATTTAATCTACAAGTGTCGTGATCGGTGCTTATTTCGTAATTCTGGTCTTTGGTCTTACCACAATGGCGGTAAGTTGGTTCATTATCAGTGAAAATTCGATATAAATACAATATTCAGTTACATGCTTGTTATTGTTGAATGATAAAACAGAAGCTTTTCAAGTTAAAAATATAAACATTTTCTAATTATAGTAGGCAAAATTAAATGTTAATTAAATTACAGTATAGGCCCCTACTATTACAAATATGATTAGACATATCGCAAATTGTGCTGCATACTTATAATTAGGTATTTTAAGTCTAGCACGCATTTTGCATTGTATTGAAACACAGTGAAGATAAAGCGTGTTGAGAGGGGGGGGGTTGTGAGGGTGTGTTCGGCCACAAAGGGTTGTATAGAGTGTGAAGTGAAGCATGCACCATTTCACTCTGAATACGTTAGGCCAGCCATCTTGCACAAGCCATGTTTTACCGAGCCCAGGTCTCTTTGGAAAAGTGGGCTTTTTGCTGTTCTTCTTAAATTCACATTTCTTATAATTTGAACAGTTTTTCATATTTCTTAAAAATTTCTTCGGTTCTGTTGTTAACGCAATTAGTATAAAGGTATTAAAAAAAAATCTAATAATGGTTTTCTACTACTGAGGTTGTAATAACATTGTTTTAGAAACTCAAAACATTTGTTTCAGAAAAATTAAAATCGCCTGATTTATTGCAGGTTTTCGTTTTTTGTAATCGTTGTAAAGGTAAATATGTATCAAGTTAATGCCTCATCTTACAAAGTTAAACATTAAAATCTGCATTTAGCATTTCAAATTTTAAAATGACATTGGGAATATAAAAGCAAACCTTGACCGCCGTCGGATTATTTTTTTGTATTTGAAATAGAATTTCAAAGATTAAAATACTAATTTATGCAGATTTTAACTCTGATGACGGTGATATAATCAGATTTTCAAAAGGCCCCGCAGGGGGGTGAGCCTATTGAGAGGATTTAGACGTCCCTCGCGGTACCCGAGTCTAACACACACACTTACAACTCTACACTTACGACTTTAACAATTTACACTCACACTTACATTTAGGGAGGCGATAATAGCCTCAATGTGCTTTTTGCCTTAAAATAACAAAAAAAAAAAAAAGATTTTCAAAACAACGAAGGTAAGAGAAGAACGATTATTTTTTATTTATTTAAAGGGCCTTCATTTTGAAATCGTAGTAGGAATTTTACCGGGTAAATCATTCGTTCAAGCTATAGTATTACCAAAATTGATTTTAGTGCTGTTTGAATTAAATCGTACCAAATTGGCGAACGTGAGAGTGCACACACACACACACACACGTGCACACACACCCACCCACCCACCCACACACACACACACACACACACACACACACACACACACACACACACACACACACACACACACACACACACACACACACACACACACACACACACACACACACACACACACACACACGAATTTTAACGATCCCTGAAAAAGTTGTCTAGAGGGAGGTCTCCAATAGCTCATTTTTTCAGTGGAAATTCGTTAGAAATCTTTTCTTTAGAGAATAATCATAAAGTATAACTTTTTAGTTTGAATTAAAAGATATTTCAACAACATTGCCTGACCACGACTACTAGTATTAAAATAAATAAATAAAACTTACAAAGTACAGCCCAGTTTTAACTTGAAAGTTAAACTTGCAGCTTTCTCACTAACCACATCTGTCACTGTCTGTAGCTACATTATACAATGGCAGCATAGCCTAATGTAACAAAAGCAAAATCTAACGTAACATGATTAAACATAACATGTTATTTGACAAACACAAGCATCGCCCAATACTCATTGATTATATGTCGACTAGTGTAGTTCAAATTACGTAATTCTGCACGCAACTGTCTCGATGACGAGATGGAAGCGAACAACATTAAATCTGAATATATTAACAATTTAATGTTTAAAATTGCATTGAACCCTAACCAACGTCAAATTAATTTCCTAATTTCAACGGATTTTGAAAATTGAAAATGCTAATTAACGTTAACGCAGATTACGGCGGTGAAATCAGATTTCCAAAAATTATCTAAGAGAGAAAAGTTTGGAATTTTGTTTAACGGACTTTGTTGGTTAGCGAATGTTTCCGAGCTATTATTAAATCGATAATTTTTCTGACAAGTTTGAATGTAGTCGGATTAAAAATGCGAACGTGAGCTCGTTTTGCAACGGAAATGCGCAAACAACTATCACGCTGAAGTAATAGAAGTGCTTTTCTGCAACGGAAATTCGCAAACAACTATCACGCTGAAGTAATAGAAGTGCTTTTCTGCAACGGAAATTCGCAAACAACTATCACGCTGAAGTAATAGAAGTGCTTTTCTGCAACGGAAATTCGCAAACAACTATCACGCTGAAGTAATAGAAGTGCTTCTCTGCAACGGAAATTCGCAAACAACTATCACGCTGAAGTAATATAAGTGCTTTTCTGCAACGGAAATTCGCAAACAACTATCACGCTGAAGTAATAGAAGTGCTTCTCTGCAACGGAAATGCGCAAACAACTATCACGCTGAAGTAATAGACGTGCTTTTCTGCAACGGAAATTCGCAAACAACTATCACGCTGAATTAATAGAAGTGCTTTTCTAACATATTTTTTATCTTACTGTCACTTGAAAGTCCGATATCATGATCTCAACATACAATCTGCATACACTTTTTTTGTGTTTAACGTCCAACTATTAATTTCCGATGTTAATTGAAGTATACGTATAAGAGCGGTCATTTTAGTAAAGAAATGACAAGGGATCATAAAACATGTTTCTAAAACTCATTTTTAAGAGGTAATAAAAAAAAATATTTTAAATATTTTAAATATATGCTTGTTAGTTTGTGTGTGTGTTTGTATGAGTGCGTGCGTGCGCGCGCGCGCGTTTGTGTGTGTGTGTGTGTGTCACTTATTCCAATCAGCTATCAATCCATATTGGCATTATCTATAAAATTTATAGATAAATAAAAGAATATTTGCTTTAAAAATACAAAACAGTTTTACCATATTCAGTAAAATTTGGTATGCAGTAGTATAATAAGCCTGCAAACTTCCTATAGTTTTACTTTGTGTTACTGTAGGCCTACAGAATACCTGCACAACCTTTTTATTAAATGCCTCTGCGTGTTAGTACAATACAGAATCTTGGTCAGTTACTACCATTAATTTGTTTTTATTCATAGAATACCGTTTCCTTAATAAAGTCTAAACAGTTGAAACAAGAACATTAAAAACCAAACTTAATTATTTATATATATTTCCATGTGTGTGTACCAAATCATCGGTGATGTGACGTCACTGAGAATCACTGCCATTAATGGTAACGGCGTGGCAACTTGTTCCAAGCGTATTTCAAAAATTTGTGTCCGATTTACTTAATACTATCGCAAAAAATATATGTTTTTAAAAATAAAACACGAAAAAGTTAAAAGAAAACAACAAACATTTATTTCATATTTACATTTACGTGTTTTTTCAAATGAGTGTATAAAATCATGGGTGATGTAATGTCATCGGTCATCACTGCCATTACTGGTAATGTTGTGGCAACTTGATCCAAACGAGTTTGGAATATTTCCCTCGCTTTTCTCTCTTCCGCATCAATCCTGTCAATCTCGTCTTGTTTTCCTGCGACCCTGACTTCTTTCAACTGCTTCCAGATGTTACGCAGCTTGTCATAGAGTTCCATTAGTTTTCCATCGATACTCCACAATGGCACGGGATCCTCCACTCCGTCAACAAGGCAATGTTCGTACACGCCTTTGAGACGGTGGGCCAAGTGCCTATTTTGGGTGTAAAACCTTCCATCGTGGAAACCTTCTCTTAGTGGTTGGTAAATTCCATCCATATAAGTATCTTGTACAGGCACTGCGGGTTCTGCTGGAGTTTTTGGAGTTCTAAAGTATTTCAAAGCAATGAAAATACTTGTTCCAACAGCCCCGATGCCTGCCGCAAGTATTACGGCTTGTGCTCGAGCACTGCTCATCTTGAGCTGGACTCAGAAACGTTAGACTCAGAGTTCGCAATGAGGAGCGTTAAATTATGTTGCGGTATTCAAAGCAAATAAATAATTATAATAATTTTAGTTGCCATAGTTTTGTTTTATTGTTGATTAAATAATTATTTTGTAGCGTATTGTTGTCTTATTTATTTCTTTTTATTAATTTTTTTTGTGTTTAACGTCCGACTGTTGTGCACACTTGGACTAATGCAGACGATGGGATTATAGCGTATGAAAATGCCAAGCCCTCGCCGGGAATCGAACCCGGGTCCTCGGGGTGAAAGCCTAGTACGCTATCCACTAGGCCATCGAGACGGCTTACACTATTATTGTAAACTTCAATATTACACTGAAATTTAAAAACGCTGGTTTTAAAGCTGATCACGATTGTGAAGTTAGCTTTACGCATATCGGAAAAACGGATTTTAGTAACGTAACTTGTCCAAAGTATAACAAAAATCGATTATTGTGCCAAGAGAGAATTAAAACGATTTTGTAAACGTGAGTGTATATGTATTAAGCCTTTATTGTTAAGTAGGAAATTCCTTTTTTTTATTTTATTGAAGAAGGATTGATTATAAATCCCTAATCGTTTAATTTGAAGTAATAAGCTAATTTATCAATTGTTTATTAAGAATTATATATATATATATATATATGTGTGTGTGTGTGTGTGTGTGTGTGTGTGTGTGTGTGTGTGTGTGTGTGTGTGTGTGTGTGTGTGTGTGTGTGTGTGTGCGCGCGCGTGTGTCGGGTCTGGGTGAGCTTACTAATATGGCAAGCTGCTAATTTTCCAATGGAAATCCAAATTTTAAGTTTTCTTATAAATTTTTAATTTTAATTTTTTTTTAGTGTTAGTTTCTATTTTTCGAGTAATCAATACGAGTAGTGCTTTAATTCTGCAACAATAGTAAAATACTGGAATTATAAAAAAAACTTTCTACTCCTTACACGAAATTAAATTTACAATATATATTTTTGAAAATGATTGGTTTTAATCTGAAATTAAACTATTGCATTACAGTTTTTTGTTTTAGATTTCAAAATGATATTGACAAGTGATTGTAACAATACTGTATGCGCAGTGTTTATTAAAAAAATCCCGTTGTATTAAATGCAACGTCAGCGTCAAATAACAGGGATCTTTCCGTTATTAAATTCCCTCGACATTTTCCATTACACCCGCGGACTACTGTATCTACACATCGTACAACACGCTTTTTGATAAATACAAACTCTAATTTATATCCAATCCTGTACAAATGAAATCAGATCCTACAAAGCTGGAAATGTTTATACAAAATGCAAAATATTAAACGTGTAACGTTTGTGTGAAACTTATTAAATTAGTGTTTGCGATACGGACAAACGGAGCAGCGTTCCTGACGGCGTGTCACCTGTTTCAGTTGTTTTCAAATATCAGCTGTTAATAAAAGTTACCCAGTGGAGAACGCCTGCTAACCTAAGGTACGAGGTACGTGCGAGGAATCATAACAGCGGTATTATTAAAGTTTGTTTCCTTTTATTCCGTAACAACTTATTTCGTGTGATGTTTTGGAGGAAAGTTATTCGAGGGCGAAGCAAGTAATAATCCTTTGAATCGGCTAACACTTCTACATCCCAGTGTTGACTGACAAAGATATATACTCATAGTATTACTTTTAATTGTATGTTGTTTTATTTTCAATGTTTTAAAATGTTAATTTTTAATGTGTCCATTTACTTAATGATAGTGCTAATGTATAATCTATACTTAAAGCATTGTTGAAACATAGTAGAATTCAGTTCTATCCAAACGATATTTACTTATTTTTTAATACCATTAACACCAATACGAGGTGCTACCAAAAAATGTAGGAAATTTTGCCATAAAACTTCAGTTATTTACCGTTAACTTCTAGTTTTAACAGTCTCCTTCTAAACAGTCCCCTTGGAAATGGATCATAGCGTTTTTTCCCATGATTCGATGCATCCCTGAAAGTCTGTAAGCGTAAGTGTTCGAAGCGCATCCTACGAGTTCTACCTGGATCTGTTCAATGGTGTCAAAACAACGGCCTTTCAATTTCAACTTATTTTGGGGAACAGAAAAAAATCACATGGGACGAGGTCAGACGAATAGGATGAGTGGGGGATCATTACCATGTTTTTGGAAGCCAAAATCCGTGTTGTAGAACCCAGTTCTAGTTCTGCCACTGTTCTGAACGTTTGCGCCTAATGCTCTCACGTAAAAGAAAACAATCATCGTGGACCTCGCGTTGCTAAAAACGTGACGTGCTCTTTTGGCCGCGCTCAAGATGGCGACTTCCGCTGCCACGTCTGCTGCTTAGTTTCAGAGTCATAACCGTAATCCTATGTCTCATCACCGGTTTCGACATTGACGATAAAGTCGGTGTCATCTCGTGCTGCAACTTTCAATTTAGTACAGACAGCTATGCCATGGTCTTTTTGATCACTGCTCACCAGTCTCGCTGGAAATTTTGCAGCAATGCGTCTCATGCCCAATTTGTGTGAAAAAAATTCCTACCAACGCATAAACATCCTGGTTTGTTCTCTACGTTCTGCAACAATAGCCGCTCGCACTTTCACGATGTTTTCCGGTGTTGTGCTTGTCGATGGTCGTCCTGAACGCTCGTCGTTGTCGGCAGACGTTCGTCCATCCTTGAAGTGTTTGTACCACAAAAACGTTTTACTTTGACTCATATCATTGTTACCAAAAGCTTCCACAATCATGAAATGGGTTTATGAAGCAGTTTTTTAAACTGGAAACAAAATTTGATGCAGGTTCTTTGCTCTTTAAAATCTGTCATTTAATCGTCTCAAAAACAAAGTTACACAAGCACGAAACTCATGAACGCGTACTCTCACCGTCACAGCAGTTGGCACATTTCTCAGAGAGTATTGGCAGCAGGTCTTATCACAAACGGTCCGCGCGTGGAATTCAAATTTCCGGAACTTTTGGTAGCACCTCGTATGTATCTTTAGACATTTAGACTATCATTTTTCTCTTAGGGTTCCGCCCCATTGGCTTTTACTTGATCAGATGATTAGAGCTTCATTAACCGAGAGAGTTCATTAGGTTCATCTCCAAAAGTAGCACATACAGCAGTTTTATTCCCGGGTGTTTACTTTTTGTGTTAATGCAGATTTCCTGTACGATTTCTATACGAAATAAATAACTCTTTTATTTAATATTTACGATTTTTTTTTCTCAAACCCACTACTTACAATTTGAACTGAATGCAAAAATATTACAGAAGCAAAGTAATCGCGGCACGTAGATGGAGCCATTTTAAACATTGAATAACGTAAAGTAAACGAATAAATTCGTATTTTATTAAAACAAATACGAAAATGAACCCTAACAGCATTAAAATCGTAACTTTTGTCTTAGAAATTTAAAAAATCTTATTTCCCTTAGTAATGGTAATTAAAAACTGTGGGGATTATTGTTTTAAATTATCAATTAAACTTGAATTGGTTTACTTACATAAACCATATTTATATGGTTTACATAAATACATATAACATACCTAGGTCTCTCTCATGCTAGGTTGAGACCTAGGTTAAACATGCTAGGTTGAGATAAAGTAAAACGTATTGTTTTAAAATTACAAATTTCAAAAAATTTTGTGACAAAATTAATTTTATAATCTAAATACCTCATAATCTGTTTTTTATAACAAATTTTCTTTTGAAAATGAGCTGTTGGAGCGGCCATCATGTTAAGACCCTGTGTTAAAAATACGGAAATAAGTCTGCGGGCGGACTGGGTACAATTTCGTAATTTTATGTATGACAGTGTTAATTTATGCACATTTTAATGCTAATTATTTATGCTGCTGAAATCCATTTTAAAAAAGTGTTATGATATATTTGTTTTGTATTGTTACTTTTTCTGAAATTCGCCCTTCATATCAAGAAGGCAGCTGCGTGTAGAGATTATTAATAGTTATTTTGTATATTTTAGTGTCATTATTTAAATCACGTTTCTAAAACATTCTACCCAGGGCCTAATTGATTTTTCGTGACTTCCTAACCTCAATCTGGTAGCGTGCTGGGAACCTACGACCCATGACGACGAAAGTTAATAAACGAGAGCACTGATTGTTTGATTGTTGTGAACGAACGGCTGTAACTTTTAATTACTCTATCACAAGAAACATTATTTCCCATTTTTTCTTAACATCCATTATTTTATGTCAGTTATACTAATGAGATTGGCGTTAATGGAAAAGGTAAGGGTGACGGCAGTAATTATAGTGTCGAACCTAATATCTTGAAATGCGCAATATCAGAGACATAAAAGACTAACCAGTGAGTAGTCACCTCGTAAGCCGGTTCTTGATGAAGGATTATTTAAAGAGAGTGGTAGAATGAAATTACTTAAAGGTTACTGTTACTTTTTAACCCGGGGGGGGGGGTAGCCCCAGTCTGGAAAATAGCTTAGCGCAGTAGGTTAGCGGACAGTTTGGTAGAACTCAGACCTGTTTACTGTTCGGTCCATCGTCTTCCTTACCCTTACAGGAATAAAGTAAAGACATTATACCACAATGTAGCGTAATTGTGAAATAATTTGTTGCGCTTATAAGTATTAAAACAATCTTTCTTAAGACGAACATTAAGGGTAATCGAGAGGCTAATGCTCAAAGAACCAATTGTGCAATAAACCTCTTGGATTCTAGTTCGGTAGACCCTCTGTGAGTTTAAGCAGTCCAGTGACTAGCTCACTTTGCTAGATTTTGTTGTTGTTATTTTAAGGCGAAAAGCACATTGAGGCTATTATCGCCTCCCTAAATGTAAGTGTGAGTGTAAAGTGTTATAGTCGTAAATGTAGTGTTGCAAGTGTAAGTGTGTGTTAGACTCGGGTACCGCGAGGGACGTCTAAACACTCTCAATAGGTTCAGCTAGTCTGCAGCCCTGCGGGGGTTATATTTTATATATATTTTTTTATTTATTTATTTTATTAGACGAAAAATTATGGAATTTCTTTATCTCTCTTTGGGATTAAAATACCGTCCGTGTACTTAACCAAGCAATAATTACAGTAACCTCTATACCAATTGGAAAGTACTTCCTTTATATTAAAAAAAAAATTGGTTATTTAAAAACAAGTATTGTATAAGTCGGTTGAAAATTTAAAAAAATGACATTTTTCTTGATATTTTTGGAAAACTGCTCAACAATTCAAGAAAACCTTCAGATAATTTTTAATAAACAATTATAAACACACAAAGAATATTAAAAACACATAAGCTTTTTTAAGAACACACTCTGCTCGAGGTACTCAGGGTCCTGGAAACCAAACACCCTTAGTCTCCTGCTGGCAAGGTCCTCAAAGTCACAGATTATGTAACCTGCAGTTTCCTCTTCCTTTTTGCATAACCTACACACGACTCTCCGTGTTGCATTCCTATTCAGTTAATGTATATTAACCTCAGACCACAGTGCCCTGGTTTTTCTGAGTTTTAGTCCCGCAACACAATTACTGTCCCTGCAAGTCCACCTAGAGGATCGTTTTTTAAAAATACGTTTAAAAAGTCATTACAGCTTGCCTGGTATTGACAGCCGACCCAGCCAAATAAACTACTGCCAGCTCCCCTGTGAACGTGGATGCAGATACCAGTTCAGCCCCCCCCCACATTATAGAATAATCAGGTTTTCTAAGCTCTACACAGTCAGTGTCTAACTAACACTCTTATACCAGCTTTTAATCTTTCTTAGTTGTTTAGTTTTTCAGTTGTATGTGTAGGTAGTTTATGGATAACCACTCGGTGCACAAAAAAACAAATATTAGTTCAATCGCACCTCACAGCATGGTGGTCAGAGTATTATTACGAAAAAGACAAACTTACGTTCTGTATCGAAAGAGTGAGGCGAGAGAGAGAGAGAGAGAGAGAGAGAGAGAGAGAGAGAGAGAGAGAGAGAGAGACGAGGCTGTTTAGTGTTATGTTATACTGTACATTTCCTTCAGGTTATTGTTTTCTATTGTATGTCTGATGACTCTAAGGGATAACAGTGAGACACGCTATTGTGTTTGAGGTCGTGAGTAGCCTAAGGAGAGCTTTGTGGTCACAGAACAGAGGACTGTTTACTGTTTTATTTCAAATTTTATTCTACCTTATCTCTTTACTTTCGTAAGAATGCATCAAATCCGGCTGTTACATTATAGGATTTCTACAAAATTGCTCAGTGATGTATTCTTTATTTTTTTTAACATTTATTCACGTAAGTTGTTAACGTATGTTTAACGTCGTGTGTGTTTAAATGTTTCGATATCTTAAATTATCCACCCTTTCTTACAGAATTATAAAATATTTAATTTTTATGATACGACACAAACCTACTAAGAAACATACTTTTCAAATTTTAATACGAGGTCTGTTTCAAGTCGACCGTTTTGTTTGTTTGTATACGCATTTTCCACCATTCGCATTCACAGATTGTTTTGAAATTTGGTACGGAGGTACTTCGTGTAAAGTCCAAATGACGTAAGATTTTTCCTATTCTGTTTCAAGATGGACGCTTCTGATTTAACAATAACAAATGTACGCAGTGCCATCCAAATACATTGAACGATTATTTTCAAATTTGGTACGAATATATCTTCTGTAAAGTCAAAATTACGTGTATTAAACATTTTTTCCTACTTACTTTCATTTAAAGATGGCGGCCTCTGATTTAACGATGACGAGTGTACACAATTTTAATCAAACGCACTGGTCGATTGTTTTGAAATTTGGTACGAAGGTACCTTGTAGAATGTCCGAAAAACGTGTGTAAATTTTTTCCCATTCACTTCCATTTCAAGATGGCGGTGAGAGTTGTAGTTACTCCTGTAATACTGGACGACAAAAACCCTAATTTTGGTTGCTTAAATGTACGTATAAAAGATATAATTATAACATTTAACACTTTCATTGATTTTAAAAATAAAAAGCTGCAGTGTTTAAAATGCCGCGGTTGCTATCAAGTTTTGCGTGGACGTTTTTGCTCTCGTTAATAACGTCCACCAGTGTTAACAGCTTCACTCATTCGTAATTGTTTAATGAAGATAAACAAACTTCAGCTTGTTTAATGTACACATCCTTTTACAGCGCACCTTTTAAAGTTACTAAAACATTACAGCCTACGCTTGCAATAAATTTAAATTAAATTTCTTTCTGCGAAATTACAAAAAAGAGTAAAACTACTTTGGTTAGGAATTATATTTTGCTTTTAACAGATTAGTTTTGTTTGTTTTTATTTTTACACGTTTTTGCGGTAAATTCAAGAATTTTAAATCATAAAACATGCCAGCCACATTTTTAAAGGGGTGTTTGTGGTGTGGGGTAGTTTGATGTTGTGAGAACAACTGAATTATTTCATTCAGGCATTAGCGAACACGTACTGGAAAATGTGGTATTAGGCGGCCATCATGGTATATCCTAGACCCGGGGTGATGAAGTAAACATCGATTATTATCTTTAAAACAAGATATTACAGATATTGCTATATCAAAGTATCTGAAATTAGTTAATTGCTATTTTATTGCTGCCTTCGTTACGTTTTGAGTTTCTTTTATTTTCAACAGAAACTTTTTACACAGAAAATTACACAACTATACACCTCACTCGTTCCACAGCAGACATTTTTTTCGAAGAACCGGCAAATTTGATCCGATGAAATACAGAATTGGTAAAAAAATTGATTTTGGTAATAACTTGGACACGTGTATTAACCTAGGAAAAGTAATAACTTTTCCACTTACTTTAAAAAAAACTTATTTTACAGTCGTAATCACCAGTTCATATCTGCATAAATTATCATTGCAAACTTTAAAATGTTAGTAAAAATTCGAAAATGCTACTATTACAGTAGTGGTAAAATCATATTTTCAAAAATGTAAGGTAAAAACATCACAACTTTTAATAAATTTTAAGGGAGTTTTTTGTTAAAATTAAGGTTTTTTAAATATTTAAAAATTACATTTTTAACTTATTTTCTTGTTTCGGAAAAATGTAAAGACGATCACTACATTAAAAAAATGTTTTTTTGAATATCCTATGACATGATATTTATAACCACAAAGCTGAATTTTGTCGTATAGAATAACTGGTAAAATTTTCAACTCGTTGGGTGTAATTGTTTTTTGTTTATATCACATTTTGTATAGCAAAACGTTAAAAGAACTATTTTAAAACAGCACCTAAAGTTTTAATTGGTTTTAAATCAAATAAAACTTGCCTTAGTGTTAGGTTGGTCTTTTGTTTAGTTATTGTAGTAATTGTAAACATTATATGACCTACAAAAACATGAAAAAATTTGTATATTCAATTTGTATATTCAATTTTTTTACATTAGGCCTAGCTATAACTCGACGCACATAGTCTAAACCTACATCATGTTACCACAACACATCCGCAATAAAGTTTATATTTTAAAAAATCTCCTGCTTCATCACAGATTATAACATCACCCAATCATAGATTATAACATTGCGAAAGCCATTTAGATATCTCTTTAAGGCCTAAAGTCGGAATAATATGTAAAACGGCAACATATCTACAAGCCTTAGAGTAAATTTACGAAAGGCAAAGGTACTCAATAGTGTTAGCAGACACCAACGTACACCACTACATAAAAGTGCATGTTTCTTGTTATAAAATTAATAACTGGCATGGTGTACAGATGGCTGCAAGACAAAAACAGGCATAGGTGTACTGGTGGTACTGGTAGGTGTACTGCTTTATACCAAAGGTGAAGAAAGTTGTTACAATGGGGTAATATGTAACAGTATTTCAGAAAGGACCATTATTGATTGCGTCCAGTAGCATTTGTAAATAAATAGGTCCTTTAAGAAAGAGTCCATATTTATACCGATAGTCAGGTAGCAGTCAAAACACTTGCGGCTCTTATAGTTCGGTCCAACCTGGTCTAGAGTGTCGGGAGAACGTCAACGCTTTGTCCCTAGGGAGAGCATCTGTGCCCGGATTACTATTCACTCTCTGTCTCGGCTGGTTCTGATATCAATAGGTGAATTAAAAAGCAAAATCAGGCAAGATGGGATAACCTTCATGGTAATTTCCATAGCAAGCGCCTCGAGTTTTCTTGGGCAGAGCATAACTCAGGATGGTCATGGAGTCATAACAGAGCGCTGAGGTATGAGGTTGCACATGATGTTCAGAATAGATATGTTCGATGGAGAAACCGTGTGTAAGTTATGTAAGACATAAAATTCATGATTGTAAGGCTCTTGTTAGTAGTAAGCTAAGGGTTTTTGGTTTGCAGGACTTTAGGGAGCCTCAACAGGATTAGTCAGTGGACTGTCGGAACTTAGCCTACTACGGGCACCAATCTACTGAACTAGATCCTAAGAGGTTTAGTTGCACAATAGGTCGTCGATTGCAGTGCCTTTGGTTGTATTAATTCATCTAGTTTCTTATCTAATCTATCTATAAAATTTTTTCTTGTTGAAAAATGTTAAACGAATAAAAATATAAATTTCGAAATTTTTGACATTTTCCAACGGAGAATCGTCTTAAATAAATATCATTTTGAAACGAACAAACGGATTTTGCTAGGTCATAAACTTACCCAAATTATTAAAAAAACGTCAAAAGACTACCTGTTATTTAATGCTCTTCAATAATTCTAGTTTTTTTTAAATTAATTGTCATTGCGTCAGCAAGACAGTTACAAGACAGTTGTCATTGCGTCAGCAAGACAGTTACAAGACAGTTGTCATTGCGTCAGCAAGACAGTTACAAGACAGTTGTCATTGCGTCAGCAAGACAGTTACGTTATCATCAAGCTCTTACAGTTTCGCAGTTTTTAGTTTCTTATTCACCTTACCATAACCTAACCTAACCTAACTGAACCTTACCTAACCTAACATGACCATAATCTAACCTAACCTAACCTTTGTAAATCGTTGCGGATGTAATTTTATTCACCAACAAAAACCATAAACTGGAACTGTTGTAACAAACGTGCAGAACTAATTACGATTCAAACAATTCGACCGGTCGTACTAACAGCGATTCTTTTCTAATAACTGTTAAATACATGAAAACAGATAAAGCCCAGATTAAAGTAATTTTTCTGTAAACGTTTTATTTTAAGAAGTTACCGAAGATATAAGTTCTCCGTGCGGTCTGGGGCAATTTTAGTCGCCAGCAATTAAGCAATGCAGTGGCAGTGGTACAGTACGGCACGGTCTGTTTTGTATAAGCCCCATAAGTCATGTCTGCGGTCTCTACTTTTAATTACTCGAGTTGTAATCATTAATTATATCACTACAAAACAAACATTTGCTGTCAAGTACTTTTTGTTGTTAGTTTTATTTTATATAAAGCATTTTTATTCGCTTTAGCTTCTGTAAAAACGTATTGTTTTCTTGATTATTCAGTTGTTTTCTTGAGAAAAGCATTTTAGAGATGGTATTTTTCATCTTTCTTTTTCTAATTTGTACAGTTTTATTAATTTATAATATTTGCGGTATGGTTTCTTCTGTGAAAGTCATAAGTGGGTTTAAATCGAGTAAAATTTTAATAGAACAATTTGTGTTGTGTATAATCAAACTTGTCGACTGATTTAGTTCAAATTTTTATTGTACTTTGAAACATTTTTACATAAATTTTGTTCCCATGATCACATAGTTTCCAAAATTATTTTTTTTATTTTACCCTTTTTCGAAATTTTCATTTTACCACCACTATTATAATTAAAATCTGCTTTTCGGTAGTATTAGTAAACTTTCCATTGTTATATTTTACACCCAAAATATGAAAATGAATCCTGACCGATGTCGAATTCATTTTTAAATTTTAAACAGATTTTGAAAATTCAAAATGCTAATTTATGCAGTTTTTTTAAAAAACCTGAAAAACTAAACAAAATATATATTCTGGAAGTTTCAAATGGTAATGTACTTGTTCAAGCTATTGCAAAAATAGCTTTTTTGTGTGCCAAATTTGAATCAAACCGTACAAAATGATTTATAGGTCAGGATCGGCGCTCATTGCAAGGTTTCGGGACTAGGCCTTACTATAATGACTGCTCTAATAGTCCTATTTTTTTAATGGAATTTTGCTAAAAATACGAAAACGGAAACGGCACAGATGTACCCGTTAGTGGAAGTATCAAAAGCAAAACATATGACTTACTAACGCTTTAAGTAGGCTATTCCGTTGCGATAATTTAATGGTAATTAAATCAGCAATGGTCAGAATTTATGTTGTTTTGATTTAACAAAATCTGTATTACAGATTTTACTCACATATCGTGCTATGTCGTCGGAACACGACATGTCTGTCACACTTACTTCCTGCATAGTTTTAATATTTATACCATTCGATAGGAAATTAAAATATATACATAAAAACTATCTTGACATTTATCTGTATAATTTACCGTTATTGGTTTATTTTGGTTTTGCATTTTTGAGCGTCCGCCGTTTTTAAAACGGGTCAGTATTTTGGTCGGTTATTTTTTCCAAGTAGGCTTCTATCAGGTACAAAAGCACGCTAAGTTTGAATGTCTAGGGATGTAAAATATTTTGTTAAAAAACAAAATGGCGGCTAGTGGGAAAATGAAATGTTTTAGAACATATGTTTATACGAACTTTGAACATATTTTTAGATATAGAATCACCTCTCGAGATATTGCCGTGTTGTTTTACATAACCGATGTAATTAAACTAAAATAATAGGCCTAATATTAATAATAATTAGTTGAAAACATGCTTGAGAACATCGGTTATTTGTTTCTTCTGAATTAAATTTCTGTATAAAATCAATCTTCCAACTCTTTATCTTCCCCTTACAAAACAAATTATTTCAAAAGTTCTTTTTGCGTTTCGAACAAGCCTTTATTGCGTTCTGCATTGTGTGCTTATAATTGCAAATTATTTAAACGGCTCTTATCTTGTATTTAGGCAATTATTTATCGTTTTTTGTTTAAAAAGTTTAGCTTTGTTTTTATACTAGCTGAATTCTCGTGCTATAACAGTATTGGAAATTTTACTCGACAACTGTAAAGTTAGAAACAAACGTTGAATTGTAAAGTTGTAGAAATTATTTGATTTCTGACTAACTACTTCTCATCAAACTTAAATCAGAGTGGATAGAAAAACGGGACAGTACCCAAGCGTCTGTTCATTCGGACTCATTTTTCGGCTGTCTCATAAGAACTCGATCACTCAGTTTTATTAACTTAATTGAAACCAACTCAACCAGATGATTAATTAGAGTATATGGTTCGTGGGTGTTTCATATCTGTAAGTTGCTGAATATATCGGAGCTCTAAGCATATGGATTTTCCACCTATACCAAGAATATAAATTACAAAGGTTTAGCACACGAAAACATTTTAACTGAACAAATTTGTAATTAGTAATATGTGTTCAAACTTGTGAATTAAAATTTTTTAGTATTAAATTCAAGGATTAGCCTAGAGGAAAATATTTATCAGACTAAAATATTTTTGATAGTTAAAAATTGTAATAAACTTGAATTCCTTTTTTTGTTTTATATTTACGTATTGGATTTTATGTTTCCTTCAAATCGGGTGCACGAGAACGATTACTGGTCCATTTTATTATAACAGTAGGTATATGTTGTGAAATTATTTTGCTTTTTGTAATTTTGTAAGGGTGAAATCGACTGAAACATAATTTGTGCTAGTCAAGTATCGAGAGCTAAGTGATAATATGAGAAAGGTTGTGCAATTTTTTTAATTAGTAAACTTCACACGTGCTGTAATTTGAGTCAACGTCGATGAAAGTTGAAAATATCGCAGATATAAACCACTTGGGTGGGATTAGAGGCTGCATACGCTCGCTTGTTAATTCAGTTTAGCGTTTGTTTACATAACTTCACTTGAGCAACTTTCCCTTGATACAAGTTGTCGTGAAACGTTTTACAAACCAATTTCGATAACGATTTTTCCGTTAAAGGCATGAAAAGTGATTAAATTATGAAACAAATTGAAAACCAATCACTTTATAATGTCGACTGAACATCTGAACGATATTTTGAACTTAACGTAGTATAGGCGTACAGAAATTTTAACGAAAACATCATTTTACTCGTACACGAAAAGTGGGAGTTTGTGTTTTCATTAACACACTGGAAATTTAAAAAAATGTAATTTTGAAATTCAGTAAAGGGCTGTAAATTTGTAATCTAATAACATAGTTATTTGTGTGAACGATCTTGATGATATATAATGATATCTTCATCCTTTTGATTACCCGTAATTTTGTTTTTTTATTTTAAGGCAAAGAGCACATAGAGGCTTTTTTTTGGTGTTTAACGTCTGACTATTGTGCACACTTGGGCTAATGCAGACGATGGGATGATAAATGTAAGTGTGAGTGTAAAGTGTTAAAGACGTAAGTGTAGTGTTGTAAGTGTAAGTGTGTGTTATATAAATACCCGTAAATAATGACCACACAGTTAACATTGAAATGAAACTGCTGATTTAAAAGCTCATGTTTACAATAGTTTTTGATAATTTTAACTTAATATTGTTTGAAATTATTTTTATAAAAAAGTGTTTTTAAATTAACATTTTAAATTTATAATGTTTTATTTGTCACAAATTTCAGCTTAACAGAATATATATATACCTACTGTTATATTTAAAAAAAAATTTTTTTAAGTTACGTTTGTTTTTTTAAAATCTGATTCTAATCACCACCAAAATAAATGTGTGAAAATGTTCAAACATATAATTACGCTGTAGTGGAAAAAAATTTCTTATTGAACTATAATAAAAAATCATTTATCTTCCTTTTTAATTTTAATTACGATAATTTGTTCGGAAACAAGGCAAATTAGTGTTAAACAACATAAGCTGGAACTTATTATAGCCTATCAGCTGCTCAATGAAATCAGCTGATCTTCACGAATTATAATAAAACAACTGATCTTTTAACATAACTACCGAAATTAAACTAATGATTTACTCCGTATACATAAATTTGAAAAATTTCTTCGTATTTCCGTAGTGTAGTGGTTATCGCGTGTGCCTTACACGCGCAAGGTCCCCGGTTCGATCACAGTGGAAACAAAGGAATTTTTAATTATAATTAATATAATATGAGTCTTACGACGTGCAAAATATACTGTTATATATCAAATGATTAGGATTATATACCTATTCTTCCCGTCAGTGGTCTATCAACTCACCTCATAAAGGCTACCGCGGTTTCGAAACTTTATAGTTTCATCTTCAGGCCATACAAAATGTTAAATCCCTCTGTCGAGGTCGTCACATAGTCAAACAAAACATTAAAACGTACATCACAAACACTAAGCACAATTAAACATTTAAAATATTCGTCATGAAATTCGGCTTGGCCAAGCTACACACGCGACTCGTACGTCGTTACATTCCGGACTGCGGAGTTCCATCATTAGTAGCGGCCCGTCGTTATCAGTTACGGTGCGTCTGTTGGTTTTTGTTACTCAAATCACTTATCCTTAGAGCCATGTCATATATTAAGTTTGATTTGAATGTAAGTTTTTCATTGAGGATGTTCTGTGGGTCTGATTTTTTGCTCTTGTAAATCTCAAACTCTTCAATCGCATTCATATAACTACTTTTATTACATAAATGTAATATTTCCATGTTAGCGTGGATGTCTTCAAATTTATGGTTTTTGTCCATAAGATGTTCTGCGAAAGCCGAGTTTGTCGATAATGCACTTCTGGACAATATATGCACTTGATGTTTATATATCAATATAAACATGTTCCTAGCATCGCGCGTCCCGCAAAATCCAACATCAAAACCACCCCTTTAACATGATACACGTTAAAAAATAATGACAAACAGTATTGTTAAATGCTCTCATGGAACTTACTGGAACTTACTTTCCATGAGTTTCCCAGACAACTGTGTATTATGGTTATCGTTTAGTTTTAATTTTCGTTTGTCAAAAGTGATTTGTTTGTTGCTAATGGATCTTAAAGCGTGAAATGTTTTGTATTCAGGAACGAGTTACTCACGGTTTGTTGTTTTTAAGAACGCCATTTTTGTATTCATACCGAACTGAATAATGTATGACACAAATCGTAAAAAGGTCACAGACGTATTCAATCTTTGCTGTTATTTATTCTGTATTTTTTGTAATACGTTAGTTATGAAAACTTCTTGAACTGCTTTTAAAGATTTATTCAAGCTATTAGCGACGAAGGTAAATCACAAAATTTACCGTGATTTATATTTCCAGATAAAATTTTTGTGGTGAATTTATGCACTAAGCACATAACGCATTGTTGTTAGCGAATGTCTACTAGGAAAATCAGCCATCATGGTAAAACCACGACTCGCGACCTTGACCTAAGCGCTGCTTCTGAAATTTAGATTTTTTTTTGAAGGGCACTTAAAAATTATATATTACAACTCTCACGTTCGTGATTTTTGTCCTAGTGGTTCAATTTTGGCACAACATTCAATTTCGATTAAAACTTTGACGGTGGTAATCGATGAAAAGATTCAAATATAATTGAAACAGTTGACGTAACTTTAATTATTTCCATTTGTTATGAAATATTTAATGTTTTTGCCTTTAGAGGTTTCCAGTCCCTGTGTGCAGTATGCTTTGAACAAGTTGTGGTTTGGTTATTTGTCGGAATGAGCTTTCAGTACTTTTTATCACAGAGTTGTGTTTAATGTGCGCGGAACCCATTATTACTGCCATTTAGACTTGGAAAATATTAAAACAAAAATTAATTGGAAACGCGGACACTGACGTATTCATGTTTTGTGGGACAAATTGAAAATGTGAATACACCAACCATCATAGAAGTACAGCCACCGTTATAAAAAGCGTGCTCGAAATCAGAGGCTAAAGTCCAATTAATTGAACACTCTGCCGCAAGATTCCACCAGCAACGAGCTCTCATATATCTCTCATAAGAGTTATTATTTTAGTTCGTTTATATTCAGTATTAGACACCTAAAGATGAGGACCATCGAAGGAACAATTAAGAGTTCCTATTTCCATTTTTAAAGGAAGATCATAAAAAATATGCCAACTCGACTTAATCGACGGTTAACGTATAAATGTTATACGCTGTTGTGGAGATAGCGCCAAATATCAGTTCAAAAGCCTGTAATCACTTTTAATTCCATCTTCTGAAGATCTTCTTTCAGATCGTTATATGTAATGACGTTCATTTCTTTGTCGTCATTATAATTTGCGATTTGTTTAAAAAATTACTACCTTCCATAAACCTTGCCTTTGTTCGCGATTGTTTCATAGAGTAAACAATTAAGTAAAATAATGATAAACTATAAGATAAACAATAATATACTTTAAAACGTTCAAAGTTAAAAAAAATAATGTTTATAAGTTAAGAGTATTTAATAGTTTATGGGTTCTTATTTATATTATTTTCCTCCCATAAAAATGAATTAAAACACATTTGATGCGCTGACGTTTTATTTTTCAAGTATAAAGTTGTCATAAAACTGAAAATTAAACAGAGAGAAATTATTTGCAAGCTGTCAAACCCGTCCTCGGCTTGTTATTGCCCGATATTTTCGCATAACGTGACGCTTAAAAGTGCTGTAATGCATTGTTGGCTTTATAAAGCCAATAAATAGGCTAGATTAGGTGTCATTCATAGGAGTGTTTAGCATATACGCTCAGGCCGTAAATTATACTCCAGGCGAGTATCGCACACGGTAAAAAATAATTCAATTTCTCTTCCCATATTACCTACATCTAACATGATTTCCGGTCTTTTACAAATTTAATTTTCGTAGATTGTATTGCAGTTGTATTAAAATTTTTTTCATTTTAATTAATATTTATATTTTATGACATCTGATTGGTTAAAAATTTATTCCTACGTTATTCGTTATGCATTAGATTCGTCTTGGATCAATACCCACTCGATTATTTAAAGCCGGTACTTGTCACTAACTTTTTCCGAGAGTTTTTAAGAATAGCTTTGTACGAGTGTGTGCAAAATTAAATACGAATAACTGGTAGTTAAAAAAAGTAAAAGAAAAATATAATTTTTACGTTTAATTGTGTCTTTGAAAAGGCGCAATGCATTGATCACTCTCCCACAGATGTTTTGGATGTGATGTGCAACAATTAACAGTGATGAAGCTATAAAAAGTTATCGAAGGTTTGTATTATCTAAACGCAAATTGAATGAAATCAGTCGTGTGTGTGTGTGTGTGTGTGTGTGTGTGTGTGTGTGTGTGTGTGTGTGTGTGTGTACATATATACACACATACATACACACATATATATATATATATATATATATATATATATATATATATATATACACACACACACACACACACACACACAAATGATTTCATTATTCGTTTTTTGTATCAATTATTAATCAAAAATTATTATTGTATCAAAAATTAATCAATAACAGAATATAATATGTTCGTATCTGTCATCTTCGAGGTTGGCACAAAATTGTTCTTCTTTTCTTCTTTTCCGCTTTTCTTTACGAGGTATCGACGTCAACGGAAAAAGTTAAAGCTTACAGTCTCAACGTACCACTTTGATGATATGTTGTGATATATAAAGATCTAGAAGTTAGGATCAATGCTGTTAATGGTCCTGGATACGGATCTTACCATGATGGCAGCTCAAACACTTCGTTTTAAAATGAAAATTCAGTAATTACTGATTTGTTGTAAAGTATCTGTTATATTTTGTGAGCATACAATCAAGTAGGCCGTGATAGTTTGTGCAAGACTCTCAGCGTGACGTAAGAATACGTCTTCTGTCAGATTATATACTGCTCTCTGTTACTCAGCGCCTTTATGTAACGTCCTCAAGAGATTATAAGACTCTGCTTTTAGAACGCGTGCATTTCACTTAATCTTAGTAAAATAACAGTGTTTTGTCCTAAATTTCAAGAGCATTTATAAATAAATTTCAATTACATAATGAAACTAGATGAATTAAATAAGTGCACTTGCCTGATTAATAAAAGGGTAATATATCTTTCTTGTACTTTAACGATATGAAAGCAATTTTATCAAAGAATATTCTACAATAATTTATTACACGGACATTTTAAATTATGTTTATCGATATTTCAATTTTCTTAAAGTAGTTAAATTAAGTTTAGATTTTCCGTAACAATTTTCTTTAAATAACCTATATATAATGTAAATTAACTAAGTGATACGTCCGCTTTTCATGTTTGTAAGGTTTGGGAATTCTTTTCCATTTAATAAAATGTCTGCGAACTGCGATTAGTAATTTTTCCATAAAGAACACTAATTTCTTCTAGCAGTTTTCTACAAATTTCTGTTATTAGTCGTATTACATCTGTGTTGTATGTATGGCGGGCATTGCGCCAACTTTGATCTGTGGTAGATTCGCGACTAGTTAGTACCGTTAACTTTATCCGAGAGTTTCGTCTTAATTAGAGTAATTGGTATAAAGTACACATACATTTTCATAAAGTATAATCTGGTGTATTAAATATAGGATGACAGGTCTCAAACTGGCAAACTTCAGAATATTTATAAACTTGTTGAGCTAGTTTCATTTTTTTATTACTAACGACCTTCCGTGGGAAAATGAACTATTTGAACAACTAAAATCTTTTTAAATTTTGGTCTTATTTTAACTTAATATTTAATTTAATATTAATTTAAACTTAATATTGAAATTGATTGGTTTATGCGTGGACAAGTTCGTTCTTCATCTAAATGTGTATAAGATTTTCAAAAACGGCGGTCATTAAAAAAGTAAGATTTGTAATCGGCTTTAAAAAATTGTCATGGCATATTAAAAAACAAAAGTTCAACGATGCTTTAATAGTGATGTAGATGTCTTAATCGACGCTCTTTTTAAGATCCCAGGTCCTGGTCTTATCATGATTGCAATTGTAATATATCATTTACCAGTGGAAGTTCTCAAAAAAATAATAATAATTGCTGCACGCAGCTGTCTCGCTGAAGTGTTAAAAGCGATTTTTGTTTACTTCAAAAAAGTCTTTTCGTTACCTTTACATTTTTGAAATTTAATTTCATCATAATTACAATTAAAATGTGTATATAAGCATTATAAACTTTCAAATACTTTTAAAACACTAAAATTTACCTTGACCGCAGTAAAAAAACTTAATTTTAACGGATTTTGAAAATTCAGAATGCTAACTAGTGCAGTTTTTAACGCTAATTAAAGTAGAGGTGTTAAATTTTCAAAAATAAAATTTTTTGACAAAAAAGTTATGAATTTTAAAAGATTTGAAATGGCGACCATTTTGAAACTGATGAATATATATACAAATTTTAACTATCCGTTAAAAATCGTTATCTAAGAGTCAGGATCAGCGCTCATTTCGTGGTCCTGGTTCTTGGCCTTACCTTGATGACAGCTCATTTTCCAGTGGAAATTCGCTAACAATTAAATTTGAATGCTGACACAATGCTTAATACATAACATTATGTAGTATTTCATTACGTTAAGTGGTGTGTTGAGGGTCGGAAGCGAAGGATCAATGTCCTTATCCCCTGTCGTACCCCGCAGAGCGACAAAGTATGTTTGCGGACACAGAATTTGTATCCAATCAAGTGAACTGGGCAGTCCAAGGGATAATTAGATTTGTCAAACCATACTAAACTAGTTTGCAGTTTGCGGTACTTGTAATATTATTCCAAACCACTAAATTGAAATTATAATATATTAGTGTGTCCTGGAATAGAAAGATCTCTTCTCATTGGCTAATAATGTTCGTTAGGGAGTTAGGCAGAATGTAGTCGAGAATGTAAACAAGTTTTTTCAGATGCAATTTTGTTTTGCCAAAAAAAAGAATGAAATATTTAGGCTTATAAAAATATGCTTGCTAATTTAAAACTTACGTGCTGTGTAATGGTGGAATGTTATCACTTTTTGTCGAATTAATTAATGTTACGAACATGTTTAAGTTTAACTTTTTGATAACACGAGCGTCAGGTGGTCCCCACAAAGAAGAGGGTTATTCAACAGTCATTTAACGCTAACCTAATCTAACCTAACCTTACAATGTACCTGAGTAACAGAATTATTCAAAGTGATTTAATTCTAATTAATTAATGTTAATTAATGGGCTCTACAAGGGCCCGAGGTTAATTTGTTTTATAGAAATGTTGGAAAAACATTGAAAAATATTTGCTAGCTAAACAAATTAATGATTAACTGACTCTAAAGCCAACCAATAAATAAAATAAAATCCAATCTATTTTTACGGTGACAATTTTTTCCCACTTCATAAAAAACACAGACTTGACCACAATAAAGAGACCGCTTTAGATTTTTGTCCCGGGCCCGACGTTTCATTTGGGGGCCGTGTCAGTAATGCACTAATTTACAAAATATTGTACATCTGCTGTGAATTAAAATTAAGTGAATTATTAAAGCTTATTAATTACTGAAGTTGAGTTATTACTGTGAATGGATTGGTCTACAAAGCTGGCAGGGATGCGCCCTAGTTATTTATACATTTTCTAGTTGTGTCAATTAAAAAAGTGTTTTACATTATTAAAAACAATTTCGTTTTACATGGCCCTATATTTTGTTTATTAAATGGACTTACTTATAAAAATTATTTTTTACAAAAATTGTTATTCCTGGAAATAATACCGATCAAGGGTTGTTAAACGTTGTGTATATATATATATATATATATAAGTTATGGTATGGTTTCGAGGATGTCGCTTTGTAAAAAAACAACTTTTTATTAATTACAATAAGACTTTAATATTCACTTAAAACTTATTATAATTATTTAAGTTCGTCTCATATGCATTGAGATGCGAACTGAGTGAAAGCTCGATTAACACTGAGCTCCCGCTCTTTCTTCTCTAGGTACATGAAAATGCTTACTGTGTTAAAAGCTAAACTGTCAGCATTAAATATAGCTAAGTCTAACACTAGCACTAAGTCTAACACTAAATCTAGCAAAGTTTACAATAATTGTTTATATAACTCCTCCATCCCTAAACAAAACTTCCGGGGGTGGTTGAATAGCAACTTCCCTCGAAGTTCTTCCAATTAGCTTCTTAGACGCCAAGTATAGTAGTCCTCCAATAAGGCGATGGTCCAAACACTGATGTGCTGTGTGATGGGTGAATTCCGATCAATTCTGGAGACAGTATCTAGGTTGATCCTGTCGAGTTCTAGCTTCTTTATTATTGTAAAGAACAGTATTATTGTTGAGCTTTATTACCCCTTAAGGATTGATAACTCAAAGTCAAATTGTAAATGCGATATTACAGAATGAGCAAAAGTATTTGGAATTAACTCCATTGTTACAATTGATACTTAACTGTTACTTAATTGTTACTTTACTGTTACAATGGTTACTTAATCCAAAGACTACAGAACTAAATACTAACAAGTATTTTACATTTGGTGTAATTGTTACAAATTCTGATCATACTTAGTTGGTAATGTTGGAACGGTTTGTTTGGAATAATTTGTTGTTTTTAAACTGGAAATCGTTTGTAAGCATACTGAGTGCTTCTTCAAGTGAGGTGGGGTTTTGGTTCTCATGAGGACCCTAGCGGTTCCTGAAGTCCCCTTAACAGAACACGTAATGCTAATTTTTGTGCATACTTGCATAGAACATCCCTAGCGGATGGTTCTCTGTTTACAAAAAAATGCTATCTGTAACTTTAATAGCTTTTGAATCTTTTCATAAAATTTGAAAGGTGATTCCCGTTTTCTTGCTTTAATTCTGCCATTTCAAGATTCAAAGTAAAACAATCCTTCTTATCAAAATAACTAGTCAGCAAAATTATTTTTACATCTGCCCAAGCATAAGTATTAGAATTAACTACCATTTCAAGAGCTTGCCCCTTTAATTTTGATAATATGGACGATAACAAATATTAATTTTGGAAATCTTCTAAGTTATCAGCTACAAAGAATTTATTGACCATTTTATCACATATTGTGATGAATCTATTAAGCATGGTTGGTTCTCCGCTAAACTCTGGAATCATGTCCAGGTATTCTTTCTTCAGTGTTGGGATAGACATTGTAATATTTAGTTATTACTACACACAAAAATAAATCAAAATTAAAATTAAAAATCAAATTATAAAATATAATACTTATAAAATAATGCTACAAATTATTTATGATAACCTATGTTTGGTTTATCTTTAAAAATATTCAATTGATTCAATTAACAAATTGATCTTTGATATTTAATTATTTTGTTTGTTAATTATTTAATAAAATTGATGTAACATACATTCGTAGGTATATAGTATACAAAACTATTTTGTGGGATCTACTTACAATAAGATCCAAAATACTTTGCTCATTTTACGCGCACTTGCCACGAAAAATTCGCACAAAAAATAACTTATATATATATATATATATATATATATATATATATATATATATATATACTAGTTCGTTAAGATTTCAAATCTTTAAAAATTCTTACATTTTTGCCTTTTATATTTCTGAAAATCGGATTTCACCGTTGTAATCAGCGTTAAAAACGGCACGAATTTTCAAATTTCGTTGAAATTAAGAAATTTAATTCGACGTCGATCAGGGCTCATTTTAGTATTTTCGGTGAAATTTAAAAGTTTAAAGTGCTAATATTTGATGTTTTTAACGCTGTTTATGATTATGAAATCGGAATTTCAGGAACGGAATAATACCTCTTCACGTCAACGATATTGTTACGTGTGTTCTTATTATTTAAAAACTTCTGTCCGAAAGCTTTTAAAAATTAGTGAATTTTTCACTGAAAATTCTAACATGGACGCTTTTTTAATTTTGAAGAATATTTTTTTTTGAACCACGTCATTTTGAAGCAAATGAACGGATTTCGCTGGTTAACACTTTACGCTGATATTACCATAATCGATTTTTAATTTTCCAAGTATGAATTTAATCAGAGAAAATTTGCGCATTCATGAACGCTAACTAAATGACTTCCAAAAATGTTTTCTACAGCTGAAGATCGGTTTCATGGTTCCTTGTTTGTTCGTTTAGCGCATTTTCCAACTGATAGTGAACAAAAACACAACACAAGTCTGCTGATAATAGTCAGCTTTTAAAAGAAATATATTGTTGTTTTAATAAGTGAACAAATTACGAACTGTTAAAATATGATAAGAAGGATGTAAAACCCTTATCCGGCGCGCACGCTTTGAATTTATATACATTATTCAAAAAGTTAAACTTATTTGCATCATGTTTAAATTTCATTTATTTAAATTATTGCGTCATTTATCATGTGTCAGAATAAATTTAAAGTGGCTATTTTCCCTTAAATAGACAACATTAAAGTTTCCCTTCAAGTTAAACATTGGGCCGTGTGTAACAGGAAATAGTAGTTACTGCTTGATTAGAGGCCTACCGAACGCCAAAGCAGAATCTGTAACAGTAACATCAATATCAGTGGAGTCCCTGCGGAAGTCAGCTTTTATATGCAGAGAAGTAGCACATTGCGGTAAGTAGGTTATAGAAGAGGTGCCTGGATAACAGAATTCAGAATTATTTAGCAATAAAATAACTTAACAATATGTCTGGCTAACAGAATTATTTAGCAGTGATTTAGGTTTAACCTAACCTAACAATCTGCCTTGGCGACAGAATTATTCAACAGTGATTTAATTCAAACCTAATCTAACCTTACGTAACAATCTGTCTGGCTAACGGAATTATTTATCTGTGATCTAGTGTTAACCTAACCTAACAATCTGCCGTGTTAACAGAATTATTCAACAGTCATTTAACGGTAACCTAATGTAACCTAACCTTACAATGTACCTGAGTAACAGAATTATTTAACAGTGATTTAATTCTAACCTAATCTAATCTTACGTAACAATTTGTCTGGCTAACGGAATTATTTATCTGATCTAGGGTTAACTTAACCTAAAAATCTGCCGTGTTAACAGAATTATTCAACAGTCATTTAACGGTAACCTAATCTAACCTAACCTTACATTGTATCTAACAGAATTATTCAACAGTGATTTAATTCTAACGTAATCTAACCCTACGTAACAATCTGTCTGGCTAACAGAATTATTTATCTGTGATCTAGTTTTAACCTAACCTAACAATCTACGGTGTTAACAAAATTATTCAACAATGATTTAACGCTAACCTAGTCTAACCTAACCTGACATTGTACCTGAGTAACAAAATTATTCATACAGTGATTTAATTCTAACCTAATCTAACCCTACGTAACAATCTGTCTGGCTAACAGAATTATTTATCTGTGATCTAGTTTTAACCTAACCTAACAATCTACGGTGTTAACAAAATTATTCAACAATGATTTAACGCTAACCTAGTCTAACCTAACCTGACATTGTACCTGAGTAACAGAATTATTCAACAGAGATTTAATTCTAACCTAATCTAACTTTACGTAACAATCTGTCTGGCTAACAGAATTATTTATCTGTGATCTAGTTTTAACCTAACCTAACAATCTGCCTGGCTAACAGAAATGTTTAACAGTGATCTAGTTTTAACCAAATCCAACCTAACAATCTGCCTGTTTAACAGAAATTTCTAGTGATTTAGATAACAGTGATCTAACAATGTGCCTGAGTAGCAGAATTATTCAACAGTGATTTAGTTAAAACCTAATCTAACCATTTTCCTGAATAACACAATTTTGTAGCATTATTTAGTCCAAACCTAACATAATACTACCTGTCTAACAATCTGTCTGTGTTAGAAAATAATTTATCAGTGATTTAGTTCTAACATAATATTAACCTAACTAGATATTGTTAGGCAGATTGTTAGGTTAGAACCAGGTCGCTGCTAAATATTTACGTTAACCAGACAGGTATTTAAGTATGTATGGTTATGACAGGTGAGAAATGAATCACTGCTGAATAATTATGTAAGCCAGACATCTGTAAAATGTTTTATTGGCAGTTGTGTATTTTCAGACTATCGCTTGACTTTCGAAACAAAGAAAGCAGTTAACTGGGTAAAAAATCGTCCTTTGAATAAAACTACCACTCCTGTACACGTTTATTAACAATTATAACTGACCTGAGGTTATAATTGACTATGTTATATGACCTATGGTCATGTTTTGCTTAACAAATTGTCAAACAAAAACTATAAAACATCGCTAATGTAAAAAACAATATTTTCATTTTACCCTTTACAAACGTATATACAAACTTATACGTATATATATAAGTATATACAAACGTATATAATATGTTTGTACGTAATATTTTTCAAATTTAAATCAACATTGTATATTAACTCAATTTTAAATTTCATTCTAATGTAACTGTTCTTTAATTCAACATATTTATCAATTCACGTTTTTAATATGTTTTTAGTTAAATTTATATACACACCTTTCCCTGGTCCTCATTAGTCTAACTGGCATAAAGTATTGCCGTTTATACTGACAACGAAGCAGCCATTAAACAACTTGTGAGCGCAACAGTAAAGTCTAAGATGGCTGGAAGTGTAGCGAAAATTTCAATTCTTTGTCCTTAGTAAACCAGGTTACTTTAGACTGGCTACAAGGGGGTTGTGGGTAATAAGGGAGGTGGACTGGCTGGCTGGCTGAACTGGGATCTGTATCTGAGTTTATTGGACCATAGCTTGTAGTAAGACTTCTTTTTGTCTGACCCGGTCTGTTATCAGGTGTGCCGACAATCAGCACCAGGAAAGATAGAACATCCTTAAATTGCATTACCATAGTAAACTTCTTTTTTAAATATGGTCTCTTTAGGAATACTTGACTGATTATTGACTTTTATTAATGAGCGAAGTTAGGACAGTTAGGTCCTCTCTTCCTCTTGACCCAAATAGGATGTGGAGGGACAATAGGAATCTTTTCCAGAAGACAACTCATTAAACCGCGTATAAGTTACGCAGGATGGAAGAGGAAACTGCGGCCATCTATGATTTTGTGGCTCTTGCCAGCAGGAGGCGAAGGATGTTCCAGGAAACCGAGTACCTCCAGCTGGTTAGTGAACTCCCCTAATAAAATCTAATTTAATGAACGTTAAGAAAAAAATGTCATTGCTTTATTAAAATAAATATTGCAAACAAATTCAAATATTAAAAAAATTATCTAACAAAAATTATTAAAAAAGTAACCAGTAATTACACCAGTAATTAAGGTAGTGTAATTACACAGGTCTACAAAAATAATCTTTCTGAAATTTGATTTGATGATTTTGGTCAATCTTTATGTTTTTTGGTGTGCTGAAGCCGAACATGAGGTCAGTTTTTTTCTATCACGTAAGGAAATTGTTCAATCTCAAGTAAGGGCAGAGGTACTACCATTAAAAGAAAACAGAATTGGCGAATAAGAGTTTTCATGATCTTTTATTTATTTCAATGTTGTTTACTGTACAAAATACATAAATGAGTAGAAATAACAGCTTCAGAATTAACAGTGGCATATTTAGTTATTATTTTTATGAAAACGTTTTTTTTTCTCTTGAAAATTTCTCCGTGTTCGTTTCCGGGTGTAGGACTCTTCAGATGATTCACGCTGCAGCATCCAACAATAGTCAGTCTTAATCTTAATAATTATTAAGATTTGTTGCCGTAATTTTTTTTACACATAAGTAAATGTAAACATATTTAATGTTTAAATGTAGACATATTTACTAATAAGTAAATTAGTTTACTCAAAAAGATAGTGTTTAAAATAATCAATAAACGCTGACGTAGGCCTAATGGAAGCTAATTTCCAAAAGTAACAATATCTCATTACATAAACGAAGATATTAATTTAACGATTATGCATTAAAAATGAACCTTCATTACATGAACGTTTTGATTCGTAACCTATTCATCGTAATTTTATTTAAAAGAATACTGTATTTTTTAAAGCTGTTCACGCGTATTAATTTTTTAAGATTTGAATAGCAGCCATTTTGAAAGGTTTTAACGGTTTTTTCAAGTAACAAACTTTTCCAAGCTCTTACCAAAATAAATGTTTATGCCAAATTTGAATCAACACTAACGAAAAATTGCTAAAATTAGAGTGCCAAGACACATAAAATATAACTACACAACCAAAACTACAGTACTACAACAATAATACTTTGAAGTACGTCGTATTTTATGTTCTTTTATTTTTGTTTATATATGTAATGTAAAATTCAGTTATAGTAGGTTTAATTTGTAAATATTTCAATATGGTACAGTCATTAATTTTATAGGTTATGGTTTTAGATACGAAAGCAGAACAGAGTAAAGGCGTGTTGTATTAAATGACCTAAATATAATGGATGCATTTGCTTTAAAATAACTAAGAACTTCCTTGTGTACAGTGTTGTATATTATCCGTTTCTTTTCCCCATTAAAGGTTGCACAGTTCACTAGTCTTATATAGTTTTTTTGAAAATAATTAACATATTTTAGTAGCCTATTGTAAATTTTCAATATAATTTGAAACTTAAAAATATTTTGTGCAGCATGTTTTGTTTGAATGATAGTCATATATATTTCATTTCCCAATTAAAGTCTGCTAAAACTTTTAAAGTTTGACACTAATAATTCTATCTTCTGTTTAATATACGATATTACAATCAATCAGGAGAATTCTGTATCCATGTCGACCCACTTAAAAGTAACTGAAATAAAATATCCAAGATTAATGGCGTTCACTTTGTAACTGTTTTTAATTTACAATCTCAAAGTTGGAAAATTTTATTCTTCAAAGAAATAACAATTTATCATTTGCCATAACATTAAATTTAATGAGATAATGTGTACAAAAAGCATTAAAAATTAAAGAACAGCTGATATAACGTTGCGAGGTTTAAAATTCTAGGACTTAAATTAAGCTTGTAACATTATAAATAAACTTTAGTAAGGCAGTACCGGTAGTTCTGTTGTACGTAAATATACGGTTGTAAATTCATGTGTAGTTTTCAGTAAAAAAGCAAACTCATAATATGCCAAAACGTAATATATGATTTTCAAGTGTGCGTTTAAAGAAAAGTGTGTGTGCGCGTGTGTTCGCAAGTGCGGTAAGTTATTTTTTAGAAACTATTATTTAATTAAAAAAGTTTTTTTAATTCACATTAAATTCTTTTTTTAAATTAATATTTTTTAAAATCTGCTGTAAAGATTTTGATTAATTTTTTTATTTACTCACGAAACATAAATTTCTTTTATTTAAAATGTGATACACTGACTTTATTTTTGTAATGACTTCTCATATATGATCAACATTTGAGCAAAAACTGACGACCGATTTTAAGAAATTAAGACGATTTTGTAAGTTTTTTTACATGTGGTTTCCGAGCCACATGTTGTAATATTTTTGCACCAGTTATATTTAACAGTTATTTTTGCATATTTTCAACAACGTCATCCAGTATATTAGAAAAAAAATTAGAAATGTCTTTTTGTGGATTGACTGATAAAAGTCAAAATTTTGCGTTCATCCCCAGCGCCTGTGGTTCTAGTGCAGTTCAAAGCTGAATGGGATCTCTAAGTCTGTATGACTGTCACGTGACCTGCACTAACTTTGCACACTTTGTGCTAGAACCAGCTGTTAGCTTAATTGGTTTTATGGTTTCGTTACTCTTTGGACATTTTGTTTTGATTATCCTATATATTAATACGATTCTTAAATGATTTTACTAAAAATTACTAATTCTTCACTTTTTTGCTAAATACATATTCCTATATTGTATCCAGTTTAGATTATTTTTTGTCTTTGTAAATCACAACTTTTGTTTCAAATAATTTTAAACACTTTGAGTCATAATTCATTATATATATATTACATAATTCATTATATATTATATATATATATATATATATATATATATATATATATATATATTCACAACTGTCTGTTTTTCGGTAGTTTTCATACTAAGGATTGTTTGTGCAATAAATACTAACAAATATTAGCCTATTAAGTTCCTTAAAATTTAACCAAGTTTGATAAAAAAATTGTTTAACTTATTTTTATTGTAATTTTACATTATTATAAGTTTACTTTTTTTGCATAGTTGCTATCATTGTCTTCTAAGTTACTTACGTAATCTCAAAAACAGTTAGTTTTAAAAGCAAATCAGAATCAGAATAGAATTAGCTTTTGCTCTAAGACTGGTAGCATACACACATTGTTACAGATAAAAATCATTGTAAAACTTTTTTTGCTTTTGTGGACCCTCATGAACCTGCGAGTCTAGACCCCACTATGATAAACTTTCATTTTTATTTGATACACGAAGTATTACATTGCAGTCTCTCAAAAATATCAGACAAGGACAATAATTTGAATATGGGTTTTCTTTACAATAAACGATCGTTGGATTCATAATTCTATTGAACGTATAACGAACGGTTGATTTACTAGGGAATTTACATTGTGAGGTTTTGAAGTGTCATCATGATAAGATTCAGACCCGGGACCTTAAGTGAACGCCGATCCTAACCTATCACTTTTTGAGTCGTTAAAAATATGCGCGTGTGTGTGTGTGTGTGTGTGTATTTGTGTATGTGTTTTAGCATTCTTATTCGAAATTTTTGTCCGATTTGATCCAAACACACAATCGAAAATTTTAAAAATGGCGGTCATTTCAAATTTCCATCATAACTTTTGAATCTTACACTTTTTCGAACTGATTCCAACGTAGTAATTAGCGTTAAAATCTACGTAAATAAGCATTTTGAATTTTACAATTCCTTTGAAAACATGAAAATAATTCTGGCAACGGTCGTAGTTCCTTTTTGCACATTTTCAGTGAAATTTGAAAATGCTAATTGCGTGTCGCGGTTTGTGCAATATTTGTAGTACTTATAGTGTTAGTTATTCCAGTAATAAACTAAATTAATAAAAGTCTCATAAAACTTGCGTTACGAACGTGTTTTTTTATTTTATCTACAAACAAAGACTGTTTGAAAATGTTTCAAGCAATGAGACATAATAAGAACGTTGAAACTTTGGTACTTTGCATAATTCGAACCTTACCTCAAACGGTGACTATTCACAAGCTTGGTCTACAGTACACTTGACCCAGTTACCTTTGTATTTTCAATTGGCGTAATATTACCCTATATATTTCTCTATGTTGCCTGCAGTACTTCAAGATGATTTTCAATTTGAAAAATACATCTTTGTTTCAGATTCAGTGTTTTGTATTGCAGGGAATACATTAATTGATTGCTTATTTAATAAAGAATATTTGTAAAGATGGGTATAATTATTCCAATTAAAGAATTATATATTAGTGGTATAGTTAGGTCTGTACAATTGTACGAGTTTAGTGTATCACTTGTAAAAGACTTATAGAGGCCTAAACCAGTTAGTGGACTGAAACTGTATTTTTATTTATAAATCTTAATTGGTTTAGAAGTTAATAAATTACACAAATTGGCACAAACGTTCATACGTTCAAGTAGGCGTATAATATAAGTATAATAAGCGTTTTGAATTTGCACGTTAGAAATGAAATATTTTTGTATCATTCATAATTTGTGCTAGTAAAACTAATGAAAGTGCACGGAGCGGAAGAGACACCGGATTGCAGTGGTTTAGTTTAAGGTTTAATTTACCTCTTAGAGTTCTGTAGTGGATTAAAACTGTGTTTTTATTTATAAACCTTAACTTGTTTAGAAATTATTCTAATGATGATTTTTATAAATGACACTAGAAAACTGTACAAACTTCCTTAAATTAAAGTAACATATGAGTAAGCGTTTCATACGTGCGCGTTAGAAATAAAATATTTGTTATAATTTTCGTACTTTGTGCTGGTTGAAATAATGAAACGCGCAGATTGGGAGCCGCTCTGGATTGTAGCATTCACTTTTTAGAAAAAAACCGAAAACTGGTTTCAACACCAAAACTTTTAACGGGCTTAAACTTTTAATTAGTGTAACAAATAATTTAAAAAATGGAGAAAAATAATTTTTAATTATTAACAGTGTTTCTAAATGAATCCAACGAAATTCTTTTATCAATTTAATCAAAAATCAGCCTACACTTAGTAACAATTTTCAGGCAAGTTTTAACAACTTTTCAACGATTTTGTTCAGTTGTACGCGGTGTTAATGTAATTGTAGCAAGTACAAAATTCATTTCAAAACACATTCTATTTAAATTATCGTAAAAATCACAGGGAATATTATCACTTAAACAACGAATTCCCTAAAGGATACGCTGGTCTATTTAAACTTTCAAAATGCCTTTAAAAAGGTTTGAATACAATTAAGTATATATGAAACCAAATACTGTACGGTACGTTCCCGGGAGTGTACGCGTCTCTTCTACTGAATTTTTATTATCCCTTCTGATATTGAGTTTGAATCTCGGAGGGAAAACAAATAAATGACATATGACAGTCGACATTATGAAGTCTCATAGAATGTTACGATTGGTAAATTATTGAAATATGCAGAGCATTGACCGAGGATACCGGCTTTTATTTGCTGTGAATTATTTTAATACGCTTAAAGTTAACTGTAGAAACATATTTATAACGTTGGGAATATAGTAGAGTCTCGATTAACCGTTTCCATTTTAACCGTCATTTTCTATTAACCGTGAGGTTTGACAGTTTCTATTAACCGTGAAGTTTAACAGTTTCTGTTAACCGTGAAGGTTAACAGTTTCTTTTAACCGCAAGGTTTAACAGTTTCTATTAACCGTGAGGTTTAACAGTTTCTATTAACCGTGAATTTTAACAGTTTCTATTAACCGTGAGTTTTGACAGTTTCTATTAACCGTGAGGTTTGACAGTTTCTATTAACCGTGAGTTTTGACAGTTTCTATTAACCGTGAGGTTTGACAGTTTCTATTAACCGTGAGGTTTGACAGTTTCTATTAACCGTGAGTTTTGACAGTTTCTATTAACCGTGAGGTTTGACAGTTTCTATTAACCGTGAAGTTTAACAGTTTCTATTAACCGTGAGGTTTAACATTTTGATTAACCGAGAGATTTAACGGTTTCTATTAACCGTCAATTTTAACAGTTTCTATTAACCGTGAGGTTTAACGGTTTCTATTAACCGTGAATTTTAACAGTTTCTATTAACCGTGAGGTTTAACAGTCTATATTAACCGAGAGGTTTAACAGTTTCTATTAATCGTGAAGTTTAACAGTTTCTATTAACCGTGAGGTTTAACAGTTTTATTAACCGAGAGATTTAACGGTTTCTATTAACCGTGAGGTTTTCCTAGCCGCCTCGGTGGCCTAGTGGATAGCGTACTAGGCTTTCACCCCGAGGACCCGGGTTTGATTCCCGGCGAGGGCTTGGCATTTTCATACGCTATAAATCATCCCATCGTCTGCATTAGCCCAAGTGTGCACAATAGTCGGACTTAAAAAAAAAAATAATAACAGTTTCTATTAACCGTGAGTTTTGACAGTTTCTATTAACCGTGAGGTTTAACAGTTTCTATTAACCGTGAGGTTTAACAGTTTCTATTAACCGTGAGGTTCTCCTAGCCGCCTCGGTGGCCTAGCGTACTAGGCTTTCACCCTCAATTTCACCCGGTCTTGGCATTTTCATACGCTATAAATCATCCCATCGTCTGCATTAGCCCAAGTGTGCACAATAGTCGGACTTAAAAAAAAAAAAAAAAAATAACAGTTTCTATTAACCGTGAGGTTTAACATTTTGTATTAACCGAGAGATTTAACGGTGTCTATTAACCGTGAATTTTAACAGTTTCTATTAACCGTGAGGTTTAACGGTTTCTATTAACCGTGAATTTTAACAGTTTCTATTAACCGTGAGGTTTAACATTTTGATTAACCGAGAGATTTAACGGTTTCTATTAACCGTCAATTTTAACGGTTTCTATTAACCGTGAAGTTTAACAGTCTCTATTAACCGAGAGGTTTAACAGTTTCTATTAATCGTGAAGTTTAACAGTTTCTATTAACCGTGAATTTTAACAGTTTCTATTAACCGTGAAGTTTAACAGTTTCTATTAACCGTGAGGTTTAACAGTTTCTATTAACCGAGAGATTTAACGGTTTCTATTAACCGTGAATTTTAACAGTTTCTATTAACCGTGAGGTTTAACAGTTTCTATTAACCGAGAGATTTAACGGTTTCTATTAACCGTGAAGTTTAACAGTTTCTATTAACCGTGAGGTTTAACAGTCTCTATTAACCGAGAGGTTTAACAGTTTCTATTAATCGTGAAGTTTAACAGTTTCTATTAACCGTGAATTTTAACAGTTTCTATTAATCCTGAAGTTTAACAGTTTCTATTAACCGTGAGGTTTAACAGTCTCTATTAACCGAGAGATTTAACGGTTTCTATTAACCGTGAATTTTAACAGTTTCTATTAACCGTGTGGTTTAACGGTTTCTATTAACCGTGAATTTTAACAGTTTCTATTAACCGTGATGTTTAACAGTTTCTATTAACCGTGAGTTTTGACAGTTTCTATTGACCGTGAGGTTTAACAGTTTGTATTAACCGTGAGTTTTAACAGTTTCTATTTACCATGAGGTTTAACAGTTTCTATTATCCGTGAAGTTTAACAGTTTCTGTTAAGCGTGAGGTTTAACAGTCTCTATTAACCGTGCGGTTTAACAATTTCTGTTAACCGTGAAGGTTAACAGTTTCTTTTAACTGAAAGATTTAACAGTTTCTATTAACCGTGAGGTTTAACAGTTTCTATTAACCGTGAGTTTTGACAGTTTCTATTAAGCGTGAGGTTTAACAGTTTCTATTAACCGTGAAGTTTAACAGTTTGTATTAACCTTGAGGTTTAACAGTTTCTATTGACCGTGTGGTTTAACAGTTTCTATTAACCGTGAGTTTAACAGTTTCTGTTAAGCGTATCTATTAACCGCGAGGTTAATTTTGCTATCGGACATTTTTAAACAGCCTTCAATAGCAAACAATTTTTAATAAATAATAAAAGTAACGTTCAGGACAAAACAAAACACTGTAACTGGACACACACAACGTATTTATACCATAGGCGACGACAGCTCACAGCATTTGCTAATGTAAGCAAACTCATGTAATCTTAAAGCAAACGATCCTATCATTACTTGATTATTCTTATTTGTTATTCCACTAGAAACGAGATAGATTTTTTTTTTAACGTCCGACTATTGTGCTCGCTTGGGCTAATGCAGACAATGGGATGATTTACAGCGTGTGAAAATGCCAAGCCCTGGTCGAGAATCGAACCCGGATCCTCGGAATAAAATCCCAACACACTATCACACACACAACACACTAGGCCACCGAGGCGGCTTGGAACGAGATAGAAACACTTCAGATAGTGTCAACAAATACCGAATGAGTGCATGAATGTTTCTATTGAAATATAAACACACACTATTTACGATAACACCATTCAGCGTATAAGTCGATTACGTAACATCGTGAGTCAGTCACGTAAACAGCTGTTTACTTAACGATTAAACATTCACGTAAGTACGCCAAGTGGCGCACGAGGTACTCTCGCTTATGTCACGTGAATGCTTGTTAAAGAGTAAAATACTGATAATTTACTGTATTAAAGTCGTGTGTATGCACAATTTGTGTGATACATGAATAATTCTGTTAATATTTAGGCGTTTACTATATTTTTCGAAATAATAATAATAAAACATTGTGTTTTATAATCGGAGTATATATGTTATTTTTATCTGGTCTGTTTCTGTTACCCGTCTATTCCGTCATCGCAAAGTTCCCGATAATGACGATTAATCGAGTCTCTGATGTATATTCAAACGTTGCAATATTATTAAACGGTGTAACAATATTCTAAATAGATTTCTAAAATAAGTTATAATTGATTTGTGTTAGAAAACGGGCTATCTTGAATCGTTTTGAATTTCACAATTTTCAAAAAGTGTCCGTTTTCAGGACACACTCGTCCGTGCACGCAAGGTAAAACCGTCAATAGCTATTTGGTGGGAAAAAATAAACGCGGCACGCAGCTGTCTCCTGGTGCGAAGGAAGCTTTTTCAAACTAAAAACATTAAATAACGTAAGAATACCTTTTACGTATTCTTTTACGTATAAAAAATTCAAATTGGGTGATCTTGTTAGAAAACACCCAGACCTTGAAATGAGCGCCTATTTCAAGAATATTTTTTGAAGCGGCACTGCTGTTTAAATAAATACGTATTTTTTTAAAAAATGTATATACTATGCGTCAGCGTAACCGAGGTATTAAATCTGAAACTCCCAACTTGTGCCTTTTCGTATTTAGGTTCGAGTCTACAGTTATTGCCTTAAGCTTTTCGCTTTGGCGTAACGCCATCTCCCGCCCTCATTAGTCTAACCGGCACACAGTATGGACGTTAAAAAACAATAACGATTTTAAAACACCTTTACAGATATAAACTCAATATCGACGGTAAATATACGCTGTTAGGAGATTTAGGATTTTCAAATTGGGAAGTACCAACATGAACATCGCTGCGGTTTGTGTTAATTTTCGTAATTCATTTTTAATTTGAAAACTACATTCTGATTTATACACATTTTAATTGTTATTATTATAATGAAAACAAATTTTCACAGTTTAAAAAAAAAGGTATTCTTACGTTATTTAATGTTATTAGTTTGAAAAAGCTTCCTTCGCACCAGCGAGACAGCTGCGTGCACGGACGAGTGTGTCCTGAAAACAGACACTTTTTGAAAATTGCAATATCGATTTTCCACTTTTACAAAACTTTCCTTATACTGTACTGTAAATATAATAAACAATGTTTATTAAAATAAGAAATGTTTTCTTTATAAACTTTGTGAACAACACAACAGTTAGTTAGTTTATAGAGATTGAACGTTAAAAGCGAAATAATTATTTCCAGCCAATTTGACTGTAATATTTATGTTAGCCATCTTAGCCACGTTTAGTTACAGAAATTAAATTGCTGCAATATGTTTATTTCATAAACAACTTTTATTTGAAGTTATTTCTGTATCATGATGGAATTTATACTAACTATCGTATATCATATTTTGTTAAGTACTTTTTAAACATTACTCAATCGGTAATAATTAATTTTTCTAATTAGTTAGCTTAATTTCTGAAATTAAAATTATACTTAACGTCCCAGATATAGTGTCCGTACTTTAAGTATTTTTTTAATATATATCACCGTTTTTTTGTTGTTGTTGTTTTGTTTGTTTTAAAGTGAAGTGAAAGATTGTCTATTCAACAATAAAAGAGTCGAGCGGAAATGTACGACCGTTTTGTAAAAGAATATGACAGTAACAGGTCTATTTTCTAAATTAACTCTCATGTTTTTGTTGGACGGTTGCCAGACTTGGTTCTGTCATTTTCTGAATTCCTCTAAGTGGAGCGGCCAGCTCGTTACTTATAAAAGCATGTTGTGCAGGGAGAAATAACATAATTCTTATATTTTTGTGCGAAATTAGTCTGCTATAGAATATTCGAAAATCTGATTTCAAGATCGTAATCAACTTTGCAATCTGCACAAGTTAACATTTAGAAATTTTAAATTACTCTGAACATACAATAATAATCCTAAACCGCCGTCAGGTTCATTTTGTATTATTATTAATAAAAACGTTAAAACGTGCAGTGACGTTGTCCGATGCCTAGATTCCACTCTTTCCGGTCTACCCATTGTCCGATTTGTAAATTTCGATCACTCATAGCTTTACGGATTCCTTCTATCCAGCTCTTTCTTGGTCTTCCTCTTGCCCTTTTCAAGGTCGATACCCACTCCATTCCGTTACTTGTTTCGGCAGTCGAGTTTGACTCATCCGTTGGACATGACCAAAATTAACTGACTCTTCTCAATATCCTTTATAATCGTGTCCTCTATTCCCTACTGTTGACGAATTACTCATTTCTTATTCTTTGGACTTTCGATATCCTAGTAGATCTTCTCAACGCATCCATTTCTACAGCCTCTATCCTTTTCTTGGTTTTTTAATTATGTTATTTTTTGTATTATTAATTTCATTTAAAAATCTAAAATTAAAATTTATTCCGAATTTTACGCAATTAAAATATGAAAATAAGAATTAAAAAAGTGATTTTTTTCAATAATTCGAATGGTCGCCATTTTGAAATGGTTAAACGGATTTTACTGTGTATCTTAAGTACATTAGCTATTTCGAAATCGATTTTGGTTCCAGGTTTGAATCGATTCGGACGAAAATTGCGAACGATAGAGTATGAAAACAAATACAATTGTTAGTAACGGACCGTCAAAGGTATCTGGTGATCATTTCTAAGTCCCGGATCTACCACTTCTTTCCACTAGACGGACAGGACTTCTATGATCCTGATTTTGCCGTTACGTTATATAACTTATTGTGCACTCTCGTTCACAGATTCAAACTTCCCAGTCCAACCTCAGGCCTTTAGAGAACCTTGAGATCCTTCGGATTATGTTACCCTGGTCCAGCGCCTGTCCCACACTAAAATAATTAGCTAAGCTGCTATCTCAGCTGTAACACATTTTTACACGATTTGTCATGAAAACCACTTTGCGTAGATGGCGGCGGAATGTCCAGTGACCCGTCACTCTGCAGATCCTGCTGAGAGCCTAAGGGAATTTCCCTTTTAATAATTGAGGGACTCTCTTAATTATTGTTTTAGATGTACTAGGTAAATAAAAATGTATATTTTTTTAAGGCGAAAAGAACATTGAGGCAATTATTGCCTGCCTAAATGTAAGTGTTAATGTAAAGTGTTAAAGTCGTAAGTGTATTGTTGTAATTGTAAGTGTGTTTTAGACTCGGGTACCGCGAGGGACGTCTAAATCCTCTCAATAGGTGCAGCTTACTCCCTTGCGGAGTAGTGAAAATAAAAAGTAGACAAAGTACTGTAGCAGAGCAATGTATTCAACAAATTATTTGCCAATTTCCATAGGAGCCCGGGAACAGCGCGGTTCCTGGCTTAGTTGTTTTTGAGTGTGCCAACTCTCACGTTGGCAGTTTTGGTCCGATTTTATTCAAACTTGGCACAACAATTCGATTTTATTAAAAGATTGGGCAGGTGCGGTAGCCAGCGCTATTCGTTCAACAGTTTTTAAATAATAGTTATTTCAAATTTTTCAGAAATTATAATTTTTCAATTAGGATTAAGACTTGTTTTCGTTCGTCTAGTGGTCTTTAGCTCACCTTAAATAGGCCAACGCGGTATCGAAACTTTACAGTTCCATCTTCAGGTCAAAGTACACGTGGTCAGATCCCTCTGTCAAAGTCATCGCAAAGTTAACAAAATATTGAAACACACGTCATAACACTGACACAATCACACGATTTTTGAAAACGCGAAACGATACAATAGTGCGGACTGTAGTGTTTGGCCAAACTAGATTTTATCCATTAATTAAATCCATCTCGCCAGTAGGATTTGGTCACTTGTATTACGGCCTGAAGATGAAACTATACAGGTTCGAAACCGCCATAGCTTATACAAAGTGAGTCAAAGACCACTAGGCGGAAGAAAATTAGTCATAATCTTAAACATGTCCAGTGGCTTTGTTGCAATGTTGAAATATAATTTTTTCTGTCTTACAATTTTTTGAAAATCCGATTTCACTAAAAATAAATTTGAAATGATATTTTAAGCTGATTTTAAGACTGGCTACTATAGTAAAATCATATATTAAAAAAAGGTTTAAAATCACATTCGTAAGAAAAATTATTTTTTAAATTTTAAATTGCCATAATTTTTGTTGCCTGCCTAACTTGTCTAAGGTATTAGTATTCTGTTAGCAAAGGTTTGATTTTTCGTATCTAATTGATCGTTTAAACACAAAAAGCAAATCGATGTTTTTTGTAAATAACAACTCCTTCGAGAAGGCATCGTGATGCGGTCGTTGCTTTATCACGGAATTATATTTCGTAAAATTAATGTAGCCAGTCATTGACCTAACGATTCCATTGTTGCAACGTGTTTCTTGTAAAGAAACATGGCCTGCATTGTGTAGTCGTTTCTGTTTACCTGTGCACCCTGCATTACATTCAAGTACATTGCAGTGTGCTGTTTAGATCCGTACAAAAATGTTGACTTTCAGTGATCACACAGAAAACTGGGGCAATTTATCTCCCATTTGTTTGTTCACATTCTGTGTTTGTAATGAAGCTGTAATACAGCACTGGCCGTTCTTTTGGTTGTTTTGTCAGTAGTATTTCTCAGAAAAAAGTCCTAATTATTTTGTATTTGTATTGAATGTTGTGAGGGCTCGTTGGTGGATGTGTCTAAGGCGACGGTCAGTCTGCCGTGCATCTGAACTGCTCATCTCAAGATTGTTGATTCGAGCCGCAGTTACTGCCGTTGCATCACCTTACCGTTACGTTGAGCCCTTATATGCATTAGTTTAACTGACAAAATATGGATTTCAAGCAATAATAAATAATGTATCGTGAATGTAAAAAAAATATTATGATATTTAATGCAAATAATAAAAAATATTGCTTTTGAACAAAAACGCAAAAGTGTTGCTTTTGAACAAACGTAAAAATATTGCTTTTGAACAAATGTAAAACTACTGCTATAATACAATAGGCCTACTTATTGTAATTAATTAAATATTATTTGCGGGTTTACAATGACAAATCAGGTAATTTATTTCCCATCACGATAAGACTGTGTGTGTGTGTGTGTGTGTGTGTGTGTGTGTGTGTGTGCGTGCGTGCGCGCGCGTGCGCGCGTGCGTGCGTGCGTGCGTGTGTGTGCGTGCGCGCGTGCGCGCGTGCGTGTGCGTGCTGCGTCTCTAAAACTGCACACCTTAAAGACTTGGAGTTATTGCCGTACATTTTACCAATGAATACACATTCTGTATTCATTGGTTTTACCCTTTCCATTACTAACTCATTTCCATTCCCATTTATCTCTTAATATCCCTTGTCCTCATTAGTCTAACGAACATAAGGAAAACATGGAATATATGTACTTTTGTCAGTTTATCGCTTGCAATTTTGGACCGATTTGATTCAAACTTTGTGCAAAAATTGATTTTCATATTACCTTAAACATGTCCGTTACCCAACAAAACTTTTAAAAATGACAGCTTTTCGAAATCTTAAAAAAATCATAATGATTTTATCTTTGACTTTTTTGAAAACCCTGCTTCACTGTCGTAATCGACGTTAAAATCCCCATAAAAATAGCATTTTTTCGTGTTTCTTAGCCTATATATAACGATCCTCACAAATAGAATTATTGATCGAGCGACTCGAGATCTCTGTTGCAACTCCACCGTTTGGCATTTGGTTTGTGTGTTTGTTACCCAGTTTTGGCTAGGCATGGACCGATTGTTTTGAAATTCGGTAAGCAGATACCTTGTATAAAGCCCAAATGACGTATGTGTATATTTTACCCCATTTACGTCTGTCTAAAGATGGTTGGCCTCTGATTTTCAACAAAGAGTGTACGCAGTTTTAGCTAAACGCATTGACTGATTTTTTTGAATTTTTGTACGAGTGTATTGTGCATGAAGCCCAAATTACGTTTGTTTAACAAATGTAACGATGACGAGTACGGCCAGTTTTAATAAAACGCAGTGACCGATTGTTTTGAAATTTGGTACGTAGGTACCTCGTAAAGCCCGAAATACGTATTTGTACGATTCCTTCCCATTCACTCAGTTTCAAGATGGATGGCTGTTATTAAATGTTGAGAGTGTAGTTGCTGGTTATTTCCTGTAATACTGGCTGAACGGCAATACCTATTATAATTTTGACCAGTAACATTTTTCATAAATATTACTGTTACTGTTTAAATATGTAAACAATTTACGAATGAGTCGCGGAGCGCTTTGTATATTAGTTAAAAATATACTACGAAGTCCACAAAGTAGTGTAACGTTGATTATGGTGGTCAGCTGAGCTTTAGGTAAATTGTAAGGTAATATACAGTTGAAAATTGGCTCCTATCACGTCAACAAGAAAGATAGGCTGCTTAATGCAGAGAAAATGTAAAATGTTAGGCGGAGGGCATGTCCAACCCAAAGCGCACAGACAAGCTGAGTGTGTCGCAGCACGAACTCCCCTTGACATATTGAAACATATTACATTCGAAGTTACATGCCGCACATGCTGCGCTGCCGCCGCACAATGGAGTTCACACAATGGAGCGGAGCAGTTCACACAATCATTTCTGAAATTTGTTTGTAATAAATAAATAAATTGATCAAGTCGTTTTAACCTATTTGACATTTACGTGGTTTTTGTTGCTTATCTGAGTAGTTTTGTGTTTTTCTTATTTGACATTTTGTTTTACATTTTTGATATTTTTTTAACTTAAACCTAACTAGCATACTAATAGTTCAAAGAACAGTTTGTGGCTTCGCAGTGTATTGTTAATTAATATACACGTTTTTACCGGTAACCGTAATATTTAAGGAAAATGTTAACTGGACCAACTTTATTGGAAATGCTATGCTCTTTCTTTATGAAGCGGTCAAAAATATTAATCATTGAGCCAATATTACAAGAAATATTGGACTCTTTACAATATTACAAGAAATACTGTTGCTTTGGACTCTCGATATCCTAGCAGATCTTCTCAATGCATCCATCCTTTTTTTGGTTTTTTACTTATGTTAGATTTTTTGTATTATTAATTTCATTTAAAAATCTAAAATTCAAATTTATTCCGAATTTTACGCAATTACAATATGAAAATATGGGTTAAAAAAGTGATTTTTAAGTGATTTAAAAAGTGCAGGTTAAGTGCAAAAAAGTGATTTTTTAAGTGATTTTAAAAGTGCAGGTTAAGTAAAACATATTTACCAGCGACTGCACCCTCAATACTGAATCAGAACCCGTCATCTTTAAACTGAAGCGAATGAAAAAAATTTTTACATACATTTTTCAGACTTTATACAAGTTACCTTCGTACGAAATTTCAAATTAATACCAGTGCGTTTGATTAAAATTGTGTTCATTTTTCATAATTAAATCGGAGGCCAGCCATCTTGAAACGTAACTTAAGTAAAAAAAAATATTATACACACGTCATTTGAGCTTTGTACAAGATATCCGTACTAAATTAGAAAATTATCGGTCAATGCGTTTGGCCAAAACTGCGAACAATTGTTAAATCAGATACCACCATCTTGAAACGGAATTAAGTGGGAGAAAATCGTACACATACGTCATTTGGGCTTTATACAAAGTGCCTTTGTATCAGATTTCAGTAGTATCGGACAATGCGTTTTGCTAAAACTGCTTACGTAAAAGACCGCCATCTTGAAACGGAAGTGAATGGGAAACAATTTATTGTATCAAATTTAAAAACAATCGGTTGATGCGTAATAAAACTGGGTAACGAATAAACACACAAACCAGGTCGAGTTGAATTGCACGCGCAATAAGGAAAGTGTAACTTGCTCGTTCCGTTTGTTATAATTAAACACTAACTTAACACATAAAAATTGGCATGTTCTTGTACATAAACTACATCTGTATTATATGTTGCACGCAACTGTTTCGCTGACTTAATGGAAACGAACTTCCAGACGTATCGGTACTAAAATATTTTTTTCATTTTACACCGTGTCTTTTTCTCATTCCACGACCATCTTGTTTTCCTTTTACATCATTAATTCTTCCTATACACAATATTTTTTTTGCATGTCAACTTCAGACAGATTATCCCACGTCAAACCTTAACATTGAGTATTGGATAAATCTTATTTCCCTTCCTCGAACGTATTATAACGTATTCGTTAGCCACTTCGTTCCTCTTTATTGCAAGCGGTATTTTTCCTACTCCTTTTTTAAAAATCCTATATAAAGTAGTATTACTACAGGGAAGGTTAATATTGCTGTATTTGTTACATTCTCAGATACAAATAATTTTTATAATTTTCGTCAAATTAATTTTTCGTAATTAATATTTGCGTGTTTTGTCATAATCGTCGTTAAATCTGTCCACATTCAAATTCAATTTTTAAAAACGAAAGCGTAGTTGATAGCGTACTGGGCTTTCAACACGAGGACCCGGGTTCGATTCCCGGCCAGGGCTTGGCATTTTCATCCCATCGTCTGCATTAGCCCACGTGTTCACAATAGTCGGACTTTAAAAACAAAAAAAAAATGAACCCTGTCCGCTGTAAGATTATTTTCAGTGCCATTTTACACAGATTTTAAAGCTAAAATCATATTAAAAAATAATGCAAGTTAAGTTAATTTAAAAAAAAGAATTAAATGACTACGATTTTGAAACGTTTGACCATTTACGTAATATTTTATTAATCCTCAAAAAGTGACTGTCCCGGGTCCGAGTGACTATGGCCGCTGCATGGTTAGTTTTGTAGTGGAATATCGAAAATAATTCTGGAGTTTAAAAACAATAATAAAATCCGGGAGTCCCTACAGAAAGATCCTTCTAAACCATTCAGAGAAATAAAATCGTTTAATTACAACATTAAACTGTAATATATTATTTAAAATTAAAATTGGTTTGTATTTTTACTACCTCCAATAGGTTCGAGAACTACCCCACAAATAGGGGTAGTATAGTTTAATAAATGTATTAAAAGATCAATTTAAGAAATAAGATTCAGGAGTGTTTATGGTTGTTTGAAAGAATATTAAAGATTTAAACTGAGATATAATTAAGATTTTTAGATTTAATAAGCAGCCTGAGTCATAAAACTCGGAAATAATAATTCATAATAAATATAAAACTTTATTATCGTATTCTCTTTAGAATATGAGCTATTGAAAAGTGAATGAAATAACCTCTAACACACTTTTGGAGGGGTTATTAAAACAAAAATTATAAATTATTTTTATATTATTCTTCTTTTCTGCTAGGATTATTATCAATATGTTCAGTATAATGATCTGCCTTTCCTAGCTTCGTAAGTTCTACTTTCGTTTACGCGTTTCGGAGAACCTCTATCTTCAAAAACTATATCTGTACTCTTTTTTTGAATATATAGGTATAGATACAGTTTTTGAAGATGGAGGTTTTCCGAAACTCGTCCACGAAAGTAGAATTGACGAAGCTATGGAAGGCAGATCATTATACTGAGTACAGTGACAAAAATTATAAATATACCTTCGTAATTTTGTGTGTACGTTTGCAGTCTAGCGCTTGTAATTATAGTCTGGTAACAAAAAGTGTTTTTTTGTAATACATTAGAAAGCGCATTAGTCGTTCGGGTGCTATATACCTACTCAGTGAAATTTGAAAATATAAAGTGTTAAATTTAACGCTGTTTAAAATTACCGTATTGCGGTGTAGTTAAATGAAACAAAATTACAAATTTAAGTGATAAATTTGGTGGAATTATTGTTTGTTTTTATTAATTAGAACATAGATTTACTATATTTTGTTTAATTTCATGACACGTTTTTCCGGTTTGAAATTAATTTCATTTCTAGAAATCTTTCATGTGTTAAAACAACTGATCACATAATAAAATCATTTAGTAATTTATTTCTGTGGATTTTGCTTCTGCATTTGTTGTGATTATTCTGTTAATAAGCAAAGCTAAAAGTTTCCAAAATATATCATTTCATTTATATCTAATCAAATTAACATTAGCTAACCGCATCACCAAAATTTAAATAAAATTATCTTGGCCTAAGTGGAAAGTGATGTCACTCTTTCGGTAATTCTGGAAGATTTTCTAATCCCGCACAGTTACTGTTGTAATTAGTCTGCGTCTGGGGTCTCTTGGTTGACGTACTGTGTTTATAAAACAATTTCAAAGTTTTGAATACAAAAGCAATCGATACATTTCCAAATCGTACGTTGTTTAGAAGTCTGGCGCCATTTAATTAGTTAATACATGCACGTCATCTTCACATATTCTGCCTACAATTATTGCAAATTAAATTCATTTATTCCGTAAGCTCCCGGTGTTCGCGCATAAAGCTCCATTAACCGGCGCTGAATTTTGCATTCAAATCAAATTTATTTGTCCGACAGGTTCTGTTGCGCCTCATTTTGCATCGCGTCACCGCTAATCTGTTTCTATAATCGCCATTCTAATTGCAAATTGCCTGTTTTATGTTGTCAACCTTGTTTGTGAGCGCCAAGTCAGTATTGAATTGCTCTGTCGTTGACGTTTATATGTCGACCCTTTTGAAACGCGCTTGTTTCGTTCAAACAAATCCAACGACAGTTTTGCAGTTCTTGAAATATTCAGTTTATGAAATTAAATTTACCTCGTATTTTTTTTTATTTCACCGGCAAGAGGAGGATGAGAAAGTTAGTACTAAAGGTTATTTCGTTAACCTACCCTAGAAGAGTTTTTATAGAGCTAAAAAATATGGCATATTTGTATTTAAACTTCCCCGCAGGGGTGCAGGCTAGCTGGACCTATTGAAAGGATTTAGACGTTCCTCGCGGTACCCATGTCTAAAGCGCACTTACACTTACAACACTACACTTTCGACTTTAACACTTGTAACACATACGTAACAAAATTTAACTTTCGACTTTAACACATACGTAACAAAATGTTAGGTTATATTTACGTTTTATTCCGGACACTTACACTTACACTTGAGCGGCAATAATAGCCTGAATGTGCTTTTCGCCTTAAAAAAAAAAATCTAAACACTCTCCTTTTAATACTACTGTATTCTTCTCACTAATTTTTATTAATTATAGGTAAATAAAGCTGTTTCTGAAATATAATAAATGTCAAATTTTCATCAATAAGTTTCATGTGTTTCTTGAGTAGATCACGTAAAGTGCCAATGATTTTAAAATTACGAATGTTCCGTAACAAGCTTTTGGAATTACAGTTATGTTCTTACAAACAACAAATTTAATTTAAAGAGAAATATTGGAAGTTGTTTACGGTTTATTGATACAATAATTTGTAATCGATTATTATTGCAAAATAAATTGTTGGAGCGACCATTACAGTAAGATCCAGACCTGGGACCATGAAGTGCGCCCGATCGTGACCTTTGAAACATTCTTTGAAGATTCGTTAGTTTGAAAATATATGTTATTGCGCGTTAATACGTTGCTTTTCCCGAAAATCTTAAAAAAAAAGATTTTTGTAAGAAGAGATTTTGTACCAGACAAAATCTGTCTATTAATTTCAAAATGGCGTACATTCAAAATCTCAGTAGATCATTTTATTTACCTTCCTTTGTTTTGAAAATTTAATTTCTCCATCCGAATTATAAACTGATTTTTTATCTACTAACTAAAAAAGGTATGTAATTGTTAAATTTTCGATTTTATTTTCCTATGTTTTTATAACTTAGTATTTTCTTTGATTTCAGGTAGGAAAATGTTGATTTACTTTCATTTGATGATCTGTGGCATGTATGCAGTACTTTATGTAAGTATTTTACATTTTATATTAGTTGTCATAATAATGATAAGGATAATTGTAACAGAAATGAATGATATTTTTATTGTAAGGCAGGATTTTTTAACATTTTTTCCTAGAGTCCTTATTCCAATATACTACGTCAATGCATTTTAAACGTAATTTATAAACAAGCCGCTGATTAAAACCTGTGCTTTTCAGTTTAGAGTTGCAAACGCAATTAAGGGTCGTGTACAAATAAAAAAAAGAACAAATGCAATTAACTACAATACGATTTTTTTTGTGGGCACATAAAAAACGGCTTCGCAACGGTATTTTATCTAAAAATTTTGGAATCACGTTGAACGTGAATCGTAATGTCAATAAAACACATTCAGGTTAAGTAAAACAAACGTACTGTGGTTACCGCATAGATCGATCGACAACATAGTCGTTCAAACGGATCATAGAAGGCGCTGTATTTATTAGTCTGCCGGCCTGATCGTTAAGCATATGCAGTGCAATAATGGACATAGTATTTAAGCAATTACTTCGATTTGACAACTGACGTTGCAAAACACCTGATTAAGTATCTAAAGTGTTGCAAATTACGTAACAATGCACGTAGTACTTTAGATTTTTATTCCGGACAAACACGTAAATTTGACGTTATAGTTGTAGAATAAATTAGTTGAGTTTTCCCCGCTGCGCTCATATTTCTAGCTTTTGAAATGAAAAGTTTCCACTGTAATTAAGGGGTGTGTGTGCGGTAACGACAGTTATTAACGTTGAGGGTAAATAAACTGAAAATCGTGACTATTTATTAACGGGGTCATTTTTGTTTTCATTAATAATCGGAGTTGAGTTTCAATCCTGCGTTGAATAGGCTGCGTTGATTGAAAGGAAAACCAATAAAGTCTCAGTTTGGAGGCAGACATATGTAACAAAATGTTAGGTTATATTTACGTTGTACGTTTATTTAACAGAGTTCAATAACAGTAATTGTATGTCGTCACGCATGCGCGTGTCTCGCTGACATGATGTAAACCAATTTCTAAAAGAGTTAAGATTATCAACAACAAAACGTTTAACTTACACTTCGTTAATAAGTTGATTTCACCATAGTAATACGCATTCAAATCTGTTTAAAGTTTTAAATTTATATTCAGCATACTCTTAAATTGACCCCTAACCACCGTTAGGTTCATGTTCGTATTTTTAAATGGAATTTAAAATTATAAATGCTAAGTTATGCAGATTTTAAAACTGATTCAGAATGTATATTTAGAATTTCAAAAACATGGTTAAAGTTCATCAAACAAGTTACTGACAATTTGATTTCACCATCATAAACAGCGTTAAAATCTCTTGAATGTAAAGTTTTCAAATTGTATTCAACTATTCGTAAATTGATCCCTAACCGCCTTTATGGTCATTTTCGTATTATTAATGGAATTTAAAAATTACAAATTCTAATTTTTACAGATTTTAACGTTGATTCCGATTGTAGATTTCGAATTTTAAAAATTTATAAGATTAAAAATATATATTTTGTAAGATTTCTAATTCTCGACATTTCCAAACGAACGGATATTGTTTGGTAACGAACTGCTTGTGTACGTTACTGCGAAAATGGTTAAAAATCATTGAAATTAGAAATATTTTTTTTTCAACATTCGACTATTGTGCACACTTGGGCTAATGCAGACGATGGAATGATTTATAGCGTATGAAAATGCCAAGCCCTGGCCGGGGATAGAACCCGGGTCCTCGGGGTGAAAGCCTAGTACGCTATCAACTAGGCCACCGAGACGGCATATTGAAAATACAGGAACACTTAAGCATTGTACGTTTAAAAACGTTGTTATAATGTTGTGTGTGTGTGTGTGTGTGTGTGTGTGTGTGTGTGTGTGTGTGTGTGTTTTAATGATTGATGATGATGATGACACACTATAGGTCAACCGTTTAGAAAATGACCTGCTAAGAGCACGAGACAGAAAAAATGTGCGAGTGAGAGATCGAGTAATCCGTCGGCCTTGAAAGAGACAATAATTCAATTTGTAACTATCGCCAACGTAACGATATGTTCGACTGTCGTACAAAATTTGAAAGCGTCGCTAGTGAGATGTTGAAACAAGAAAACAAACTTTAAAAGTATTTGATTCAACATTTTTTATGTGGTTTATGAATGAAACAAAACTTAAGTATTTCAAATAGTTTTTTTTCTATTTACGTTCAAAGTTTGGCAGATTATATTGACCTTCCACGTAGTTTTATTACATATGTGTACGGCGAAGTGAAGAACAACGTTTTGACCCCAATCGCAAAAGCATGGAATTTTTAATATCTGAGAAAAACTCCTACTTAATAAGTACAGTGTATGTATTGGGGGGGGGGGTAATAATTCAGTGACGTTGCATTCAGTTGCGGCTATTGTGGCAGATTGATAGCGTACAATTCAATTTCACAGGACATTGAGTTTCAACTGATACGTTTCAATTTTAACATTTGTTGCTCAGTTTCTGAGACGCGTTCTTTGGCTCTGGTAACAAGTCAGGGGTAGTTAGAGGGGGTGAAATATTTAATGGGCCGCTGTGCGGAGTAAAACAAGCAAATTAATAGTGCCGACACTATCTTCTGCTTTGTCGGGATATTAGTTGACGTTAGTGCAATTACTTTTGTAGATACGTCTCTAAATATTTATTTTAGTTTTTAATTTAGTCATAAATTAAGTCGTACATTGTAATTGTGTTTAAATAAAGTCATAGCGCCTCGGTGGTCTAGTGGATAGCGTACTACGCTTTCACCCTGAGGACCCGGGTTCGATTCCCGGCGAGGGCTTGGCATTTTCATACGCTAATAAATCATCCCATCGTCTGCATTAGCCCAAGTGTGCACAATAGTCGGACGTTAAACACCAAAAAAAAAAAAAAACAAAAAAAAAAAAAAAAAAAAAAATAAATAAAGTCATGTACTTTGTTTTAATCTACCGTGCGACATTTTACGCATGGTGTTACAGGTCATTCGCTTAGGTGACTTAAGCGTTCAAGATAATGATCAATATTTCAAATGACTTGATATTATAATTTAATAGTTTAGACAAATAGTAGTATTTCAGTTTATTTCCACTGGATAATTAGCTATTGGAGCGGCCATCGTAGTACGAAATAGACTCGGGAGCTTAAAGTGAGTTCAGTTCCTGACCGCCTTACAGCATGTTCATGTTCGCAGTTTTAATCGGATTTGATTGTCGATTTTGACAATAGCTGTAAAACTTGTGTTAACCAGCGAAATTCATTATGCCAATTCAATATGGCGGCCAACGATTTCCAATCTTTAAAAAATTCGTCACCGTGTTGTCTTGAAGATTTTTGAAAATCCCTTTTCACCATTGTAATAACGCTTAAAAACTGTAAAAATTAGCGTTTTGGATTTTCAAAAATAAATCTAATCTTGACGTCGGTCAGGGTTTATTTTCGTATTTTCAGCGCAATTTAAAAGTCTATAAATGCGAATATGCGCAGATTCTAGTGCTGTGTATGGTGGTGGAAAAGATTTACTTTCGGTAATTCACTTACATCACCTCAGCGAAACAGTTGCGTGCAGCGAATATTACGTTCTGCTCATTTATATAAAAAAAAATTAAGGCCTTTTATTATAATTTGTAAAATAACAAATGTAATGTTTTTTATTAATATATCAGCCTTACGTTCCAGCTATGAAATAGTTTTAATTAAGTGCCCCACCCGTGACTATAATTCTGCAGAGTACCTCGAGATGGAAGAACTGGAATTCAATTAAAAATCTTAAAAGCATATTTCTAATTGAAAGTGCGTTCTTACGTTTTCATACATTAATATTTAGATGTGATTTAAATTATGTAGAAATATGTTGTAGAAATATCTGCATAAGTAGAAGAAAGAGTTTTCCACTTCTCCGCGCCACTCAACCGGCGTATAAGGTAAAAATGAAGTACATCTTTCTTAACATAACCTAATAACTTCGGGCTCCAGTTAGGTTAGGCTACATCTGTCACGGGTCAGCGGAATGGAGATGAAAAAATCGTTTTACTTTTTTAACTACACGAGATAAAAAAAAGTTTAGTGATCTTGAAAGTAGTCGTTATTGACGTTTGTATTTATTTTCAGATTAATTAAATCAAAAATAATCCCAGCATGCAACTGTCTCGCTGTCGTGATGGAAGCAAATTTTCTAAAAGTAGTTTTATCTTACCTTTTTTTTGAAAGTGTTAAACAGCATAAAAATTTGCATATGTTAGCATTTTAAACGTTTAAATTATATTAAAATAAATAAAGAAGCGAAAGTTGCGGATTGCTGTTAATCTGTTGTTAAAAAAATCTGTCCGGGTGGTCTAAGAAAATCTAGAATATTTGAAAATTCGTAACTTAAGTTGTGTGAAAATTTGAAACTAAAATGATTTACTGTTCAACAGTAAATCAAAAAGAACACACTCATGGTCGTCGAGTTTGTTTTGTGAATTTTCTTTTGAACAGAAAATTGTTTTCTATTTCAAGTTTGGTAATGACTAAACTTTTAAGCAAAATTTGTTGAAACGATTTGAAAAAAACAAATATTATATTTATAGGAACCTCCGCACCGGTATTTAAGAAAAAATGTATTTATGTTAGAAAGTTTGTGAATGATTTTTTTGCAACATTTATTTAATTATTGAACGAAGAGACAGATTACATAAACTGTAATACTAAATGGTAAACATTGTTAAACTTTTATTTATATTTTATTCGAATTTAATAGGTTCTCACAGGACAATGGGTACAATATAGGAATTAATTTTGTAGTATATTTATTACAATAATTGTTTTTATAACTTTCGTCAAGCTTGCAAGTCCGCCATAACGGCTTATAAAAACATATCTATTGTGTAGTCTCTATAAATATTTTAAAGGATATTCAATTGTTAGAAGTTATACATTTGTTATGGGTTACTAAAAGAAGTAATAGAAATATGCCTCATTGTATTCACGTTTACCTAACTGTGGAAATCACTGTAAGGAATTATTTTAACAATGAAACTGGAACTAAGTTATGTTTACTCAAACGCATTCTATTCTTAAAATAAACCAGAACTTAATATAATTTATCAAAGAATTATTTTTGCTAACATAATTTAAAAATGAATCTTAAAGTCTTAACGTTCCTGTAAATGAAGTTATCAATAGAGTAACTACAGCGATAACATGAGCAATCGGAGTCGCGACATTTTTCTTTGAAAAGAAATAATCCCGCTGATTCTGTCAATGTGATTGATATTCTAATGAAAGTTTCAGCTGAAGAAATGTTTGTATTTACATTGCAGCTATCTCGAGCAAGTGCCGAGGGGATGAAGGGGGTTGCAGCGCGGGGTCGATATGGTGAAACGTTCATAACCTATAGAACACCTTCTTATCTCCAGTAATACTTAACTGTGAAAATATTGCTTGTTGATACGGTAAAATATCAGCCGAATTCTCGCCTAACGTTAAAAATACTAATAAAATACATAAATTGTTATTTTAATTGTTTATGAATGCAGAATAGAAGAGTTGATATCTCACCACCTGATTTAATCAGTAATTATATTGTAAAATGAAGATTTATTTATAGAATAATAACGTTCTCACAGAAAATCCGGCTTAAAAGATATGTAGTAACATTTCCGTTATTGAATTAAAAGTAAAAATTATGTATCATTATGTTCAGTATAATAATCTGCCTTCCCTAGCTTCGTCAATTCTACTTTCGTTACGCGTTTCGGAGAACCTCCATCTTCAAAAACTATATATTCCTCTCTCTCTCTCTCTCTCTCTCTCTCTCTCTCTCTCTCTCTCTCTCTCTCTCTCTCTCTCTCTCTCTCTCTCTCTCTCTCTCTCTCTCTCTCTCTCTCTCTATATATATATATATATATATATATATATATATATATATATATATATATATATATATATATATATAACTATATGGAGTATATATATAGGTTTTGAAGATGGTGGTTCTCCGAAACGCGTCAGCGAAAGAATTGACGAAGCTAAGGAAAGCAGATTATTATACTGAACATAGTTACAATAATCCTAGCAGAAAAGAAGAAAAATATAAAAAGAACATCAGTGTATCATGATTTATCTTCCTTTTTTATTTTAATTACGATAATTCGTTCGAAAACACGACAACTTAACATAGCTAGTTTTTAAGAACATAACCTGAAACGTTCTGTAGGCTATCAGCTGTTCAGTGAAATCAGCTGATATTTACGAAGTAATATAAAACAACTGATCTTTTAATATAATTACCAAAATTAAATTAACGATTCATTGCACATACTTATATAGGTCAAATATTTTCGTTGTATCCGCAGTGTAGTGGTTAGAGCGTGTCCCCCGGTTCGATCCCGACGGAAACACAGACATTTTTTATTATAATTTATATGAGACTTGTGACGAGCAAAATATACTGTTTGTTATATCTCAATATAAACATATTCCTCGTATCACGCGTCCCGCAAAATCCAACATCAAAACTAACCCTAACAAATGATAGTGTTAAAATCTATAAAACTTACATATCAGTGTAAAACAATTTATTAATCACCTTAAAAGGAAAAATACGTATTTTAAGAACAGTTTGATTTAATTACAAATTTGTATCCATAAAAAATGATAAAGAAATGGCTTACAATAACACTGTTTTATTAATCTACGAGTTGATATTTTTTAAATCACGTAAAAGTAATAATTATGAAAACTTTACAGTTATAATATTTTGTTATTTTATAGATATAGACATATTAAGGCTGCAGGTGACGTATACAATAGTTTTTCACTTGAACGTTCGGTATTTTAGAGGCAATTGAAACTTGTGCAACCAGCGGAAGTAAGTGAACTGACCTTGTTACTGTAGTGATAAAATAACTGCAACAGATGATTAGGTTAAGTTAGGTTAGGCTGTCTCAGACTGAAAAACAGAAACCAGGATGCACGTGTACAGAATTATTTGCAATATTTCTGAAGTTAATATTTCGTCTCGAACTGAAGAAAAAGACATTTCAGGTCGCGTTTAGTGTGACGCATTCAGATTTTTACTTTGTTTCAGGGTAATTAAAATTCGTATATATATATATATATATATATATATTATTATTATTATTATTTGCGCATAGACCCTGTTGGATCACGCAAAGCACTGCGACTCATGTCTTGTTCCTTCTAATCCTCCACACCTCCCTCATCCTGTCCCCATGTATCCTCTCCGCTCCTCCGTCTCTGCTCTCTTTGGGATTTCATTCTCTGGGACCTTCCAACCGAGCATCTTTCTCCTGTATACGTGCCTATCTTCAACATCTGTTGAGTATATATATATATATATATATATATATATATATATATATATATATATATATTATATATATATATATATATATATATATATATATATATATATATATATATATAATTTTGCTAATGTTTTTTCGATTTGCTAATGTTTTTGCTTGGACAAGTTCTTTACTAATCAAAATCTGTTCAACAGTTTTAAAAAAAATGTTGGTCGTTTCAAATATTTAAAAACACGTACCTTTTTTGTCTTGAATATTTTTGAAAATCTCATTTCGCCATTAGCATTTTTAATTTACAAAATCCGATGATTTAAGAACTTAAATTTTTCGGTCAGAATCAATTTTCGTATCTGCAATGTAATTTAAAAGTGTAAAATATCGATACGTGTTGATTTTTGTGGTGAAATCAATCATAAGTTCATAAAAATGGTTAATATAAAACAAATTGATTAGAATTTTCGTTTATATTTATAAATGTATTTACATATTTGCATCTGTATTTACAGTTGCATCTGAAACAGGGTGTTACAAAAGTACGGTTCTGCGATTGCGCAGTATGCTGTTATACCAAGCGATGTGTTTAGTTTAATGTGTAGTTTTAATTAATTCGAAGAGCTTTAATTTGTGGTTTTGTTTTTGCATCGACAACGGCGGTTTTGAAGTAACGAAGTCATTGTCAGGTGGTTTATTCTGCTAAACTGTCTACACTTAAACCAACAGAATAACCTAACGCACTAGTATAAAAATACTGTTCTACGATTTTGGTTTACGACAAGTATTTGATATTCAGTTTAGAAAAAAAATATTTATTTTATGTAATATTTACGATACACGAACGAAAAGAAAGTCTCTCTGTATTGTAGTTCTCGTTGCTTAGTAACAATAAAAAACAAAACAAATCTGAGCACGGAACTGTCTCGCTGACGTGATAGAAGCGAATTTCCAAAAAGTATTTTTTTTATCTTATCCATTTCGAAATTCCGATTCCACCATCATAATCAGCATTAAAATTTTCATATATTAACACTTGGAACATTCAAATTACGTTGAAGATACGAACGTGAACCCTGACCGCCGTCAAAGGATTTCTAGTCATAATCGATTTTTTTGTCAAGATCGAATTAAACCGGACCAAAATTGCGAACATTAGCGTGCTAAAACACACGCACAATTTTAACGACCCCTCAAAAAGTGATCTTGTGGTCAGGATCCCTGGTCGTGAGTCTTACTATAATGGCTGCTCCAATAGCGAATTGGAAATTCGCTAAAACATGATCTCTAAGCAGAGCACAGCTGTGAGGTAATAATGTGTGTATAAACATATGGAGCATAGTTTAACAGCTGATTTTACACTGCCTGTTCGATCAATAAATAAACAAGAGCGACAAATTGTGATGCATTTATAGCGTGAGCTCTATTGCTTTCTTCTAATCAGGCCACAGAACACCCTACGTGTTGTATTGGCAGAAGCATAACTGCTGCTTTCATTATGGCGTTATTTTTTGTAATCTTACCAATAAATTGGTATATACCAACTTTCACTTTTTAATTACAATATTTTTCGCCTATAGCTTAAATGTAAAACAATTATAAAATATTAAAAATATGTAAAAACAAGTAACTGGTAATTTATAAGAAAAAATTAAAGACCTTAATGCTATTACCTATTCATATGTTTACGAAAAGGATCACCTTTGTTAAAAATGAAAATTTAATTTAATATAAACGGAATTCATATCAAACTAGTTAAAATTATTTGACCTTGATATAGGCCTACGTTTCGGTACTACAGCTACCATCTTCAGAGGAATACGAAACAGAAGTAACAAAGGGTTTACAGGATAATATCAGTTAATATCCAATTAGTTTGTTTTAGTTAGTTGTTTTTGTGGCTAAGGGTTTCGTTGCTGTACTTGTATTGCACTCTGCAGTGCTCTTTGCGTATATTGTGTTGTTTATGTGTTTGTAAAAAACACTAATTAGTTTTACTTTGTTTATAGAGCTAAAATTATTTTCTCTGAAAAACGTGCAGAAATATAAAACGCTAATAATAAATTGAGTTGGAGATTTTATTAACGATACGGTGAACGTTAAAAACATGTTTTACTAATTCAATGCTCTCCACTGAAAAACTATAGCTTGTTATGACTGTGAAATTATTGTCAAATCTGTTAACTTTTTAGGCCCTGTATCTCGTGTGGTTAATTTTAATATGTCAATAATTGTTACTTACTAAGTAGTTTATAGAATATTCTTTTCAAATTCTTAATTTATGTAATTTAGGTTACGCAAGTAGTATTTTTTAAATCTGATTTTTTAAATAAACAATTTGAAAATATAACATTAAATAATTTTTGTTTTTATCAGTCCTCCAGACTAAAAATATTTGCAATTATTTGTTGTTAAAAATAAATAAAATCTCAATAACATACAAGGATTTCATAAAAAGTATAGGCTAATATTTTTTCCAAATAACCTCCCATCTGGTAAAAATACTTAAGAAAAATTTAATATAGTGCAAAAATATTACATAATTTTTTTCATATTCGTTTATTTTTTGATAAATGTAGTTCTACATTACTGACACTCAGCTGGAAAAATCAGTGATGTCTCAAAATTGGTTGATCAGATGATCAAATTTTAGTGTTAGCTAGTATAACTAAAGTCAAGAGTACGGGCATATCAAAGTAAATGTAAATATTAAAAAAAAAACAAACACGAAGGCGCTTGTCTTTTGCTTAACTTACTCCAGAAACGTAATTTTTTTTATCTCAATTTTATCATACTGCCTTGAGTCAGAAATATTCTTACATTATAAAAATTTGAAAAAAATCTGGTGACCAATTTTGAGATATTAGTCCGATTTATACGAATGTACGACAGCTCACCAAGAACCTGATTTTGTGTACTGTAAAGGAACCCATAAGCTTTGTTTGTTACTACTTTCGAGGAAAATCTGATAAAAATCGTTAATGCTGATTTTGAGACATTTTGATTTTTCACACGTACGCGCGAGCGCGCACACACACACACATTTTGTATTCTGTTGACCTAATTCGATAAAGATCAATCAGAATCTCAAGATCGATTTTTCAGTTCATCAGTTGTTCTTTACATAGGGATAAAGTAAAAATAAGGACGTTGAATATGTTTTATTATAATTCTAACCTATAAAAATGATTTTATTTGTTCAATTTTATTAGATATTGGGGCATGTAATAATTCAGTTTCGTCTTATCTTTGACAAAGCATCCGACTTTCAGAGGCCCAAACAAACCTTCCGGAGAGTCGGGGCACAAAGCCAGTTAGATTCACGGAGGTTACACTGTAATTGTCGCGGGGGTCATTGATTTATTTGTATCATAAAATTAAATGTCGCCTCAAAAAAGGTTCATTACCGCGAGCAAAGCATTTTATTTTATAATGAAAAGTAAAATTAAATGAAGCTCCATGTTGTGTGTGGGGGTTGGGTGGGGGTAGGGGGTAGCGATGGGGGTGCGCGGCGCACTGGCGGAATGCGCTCACAAGTAACTGCGTCGCCATCAAGTAACAATCATTATGTACCAACAAGTTTTGCTTCCGTCTATCACGTGATGTACACGGGTTCAGTGTGACGGTTGTGTTTTTAAAGTTTTTTTGCGTCACAAACGGATAGACGTTGTGTGTTTGGTGTAGGTTAAAATATATTGTTTTTTTTAGTGATTTTAAATTAGTAAAATTATTGTTTGTGCAGTGAAAATATTTTAAATATTTAGATATTTAAAATATTTTAAATATTTTCTTACTTAAATACGAATGCAAAGTTTTGTTACATTTCACGTATTTTGGAAACGTTAAAAAAGATTGAAACTAAATGCTGAAAAGCTGTAAACTAAATGAAAACTGGTGAAATGTAGCAAAACTTTTGTAATTATGTTAATAGTTTTTATTATCTGCTGAAAACATATTTTTAGCTAAAAACGTTTAGGCAAAATCAGCAACGGCAAAAACACTAACAAAAAGTAAAAAAAAAAATATTCAAAGGAAGTATTGAGAAAATATTTCTGCAAGTTCTGAGATTCCATGTTTCTTAATTTGTTGCTTTAAAAAATGTTTACAACAATTTAAAATTCAGAACTGCATACAACTTCGGCTCGATCGTTTGAAGTTGTTCTTATAAAAAAATAAATTTATTTAAATTATTGCAAACACAAATATATTTCCTTTTAATTTTATTTATTTTAAAATCTGTATCTAATAATTTTGTGTAAAAGTCTACAACATAAGGGAAAGTGTTTATCTTGTTTGATCATGTTGCAAATGTTTATTCGTAAATATTTTTTTACGACCGTGTCTGTTTAAAATTTTATAAATTTTCGAAGTGTTATGGATTAATTTTGCTAAACAATGCAGTTTACAATTCGTGTTTATCGTTTGTAAATAATTGTACATTTCAAATGTGCTTTTTTCAAAAACTTTCTCACATCGATATTTCGGATCGGTAGATATCGAAAAAATGGGAAAATCGCCTCATCATATTTTGATCACATCTTTGTTGATAATTTAGTGTATCAAATTTTAAATATAAATTTACAATTCTGGAATAAATCGAAAAACAAAACCAGAGTGTTTGTTTTTAATCAAGTTTAGTCCCAAACGAAAATTTATGAAAATGAATCGATTTGGACAGTTTTAGCAGATTTTTTCAGTTTTTTTAAAAGCTTCCAGTCAGATTTTGATTACCCACGTAAGTAGTTTGTGTAGTTACGATATTTGACAACACTTTACAAAAGCATAAAATTTAAAATTTCTAAAACCTTTACAGTCGTAATTTAATCGGGAGTAAAAATTTCATCGAGATCGGTTAATTAGTTTAGCCTTGCTTTCTGCACAGCACAAGCTCATAGACGTCAGACATTCGAGTCAAAACTACTTTTTTTTACTAAGCTAAAGTGAAAGCGGATTTATCTTTCGAAGTTTAAAGATCGAATTTTCACAAACACAACAATCTTTTTATCCTGTTCTTTGTTTAGTGAGCAATAAAACATGTAGATGATCTTTGCAATTTATTAATTACTATTTGAAAACGGTAGAAGACAGAAAATATTGAATTATAAAGTTCTAGATAATTTAATAACTAACGATTTTTTAACAAAATTCGATCAGAGCAACAGTATGGATAAAAAAAAACGAGACAGTACAGAAGCTTTTCCTTATTCGGACAAATACGGTAAAAGCACCTCGTATTGTTTTGTTAAATTATTTCAGAACAACTCACCCAAACATTTCATTCCAGTATATGATTCATATTGTTCGATATCTGATGCTAAACATATCGGAGATCCAAACATGCGGTTTTAAATATTAGAATGTTAAGATATGCAGTGAATTATTGTTTATTTATAATTAGATATATTTTGTGGTTGAACTAAATTTTTTCTTAAAGTACTGCATTTAAAGTACATATTAAGGTATTCTTATGCATAAATGACTGATGCATTTAGGTTTTATTCATTCAAAACGTAAAGGAATGCTTCAATACTTAGTTCTCTTATAATAGTTCCGTCATGCGCATTAATATTAAATATTGCACCATCTTTGTGCACAAGCTTTGAACGTTTATTAAACAAACACTTTTCTTTATCCCAGGTACAAAGTAATATTTATTCAGACGTATATAAATAAAAGTTGCCATAGAATTATGTATAGTAGATTAACAAGTTTTTTTAATGATTCTGTCTGTGTCATTTTAAAAACTATAATTCAGTTTGTGAGAATGTTCGAAATAAAAAATGCTTTTGGCACTTTTTGTAAGAATTTAAAATTTGTAAATTTTCTTATAGAAACTACCTGAATTTTTCACAATAGTCAGTTTTATTATTATATTATTTTTAACTTTTATGTTTGTGGCATGAACATATAGGAAATAGTATTTTAATATTTCTTTTCTGTTTGTTAGTCTAATAAAATCTTAAAATTTAGGGACACCATTGATTTAAAATACGCACAGTCACTCATTTATCGTATACATTTCATTATCCACTTTGTAATTTTGTTTAAGTTGTATTCAATATTTCAAAGTGCGACATGTTAACAAAGACATGTATCCTGGTTAACAACGATTTTCAAGAAATGACTACTGAAGTTTGTTCCCAAACCGTTGAGTAGTGCGTTTTATTGAACTAATGGTAACACAATTTAAATGTTTGTTCCGAAATTTGCATTGATTTTTCAGTACTGGCTTAGAGTTTATATAAAAACTTTAAAAAATGTAATAAATTTGAAATTACATTGCCCGTAAGAAAACACTATAAACAGATTCAAATATTCAATAATAATAATGTAATGGCGGCACGAATCTGTCTCGCTGACGTGATGGAAGCGAATTTGAAGTTTTTTCTTACCGTTTTTTTGAAATTTTAATTTTACGATTATAATCTGCGTTCAAATCTCCCTGTACTAGGTGAAAAAAATACACTGAAAATACGGACCCTGACCGCCGTCAATTTAAATTTCCTAATTTCAACGGATTTTTAATATTAAAAAAAATGCTAATTTATGCAATTTATAACGCAGATTACGATGATGAAATGTGATTTTCAAAAACGTTACAGACGAAAAATATATGAAATTTTGAAGAATTAAAATGCTCGCCATTTTGAAACTGTTGAGACGAATTGTGCTGGTTAGCGAAATTATACAAGCTAATATCAAAATCGGTTTACGTATCAAATTTGAGTAAACGCGCGGCCGCGCACGCACACACACATACACACACACACACACACACACACACACACACACACACACACACACACACACACACACAGTGTTTTAGCGACTCCCATATAAAGTGATTTATAGGTCAGGATTCACATTTACATCAAGGTCTCGAGGCTGCTCCTTGCAATGATTACCGGTCCAATAGCTTATTTCCTAATAGAAATTCTCAAATAAAGGTTCACAACGCGAATTACTATAAAAATTTGAAATCAAGGATGAGACTATTACAGAAAAGAAGAAAATCTTATTACCAATTAAATGGAAAAAGCCTAAATGACATTCGGGTGTTTTTGACAAATCATGTCGATTTTTTAGGGTTTTATTTTATTAGCTCCAGAGCCGAAGTTTTAGTACTATAGTGAACCAACAAAATTGTTTAGGTAGATCTGCTTACTTATGTTTGAACAAAGTTTGATCGAAATCGTTAGATTAATTAACTGAAATATCTAGTTAACAATTTGTAATAAGATACACTAAACAATTTTGTTTTGAAAAATTAAAAAAAAAATCTTCCTTGGAATGAGCAAAGGAGACTTGCAGGGCACATTTCGTCAAATTCCTTTTAGGTTATTCTACAGCAGTGAAAACATACACACAGACAGATATCGAAGTAGAAAACATTTTTTTTATTTTGGGAACTTTGAGACACAAAAATTCATTAAAATAACCAAGATCGATGTTTTCAAGACAATAAATGTTTTATTACATTTCGTATGTTTATAAAGTAAGACTGCTTACCATTCCCACCTGAGCCTACTGTAAGCAGATCTTATAATTGACTTGCTTCTGAGTAAACAAACTTCGAATGACCCTTAGCCAAAGGATCAACAAAAGCCTACCCCCCGCAACCCTTAAGCTAAGTTTGCGTTTGCTTCTTTAAGTGGATTTTGTGGCGTTGGTTTTCTGCGGGAAAACTTTAACTTGTCGGGTTAATTTGACATAAACTTTGCATACACCAGCCATTGTAACTTTAAGTGTCCCGCTTTGGTCGGCCTTTTTGTAGCGTAACAGTTTAAATAGGAAATAACATTAACTTTTACGTAATACAAGTTTTAGAAATAAATACGTTTCTTGCTTTATAACGTTTAAGTATTAAAACCGTATCTATATTACATATCTAATATTAAAATAAACTCTAAAAGATGAAAATTCGCGCGCGCGCGCGCGTGCTTGCGTGGGAGCGCGTTTGTGTTCACATACTACTAAGGACTAACACACATTAGAAATCGAGGTGACATGTGTAAATTAGCCCATATTATTGTCGTAATTGTAATTTTTAACGCCACAGAAGAAAGTAATGACTCTCTAAGAACAAGAACTGTGGTGGTAAGAAACCCTCTTCAACGCGTTATAGGGGATGGGGGTGGTATGCTAAGCAAAAATCGACCGTTATTAGTTTCGAATACATCGTTTTTGCGGTCGCTAAATTCAAGTGACACTGGCAATGTCCATTAAATCCGAAGTTCAGAATTGGGCGGGAAGAGTGAGGGAAAATGTGTGAAAAATTACCCAAAATAAAAAAAAAGTCGTAGGATAAAATGGTTTGACAACGAATAGAAAGCTAGGAAACCCTGGATAATCAGCTGATTCATTATAAAAACACTTTTTGATTAAAAAAGTCCGTAGAAATATATGTAGGGTTAGTGCTGATGCATATATTATACTATACGTGGTTGCAGCAATTAAATCTAAATTTGTTGAGGTTGTTTGGAGTGATCTTTCTGTATTATTTAGTAACTAGCTACATTTCAAAGATAGTGTTTCTTTCTTTGCATAGAAAAACAAAAGTTAGCAAACAAAAATTATCATCAAATAAAACATTCATTCACGAACTATATTGAGTTTGTTAAATTGTTTTCTCTGTGCGCGGTTTTGTAACCACTACGCTTCTGTTTAATTAAATTACCAATCTGTTTTACTAATTAATTTGTTATGTTTCATTCATTAGTTTGATAATAAGCTTTTAGAAAATTAGAGAAACTTTTGCACGGAAATGGTAAATCATAATATTCTAATTTGTTAGTTAACCTATTCAATGTTTTTTTTTAATTATTGACCACCGGACCACATATTTAAGTAATTAGGATTATGACCTATTCTTTCCGTCAGTCTATCTAGTCGCGGTTTCGAAACTCTATCGTTTCATCTTCAGGCCGTTATACAAAATGTTAAATCCTTCTGTCGAGGTCGTCACAAAGTCAAACAAAACATTAAAAACATACGTCACAAACACTGAGCACAATTACACGATTAAAATACATACGATGAAATTTGGTGTAGCCAAACGGTATGTCGTTATGTTCCATTGAACACTTTTATTTTAATCAAATTTAATATATGACATGGCTCTATGGATAAATAGATTGATTTGAATAATAAACATAAACCAACAGAATTACTGTAACTGATAACACTGACGGGCGCGCTACTACTGATGAAGACTGCAGTCCGGAATGTAACGACATATGAGTCACAGGTATCGTTTGGCTACACCAAATTTCATCGTATGTATTTTAATCGTGTAATTGTGCTCTGTGTTTGTGACGTATGTTTTTAATGTTTTGCTTGACTTTGTGACGACCTCGACAGAGGGATTAAACATTTTGTATAACGGCACTGAAGATAAAACGATAGAGTTTCGAAACGCGTTAGCCTTTACAAGGTAAGTAGATAGACTGACGGAAAGAATAGGTCATAATCGTAATGTTTTTTTCTTTCAAACTTCGATTAGAGTGACTTCAGTTTTACTTCTTAGTATCACAAAAATGTTATGTTTTTAGCGTTTGGCTCTTTGAACTTACGACGATACATTCTGAACATATCGGTTTACCTAAAAAATAAAATAACTTTGGTGGAAATAGAAGTGAAACCATTTGAATTATTACTGGGAGCGGCGAGATGTCGTGAGGGTAAATTGGTAAAATATAAATGTCTTAAAAAGTATATCTTCTGCGTATTCGTTTATATATTTCTTTATTTTCAACCGGTTACGCTTTTCTGCCTGTTTGTGTATTTTGTACGAGTAAACAACCAAAAATCTCAACAGTTGGTTCTGTATAAAAAACTGGCTGGAGAGGGTGAACTTTAATTTTTGTTTAACAAATAAAATTATCGTAACGTGTGGTATGAGTTTATGTTACGTAAAGGTAATTTTTATTTGTGTTTGGTTACGTGTAAATGCACGAGGGTTGTTTGCACGTGTGTACAGTACAGACACATTACACAGCCCCGTTCCAAAAATTCGAATCGAAAGCTAATGACATAAAACAAAAAAACCGACCTCATTAAAAAAAATGCAAAAATTTTGACGTTATTTATAGAAAATAGTAATTCAAATATGTCAGTTGAAATAAGAACATAAGGTTTCTTTTTTATTTCCCCCCTATTTACTCCCGAATCTTGAAGCTATTTCTAATCTAAATTTAAGGGAACTACGATGGAACAATTTTGAGGAGTTATGTAGATTTTTTTTAATACAGCGGCTTATACATTTTGTTTCGTTTATCTGGGCAAAATTTCGTAGACTATTTTTCAATAAAATTCGAGAAAAACAGTATTTCCATTTATAAAAGTACTTTAATTTTTTTAAATTATTCCCACATATAGGCAAACCAGACTGCATTCTAAATTTCATAAAGACTTTAGTGATTTGCTCATACTCAAAGACAGATGCATTTTCAAGTAAACCCCTCTTTTTTGGTCTTAAGGAACATACAACCTGATAGAGCCTTTAAAATAATAAGTGTTTAGTATTTAAATCTGGTTTAAGTTGCAACTGTTAATATTAAACATGTTTATAAAGCTTAAAAACGTTTTTAACAAATACTTAAGGGTATTATAATAATGTTTTTACTGAATGACGTTTTTTGTTTCTCGCATAAATAAATTCTAAAATATCTTTTAGGCCTACATAGTTTTTGTAAAAGTAAATTAGTCCAAAACATTAAAAATAGTAATATTAAATACAGTTTGTTCAATTTGATATTATGTAAATAGTAATTTTAATGATATTACTTTTATTTTGTTTTGTGTTAAATGTAGAATTGTTTTTGAAACGAATCTATATTCAGAAGATATCCCTTCTGTTTGAATTTTACTTCATATTGAAAAAGATATGAATTAATCCTACACGTAATTTAGAAGGGCTGATTTTTGGTTTAAATTAAAAAAAGAAAGCACTAACGAAGATATGCGTTGAAACAGTGTTTAACTAATTACCAATCCGATAAACTTTTGCAAGACTGTGAACAGCGATAAAAGTATTGAAAGCAATGTGTATTTACGGCACAATTTATTTACATCAACATTTCGGAATATCTGGAAACATTTCCCGAGAAAACCAAGTCGGCTAACATCTGCTACCGTATTAAGCAACCGGTAATAAATTTGCCGTTTATTGATTGTCCCATCCGGGTTTACATTTGTCATTGTTTGTCTGCCTTTTCCTATCTTCCGCGGAAATACCTCCCTCAGCACAACAAATAAAAATAACACACTCTTAAATTCATGTTTAATAATGTATCCAAGTCATTGATCTCGTATTTAATATATTTCCCATCTTTGTGACTTAATTTACTTGCATCATATGACGCGTTTCGCGATTACAGTCCCATCTTCAGATTCTTGCTCGTAGGAGGTCATTACAGTTTATGTAAGAACACATCACATAGAAACCACTAAAGTGTGGTACGTAATTTCGGGTGCGCACCACGGAATCTTATTTAGTCTGTGATGAAATTAAGCTGGTTTATGCCGTAACTGACTGATTCACAGAGTGAAGCCAATGAGTTGAAGCATAACTTATTGGCGGTTTGTGTGCTCGGTCTAATCCGTTCGGTTTAATTAATTAATATATTATACTGTACTGTATAACCACTGTAGTGTACCGTAGTGTGTTACAGCTATCGAGTCTTATAACGAGCGATATATTGCAATTAGGGGATGGAGCGGGGGTGCGTTCTCTAGTGATTAAATTGTCGGCTTCTCGAGAGGTTTTACGTTCAATAATATTCCAATTAATTAATGTTCAGGGAATAAAGAAAGTTTTAACTGTTAGTTTTTGTGATAGGGTACTAAAATATGCGTGACATAAACGTAGCGGTGAAGTCCAAAAAAAGAATAATATTTTAGAAGTAAAACATTTAAGTAAACTTAGTGTTCCAGTGATTAGTACTCTCACTTCCTAAACGGAAGGTCTCGTGATCTATCGCCCAGGGAGACTTCTGAGTATTCATAATATTATCCCAGTCGCAAAAGCTAGCGCTAGGGAATTGCTATGCACTAACTACGTATCCCCCTATCAAACAGCCTTCCAGACAGGTTCAGCAGACTGTGACGCTATATTTTATCCCTAAAAAATTAATAATATTAGGTTACAAGTTACAAAACGTTGTATTAAACTTCAGTTACTAATAGCACTCTTTCGTCTTTAGAGGAAAGGCTAGTGTTCGATACTCGTGTATTCGTACGATACAGTACCGGTTTTGAACGCTTGAGTATTTAAATAGCGACGAGCTAACCACGTATCCCCCATCAAATAGCTGTCAAGCTAAAAGTTGTCTCGTGTTCGATCACCCATTGAAATTCTTGTGTCCTTACAGTATCATCCCGGTCGCAAATGTCTAGCGTTAGGGAATACCAATGCGATAACTACGTATCCCCCACCAAACTGCTGTCTACGAAATGTAAAGAAAGTTTTGTGAACGTGAAATATCCAATATTGATGGATTAATAGGTCTCCAGTCCGTATGTCCAATATGACTTAAAACAAAAAAACGACTTACGTTTTCAAAGAAAATAAATTCTAAAATTTTGAGATTTGGATTGGTCCGTTTGTTTACATCGCTAGGACAGAACAAAACAAAAATTATTTATAATGGTTTTGATCATTTTGCTCAAAAACAGTATACGTACCCAAACAAGACGTACAGGTCCCTCAAAACCCCGATTAGAAGAAGGCTGTAGAAAAAACTGTTAATCCAGCCTAATTTACCAAAATCGATTATGCAGATTTTGTTAAATTTTGGTTATACATGAAGTTACGAAAATTTATCTCAAACATTCTATATTAGAAATACAAGATATTTCAGAGTAAATAAGAAAAAAACATTTTATTCTGACCACCGTCTATTACGATTTTGTTTTCTAATTTAGTCTTACGCAGTTCTATAAATGAACGAGCGAAGCGAGGTCTCTATTTCAACTCGACCGTTCATCATTTTATTTTTGTATCTATTTGTTTTGTCACGTAATTTTAGCATTGATCGATTGTTTGGAAATTTGGTACGAACGTACCTTGTTTAAAACCGAAAAGACTTTTAATTTTTCCCCATTCATTGCCGTTTCAAGATGGCGGTCTTTGATTTAACAATGACGAGTGTACGCAGTTTTGGCGACACGCATGATTGTTTTTAAATTTGGTACCTTGTATAAAAGTCGAACGACGTGTAAGATTTTATCCCATTCACTTCCGTTTCAAGATGGCTGCCACTGGTTAATGATGACGTGAGTAGTTGCTAGTTGTTTCCTGTAATAATGGCTGAATGGCAAGACCTATCGTAATTTTGATCTGTTCATGGAGAAATAGCGTGGAATTTCCTATAAGATGGTCCAGTAACATTTTCCTCAACGTTACGGTTACCGGTTACCGGTTAAAATGGCGGAAAAGGTTACGAGCTGATCAGAGCGGAGACCAAGTAATTAAGAATACACTGCGCTCACAACTGTTCTTTGAAGTACTTGTTTAAAATTTGCTACATCGAACTGAATAACAATGTTTGACGCTGAAAGGAATGTACTTGCCATCTGTAGTCTAAGCTGCAGTCAGCCATGCCTGAAAGTCAACAGAGTGTTAAGGACTGGATAAGGACTAACATACAAAAAAAAAAAAAAAACATTGAGTTTTCATTATGATGGGGTAATAATACTCTTAAATTATGCCATATGAACAACAAAAATAACGTTGAATTTATTTGTAAATATTTTATATTTGAATAACGTTGTGGCAGAATGTGTAATTTTTGCTCGTAATTAGATCGAGTTTTGAGGATTCATCGACGCGAACTTCCAAAATTATTTTTTTTTAGGAATTTTTTAGCAATTATTCATTAACGTAAGGTTTAATGATATTTGTATGTACAGGTAAATAAATATATAAATGCACAAACGAATGTAAATAAAATGAAAGCATTTTTATCGTAACTGATTATTTCTTACAATGTTTAGTCAAGAAAAACATAATTTGTTTTAATAAAAAAAATGTCCTTAGCTTCAAATTGCATCACGTCTGCAGTGTACATACGTTTTTTATAGAACTGTAAAGATTTATACCGAAAAAATGAAATTACATTGTAGTTTCGTATTTTTTTTATTAAGTCTGTAATATTTGTTTTCTCAGTATTGTGTAATACTCGTATATTCAGTTTGTTTTCATTTCATTTTCGTATATCTCTTCGTCTCGAGCGTTTTGTGGATTTTGTTTACTTTACCAATCTTGTGTAAAGTTTTATTTATTCAATACCTGTAGTACATACACGTTAAATAAAAATAAAAACAGAAATGTATGCATTTATTAGTGAATTGTTATTGGGAAATGAGCTTTTGGAACGATCATCATGGTAAGACTCAAACCAGAGACCTGACCGCTAATATTACTTTTTAAAGAGTCGTTAAATAATAATTACACCCACACACACACACATATATATATATATATATATATATATATATATATATATATATATTTTTTAACGTCCGACTATTGTGCACATTTGGGCTAATGCAGACGATGGGATGATTTATAGCGTATGAAAATGCCAAGCCCTGGTCGGGAATTGAACCCGAGTCGTCCTCGGAGTGAAAGCCCAGTACGCTAGGCCACTTAGGGGGCCACACACACACACACACACACACACACACACACACACACACACACACACACACACACACACACACACACACACACACACACACACACACACACACACACACACACACACACACACACACACACACACACACACACACACACACACACACACACACACACACACACACACACACACACACACACACACACACACACACACACACACACACACACACACACACACACACACACACACACACACACACACACACACACACACACACACACACACACACACACACACGTGCGCATGTATGTATACACGTATGTTTGCAATGTATGTTAGTATGTTTGTGATTTTAATTTGATTTGAATTGCACAAAAATTGATTTTAGGCTTTTCGTTAACCAGCAAAATTCAAAATGCGCTGTAACTTTAAATATTTAAATATTCATAATTGTCTTGTTTGAAATATTTTTTTAAAATTTGATTTCTTTTTTGTATTCAGCACTACTAATTGCACTAATTAACATTTTTCATTTGAAAAACTGTTGAAATTAAGAAATTTAATTTGACGGCGGTCAGGATTCATTTTCGTATATTTAGTGTTTTTTAAACGTGTAAAATGCTGATTTTGCTCGTGAAATCAGAATTTGAAAAAAAGGTTACGATAAGGTAAATATTTTTGAAAATTTGCTTCCTTCACGTGAGCAAGCCGCTGAAACAAACTCTTAATGGAAGTTATAATTATCCAAAAACGTTTTCTCACCACTCATTAAAAAACATGTGTTTTTTAAATAGACAAAGTGTCTGTTGTAAATAAGAAGGATATAACATCAAATTATAACCATTTCCTTTATATATTATTTGTCTATTTTTGTTTTACTCTCATTATTTTATTTTCTATACTGACTCGTGTTCGAGTGTCTTCATCTTCAGATGCATATAACGAGACATCTTTTAAGATATAACGAGACATTATTGAGTCAAAATAAATTGATATATAGTTTGTTTACTACAAGTTGTGTTTTGAAAAAAAAATCCGTACAGGACTGTTGTATATTTTAACTATAACTTACGAGGTAAATAATACAATTTTGAATCCACAGTCGTTCGTTATGAAGTAAATGCCAATTATTAAGAATTTTCAATTTTTCATTTTAAAGTAAATTACAGTTATGAATTACCTTTAATCGTTCAAGATCGATTCTTTCATAATCGATTATAATTATTTTTTTATATTACTTGTTACACTACAACTCAGTTAAAAACAACTTAAGTAACTTCTCTTTATAAATTAAGTAGTTAAAATTGATACGGTTGTCCTAACTCTGATCCGTTGACCAGAGTATTAACACAGCAAGTCAATCGGGTTTGTCCTCTTCAGCTTTCGGAGAACTCCGCAGGCGTCAATCTCTGTGCTTCCAATCGCTTGTTTTGTCCTGAAGACACCTTAAATTCTTCAGCCACGATGCTTTGCAAAGTTTGTTTTTGAATGTTCGTTTTTGCTTGATGTTAGTCCTCTTGGTACAACCCCACAACTGAGTACCATAAATCCATACTGGCTTTAGAATTTGCTTGTATAGTAACAATTTTTTTATGCAATGGTAGTTGTGGGTGTTAACCTAACAACCATATTGAGTTTTAGATTCAATTCCTGTCTCTTTATTACATGTTTCTTCGACCTTAATTTAGCATCGAACTTTATGCTAAGGTACTTTGCTGAATTCCCATACGTTATTATCTGCGCGTTGGAAACTGGAACTGGCACTAATTTACGGTTTTTAAAATTCACAAGATCGATTTATTTTCATTTAGTTTTATTCTCCGTTTCTGTGTTCAATTGTTAATGACATCAGGATAGCTCTGTAGTATTAATGGCATATTTCACCTCTGAGCAACTGACATTACAGCTGTCATCTGCAAAGGTGGCTGTTGTGGTGTTCTTTAACTGTGGTATGTCTCGTGTAGTACACAGAGCCTAGAACAGTCCCCTGCGGCACTCTAGCATGGATTTCCTTCATTACAGGATACTCGTCCTTGACCCTAACTATGAAATGACGTCAGCGTGTTATACAATTTGCATTTAAGTCTTTGATGTTACACATCGTCAACAGCTTGAACCGCATCCAGAAACAACTAGTTTTTTCTCTTGACTTTTTTCTATTATGGTAATTCTATGGGCTTGGTTCATTGTTGATTGCTTCCTTCTAAAACCGAACTGGTGATCAGGTATGCATTTTCTATATTGAATCAGTGGCAGGAATCAATCATTCGTAAATAAATTACAGTAGCCTATTAATTCTCATGAATTCCCAATCGTTTATTATTATGAAATTACTTAACTCGTATCTTGTTAGAAAAACAAGGCGATCAAGTTCAAAGAAACGATAAAATAATCCAGACGTTTTGGCGGGCAATCTTCCCGTAAGCTGTACTAGCTCATATCGTAATAAAATGAAGTGACAAAGTTGGTTGAAAGGAATTCACTTGCGTTACGTGCTCTTGAGATATTTATTTTAGTGTTGCGCCAACATTCCGAAGCCCTCGTCGATTTGTTCGTGTAAAGTGAAAATTGTCCAGTTGATGAAGTGGAAATCCAATCGTGATATGCCGGACCTGACGTAATTTAATTCGGTCTAGTTTGCATTTATATGACGAATAGGCCTATACCCAGTTTTATTTCGTTTGTGTACTTTACGTTACCGATATTTGTTTACGTAAATATAGACTTGTGTTATTAATGTAATAACATTAAAAGAGCAGTCTTTGTATGTATGTATGTAAGATTGTATGTCCCTTTTTTCTCGCAAACAATTCAAACGATTGTAAGATAATATTGGAAAATATCATTTTCGGGCTCACAAAAGTGGCCTAGGTGGAGCTCATCTTTGAGGAATTTTAATTCGAAAAAATGGGTTTAACATGAGTATATACTTACAAATATAATGCTAATGAATATTGCCTAACTAGCTGTTACGTGACTATTGTTTGTGTTGAATCAGCTGCTGTAATAACCTGAAATATCAGTAAACTTTCTCAAAATTGAATAAGGAGTAATGATTGTCAAAGTGTATATAATTTTGCAATGAAATAATCTAACAATATATAAATGTCCTTCTCTTTGAAGCGAATGTTTAGTTAACCGATATCTTTACTGAATATATAATTAATTTGAGGATATCTTTACAGATATATTGTTTCGTTTAAATAAATAAACACGTGAATCTAGCTTACATATTATTTACTGTAGTTATAGTAAAAGATTAATTGGTTTATATTAATTCGTAACGATCAGCTGGTTTCATTGAAAGTTATCAGGCTGTAATAACGTTCAGGTTATGTTGTTAAAAAGTAACAATATTAGCAACAATTATTATAAGCGATGATAAACATAATTTTAAAATATGAAATTTTACGTCTCAAAAAAAAGTGTTTGATGGATCTTATGTTTGAGAAAATCGGTTTTAATAAAAAAAAACTTAGAAAAACGCGAATAACAGATGCATGTAAGTATCTACTTAAACATATAATGTAAAGTTTCAATACATCTAAGCTCGGGCATTAAGTAATGTATTTGTGTTTCGATCTTTTCACGGTGAAATTTGAATCAGTATTTTCAAGATGCACTATAAACATAATGGAACAATTTTTCACAGACTTGTCTAAACATGGTTGTCATTTTCAGAAATTTCCTATCCAGCGAGTCAATCAAAACGCGAAAATAGTTGTGAATATTTAAATACAATGTTTCTAGTATAAAAGTACTGAGTTACAGAGTGTTCAGAAAACGACTCGATCTTATGGGAAAATGGGAAAGGTACAAATAGGAATGTAATGCGAGTAAGTTACAAAAATTATGTTGGTTAACGTCCAAGCTGCATATGTGTGTAGTCCCAGAAAAGTGTATCCAAAGTAAATCAGAGCATGCAACATATTTGAAAAGTTTAAACAAAATATTGCAATGTTATACAGATTTAAGCTTAATTATTGTAGATGATTTAATATATAAATGTTGTTGAATGTTTTCCTAGGCGTTGTATACGTTCAGATTTAATGGACGTAATTTCGAGTGACAAACAATATTTACTCAGAGCGTGCGCTAATTTGTGCAAAGTTTGCGCATGTCTATTAACAGACATCAGCGTCATAAATAACTTGATACATTGCGTTACACTAGCACGGCCTCAAGTAATAGGCCCTAACTCTCGTAATTAGAATTGATATGTATGATTATTCTGAGTCAGTGTATATCCAGCACGGGTGAGCCTACATACAGTATGGCAGTATGTGTTTAGAGAATTTCCACCTTAAAATGAGCTGTTGGTGCGGTCATCATGGTAAGACCTTTACAGAGAGCGCCAAATCTGACTTCCAGAATACTTTTTTTTAGGAATCTTTACAAATGTTGTGTGTGTGTGTGTGTGTGTGTGTGTGTGTGTGAGAGAGAGAGAGAGAGAGAGAGAGAGAGAGAGAGAGAGAGAGAGAGAGAGAGAGAGAGAATGTCGTAATAAGCGTTAAAATTTGCATAAATTAGCATTTAAAATTTTCCATTATCATAAATTTAAAGGCAGTCTGGTTTTGTTTTCGAACGTTCAGTAATTACGGTAATTTATATCTCATTATAATGCCATTTATTCATTGTAACTGCTGATTATGATGGTGAAGCAGTATTTTCAAAAAAAGTATAAGATAAAATTGGTATTGTCGTGTGTTGTAGGACCGTTGTTTTACTTTTTGGAAATTCGCTCCCAGTAGGTCCACGAGGCAATTATTTAAATGTGTAAAATATCATAATTAACGAATAATCCAGTTCACAGTTGAATTACGACTTAGAGAAGTAAGACAGAAAACTCAAATCGGCAACGCTTTTATTTAGAACGTTGGTTGAAAACAGCTGATTTTTAAAACAGCTGTCCATGTCTTTTTTCCGGGATAGTATTTACATAATTAGGGCATTGTCTTATCTCTCTGAAATTAAATATGTGGATACAATATGTGGAAATGGAAGTAAAATAGAGTCGAGTAAATACAAAATAATGTTATAATTAAACTAAACCTACCCTAAAGTCTAAACGTAATTCAGTATTGCCATAATATCGCATCGGCTTCAGGAGCCTTAGAGGGCTTAGAGACCTTTGTTGCTCCTCATTTTGGGGTTTAATGGATGAAACTGTGTAACATATTGCATTTCTAAATTCATATAATTGGGCTAGAAATATTTTTTTCACCGTGTTGATTTTTAAATTCAATTATGCATTAAGCGTTTGTTTTTTCCTTATTAATAACATTATAAAAAAAATATATGTATTTACTCGTATAGGGAAAGTTATTATATGGTAATATTACAACAGAACTTCATTTAAGAATTTTTACAAAAAAAAAAAACAAATTCAAACACGAGGAACACAATTTCTTGTTCAATGTAATTGAACAGTGCATCGTTGACCTTGATTTCAGGTGAAGGTCGAATGGTGCAATATAGATGAGTTATTGAGGTGAATTTTGTTTTTACGCTCACACGCCTATCGGAGTACAGAGTTGATTTATTACCAGCCGTCTACCCTTCGCTGATCAGCTGATTACAGTTTTATAATCGGGATTTGTTTCCGGTCTGTGCAATCAATTGCGTAGAGCACTCAAAAAATAACGAGTGATCGCGAACTGTGATTTGTTTCGGTTAAACCTCGCATCCGTATGTTTAACTTTGACTTGTAATAAATAGCGTTTTGTCTTCAATAAAAAATGTTTCTTAGTTAACAATAAATAACGTTTTATTCGTACATCTTTATTATATTACGTAATTACTTTATTGTATCATTTCGGGCGGTATCTATAAAATTTGTAGTTTTTAGATATGAAAATATCACTCGAAAAATTATTTAAAAAGTTTAAACAGTTTTGTTCGTGTTACAAGTCGAACTTACAAAAAAAATTAATATTTTGTTATTAAGAAACTAAGAAAGATAAGATAAAAAAAAATTAACAATTCAAATTACTTTTTTATTTGTATAGTACCGGTAGTTGAAAGAACACTACACTTCGCAGAATATTCTTAATATTCAGAGCGTTTCACCACAGCGCTCGTAATATTTTCCGCCATTTTAACCCGTAACCGTAATATTTACAAAAAAATTTACCGAACCAAGTTTACTGAAAATTTTCTCCGCTCTTTCTTAAAATTGTGATCGGTTTGCTGTTCAGTAAGCGTTACAGGAAATAACCAGCACTTCACGTTGAATCAGAGTCCGCCATCTTGAAACGGAAGTGTGTGGGAAAAATCTTACGCATTCGTCTCTCAGGGTTTATACAAGTACCGTCTTACTAAATTTAGAAGCAATAAACAAATGTGTTTTGCTAAAACTGCGTACAGTCGTTATCGTTAAATCATATGCCGCCATCTTGAAACGGAAATGAGTGAAAAAAATCTTACGCAGTCGTCTCTCAGGGTTTATACAAATACCGTCTTACTAAATTTAGAAGCAATAAACAAATGTGTTTTGCTAAAACTGCGTACACTCGTTATCGTTAAATCATATGCCGCCATCTTGAAACGGAAATGAGTGGGAAAAATCTTACGCAGTCGTCTCTCAGGGTTTGTACAAGTACCTTCTTACTAAATTTAGAAGCAATAAACAAATGTGTTTTGCTAAAACTGCGTACACTCGTTATCGTTAAATCATAAGCCGCCATCTTGAAACGGAAGTGAGTGGGAAAAATTTTACGCATTCGTCTCTCAGGGTTTGTACAAGTACCGTCTTACTAAATTTAGAAGCAATAAACAAATGTGTTTTGCTAAAACTGCGTACACTCGTTATCCTAAATCATAAGCCGCCATCTTGAAACGGTAGTAAATCGGAAAAAGTTCCAAACACACGTCATTTGGGCTTTATACAGGATATCTTTATACTAAATTTCAAAACAATCGGTCAATGCGTTTGCCTAAAATTGTGTTATTCTAAATCAAGAGGCCTTATTAAAACGGAAGTGAATGGGAGAAAATCGTACACATACGTCTTTCGGACTTTGTACCTTCGTACCAAATTTCAAAACAATCGGTCAATGCGTTTTGTCAAAACTGCGTAACAAACAACCAACACAAATCAAACGCCGAACTTTCGAGTTTAAACAGAGACCTCTCTTCGCTTGGTCAGTAAGAAACGTTAAGAGATAACGAATTTTGTACTTTAGAAAAAACCCAGTATAGCTGTTATAATTGTGATAAAGTTTACAATTTATGTCCTGTTCTATATTTGCATACCAAGCAGCCTAATTTTCTAATCAAATGTTATTATTTATTTATAATGAAGTATCTGTGATTAGAGTTTTTGAATAATGTTTATCTCTTTGTAGAGTACAATTTTTTTTAGTACCACACACACTTATATTTAATTATATATTATTATTATTTGCGTATAGACCCTGTTGGATCACGCAAAGTACTCCGACTCATGTCTTGTTCCTTCTAATCCTCCACACCTCCCTCATCCTGTCCCCATGGCTCCTCTTCCGCTCCTCCGTCCATTTTACCCCTGCTTTCTTTGGGATTTCATTCTCTGGGACCTTCCAACCGAGCATCTTTCTCCTGTATGCGTTCCTGTCTTCAACGTCTGTTGAGTGTATTTCTGCGTCATGTAGGTCTATTCTGACTTGTGCGATCCACGACGTTGTTGATTTGACTCCTTGTATATACTTAAGGATTCTGTTGGTAAGTCTCGTTGTTGGGAGTCTACTGATGTGTCCATAGAACCGAAGCCTCCTTCTTCTGATATCTGCTGCCAGGTTCGATATCTTCTCTGTGGTCTTCCGGTAGTGCAACCTGTACCCATCTTCTGTTAATCTCGGGCAAGGATCTTTCTCAAGATTTTGCGTTCTTCCTTCAAAATACCCTCCATGGTAGCTTTTATGTGGAGTGCTAGCGTCTCGCTTGCATATAATACCTCCGGTTTTATGACTGTGTTGTAGTGTCTGATTTTTGTGTGCGTCGGCATACATCTTTTATTGTAGATATCACGCGTTATACCAAGAGCCCTCTTCATTCACAGTAGCCGAACCTTTTGCGCAGCCTTCTCGCCATCTGTGGGTTCAAGAATTTCTCCCAGATATTTGAAGTGCTTGACTCTGTTTATCTTACCATATTTTGTGTATAGTTCTTGAATATTTAATTTTGTACAGAAGAATTCGGTTTTTTTAAACGAGATCTGTAGACCGACCCTCTCTGCACATTCATTTAGGACTTCTATCAAAGTCCTATTATTTTATATATACGAGCCCAAGTGTGCACAATAGTCAGACGTTAAACACCAAAAAAAAAAAAAAAAATTTGTTTTGTTGTCCCCTAAAACATGTTTAGAAACAACGATTAGTGCACGTTCCATGTTCTGGTGTCTTACCATGTTGTATTTTCATTAGGTCATTTTATAATAGACAATCGCTAAAAATATGAAACACGTAGAGAGAGAGATAGGTTGTGTTGGTGCATGAAATAGACAAGACAGAAAGTTGCTACTCGTATAATGGTGTACAGCAGCGCGCAGTGTTTCCGTAACATTTGTCTAGATTTACTTTAACACCACAATTAAATGTTGGCGCGTCCCAATTTAAATGTCACTAATGAAGTGCCACCGCGGGTCTTTCTTGTGAATCCAAGACGTGTTGCTGGATTTGCGTACAATTAATTGTACTACGTAGAAACTTAATAAATTGTAATTTTCAATAATGGCGGGACACTGTTATTTTTGTGACGTGATGGAAGCGAATTTGCAAAAATATATCTTATCTTGCACTTATTTTGAATGTCATTCACAGTCGTAATTAGCGATAAAATCCGCATAAACTGTAAAATATAATTTACAATTTTTTAAATGTCATTATAACTACGATAACGACCCCTGATTGTTAATGAGAATTTTTTTAAAATTTCTAAGTGAATGATTATTTGTATTTAGGATTGTTAAAGGTTTAGTCATATTGATTTCATCAATGATTAAGGTGTAAAATCAGATTTTCAACAGTGTCAGATAAAAAAAACGTGTGTTTTTAAAATTTAATCTGGCCTCCATTTAGAATACCTTTAATTTTGTTTGGTATAAAAATTTTACATATATGAATTACAGTGAAAACCTGTACATCCGTTCAATACAATTGTTTCTGAAACATTTGGAGGGAGAACAACACTCTCATAAATGACAGATACGATTTTTGTGAAACGTCTAAACAATCTTCTAGAAACAGGAGATTGTGTGTGTGTGTGTGTGTGCTCGCGCGTAAAACTGTTTTAAATGGTTTAAGCACTGCACCTATTAATGACTAATATAAAAAAATAACGTTAATAAATATTTTTGTTATATAAAGTTATTACCATCAGTGTTTATAACTTGACAGAATGTAATTTACCCGACGAAAACATTGAGTTTGCGCCGATAAGATGATGTAATAGACTTACTGTAGCTTTAATTAAAAAAGTTTCACTTTGCATTCCATCACATTTAGCCGTGCTATTCGATTTAAATTCCATTCGATTCAATCTCGGATGATTTGTTCATTTTCAGACATGCGTACACATAAGTTTGCGTACTTGAGAAAGTATTTAGAAGTTCCAGAAATCTTTTCTTTCTCGTAATCAAATAATGTTTTGTAAAATTTCAAAATTCAACAGCGTTCAAATACGTAACGAGTACGTACTGAAAAACCGTGTTGTGTGTTTCTTTCTATTCTCTAACCTTATTAAGAAAATTAAAATAGTCTTATAAATGTTCAGATCTTACAGTGCGTCTCCTACAATTGCAAATTGCTTTGAAAGGACCTTAAAATAACTCATTTCAAATTGAGCTGTTTGAGTGGTGATCATGATAAATCCCGGACACAGCACCATACATGATCTCATGAACACGCATTTAGGGATCTTTTAACATTTTATGTAGACGCTATTATATGAGTTATAAAATATGTTATATATATATATATATATATATATATATATATATATATATATATATATATATATACATATATATATATACATATAATACATAATACATAATATATATATATATATATATATATATATATATATATATATATATATATATATATATATATTGGTCCGAACTGATTCAAATTAATCTTAAAAGTCGATTTTGGTAATGGTTTGGACAGTTCTACAATTAATAAAATCAATTTATTAAACGGGTATCGGCTACACACAAACTTAAACAATTTTAACGATTTTAACCTTATAAATATTTTAATGAGCTTTAAA